>CM047428.1:64121677-64799212 GCA_026168455.1 Theocolax elegans | reverse complement strand
TCTCTCTCTCTCTCCATCTATTATTCTCTCTTATCTCTCCTTCCATCTATCATTCTCTCTCTCTATCTCACTTACTCTCTATCTTATTCTTGCTCTCTCACTCTCTTATCTCTCATTCTCTCTCTTTATCTATCTCATGCTCTCTCTCTTATTCTCCCTCTCTTTCTCTCTATCTTTCATTCTCTCTCTTTATCTATCCCATTCTCTCTCTGTCTATCTCTTATCTCTAATTCTCTCTCTCTATCTCTTATCTCTCATTCTCCTCTTTATCTATCTAATTCTCTCTCTCTCCTCTCTCTCTCTCTCTATCTCTCTCCCTCTCTCTCTCTCTCTCTCTATCTCTCCCTCTCTTCTCTCTTACTCTCTATCTTATTCTTTCTCTCTCACTCTCTTTATCTCTCATTCTCTCTCTTTATCTATCTCATGCACTCTCTTATTCTCTTTCTCTTTTCTCTATCAGTTCCAAACTTTTATAAGATTCAAGTGCCTGAAATAAAAGTTATTAAATAATTAAATGTTACTTATATATTTTAGATAAAAATTGCTTGGCAATAATTGTATATTTATTGCACTTTTTGTTAACAATCTATAATATTGTATAAATCAAATAAATATTTTAATTACATATAAAGAAACAATTTTTGTTAAATTACTTAATGAATATTTTTCTAAGAATAATTGGAAAATTTTGAAATATACCTTTTTAATTGTTAAAATATGAGTCACGATTCACTTGATAAATACAGTTAACTCGAAAATTCGCCCTTAAATATTTAACTTTAATGTCTTGCAGCAAAAGAATTCATCAATGGTTTCGACTTGTTATTCAAATTAAGTTGAAGTAGATGTGGTTGACCTTTTAAGAAAAAAATAATTGACTCAAATTTATTATATGCACAGACATTATTTAAAAATATTTTAACAAGCCTAAAAGCCTACATTGCTCTTCTCATTTCTAATAAAGGATGTATAATCACTGATGAAAAATGATTTGATAAGCATTTTGTATATTTTTAATGTATACCTGTGTACCAAAACACTCCTTTACTTTCCTTTAAACATATTTATATTGTTGCCATTTTATTTTAGTTGATTATAAAGTATCCATAGATAGATGATACAATATATTGTAAATAAATTGTTATAATTACAGGATTGCATCTTTGACACAAGTAAATTATTAAGGTATAATTTAGTAATAAATTAAATCAAATTAGTACAATGCAACTTATTCTTTTTTTATTCCATTCAATTTTAGTAAAGCAAAAATCAATTCTTTTAAATGTAGAATTTTTAACTGGGTTTTAGAAAAACATAAGAAATTATTTTATGCATCTACTTAATAGTAGGTAGATTCATAATTGTGCTTCACATATATATAAAATATTTCTTAACTACTAGTTTCATTATTTTACAATTCCATACTGCATTTTATACACGAGTTTTAACATTTTAGAGAAAGAATGAAACTGCATTCAGACTTTAATTACAGAACTTAATTCTAATATATAAACCTACAATACTAAATATAACGCCATGGAGTAAGTAGAATTTCTATAGAACACAATCGACTAGTCTTTGTTTAGTCGATCTATTATTATCGATATCACAAAGCAAAAGAAATCTCACATTGTCATACTCCATTAAGAGGGATATGTACACATCGCATGCAGCGATTTAAATTAATACATTTCATTTTGCAATAGCAAAATACGCCATATACTTTTTGATTTATAACTATTAAGAAGTTAAGGGAGACATGCCAATTGTTCTTGGATCTTGCTGACCCGGTTGTGCTGGTGGACCTTGCTGGGGACCTGTCTCCAAATTCTTCAGCAATTGATTCAACCAATGCTCGGTAGACATATCTTCTTGTAAACATGTAGCAAAAGTATTGTCTCTTAACTGATCCGGTAAACATTGTCTTAATGCTAAGAGAGCTCTGAAAATGAACAATGAATATATTATAATTAATATTTACAAATAATCTACATTTTTCAAATGTTCTTAAACATTATCTTGAATAAATAAAATTAAAATAGTACCTTGGATTATCAGAAAGTCGAAGATAACATCTAACAACGTGTTTTAAAAGTCGAGCAGAAGGATCTTTGGCTAACGATAGAACCATCTTTCCAAGGATCATTGCAACGTGACTAAATCTATCGTATGTTTGACATATATAAGATAATCCACTGTCGTCTAACAAAATCTTTTGCAATATGAATGTTGCTACAGTTTTACTGAGCTCCGAGCCACTTTCCATAATTCGTAAACACAAAGGTATAATTTCAGTGGTTAACAAAAATGTAACAACTTCTTGTTCGTCCGTTTTGACTAATGCTCCAATAACTCCTAAACTAGTCAATCGTAAGTATTCGAATGGTCTAGTTTTATTGACTGTATGCAAGAACGGATACAGAAATAAGGGGATATGTGCCTGTAAAATAAATAATTAGTTAAAAGTGAGTACACAATTGGTAACTTTCTTCATTCGTGAAAAATATATCTTTATACATTTAGGCGTCTCTAAAAAAAAAAGCGATTTTCAAATGACCTCTAAATAAATGTACGAGTTTGCAACGAGAAAAAAAAGAGGCAACTTACTTGAAGAAATGCCGACCTAGTCTCAGGATGACTAGCAAAGCATTGTAAAAGTGCTAGGGCATTGCAAACGCGATTACTTTGATGTGCGGTCAAAGTAGCCGGATTGATAGCTGGATAAATGTTGATAATCTCTTGCAGTAACGAAGCAACAGTACCGAACGAATGCCAAAGCATCGGTGCAAGATCCGGTACGACTTCTCGTTTTTTACTTAATTCTAACAGTGCATTCTGTCGGGTTTCCGGGTTCGAAAGTTCGATTATCCAAGAATAAACTTTTTCACGGTCGATCGTTGCTTGCAGAGCAGCTGGACTTTGTTGCGAACTCATATTAACGCGGCTATAATGTTCACTTCAACTCTCCACGTTTTCGACTACGGCTCCTTGGATTCTATTTTCACGACAAATGTTATATTAATTTACAGGGTGTTTTTAACGATCTTCTTGGAATCGAAGCAATCGAACGAACATGTTGTCAAGGAGAAAACAATATTTATTACCTTTAAATATATATATATATATATTATCTTTTCGGCTTTTTTGTACGTGTGACGACACTGACGACACACGCCGCCAACATAACCTTACTTTTACAAATTTGGTATATTCCCTGTGTTTGAAAATTTAGTTCAACGGTTTCTGACTGCGCAGTGAAAGTGACACGTCGGAATTAGACATGTCCGATATACGGAACGTTGTATAGTTTACGTCGCGAAACTGTAAAATGACGGTCTTCAAACGGTTACGTTCATATTCTTCTTTTTACCGACCTTGCATTGAATGAAATTGAAAATTAATATAAATATTACACGACTTTATGTTTCAGAACTACGTAGTCAAATTTTTAAAAAGTATTATAAAAAAATACTGTTATCTTTCCAGAAACTTGGAAAATTGAGATAATAGGACATAAAAAAATTACAACTCACATCAATTCTATATATATATATATATAATATCATACTCAATTTTATTAAATTATCAATAATTATATAATCATTTGCATATTTAATTTCTCCAAAGTTAAAATATCCAGTCGACCGTACCTGCATAATTAAAAATCCCATAAAGATATAATATATTATAATAAATTATAATAATAAAAATAAAAATTTTTGACCACGGATTTCCAACAGTTTCAGCTCAATTATCGTGTACATTATGCACACACAGTAATGATTAATAATAAAATTAACACTTAAAAATCTCAATAATACACAATCATAATGAAGTACGAAATGTTGAATTTTATTTCAACCGAGCTAAATATGTTTTTTTCATTTTTCGAATACAATATGCCACCACAAGACAACTAATATAAGAAATGTATTTTGTTTAATCAACGATGTGTACATATATATACCTAATGGGATATAAGAATTTATAAAAAGTAAATATATATAAGTATATGCGTATCGTTCAAATGTAAAAGGCAGTCCTTCAAATTTAATTATGTCTTTTATCGTATGGAAATTGATATAGTTATCATTTAATTATTGATTACAATTCTATACATATCGTTATGTATATATGTACATATATACACACATAAATACTAGGTGTGTTAATTCTCTCTTTCTTTCTTTTTTTTTCATTATTTTTATATTTATATAAACTTTGTCATTAAGATAAAGTAATAACTTTTATCGTTACAACGTCTTTCCCAACAAACTACACGCTATCACGGAGTACGTAAATATTTACGTCCGGAGGAATAATGACAACGCTAAACATATACAAACATGAGTAAATTTTTTTTTTTTTTTTTTACATTATCTACTGTGCTTTTCTTTCACTGGTACGATATATGTATATTCTTACATTTTATTGTCGCTTTGTGTACATAAGAATAATAATGATCGTTTTAATTATTCTGACGATTATTACTAACTAAACTGAGCACCGTAAGAGTAATCGCGAAGGAACGAAATTTATTATTTTTAACGCACATTTTATATATAATTAACAAAAAAATTGTTCAATTTTATAATCAATTATAAAATTTATTATTTTTATATTTATATAAACTTTGTCATTAAGATAAAGTAATAACTTTTATCGTTACAACGTCTTTCCCAACAAACTACACGCTATCACGGAGTACGTAAAATATTTACGTCCGGAGGAATAATGACAAAACAAGTGTACAAAATATTGACCGTACGTTTGTGACATCTATACGTACATAGTAAAAGTACAATGTTATTTATGAATTAGTATAGGTTTATTTAAAACATTTTTAACAAATATTGAGTGATGTATATTTTATCGTTTTATATATAAATTAAAACGCTATACATATATACGCTAAACATATACAAACATGAGTAAATTTTTTTTTTTTTTTTTTACATTATCTACTGTGCTTTTCTTTCACTGGTACGATATATGTATATTCTTACATTTTATTGTCGCTTTGTGTACATAAGAATAATAATGATCGTTTTAATTATTCTGACGATTATTACTAACTAAACTGAGCACCGTAAGAGTAATCGCGAAGGAACGAAATTTATTTATTTTTAACGCACATTTTATATATAATTAACAAAAAAAATTGTTCAATTTTATAATCAATTATAAAATTTATTATATGTATATATATATTTTTGTTTTCTTAATAAAATATATGGCAATATTAAACTTCCACAAAAACCTATACACGATATAGCCTAATTAATATATATATATACACATAGGATATTACGTAAAATAAATTTTCTCAATGACCGATTACTTGTTTTTTAGAAAATATTTTCTAATTCTTAAAATTTTTAAAATTGTTTATTTTATAGATATATTTACCCTACATTATATGTATATATATATATATATATAATATACATAAATATTAATTTATATGTATATAACGCAATCGCAACCATTCGTATCAAAATAATTATCTATATTTACACAAAAATTCACGAACAAATAATATGACGATATGTATATGTATATCTCTTATCACGATTTTCAAAATATAATAATTTAACGAATTATTATATGTCGAAGTACAATCCTCATCACTGTATTCGTCAATGGCCACTGTTAAAAGTTGAATGCAAAAAAAAATCGTCAATATCTTTTTTCCATTTCATCAAAATCGGTAATATATATATATAAATGTATAATATTACGTTTCGAGGCATTAATTACCGAAAGAGTCGAGCGAAATAAATAAATAAAAACTTAAAATAACGAATTGACAATATATATCCAATATGATTATACGCATATGTTCGTTGTTCGTGTATCGATAAAATTCGCTTCCCAAACTCGATCGGTAATTTCGACGTACATTATTTTCTATTCGATCGATCGTAATTAAATTACTTTTTTTTTTCTTTCCCTTTTTAATTAGGTTTAATTGCGAGATCGGCCTAAAATAATGGGATTAGATAAAGAGATCGGTTCTCGATGTGATTTTTTTGAACGCCGGTAAAATCCGTATGGCCGTGTATTGACCGTAACCCAATGGTATCCTGAGATCGGTACTGTCGCGCCTTTCGCGATCGGCAGCTTCTTGTTGCTCCTGTTGAATAATTACGAGAGTGCGAATAAGAGCCCAACAGAAACATACTACTCCAGTAATGGCCAATCCGATGATCAAAAGCATTTGCGTTATGGGTAGGACGTAGGTCACCAAGTAGAGTAAGAATAGCAGGTAACTCGAAATTCCGTGGATCACCTATAGTTTAAAAAAAATATAACATTTTATTTAGAATGTTACTTTTACATCTACGCGCAAACGATAATATCAAATTTATATTAATTATAGGTATGTTGGACTCGGAAAATAGGCATACCTTATACATTTTTATCAAACAAAAAAATTTATTATTATATAAAATTAATCGATATATTTACGAGCTAAATTGCGTTATACAATATTTTTTCATATATCACGTGCTTTAAATAATGTATAACCAAATTTTTTCAGATTTTTAATTTACTAATTACCGTATATAATCTCCGAGTCTAAAGTTTATATATCTTATTCAAAATTTCCGACCAAAAATTGTTTATCCAATTATTACTACAAAAACGTTCTCTTCTCAATAAAGTCAATCATCGTATCCTCTCTTACGTTCCAAACAATCCATATGAATTTTTAAGTTGTAGATCCCGACAGTTTGGACTCGACATCGATGTATATATTCGAGTTATTTATTACTTACACGTGTATATACCGATTCAAATTCAAATAAAAACCATATTTTACAATTGGAATTTATTAAAGAAAAAAAAAACAAAAAATCCTCCCGTCTCGATACAAACTACACTCGCTACATCTTTTTGTACAATTATTTTTGTGCGTGGACGTCTGACACAAAGCAAAAAAAAAGGAACTACGAAGCAACGTATCCACATATTAATTAGAATGTAAGAATCAAAACACCCGTGTAACAACAACGTCTACTTATAAATTCTTCGATTAAAAAGGAAAAGGAAAAAAAAAGCCACGTATACCGCACACAAAAGAAAAGAAAACAAGATGTACCGAGAGACGTAACGTATACATATACTCGTTAAAAATCAGGATGTAAATCATTACGATGACTTAATCTTGAGTAATAAGATGAATATATTCAAGAAGAAGAGAAAAAAATATTTAAACAATGTTACTTACAAGATCACTCCAAAAGAGCGGTACGTTTAGTCCGTTGAATGGCGCTGTTTTCGCGTTGTAGTGCGTATCTTTCATTATAAGATTCGTTTGCAGCCTTGAATGCACGTACAGTGGTATACCGACACCCTGTTACCGTAACATATTTACTTATTATTCAATAATTCTATATCAACTGATTTTTATTATATATATGGATTATTGATAAATATGCCATATTCTTACCGGTTGCAAAATAATATTGGTCGCGTGTTTCTCTGGATCGGGATTCAGTCCTTCGATTCTATGGGACAACGACGGATCGGCGTTCAGGAAGTGAGGTAACGATGCGGCTGCTGGAATATCTGCGAGACAAACGGAAGATAATATATTTATGTGCTTCTCTATCTATTTTTTTCAACAAACGTTTTATTTTTACGAATAATATCAAATAAAGATAATTATCGTAGAACTTATATTATTCAATTATCGACACGTATACGAATTACGGATGAGCGTATGTCGATTTATACATAACTAATTATACTTTCAATCGAACCGTACCTCTCAATCATGATAATTTTTAAGAATAATTCGATTATAATTAATGGATTATACTGTATATGTATACACGCGGTAGTATGTCTTCGTCAAATATTGCAATTTTTCCTTAGAATATAGAATATAGAATATAGTTTATTATTGACAGATACATAGTTTAGAACAAAATATAAAGATTACAAAGAAAATATTACAAATTCTACGATAAATAAATAAATACTTTGTACATAATGAATAATAAAAAGTGTCACGAATTTAAAAAGTAATGACGGAGATTGTATTTAAACATTGAAGATTTATAGTTCCGACGTAATTCATCCGGCAACAAATTCCACAATCTTGTTGATGCAATAGTAAAAGAATACTTGTAAGTAGTCTGTAGAGGCATATCCTAGATTTAAATCATATATAGAGCCGCGCTTAATGCCATATCTGTTAGCAGGTCGAAATTGAAACATTTTACTGAGGTAAGAGGGTTGACCTGAGCTAATTATTTTTGCAAGTTGACTAAGGCACAAATAATTTCTTCTACCAGCAAATCTTTAAGGAGAGACCAAAGCAAAAATCACATAGTTTCCTTTATTTATAACTGTTGTAAAATCGATTTAGGTAAAAAATGAATAGTGGAGCGCCATATATATAAGTTCGATTCGATCAACATTTTTCGTTTAAAATTGAGTAGATTTTAAGTAAATATTTTTCCCAAAAATTTTGAAATACGAAGGCTTGTATATATGCGTTCAAATCTAACACAAAATGACTGTAGCTTATAAAGTACCAAATTACTTTAGATTAACATAATAATTATTTAAATAAATAAAAGAGCGCTCTAGCTATCAATATTATTTATCGATCTGTCCAAATCAAATATCAATTAGTTTTGACATTTTTATAAAAACTTTGAAATACGAAGACGGTCGGATAACTATATAAATGGGAGGAAGGGTGCGGGACTTTAGCCTCCCCTTAAGAGGATGTCGTAGTCTATACGAAACTACACGCGCTTACCGACATTATCGTACTTTTCGTTATTTACTTACAATTTGTTAATATTTACTCATTATTTTTATCATCGCGTATTTTTAATACATATCAAATGTGCGATGACAGCAATAATTATCTAAAAATCAAAAATAAATTTAAATAACGAAAAATGCATTATTAGAAATATAAACATTATTCAAACGGGTGATCGGAAAGTTTATCGATTATTTGCGATGTCAATTTTTATACGAATACGATTTATTTGAAAAATAAGAAACAAACTATTCAGAGTTTGCAGTGTATCATTGTATTTGGCAGGTCATATAGTAAACGTCCGGTTTGTAGATAAAAGAATACGGGTGATTCATACATTTTACGCAATTTCAGATGCGTATATACAAATATACGCAAATGTATTTCCCGTGATGACAAAAGCCAAAAAAGAAAATATTTTATAGCCATCAAAATATTTTTAATTCGGCGATTTATATATATATATAGAAATATATATAATTTGAATAAAGGATAGTCAAATATATACAACTATTACGTAGGCTGTTACAATAATCAATAGAAATATCTATATACATTATAATATCTTCTGCGAAAAGTTATAATAAATTTAAAAAATTGCTATTATACTAAAATTGGAAAATGAGCTATCAAAATTAATTAGACGTTGTACGTGTACTTCGGGCATTAAACTCTAATTTTATTATACCTACGCTCGGACAACCCGCCTCGACAAATCGAAAAATCCAATTGGCGTAAGCAAATCAGAAAAGAGAGAGAGAGGGAGGAGGAGAGAGTAAAATCTTGAGATTGCAAGACCTGCTCAAGGGATTAAACGTGTAAATACATGGTAAAACCAATCTGCAAAAAGAGAGAAAGAGAGAGGGAGGGAGAATCAAGGAATGTCGTTCATCCCGAGCGTAAAAACCAAGTATCAGACGAAGAAGAGTTGAGGAAAATTCTCACCAAGAAACCTGCATCAAGACTCGTTGGCTCTACATGCATACATTAACTTTTGGTCCTCCTTTTACGTTGCTTTAAGTTTATTCTTAGATACGCCTTTAACTCAATTAATCCATACGATTTTCCGAATTAATTTTTTTTAAAAAAATTGGCTTTTTTTATTAATTTAATAATTAATTTATAATTGCCCGGTGTCATCATTCATTACGGTCATTAACGTTTTTTTAATCGACTTTTTCTTACAATGGTTTGTTAATAATCAATTATATGCTCAAATTTTATTATCTATCAACAATCTAAATCTTAAATTACAACGTTGTATTTAAAAAAACATATATGTATAGTATATGTTGAATAAAATAATATTGATCTCATAAATTTTGTAACGTTAAAATTCATAATTCTTAATTATTCCCTTATTATTATATTAATTTATCAGTTATGTTAATAAATACTGTTATTACATTTAATTTACACTTTTAATTCGTAAAAGAAGATCTGTGTACACAAAACACTTACTACTCATTGTGTAAGTTAAAATAAACAGTGTAGTACAATGTAAGACTTTGTTCCAAATACTCATGAAGCATAAAGTTCAAGTTCTGACACTTTATATTATATGTTTCATGCACCCGTGGTTTTCCAGTTTCGCTCTGGTTCTCATCAATAAAAATTAATTTCAAAACATGTTCCAAGTCATAAATTTATAATTTGCCTCCCCTGTACGTCGTTTTACAATACACCAAAGTACATACACATTCCTCAGAACGATGATATAAAACCAAAAAGATAGTTACTTTATGATCAGTTTATTTTTAATAAATCAACGTACAGCTACGCAAAAATACGATGCACAAAATATAATTATAATACTGGTGTAACGCATCAAAATTCTGATCACATATATATGTGCATACAAAAAAAATGAATAATAAACACAACGTGTATTTCGAAATAATATACGGATATTTCACTTGATTGATTATACTTTGCCAAGGTGTTTATTCAAATGCTTTTTATGCGTATATATAGAATTATACATTAATTATTATTATTATTCAAAATTAAGAAAACGATCAGGAATTGGATGCGCTATACGGTATGCGTGTAAATAAATTATGGTTATATATAAAAATGAGTAAACTTACTGTAATAACAAGGTGTCAAATTCATCAAACCCTTCTTCATGCACTCCCCTTTTTGACAATAGCACTTGTTCTCCGGATTGTCCTCGGGTGGGTCGGCAAAATTATCGGGCAATGTGTACTGATAACCCGGCAATCCCCACTGCTTCAATTCTTTCACGAAGACTATTGGCACGGGTCGACAGAACGCCTTTCGGTACACGCGAAACACAGCTTTTGGATCTAAATTCGTCGGGAACAACGTACCTTCGGTTGCGCCGCGAATTCTATTGCACTTGGTATTTCTGTTCAGCAAAAAAAAAAAACCAAACCCATCGCTATATATTATCTTTATCTTTGCGAATGGTATGTATGTGCGAGAGAGGAAGAAAAAAAGGAAAGGCGCGTCGACGTTAATTTATTTGATGTTTATAACGTCACGAGAGAGAGAGAGAGAGAGGGAAGAAAAAAGTGAAGTGTTTTAATAATTAAAATGTAAGTTTCATAGAAATAATGTGGAAAGAGGAGAAGAGGAAAAAAAAAGTTACTTACTCAGGCCTGGTTTCGTTTCCTTCTTCTTGCACGTAACCCCAATGCGAAAGTCCTCGGTTACCGTTTATCGACTCGATGCTTAAATATCTACCACGTTCTTCGATCATATCCTTCGACATTTGCACGTTCATGTTTACTACATTCTCGCCTTCGTCGTACATCTGACAATCAAGATGTCTCTTTTATTATTTTGTTTATCTTATACCTATACATTTACATAGTAATAAATATTGAAATATAACAATTAAATGGATTGTTTATCAATTTATTAAGGGTTAGGTGGGATTTTTTATATTTAAATGAAGATAAAAATATTTATTTACGTTGTATGCTACGTATACGATGAGATTATTCTCAGGTTAATAAGTTTGATATGAGGATTACAAATTTTGCATAATAACGTAAAAAAAACGATTTTTTGTTTAATAAATTATAACTGGCTCTCAATTAAATTGATAAGTAATCCTTTTAATTTTCAACTTAACGTTCAAGGGTGGAAGACAAAGTGTAATCACTATTAAATATTGAATTTGATTAAAACAATTTGAAATTATTATAGTTAATACCATCATCATATTTACAATGCTGTTGTTATCTAACGTTTAATAATAAACACCGAAATAATAATTTATCCAACGTAGTTATACAATGAAAGAAACATAAAAATAAATAATTATTGAAGTAATTCTTATTACAACACTTTTCGAAATTCGGCGCGTAAATGATTGTACTATAAAATAGATAAATAAAAATGTAACACGATCTCCTAAATTGATCGTCAACAATAATTCCGCATTACGCAATAAAAGTGTCGAAGACCCTCGATCCGACAAAAAGTCAAACTGTCTGTATGAGATTATCCATTGAAATGGACTTTATTTAGCTTAGCGATTTCTTGCATATACGCGCACACATATATGTATACTTATATATTCTAAGTAATAAATGTATACCACTTTGCGAAATCATCATCTTTGTCAAAGAACGCGACATGTATTTATGTACATAACTATCGGACGTCATATTGATAACGATGAATAAATAATAACGTCAATTTCATTATTATTGTATTGCAATTTCAACCCTTTTTTTTCTTACTCAATGTGACAGAACATTTAGATATCCCTTCGAAAGAAGATACGTTGTTTAAATAATTTAAAATTGCATTGTATTATATATGTATTTTATTCAATAGAAATATATTTGATGTAGAGTAAAGAGATTATATATACATTGTATATTATGCAAAATAGTCGCATATGAATCAAACAATTTGTAAGACATCTACTATATACGTTCTAATTTATTATCGAGAAGAGTTGGCATTTTTCGTTCCACGCGAGAAATTTATTTGTTTTGTTCCGTCTATACTTACATGTAGAGCTCAAACGAAACGCTAACCTTATTTCACTAATAAAATATTTAAATAGCAAAAATAATATTGCATTTCACGACTAAGTTTCGCTGTGCGAATACGATAGACAAAAAAAAAATGATAAACATTACTTTTTTTTTCGTATCGCGCGTATATGTGTTCCTTTCGATCAGAAGTTTTTTGTGACAAAATTACACGTATAGCGACAAATTAATTATTTCGCAAGGATATTTTATACGCTCGTCAAATAAATTTTCGCGTCTGTAGATATATAGATACATATATATGTATATGGGAAAAAAGAAAATTAAAAGAAAAATCGATAATAAGAAAATCGATTGTAAATAATAACGGTTCGTAACGCGTCAAATGAACGTATACCGTTTTTTTCCCTATATATATAATATACATACATGTATCTAAACGAACACCTTTATCGAGAAATCAAATCCTATAATACCAACGAAACCCTTATAATTACATCTCGATCGCACGGGTTTTTCCCCGTGTACTTTTTAAATATTCTTTTTACTCTCTCGGTCTTTTTTTTTACTCTCGTTCGGGATACATACGCACGGTGAAAGGATCAATGATCGCATGCGTATGTGCGGATATATATATATTCAACGTGTACCACTCGAGTTGCGAAAAACCCAAGTTGCAACGAGAACATGCATATATATATATATAAACTTTTGGTTTTTAATACGGTTGCTAACCGGAATCTATAAAAAAAATTCTTCACGCACAAAAAAAATTGATCTACTTGGTTTGTACATCAATATCGAATAAATTTAATTCCTCGCATACTTAAATCAATTGCATTCAATAAACATCTCATCTTCATTAAAAAAAAAATCATCGTTGATTTAGGAAACTTTTTGTTATCGTTGAAATGTGTGAAGGTATAAAAAAATGTGTTTTAACAGTAAAAAAAAATAATATAATAATAAATTGTACTTACTCGATCGAGAAGACCAAACTTTTGGAAATTGACGTAACTGGGAACGACGCTGCCAGCAAGACTTACGAGGGAATCATCGTAACCCCATAAATAATCGTGAACCGTAATATTCAATATCGGTCCACTATTCAAATAATTGGCCAATTGAATGAAAGGATAGTTGACGAAGAAACCGGAATCGTGCAAGGCCGATGAGATACCCTGGAAAAACGCACATTTTTTCTAATTATAAATAACCCATATAAATATATATATATATATATGTACGTAGGTATGCGTATGTATATACACACTAAATAAACTAACATTTCGTTGTATACGTTATATTCACAAGTACCTTATCATTTAAAACGATTAAAACAAGTTTTTTGCATTTAATTTATCAAAAAAAAATTTAATGCTCGAATCTCCGATCGCATATATATATATACGTATATACAGTAAATGAGATATTAACAAATTTTTTTCCGCGACTACTTTTTGTACATCAAATTTTGAAATATATAGATATGACTTTTACACGAGCAAAAAAAAAGGCTTGCATTACGCAAAATTTTTGCCATGCGAGAAGAAAAAAAATTGTCTTTTTCTCTTATTATTTTGTACACATATAAGACACGTGTCTGTATATTGCACATGCGTCTATTACTTCTTATATATATATATATATATAAAAGTTATAATACATTGATAAAATAAGCCTATACGCGATGTCTTCGATACTAAAATTACGAGTGACACGAGCTTTTTGTAACGTGTTATTGTTGTTCGAATGTCGAAATAAACAAGGAGCGAAAAAAATTTTACTACACAAAAAGAAATGCTGTAGACGCTTCATGTATATTACAATGTATGTATGAAAATCTCAGCGTATATTATGATAAGTGCGCGAAGATACAGCTATATATACACATATGTGTGCGGTGCAAGTATAAAAAAAAAGTTAAGAAAATTTGATGCGCGTCATTAATATTAATGTCTTTATATTTATATGCATTTTATATATTGAATAGTGTTTATTTTTTATTTTAATTTGAGAAAATAAAAAGTAATTAACTCGTTGAATTACGAAGGTAATGAGGTTATACCGAAAATTTTAGTATAAACTACTCAGATTTTTCTCTCGTCGATATTAAAAATACTTGGCGCGCTTGGGATTGAAAATATATTTAGTTTAGCATTTTTCACCGGTATTTTAATTTAACGTTCGTGCAAGCAAATATGCTAAATATTCTACCTAGCTCTAGGATTATTATAATTTCGATATACATATATAAATAAAAAAAAGAAACATTTAAAGCCTTGATCGGTTTATTAAAATATTGCAACGGACATAGTAATGCTAAACGTTGCACGATTCTCACAGTGAGCTCAAAACTATTACATGTTAATTTTCCTATACGCGGTATATTTAAACCTTATTACTTTCATTGTCGTGCAGAGATTGAGTAGTCGCTGAGTGCATTTATCAGTAGCAGGTCAACCGATCATCTATATAAATTATTCGACATTTTCGATTTCATTAATACTGCAACACGCACGTACCTTCTAGTGATCATTGCCTTACCAATCAAAAAATAATGCAATCCAATTAAATATTTGATCTAATATAAACATACCAAACCATTTTGAGGTTAGATCAAACCAGTTTTTGGACATTAATTATACTAAATTATTGGCCACTTTTTATTAAACGTACAGTTTTTGGTCAAAAATACGTTTCACAAATGCTTCGTTTTACACTAGAGATTTTTATTAAGGTCGAACAAATTTTAATTCAAATGTAGATTTCGTTTTTGAAACCCCATGTTTATTAGTTTACAACAAATATTTATTTGAGCCAATTAACAAAAATGTTTTATTTATTATTCGTTAAAATTTCTTTTTAGTGTACAAATCCGTTTAATAAATATGAAAAAAATGAAAGTAAAATTAATTATACTAAATTTATCAATAAGTATATTTGATAAATGGATATATCGATTGACCATTATACATCGAATGTATATTTTATTTATTTAATTTCTACATTATATCTACGTCATTTTCTGGCAAAGTGATATTAATTACGTATAGTCATATTTAAGGGGAGATTACACACAAATAAATTCAATATGAAATTAAATTGTTTAAATTATTATGTTTATTATCTTAGTCGTAAATTCTACGTAAGAAAATCTTTAGACATGTATACGTATATATATACAACAACAGTCAAAAATATAACAAGTTTTTTCGTTATTATTATATTAATTGGTAATAATGGTACAATTAATTAAAAATATTTATCGTATGAATAAAGTAATAAAAACGACTCATTGACAGTCATATTGCACTTGAAAAATTGAGATATAAAAATTAAATTTAAGAATCTTACATCGCAAATAACACTCTACCTTACGATATGCATATCTACAATCTAAAAAACGCTTCTAAAAAAGTAACAAATTTTTGATCGGCGAATACCGATCTTTGAAAACTGGGAACGCAATATATGGAGAACCGTCAATCTTTATCATACGTTCATTATCATATTAATTCACGAATTACGAAGATGACCGCATGTGTGCAGTACGAACCTTTGCTATAATTGCATTTCATTGAAAGATAAAATACTCGATACGTTTATTTACAACCAATAGAACTATACATTTTTTTCTCCACTCGATAACAAAAGAAAAAAATATATACATATGTCACTATTACAAAGTATGAATCCTTATATAGGAATATCAATATAATGACGCACACGCGATCTTCGTCTATTTCAGTTTTTTTTCTTCTTCTTCACATTGTGTTTTTGTGCGAAAGTATTTATACGTATACGAAAAATTAGTGTCACGCGTCGAAAAATTCCCCAATACGATTAACATAATTAACCCGCGGGAAAAGTAAATATTAACGCTATCCCTTTCGATTTAAAAGTGTTCCGCGATGCCTCGAAAATGTGTCCTACTTTCTTGAGTGAAAAACTTCAAGTTTCCTGTATACATCTTTCTTGTATGACGTTGTATGTTTATATATATATACATCACACACGCACACACCTTGTTTTTTACTTGCTGCGTGGATAATATATACGAAAAAGTTAATTGTAACTAGATTAACAAACAGTTATACATAAATAATTAAATTATCTATACGAATATACGATCGACGATGAATATTAATAAATCACCGAGATTGTTGTTGATTGCGAATCGCGTATATGTATGTATATATACCATCCTTAAGGTGAGAAACGTCTATATGTACATTGTATACGGAGGAAACACGAGTACAACTTTGTTTGAAAGAGAAGTACAAAAAACGAACGGTAATCGTATACGTTTGAATAACTTACTTAAAATCTGTTTAGACGGCGTACCAAAAAAAAATTGCTTGGCTAATTAAATTCACGTCGTTGTGTATATACGTATAGATAAAAATATCTGAATCTAATTGTTTTCTGCATTTTATATAATAATAACAGCGATATCAAATTTCGTTTTTTTTTCAAAATTCAGGAAATACAAATACAAGTTAACAGCGAAAAAAAGGTGCAAAAAATTAATCGCGCACGTGGCTCGCTATGTAAATCAATATAGATGTATAGACCGACGTTATAAAAAGAAAAAGAATTTCATTTATAAAATAGCCGCGCATCTTCTCTAAACGCAACGAGATACAAAAAAATTTGAATATGAATATAAGCATTTGATTTACGTACGGTTTAGCGAACGTTCGTCAAATTATGCTAATGAAATGAAAGTTTTATACTTACAAGCATTGGAATATTAGGAACTGTGACGTAGACGTCGTTGGGATCGCCGACCGACATGTCAGGTTGAAATACTATCGTTCGTTTTGGCATGAAAGATACCGTACCATTGGTGTTCCACGTTACATTATGGTTTTCCAAAATTTCTCTGAAAATCATTATTTTTCACTCAATTTTTTTTAGTGCATACTATTATTTATTTAAGGTTCTAGTTACAAATTGATTGTGACATTGAAAGTTCACTGTACGAACAAAAATATACTAGTAACATTATGGAATACACTTATTATTTACATTAAATAAATTTTGAATAATTGCAATAATTTAAGGATTATCAGTATGCAAAGTGCCGTTTTATTGCAAGAAACTAAAATCTTGAGTATATAATTCAAAACTTATACAGTAATATAGACATTTTATTATAATTTAGCTATATAATTTATAATAAACGCTTATTTGATTTTGTCATATTTTTGCCAAAAAAAATGGTAATATTCCTATATCAGAGATAATTGACCGATTCGCGCTAAACGTACCGTTTATTTAATTAATTTTCATTTCGATCGGTGCACTCTACATATTTAACTTAAAAGTGATCCAGTTTAATAAATTACTATGATTAAACCGTTCAAAAATACGTTCCATTACGAAAAAAAAAGTAAAACTAATAATAATTGCCTCTAGATATTTGTAATGCATTGATCTCACAATTACCAATATACCGCTCGACTATATAATATATATTAAGAAAACTGTTGTTACATCACTTATAAAAAAAAAAACTGAAAAATATATTATATAACAAGACATAATTTCATTCGTCAAACTGTTGTATAGAACACATATACATGTACATTTATTATATATACGTATATTATAATTAATCCACACGTTGTATTCGATAGATTGCCAAATATATATACACACGACTCGACTTGCCCTTATATATATTCAACGAATAATGATACATTGTCGGTATCGGAATTACACACCATTGTAATTATCACAAAAATATACGAATTAACATTTCACTTGGGTTATTAGTGTACATATATACATACGTGCAAGAGAGCATACGAAAATTCTATATATAATTTCAAAACGACTAAGTTATAATAAACCGTCGACAGCTCTCGCTGATTTTCTTATAAGTGCATAAAAACGACAGGTACACACATATATATATATGTAAACAAGAATTAAAGTGAAAATTTTGAATCGTTAATTATTCGTCAAAAAAATAAATATGTATACTTATTATAATTTGCGAGAAGTATTCAAATGAAAAGATAATATAATTAATATATACGTACTGGTAGACGTAAGGTCCGATTTCTTGAAGCTTAAGGTTCTCATCTTCCCCGTTGAGAAATGCATCTGGATTCGTAACGTTGAAAATGTAGATGTAAATGTAAACATCGATCGGCGGCTTTTTCCAAAGTGAGAGAATGAACGAATCCGGTCCCAATTTAAGTTTCTGAATGGAGAGAAAAAAAAGCGAACGTCTATATTGCATTTCGTAATACATATATATATATATATATATGGATGATTCGTTAGATAATATACCGATTGACCTACTCAATTTTCGTATGTAAAGAGGTGAAGTATATTATATATATCTATATGTGAGTGTCTGTGTGCGTCTGAGTGTGCGTGTGTGTTTGCGTCTGTGTGTGCGTTTGCGTGTAAAATGATTATAATTATTTTGGTATTACTTCATTTTTAAGATAATTGTTTTCTTTCGAATTGTCGGTGTTGTGATTATCCTTTTTAAACGAAGAGATAAAAAAAATTGGAGCACTTTTTTTTCGTACACTATATGCACACTTACCTGTTGTACAATCAGTGTCACTGGATCGGTTACGTAAAACACAAAAGCCAAGGTGGTACATACGATGCCCACCAAAAACGTAACGATGCATTCTGTAAACACAAAAATTCGTAATATATTGTTATTGTACAATTTTTAATTTAACGAATCGTATACGTATACAATATGTATATACGTAACACGCAAAGTGTGACATTATTACATTAATATCAAGTAATTTTTTATACACGACCGTTAAGGATAAATTTCTGCTTCTTTGATTGTACGGATGTGGGACAAAAACGTTCCACGCGACTCAATTAGTCATTTCTTCTTCTTTTTTTTTTCTTCTTACTAAATTCGAAAAAGTCACATTTGTACATATCGATTCTGCAAACGGGTATAATAAAGTTAAGTGTATTATAATCAAGCGTAAAAAATTGCACGTAGAAAAACTGTCGTTTGTTAATTTCGTGTAGTTTAAATAACAAGTTTTATTACTACAATATTGCAGAAATTCAAATGCTATTTGACAATAAAGTTTGCGAATCGCGAACGAACATTGAGTTATATGGTATATCATATGTATAATGCACGAATTAGCGTTTCCACTTAATTACAAAATTTAAAACGAATGAAAATTAATATATTTATAATTGACACGAGTTCTCCGCCTATCGGCATTGTTTTGAAAGAAAAAGAAAATTAATAATAAGTACAATGTTTAGAAAACATCTATATATTAATCAAATAAGGAAATACCGAATGAAATGCGTCAATTCGACTTTCTATAGGTATAATAACATCAAACTATATCATACGTACAAAAATAACCGAGATAAATAATCGTATAATCGTGCAATTAAAAAGAGATCTTCAAACGTCAGAGAAAGGGTCAAATGTATGCTCTAACATCGTTTTTTTTTCTATTCACTTATGCGATTTCTGAATATGCAAAGTTTTTCCTGTTAATTGATTCTTATATACAATTTTTTGTTTAGCAAAAGTTTTTTTTTAATATTTAAGGGAGTGATATATACGAAAACGTCATTATCGCCTTTTTTTGTTAGTTGATAGTTCGAATTTATTGGTTGTAACGAAGGTTGACTTATCAGGGCGATTATATTTTTGCATATTAGTACGAGGCTTTACCGGTTTTCAAGGAGTCGCAATTTTTACATCATTGCCAGTGGAATTTTCATAAGGTAACATGTTTCTTTTTTTCTCTGGTTATATATATATATATATATTTATTCGTGTAGTTTTTTAAAATCTGATAATTTCACGTATAACGATATAATTTATAGTGATTCAAAATATATAATAATATAAATCATTACGTTTTTTTTTGTGATTAAGTTTCCTGGAGTGTTTGAATACAATGTTGAGCGTTGCGCGTGTGTAGTTGATATTTGACTTCCTCATTTATCTTTTTTATCGAACGAAGTGACTAGGTAGTCTCGAAGATGCAAAATATTATGTAAATATCTTACGGATACGTAAATGCATAAATTTTGGCGGCTCGATGACCCGGTAAAAAATATGATATTTCGATTGATTTATAAGGCGAGATCGATCCAGAGGATCGCGAGTAATTCCGTTAGTTAGACAAAAAATAATGTCGTCAACGCGAGCTTATGCATACACGTGTTACATATACCAGGAAATATTAAAATTTTTGTCAATCGGATAAATCAAATTCAAACTATTTTGTCATATATTTCTTTTATTGAACTTTTTGCCGGATTAATTGTTCTCGGTGGTCATTGTATTTTTTGAATTACAAGTTACGCTGGTTTACGATGATGAATTTTCAAAAAAAAAATAGAGATTCTCGATGCAGTACTATATCAGTACAAAATTGAAAAAAAAGAAGGTATCGTATATATTAATACTTTTCTAAACGAACTATAACGACGATTGTACATAATATCTTGTAAAGATGACTATAAAATCAAACGAAAACTAAATAAAAATGTTCTTGAAATTCCGAAAGAAAAATTTATTGCTCCTTATCAGTTTAAATTTACGATCCATAACATCTTTATATACTCGTCACCCTTTATTATACGAGGTTGAGAATACAAAAAATAAGAAGAAGAAGAAGCGTTGAGTACATGGTTTTGGCGAGGCAGGCCACCCGTTCGTACCTTGAACTTTCAATCGGGAAACACGACATTGACCAATCGGATGCATATCCGTTTACCTGTTCACCTTGACTCACATGTGTTTAGCAAAACCGCATGTCTCTTTTATCGAGACAATTTTTGACGTTTATAATAAGTATATATGCAACACATTTTTTCCTTTCCACTTTTTTTTTTTTTTTTTTTTCTTAAATGCGACGCTATAATTATATGCTTAAATGAACATTTCCAAGTTGCACGCATTTAATTCTAGTTGACTGTAAAATTTAATGGATTATTAACTGCGCTATATGCGTATATATGTGTGTGCGTGCGATTAAGAATTCAATGAGTAGATATTGAGTAACCTTACGGTCTAATGTTTTTGGGGTTAACAAACGTGTTTAGACAAGTAATTTAATCGTGTCGATCGCATGATACACGTGAAATATTATCCATTGGAAAAAATCGATATATTTTTATAATTTTTTATACACTTCATTGCGAATTGCGATACTCTTTTTAATTGGAAATAGTGACAATTTATTCTTTCAGTCTCAAAAATCAAAGATTCGCAATTTTAATGAGTTCACGACTTTTTGGTGTTACAATATAATTATCAATTATTAATTTAATTATTAATTAATTTCTACTATCTTTAAGGGGGTATCATACTCAATTAAAAATTCAAATTACGTGCCACAAAATAGCAGGTGAAAAAACAACTAATTTACTTATAATAATTAATAAAAATAAATTTACGCAAAACCAATTGACGTTTCTTAACAGTTAAGATCTGATGAGTTAAATAGGAGCAAATGAATATTTCTTTGCAGTTAAGTATTATTTGAGGCAGTTCTTAACAGTTAAACTTTCATTCATTTCTATTTTGTGTTCAAAATTACAAGAGTCAAGTATTAACTGTTAATGCCTGAGATGTAATTATTAATACACATATTATTTCGTTACTTAATAATATTTATTTAATCTGATATAATTTTATTTATGTGCAATTTTTTTTTGTACAATAATATTTATGTACATAATATGCACATTGAGTTAACGGGGTGCCATAGTCAATATATTTATCTTCCCTACCTTATCGGCAATAGCGATTATTAGTAATAAATTTAAATAAAACAGTATGTGAAAAAATAAGAGAAGAGGCGCCTTCATTTATTGATAATATAACTGTGTGCCGAAATTCAGATTAAAATTATATTGCGTTTTTGAGAAAAGTCTTACCAATAATGTAAACCTAACCTCTACAAGGTGAAAAAATTTAATATTTGTTGGTAAGACTTTTCTCGAAAACGCAATAATATTTTAATCTAAAATTCAGCACACAGTTAGATTGTCAATAAACGAAGGCCTTTCTTCTCTTATTTTTTCACATACTGTTCTACTTATTTATTAATTAATCATCAAAAATTGAGTACGAAACCCCCTAAATATTAAATATTATCGTAACGTTTTATATATACAAGATTGCATTTGGATTTGAAAATCTGGAAAAATTTGGGTATATTTTTTGAAACATACCTAAGTGCTTGACGTTCAGCATTTTTTGAAAACTTTATTCATTTATTTATAAAACAAAAGTACAAAATGACCACTTTCTGGGTCCGACATCCCCTTAAGAACTTCGTGTTAATATCAAAGAAATACTTATGGGGTATTCCACGTAAACTGGTCCGATCAAAATTTTAAAATGCATTAAATTTTGGGTACACATTGCAAATGTTTCTCAGAATACATAAAAAAATTTAAGATTCTGAAATTTATTTACTCATAAGTTATTCTAACCTCAAAAAGTGAATTTTTCCAAGTTTTTTTCAACACCAGCTGGGTTTACCACTATTTAACTCAAAATCTATCAACTTTTACTATAGAACATTATATGTAACATTCGTTGCTAATTGTGTCTGGAATTTATTCTTCTAGGTTAGAATTTCTAATTTCAAGGTGAATGTTACATAAACTACATGTCAATATTCAACTCAAAAAAAGTGCAAGTTCGCCACAATTGATTTTTTATCCAAAAGTCTAAAAGAAAGCTTGGAGCAATACCTTTGAAATGGTCTGTAGCATTTATATGGCCTTCATTTCTGTAAAAAGTTATGATAATTTAAAGAAAGAGAAAAAATTTACAAAAATTAACATGGTAATTTCCATTTAAATTTTTTAAAAAATTTCGTGTTTTTTAAAATTATCATAACTTTTTACAGAATTAGAGGCCATAAAAATGCTACACACCATTTGAAAGGTATTGCTCCAAGCTTTCTTTTAGACTTTTGGATAAAAAAATCAATTGTGGCACAGTTGCACTTTTTTAAGTTGAATATTGACATGTAGTTTATGTAACATTCACCTTGAAATTAGAAATTCTAACCTAGAAGAATAAATTCCAGACACAATTAGCAACGAATGTTACATATAATGTTCTATAGTAAAATTTAATGGATTATTAACTGCGTATATGCGTATATATGTGTGTGCGTGCGATTAAGAATTCAATGAGTAGATATTGAGTAACCTTACGGTCTAATGTTTTTGGGGTTAACAAACGTGTTTAGACAAGTAATTTAATCGTGTCGATCGCATGATACACGTGAAATATTATCCATTGGAAAAAATCGATATATTTTTATAATTTTTTATACACTTCATTGCGAATTGCGATACTCTTTTTAATTGGAAATAGTGACAATTTATTCTTTCAGTCTCAAAAATCAAAGATTCGCAATTTTAATGAGTTCACGACTTTTTGGTGTTACAATATAATTATCAATTATTAATTTAATTATTAATTAATTTCTACTATCTTTAAGGGGGTATCATACTCAATTAAAAATTCAAATTACGTGCCACAAAATAGCAGGTGAAAAAACAACTAATTTACTTATAATAATTAATAAAAATAAATTTACGCAAAACCAATTGACGTTTCTTAACAGTTAAGATCTGATGAGTTAAATAGGAGCAAATGAATATTTCTTTGCAGTTAACTATTATTTGAGGTAGTTCTTAACAGTTAAACTTTCATTCATTTCTATTTTGTGTTCAAAATTACAAGAGTCAAGTATTAACTGTTAATGCCTGAGATGTAATTATTAATACACATATTATTTCGTTACTTAATAATATTTATTTAATCTGATATAATTTTATTTATGTGCAATTTTTTTTTGTACAATAATATTTATGTACATAATATGCACATTGAGTTAACGGGGTGCCATAGTCAATATATTTATCTTCCCTACCTTATCGGCAATAGCGATTATTAGTAATAAATTTAAATAAAACAGTATGTGAAAAAATAAGAGAAGAGGCGCCTTCATTTATTGATAATATAACTGTGTGCCGAAATTCAGATTAAAATTATATTGCGTTTTTGAGAAAAGTCTTACCAATAATGTAAACCTAACCTCTACAAGGTGAAAAAATTTAATATTTGTTGGTAAGACTTTTCTCGAAAACGCAATAATATTTTAATCTAAAATTCAGCACACAGTTAGATTGTCAATAAACGAAGGCCTTTCTTCTCTTATTTTTTCACATACTGTTCTACTTATTTATTAATTAATCATCAAAAATTGAGTACGAAACCCCCTAAATATTAAATATTATCGTAACGTTTTATATATACAAGATTGCATTTGGATTTGAAAATCTGGAAAAATTTGGGTATATTTTTTGAAACATACCTAAGTGCTTGACGTTCAGCATTTTTTGAAAACTTTATTCATTTATTTATAAAAAAAAAGTACAAAATGACCACTTTCTGGGTCCGACATCCCCTTAAGAACTTCGTGTTAATATCAAAGAAATACTTATGGGGTATTCCACGTAAACTGGTCCGATCAAAATTTTAAAATGCATTAAATTTTGGGTACACATTGCAAATGTTTCTCAGAATACATAAAAAAATTTAAGATTCTGAAATTTATTTACTCATAAGTTATTCTAACCTCAAAAAGTGAATTTTTCCAAGTTTTTTTCAACACCAGCTGGGTTTACCACTATTTAACTCAAAATCTATCAACTTTTACTATAGAACATTATATGTAACATTCGTTGCTAATTGTGTCTGGAATTTATTCTTCTAGGTTAGAATTTCTAATTTCAAGGTGAATGTTACATAAACTACATGTCAATATTCAACTCAAAAAAGTGCAAGTTCGCCACAATTGATTTTTTTATCCAAAAGTCTAAAAGAAAGCTTGGAGCAATACCTTTGAAATGGTCTGTAGCATTTATATGGCCTTCATTTCTGTAAAAAGTTATGATAATTTAAAGAAAGAGAAAAAATTTACAAAAATTAACATGGTAATTTCCATTTAAATTTTTTAAAAAATTTCGTGTTTTTTAAAATTATCATAACTTTTTACAGAATTAGAGGCCATAAAAATGCTACACACCATTTGAAAGGTATTGCTCCAAGCTTTCTTTTAGACTTTTGGATAAAAAAATCAATTGTGGCACAGTTGCACTTTTTTTAAGTTGAATATTGACATGTAGTTTATGTAACATTCACCTTGAAATTAGAAATTCTAACCTAGAAGAATAAATTCCAGACACAATTAGCAACGAATGTTACATATAATGTTCTATAGTAAAAGTTGATAGATTTTGAGTTAAATAGTGGTAAACCCAGCTGGTGTTGAAAAAAACTTGGAAAAATTCACTTTTTGAGGTTAGAATAACTTTTGAGCAAATAGATTCCAGTACCTAAAAATTTTTTTCTGTATTCTGAGAAATATTTGCAATGTGTATACCCAAAATTTAATACATATTAAAATTTTGATCGGACCACTTCACGTGGAATATCCCATATATGTTTTGTTATAAGTCAATGTAAATTTTTAGTAACAAATGCACAATTTCTTTCTCACACATATTCCTTTCTCTCAGTGTAGATAATCACATAACGGAGGGCGACTAACTCCTGTTTTTGCGTAAATTTGTTATTATTAATTGTTATAACTAAATTAGTTGTTTTTTCGTCTGCTATTTTCTGGCGCGAAATTTGAATTTTTAATTCAGTATGATACCCCCTTAATCAGCAACGAAGTAGGAGAAAAATTCACCACTAACCAGTATAGTAAAACGTCACACGATTTTCTATTTCCCTACTTGAAAAATCGTACTGTCACTATTTTGAAAGAGCGTTCGACTCTTCGAAAACATGAATATTGAATGTTCACCATACTACTTTAACGAGACACATCTCTCTTCAAAATCCCAGTTACACCGATCGAATCGCGCTGATTTCATAGAAACTTGAAAAAAAACCATACCTCCATATCCTACGAATACATTGCAGCTAATTTTAAATTCAATTAAACTCTTACAATACGATGACTCGATTATATTCGATCGTACACGTACATATTATACCATTCAAAATGTTAATACCGCGAGAATGACTTTTAATTTGCAAAATTTAAAGAATCGACATAAAAAAACAAAAAATCGAACGACAGATTCATCTGTCGCGATCGTATCGCAGTAAATTAGACTAGGAAAAATTTGTATCGTTAATGACACCATTTGCACGCAGGCTGTGGAGGGTGATGGGGGTGAACGCTCTGGATGGGCCACTGTTCGGGCGGGCGTCCCCCAGGGCAGTGTTTTAGGTCCCCTTTTATTTTCTATTTTTATTAATGATCTGCCTGCGGTCCTGCAGTACTCGAGCTGCATGGTCTTTGCTGATGACACACAGTTGTATTACACGTTCCCGCCGGTAGATTTTGAACGGGCCGTGGGGTGGGTTTCGCGCGATGCTGGGGCGGTTGCTGAGTGGGCGGATAGGAATGGCTTGGCGCTCAATCTAGCGAAAACTAAGGTTTTGTTGCTAGGTAGCCAACAGTATGTCTCACGTTTCGACCTGGAGAACGCCGTAAGGGTTAATGTAAATGGTGTACCGCTACCATATGAGTGCACTGTGAAGTCGCTAGGAGTGTGGATCATGCCGGCCCTCGACTGGTCTAGGCATGTTTCACAGATATGCCAGAAAGTACATGGGGTCTTACACACATTGAGATTTTATAAAAGGGCCTTGTCGCGTGAGACTCGTAAGGGACTGGTCGAGAGTTTGGTATGGCCTCATTTTGATTATGCTTGTGCGGTCTACAATGATGTTGACCGAATGCGCGATTTAAAACTTCAGCGCTTGCTAAACGCCTGTGTGCGCTTCGTGTGGGGTAACATTCCCAGGAGGTCTCATGTTACGCCCTTTCGATTAGAATTGGGTTGGTTGTCGGTCGGGCTCAGAAGGGCCTATCTAATTGGTTCATTGGCTTACAAAATTATCGCAACATCAACTCCTTCCTATCTCCATCAGCATTTTGTCCGTACAGACTCTCGTCCCTCTATTCGCCACTCTTCTCGAATTAGATTTAGACCTCTAACCTATCACCCGCCTCGCACCGAGGCCTTAAATTCGTCATTTACCATCACAGCCTCCAAGATTCTTAACGAATTTCACGATTTGGATTTCAACATGAGCAGCGCTCAAGATTTTCAAAACCAACTTCGTGAGCATCTTTCTGAGCTTGATCGACAGGGCTGGCAGAGACGCGTTGTTGAGGAGGGACTTGAGGTACCGGTGGTTCCGTCGTTGTAGACCGCGCTGGCTGTTGTGTAAGTGTAACTTGTGTTACTCAGCGTTTAGATTTTAGATTTTATATATATAGCGGTGTCGCGTCCTACGGTTTTTTACACTGTAAACGTGTAGCGCATTAATTTTACTGCAGTTTTTACCCGTGTAAATTATTTATTCCATTACCAACTCTTGTTAATGTGTAAATGCTTTTATTGTTGTATCTTAATTTTAATTGTATACTTCGTGCTACCATGGGGGTTTACCCCCGTAGCCCAAAAGAAATAAATCAATCAATCAATCAATTTGTCGCGGATACTTAGTAATTACATCGATACATATTTATGACCGACATTATGTATGTACAATGTTGAGAAAATATACATGTTATTACCGATAGACAATTAATTGCATGCATTTCAATATATCATTTCTTCGTACGTACCGCAAAATCGAATGTTTTTTTTTTTTTTGCGGGAAAATTAAAAATTTTCGTTGACATTGACATTTACTATTATTTCTGTGTACTTAAATGTAATAAACGAGGAATACGTTTCGCAACGGGTAATGCGCATGTATATGTGTATACCCGGTGGCTATACGTGTATATCGTTAGAAATCGGATTATATAAACAAAATATAAATATACGCGGTTATTAGATAAAATAAATATATTTATTAAGCGATTAGAGTTAATATTTTATAACAATGTTGTTAAATTATCAAATTCTAGTACGCGATATATAATACCGTCAATATATAGAGAGATTACGCGGTGTATATATAGATTGCTCCAAGATATAATTACCGTTTATTCTTCGCGCGATACATATATATACGCATACCATCGATTATTTACCTAAATACATAAATTTATAACGAACAATTACAAAATTAAAGAAAAAAAAATTAAATTAAAGATATTGTATAAATATGTGACCTCGATACGTCGACAATATACACTTTACAATGTATATATAATATTGAATTTTTACTTGTTTCTATATGTATATATATAGTGGATAATGAAAGCACATAAGATCTGGTTATTAATGTATCAAATATTATTATACCATCGCGCATGAGCTATCGATTTCACATTGCGCATTATGTCACATTATGCAGTTATTATCAGATCGCAGAACGCAATCGATTACGAGTGAGAGACCTCACTTTCCATTCGGTTCGCGAATACCTGTCAAATTCTTTACAACAAGAAAAGACTATCCCTGACGTTACTTGCACTTACTTATACGTTTATCATATTTTACTGATAAAAAAAAAGAAATATCATTTTAAAGTAAAACAAATATATATATAGCATATTGGTTCGCAAAGCCCGATAAATTTTATATTGAAAAAAATATATATATAGTGTAAAATTTTTGTAACGCGAGGACATCCTGCGATATGTTTATGCAGGATGGAAACTTTAAAGGACAATAATGTTTATCGTGTCGCCCGAGAGATTATACATTGAAATGTTCGCGTTCGATTTTTTTTTTCCATTGGATTTCTTTCGTTTTCATCAATGATTTATGCGTTCCGTTCGCTGGAAATTTTTCACTCGGACTATACTCTATTGCGGAAGGTTATCTTTGTAGATTAGAGAAGAAAAAGTGTATGTACATAGTGGATGCACTTGGCAAAGACGAAGTGAAACATTAATTTACGTTGCAAAATTTCTATTAGTGATTAGTGATTAGTTGTGTATAT
This sequence comes from Theocolax elegans, assembly GCA_026168455.1. Taxonomy (NCBI): domain Eukaryota; kingdom Metazoa; phylum Arthropoda; class Insecta; order Hymenoptera; family Cerocephalidae; genus Theocolax; species Theocolax elegans. Next base: position 64,769,445 of record CM047428.1, on the reverse strand, counting down.
ATATATGGGGGAAAAAAATATACATTTCAAGGAGCTTCTGTACGATATTGAGGAAGAATGTTACCTGAATAGTGAATGAATAATTTAAACGCAATTAATAAGTATCAGCATGGAAAATGAATTATTATTTCACGCGGCGAGTTGATTAATTTTTGTCAAGTTCATTGGAATTCGTAATCGTGATCCACGGATTCATCATTATTATATCACGCGTGTACGCTCTGATAGCTCTTGTGAACTGGGATAATTTATCTTTTCAAAATCGTAATGTCAATTATTACACGCGTTTAACAATTTTGTATTTTTTTAACAGGTTTTTAACAATACAAACAAGTGCTATACAAATAAATTTATTACGAAATTAGTTGAATACACTTGAAAAAAATATATATATTGTTGTTTAAAACAAATAAATATTTTATTATGGTTTTAAATATGTTATACTTATCTTTTTATAATATTTTTTTATTTTTTAATTTCTACGTTTTTAATAAATATCTCGTAGTTTTCAACGCAATATTCATACATTTAAATAGTACGTAATATACATACATTTTATTCAACGTACTAAATTTTTCTTTTCGTAATTACGTTAAATTCAATAGACGTTTTCATATAGCCATTATACCGCGCACACGTCCGACGATCAAAAAAAATGATCAATAATATATCTAGAAAGTTATCGTATCAATTATTTAAACGTAGTTTAAATTGGAGTGGTTAATGTAGAAACCTATAAATTTCTCTTTATCGAATGAAAAATTAAAAACCCGCTGTAGACACATAGTTGCATTTCCATGTCACAGTAATATATTGCCATATAGAAAATGTAGCTATATAGCCATCCTTATCATAATTTTAATCCACAATTTACAGTTTCTACAGTGCCCATAGATGTTTTCCCAGTTAGAGACAACACAGCCTTTTAGCATTATATAAATATATATATATATACACACACATGTGGATCTGTGTATGTAGAAAAGTCGTGTATCTATATATACATATATACTCTCTTACTTTTATGTAACCCTTTTACTTAGCAATTTAGCGTAAAATTTTTGTGTCCCCAATGAAAAGATACTTCTGTGTTCGACTATTGTCGTTACATTAGCAAACATTATTATTCAATATTATATACAAAAGTGCGCGAGTTAAATGATAAATATTTAATTTTGTTGTATAAGCAAGATCAACGTTTTATGAATTTATCGGGTTACGTGATTTGCAGTCGTTAAGCCTCATATTTTTTTTTGTTTTTTTTTTTTTTTTTTTAATATTTATTCTAATAATCGTAAAACTGTGCGCACGTATACGTATATAGGTACGCGTTTAAATTTCATTAATTATTCAACTTTTATAACCCTATGTGTACGGTGTTACGCAATTTTTAGTATTAACGACGAATTATTACTCGTGGACGTACCGTCGTCTATACGTGCAGATGTACGTGAATTTTTAAGTAAAACCTTTTTTTTTGGAAGATTAATATATGGTATGCGTTGGTATTATTGATAGATACAGTGATTTATTTTTACTTAGAATTATATTCCATGTAAACTGTACAGGCATTTTTTTAAAGTATACTTAAAGTTCAGCTGTAAGATAATAATTGAGAGTTGAATCAACATAATTGTTTAACAAAAATAATTTGTAAACAAATGTACACTTACAAAAAGAGAAAAATTACTTTTTTATAGGAAAATTTACCAGTTTTATATACGTAGTAAATATTAATAAATCTGTAGTGACATTTTATCTACAACAATAAAATAGTAATTTATTTATAATTAGTAAATTTTTCTTTTTCGTTCATGCAGTTGAAGGTACAGCCTTATGATGATGATGAATGATCATCGAAACATTTTACTAAAATAAATTATTTGATGGTTAATTCGTCAAAAATTGACATTAAAACAAATAAAATCAAATCATACTCTTTCCTGATACAGTAATTTTTATAATCTGTCAAGTCTGTCTCTGGATCACGCAATAACATTATACTATATAAATCTAAAAGTTTTAAACAATTTTTTTAAAAGTGTAAAAATATTAATAAAACTTAGAAAGATCACAAAAATTGATTGAAATCTGGGAATTGAATAATTTTATCAACAAGAAAAATTTCGATTGCGTTCGAACTCCGAATACATTCTTTTTCTAATAAATTTTATACGTGATGTACCTATATATGTATTTGTTATTGTAGGAACAAGAAGACGTCGTATACGAACGTTTTTAGAAATAAAAAGTACCCAGTGACGTTGAGTAGTTTATTCATTACGCTGATATAAATAATAACATTTATTGGGAATTACATCAGGTAAGTTATCTAAGGTTTGGTGAGTATAAATAAACAATTTTTTTTTGTTAAACAACACTAACATTGATTTATTTCAAGGAAAGATACATACGAAAAACAAATTAACGAGGCGTATCCGAAAAGAAACAAAAAATGATTGGCGGAAACTTTAAGACAACAAACAATACCAATCCTATAAGGGACCTTGAATTAACTTTTTTTTCGGTTTCATCTATTGAAACGTTACACCGAGAGGACTCGATCTATAACATACATTGATCATCTTTATACGCGTACAGGAAGGTGAATATGATCGATCGACCTCAAATTATATACTGTGGAATATTTGCCAGGCCGTTTTTTTTTATGACACATCCTTATTATGAATTGGGTAAGTTCAACAAACTGGAGGTCGTCAACTTCATTTCTCAAATAAAATTTTTAATAGATCGCATTCGAAAACTTTCCTGTAGGTTGTGTGTATGTGTGTGTATGTGCCTGTGTCATAAAAAGAGAAATGACTGTTTCTCTCTCCCGTAAATATGATTTCTAACCTCGTTAAATATGTACATAAAAAGAAGAAAAAATGTTGTCTATACCTCAGGCTAATGAATAACTGTTTTATTAGGTTAATCTATTTCCAAAATTTTGGTTGACCGGTATTTCTATATCTTACGAAAATTTCAAATAACTTTTTTTACACCTAAAATTTTACAAATCAATCTGTATCGGAATTTATAATATTTTTACGAGAAGACACATACCAATCGGTGTAACGAATATCAGTCCAATAATTTTTATGCGACTTTGTTTTTTATCTTAGTATCCTTTTTATTAAAAATTTATTCCGATAATCAAAATTGTAATAAAATGGTTTACGAACGATGGAAATGTAGTAGTTTTATAGCGATTTAATAAGGAAAATATTACATTTTAATTTGAGATGTAACGAATCTTCCTTATTGACCAGCGATGCAATTTCTACAAACAATATTTTCAGATCTATAGACTATACATCAGTATTTTTCTCTTAATTCCGATGTATCACGATCGTTAAATAACGCGTCAAACGATTTCTATAAAAGTATAACTATTCCGAGATACATTTTCCGATTAAACAAACGAATATTAAAACCGAGTTAAAATTACTACTTATGAATTTGTAATTTTATACAGAAAAAACAAAACACCTCGGAATAATTAGATATATAACGACGTCTCACAGAGATCGAGATAATTAAAAATTCAATAAATTTCGTCTAATTTATAATAGACGTAACGATCTATATATATCAATAATGCAAAGTCGGTACATCCAGGAGATGATTTTTCATTTTATTTTTTATTAATTTTATAAAAGCCGAATGTTAAAAAAAATTACGGTATTTATTACGCAATTTGACTGGATATGCAATTTAAATAAAATGCATTAAAATTTATGCGAACGTGTAATCGTTGCCAAAATGCGATTTCAGAATATCGCGTATATCGATCGAGTGTAATTTCGTATTGACCGGTGATGATTGACGAGAAGATTATTATTCAATGAAAGATTTTAACTCAAGTTCACCGTGGTACTATTATTACGTACAACGATGTATATACAGATCAAAATTAGCACTTTTATTTTTACTTAAACGAGAAAAAAAAAACAAAAAATTCATTTAAACCTGATTTCTCCTTGCGGAATCTCATGGCATTGGACGGGTTGTACTTGAAATTATTGATATTATTTACAATTTCTATCCACCTGTGTAGTTCGTATTGTCTCTATGCCAAAACCTTGAATTCGTTTTTATTTTTATTAAAGATTCAATAATAAGGCATATGATACAGGTTTATCCTTCTTTTTTTTTTGGTAAAGATTTGCGATAAGGCAAGAGTGATGTAAACATCATACATCAGATAGTGCAGTGCGAAATGATACATATTTTCACAAATTTTGAGAAAAAAATATAATTATTATATTTAAATTTCATATTTAATTAAGGAGGTGGCATACCCGGTAAGTTACCGACTGAGCAAAAAAGATAATTATTCTATTTATTTTAAAAAATACACAATTTTATGCAAAATCCGAATACAGAAGCACTAAACCATTCAATAATAAGTAATTCTACAAAGTTTCAAGTCAATACACCAAAGACACTCTAAAAAATTTCTGCACCGAAAAATCACGGATAATCGTACATTTTCGGTGCAGAAATTCTTTATATTGTCCTTATGTTGTATTGATTTGGAACTTTGTAGAATGACTTATTATTTAATTATCTAGTGCAGTTCTGTATTCGGGTTTTACATAAAAGTGCGTATTTTTTTAAATAAATGTGATAATTACCTTTTTTTGGCTCGGTTGGTAATTCATCGGGTAAGCCACCCCCTTAAGCCAATGTGATATTCCGATAAAGACAGCTCATTAAGCGTCTTAAAAAACCAGAAACAAAGAACAAACAGATCATCTGAAAAGTTTTTTTTATTGACTTCTAAAAAGAAAGTGCAACTAGACTTGATTACTTGTTATGAATCTCCCAATCGGAAAATAGTTAGGGCTAGCCCAATTTTACATAAGGACAGTAGAGTCCCTTATCAAATCCCAAAAATTATATACAACGATAATCAAATATAATAATATTAAGTTTTAACCTCTATACATATAAATGGGTAATTCAGTTGTAAAAAATATTCTACCCAAGTTTGCTTTTAAATGTAATTGTTATAAAATAGTTTAATAATTAATTATGCTATGCCCATAAAGTAATTTGCATTCACTCAACTGTTGAATAATATATAAGTATAAGGGGGTTGTGACTGTACAATTCATATAAAAACTGAATCAGTTGTTTTTACAATAAATGTTTTATAACTCTGTAAAATATACTGCTTTTTGTAGCAAATAATGGTGTTACCGAAAAAAAAACGAAATATCCAACTTTTTGAACGAGAACCTTTTTGACCTCGATATAGATATAGACTAATAACGTTAACTTCAAACTTTGAACGCCTAATACTTCAGATCGAATACCGCTTGCCTTTTCGAGTTTTATCTATGTTATTTTGCATACCCCATTGAATAACATATCACTTTTTTTTAAAAATCCATAGAAAATTGTTACGGATATTAATAAAAATGTCAGTTTAAAAGGAAGCTCCCATAAGACCCCACACGTATAGGTATTTAACTTTATCAATTTTTTTCCGGAAAATAAATACCGCTTACCCATCCGATATTTTAATATGATATTAACTATAGTAAAATATACCTATGAGTTTTTTTAACCGAATTTTGTAGAAAATCGAAAATGGTCACAGCTCTCTTAATTCTAAACAAGTAAACATTTACTTATAATTTAGTAATATTATTTCAACGTTCAATTAAAAATAAAGCACCTTTTGAAAAAACACATCTAAATAACTTTTTAATTTCGCATCATAGTCGTAGGAACACTATAAACAATTAAATAATAATTAAAATAATTGTTGTTATAAGATAAGTAGAACTATATACATTCCATATAATACTATACATAAATCTGCAAAGATGCCTTTGCAAAATTTTAAAGAGACATAGTGCATGTATAGACTATCACAACGAATAGTATTATTTTTTGATAAAGTATGGAGGCCTTAAGCGGGATATCGATTAACACCTCGATAATCCTATAGAATTATCGGAGAAAACACGACAGGTACATACATAATTCAGTTTATGTCGCGCATTACGCGAAATTTATGATCTAAAGCACAATAATGCAGTCATTTAACTATAATGTAGTGGATAATTTATCATATTGGGTTATTGGGCATTGAGGTTATTGGGTTAAACAAATTACAATTTAAATTTTGCATTTACATATACATACATCTATATTGCGATTTTTTAAAATGGGTCTCATTTTCCCACTGAGAAATTAGTATGGGTAAACATCATCTTCTGTTTCTGATTTAAGATTCGTTCGACTCTTGATCTTTCTGTCAAAGGTATTGGGAAAGTTTTCTCTGGAACACTGTTTGTATATACAAAGAAAAGGTCTCTTAATGACCTTTACAGACTGGTTTAGACCATATTCAACGGAATCAGCCTTGATGAAATCAGAGGTGGACATTTATTCGACATCAACCTTTCGTCGAATACTTTTGTTCGAATAGAAGTATTCGACAAAAAGTTTATTTGCAAAAGAAAACGAAAAAGATTATTAGAAAGCTGCATAATCGCAATTAAAAAATTAGACTCTATCCTAGTAAAAGATAATAAATATGTTATTTACAATTACAAATATGAAATACAGTTAACTTCAATTCCTATATAGAAAAAAACAATTGGCGTAACTTTAAAAAAAACAATAACCCGAATAAATGCTTAGAGAAACTTTTGCATGGTGTTAAAAAATCGTATTGAAATTTACACAGATGGGAGTAAAACAGATGATAAAAACCGATTCGGTACATCATGCACTATATTAAATAAAACTTGAAAATGATATAAGCTCTTATAATTCTACAATTACAGCAGAATGTTAAGTCATTAACGATGCAATGGACATAGCTTTGGAAAATAGGTTATAAGGCATACATTTTGGAAATTAAAAGAAATACCAAGAATTTATTGATAAAAGCCATGTAAATAAAATCAATTTCGTATGGGTACCTTCTCATTGCGAAATTGATGGTAACGAACAAGCAAACAATGCTGGGATAATATTTAGTAATATTAATTCAACGTTCAATTAAAAATAAAGCACCTTTTGAAAAAACACATCTAAATAACTTTCTAATTCCGCATCATAGTCGTAGGAACACTATAAACAATTAATAATAATTAAAATAATTGTTGTTATAAGATAAGTAGAACTATATACATTCGATATAATACCATAACTCTGCAAAGATGTCTTTGCAAAATTTTAAAGAGACATAGTGCATGTATAGACTATCACAACGAATAGTATTATTTTGGATAAAGTATGGAGGCCTTAAGCGGGATGTCGATTAACACCTCGATAATCCTATAGAATTATCGGAGAAAACACGACAGGTACATACATAATTCAGTTTATGTCGCGCATTACGCGAAATCCATGATCTAAAGCACAATAATGCAGTCATTTAACTATAATGTAGTGGATAATTTATCATATTGGGTTATTGGGCATTGAGGTTATTGGGTTAAACAAATTACAATTTAAATTTTGCATTTACATATACATACATCTATATTGCGATTTTTTAAAATGGGTCTCATTTTCCCACTGAGAAATTAGTATGGGTAAACATCATCTTCTGTTTCTGATTTAAGATTCGTTCGACTCTTGATCTTTCTGTCAAAGGTATTGGGAAAGTTTTCTCTGGAACACTGTTTGTATATACAAAGAAAAGGTCTCTTAATGACCTTTACAGACTGTTTAGACCATATTCAACGGAATCAGCCTTGATGAAATCAGAGGTGGACATTTATTCGACATCAACCTTTCGTCGAATACTTTTGTTCGAATAGAAGTATTCGACAAAAAGTTTATTTGCAAAAGAAAACGAAAAAGATTATTAGAAAGCTGCATAATCGCAATTAAAAAATTAGACTCTATCCTAGTAAAAGATAATAAATATGTTATTTACAATTACAAATATGAAATACAGTTAACTTCAATTCCTATATAGAAAAAACAATTGGCGTAACTTTAAAAAAAACAATAACCCGAATAAATGCTTAGAGAAACTTTTGCATGGTGTTAAAAAATCGTATTGAAATTTACACAGATGGGAGTAAAACAGATGATAAAACCGATTCGGTACATCATGCACTATATTAAATAAAACTTGAAAATGATATAAGCTCTTATAATTCTACAATTACAGCAGAATGTTAAGTCATTAACGATGCAATGGACATAGCTTTGGAAAATAGGTTATAAGGCATACATTTTGGAAATTAAAAGAAATACCAAGAATTTATTGATAAAAGCCATGTAAATAAAATCAATTTCGTATGGGTACCTTCTCATTGCGAAATTGATGGTAACGAACAAGCAAACAATGCTGGGAAAAAAGTTAGAAAAGACGCTACACCTTACCTCGATGTTAAAACTCCGTTTACCTGTTTTAGACACATATTTAAAAAAATAATTCCTTGCAAAAAGTATTTTAAAAATTATATTTCGAAACAAAGTAAGCCTTATTTTTACAATAAAAAATTGTCTCGTGATTTTATAGTTACCATAAATAGATGCAGATCAGATCATTATAACCTGGCTGCTTCATTAGCAAAAGTATCTTTAGTTGCACATATGTTAAACTACCGATCAAGACCTCGATCACATTTTGTGGCAGTGTCCGACATTAGACGAACAGCGGAAAACACTTATAATAGATTCAAGCCAATTAAATTATCAACTACCCATGAAAGTATCCATTGTTCTCCATTATTCCATTAACACATATCTGTGCTTTCGTACTTTATACAGTCTGTGCTTTCAAAAGTAAAATAACAAAACTCTTCGTAATCGACTTGCTAAGGCTTTGCCAAAAGAAGTTTTACCAAAAATATCAAATGTTTCTACCTCGTTGAGGTTATAAGTTCACAATCTTGGTAAGATTTTACTCAGAACCGCAATAATATTTCAGTTCGAATCTCAACACACAGTTAGATTATTGATAAATATAGGCGCTTTTTCTCTTATTTTTCACATATATTTTATTTACGGATTTTTTGCCAATTATCGGTAAGTTTGGGACAAATATTGACTATGATACCCCGTTCAAAGGTAATCGAAATGTTATTTCTTTTTACGGCTTTTTCTTTAATATGCAGCTATGTATTCAAACAGTACTTGTTGCATAATAAAGATAAATCAACAAGGAACTATTTAGGATATGGAAAAATATGATTAATGAGGTAGCTGAATATAAGGCTAGCCGCGCATCCCATACTTGCGTTGGGAGTGCGGACGCGCCCCTTGATATTTAAAAATTAATAGCATCATCCCTATGAATAGCGCTTAAATATTTTTCAGAAACATATTTATTAAAACTTCAATTTGAAATACAACGTAAAATACAAATAGATACTTGAACAATACGTACATTTAAAAATAAATGGCAGCATCACTATATAAATAGTGGTGAAATATTTCTTGAAGAAGACTAATTGGCGAACAAATAAATAAGATATACGAAGAAAAAATTCGGTTAACTTTGCAAAACAGTTTGATTGTTATAAACGTTTTTTTTAAATTACTGAAAAAAACTCATTTAAATTAACATAATAAATTAAATTAACCGATATTTTTTCTTTATGCAAACTCCATTTTTAATGCAGCAATATAATAGACATATGTCAGTCCCAAATCTATAATTGTAGAGGGAAAATGAGATTTCATATTTTATTTTAAAGTCAAATCATTGCTGTCAATCATTGATCAATAAATAAAAATATAGAAAAAACACCTCCATCTACCAACCGATGCCTTGATTATAACCCAACCACCCTCCCTCTCTAAAATATATAATTCGAAACTCGGAGACCGATTGAATTTTAATACTATAAAGATGAAGATGTTAACTTAGAAAAGCTTTACAATAAAAAAGTTTTTACGTTAACCGCGTGTTGAATAATTGATAAAAAATCAAAACTATATGGAGCTTGTATTTCCTTAAATACGTACTATTAATTATCTCTACGAATATTATTTATCATTAGCGTATCTTATTAAATAAATTAAGGTTACAACTAATTTAAAAGTAACCGTGTAATCTAACGTTTATTTTCTGGCTACGGATACGGCCAGATCGAGTAACTGAGCTATTTTATTATTTTACGCCAATAAGATACACTTAGCTTATGAACTTGAAAGCATGTTTCACATATGGTTTATTACAACCTAAATGTTATATTGTGACAAAACATAATAAAACAGCTCATTTCGTATACACGGAGAAAATAAATCACTTCATAGAGAGGTACTACCCGTAGCACAAATAATTCTTATGCTAAAGAATAAAGAAGACAGGATTATTTTGAGAATGGCATTAAAATTTCAGGTATCGATACTATAATATTTTTACTACTATAGATGCGCACTTATTCAATGCGTGTAGTATTTATTTTTCCAATCTACGGAATTTGAATGTGAAATGAACGAGATACATTGGTGGCGTCACTTAAACAAATCTGTATCTACCAGCAATACGATAAATTTTACAAGTGTCACGGTAAAAATACATTCTACGTAGAAATAAAAGTATTAGACAACTTATTCGACATTTTATTAAAAATGTCTCTTCTCTTCTTCGCGTATGCAATGAGAGACTCCGAAGTATAAAGTTGAAGGTTCAAATGTCAGATTAAAATTTTTTTTTATGTTTTTATGAATGCAAACTTGTTAAAAAATAGTGTTTTTTAAATTTATCTTTTAAGATATTGTTTCAATTTTTTTCCAAGTTCCGGATAGTCTTGTTGGACACGTTGATATAAATTTTCGGTAAACGTTAACTTTATCTGAAGTTGGATAAGAGTAAACATTTTGATATTAACCTGAGAAGTAATAAACGGTTATATTTCTTCAGTGGAATCACTAAATAAACGTCTATTTTACTCTTTTCGAATGTAAATAACTATTTACCTATGTATCTAAAAGAAAGAAAAATAAAACTACTATTTAATACTCACTTTTATACTGCTGAAGCTCGATAAGAGACTTCATGGTTGGTTATCTTGAGTCTATCGACTTTAAAAATTCACCTCTCAACTGCAACAAAAAATGCAACAAATCGTTAGAGTAAAGTAATTACAAAACTACATTCACCAATACATCCGAATTTGAATAAAATCATTTAAAATATATAAATATATTAAAGTTCAAGTATATAGTACGTCGTTGAATTTGCTATTCCAACAAATATCTGAGCCTTATGCCTCCTCTGAGAAAAATGAAGACAACACGTTACATTCAACAATCATAAATATATTCCCAACTGAATAATTATTGATGATTCTTCATTGATTAGCTTATTTTCCCATTATATACATCGAAAAAAAAAAACATTCAGTTTAGTCTAGCTAACAGATTTCTTTATTCGATAGTATATAAAGAAATAAAGTATACAGAAACTTTTACTTCGAGTCAACGATTTATATTTCTTATCGAACTCCGTAATTTTTTTTCTTATTTTAAAGATAATTATTAAAAAATCTTATAACTGTTTCCACGTTGCGGAAGATACGAAAAGGAAAAAAAAAAAATGAAACCCAAAAAATAATATATTATTATTATTACGATACAATAAATTCCATTTTATATTATTGTGAACGATATACTCGAGTAAATAAAAAAAAAAAGTTGTCAAGTATTCGTTATTTCATAGAGTTCCACGAGTGTATACGAACCGAGTAAGATATAAAATAACGTTTATGAAATCGTTATTTATAGAAACGTCATCTTGAGCAATATTTTCAAGTCAATAATCGTACGATCTTCATCCCCTTGACATACGCGTCGCGTTCGCTGCCACTGAACTTGCAAAGTGGTCTTTTAATAAAACAGCTTGACAGATTACACTATGATTGTTCATCCTCATTAATTAAACGATTATTCTTTAAATGCAACGACTCGAGATATATTATAACGTTTTTGCGGCATTATAATCTCATAAGAATACATATATATATATTATTTGAATAATAATTTTTTAACGCTACTCTCTTTTTATGTCGCGTATCGCACGTCGATTTAGTATTTAAATTTTAATGAAATAAAAATTACGTAACTTGTATATTTTGTAAGGTGATGAAAAAAAAATAAATGAAAATAAAGCATCCAATTTTGTCGAAAATAGAATGAGGAAAATTGTGATTTTTCGTCATATCAGTAATTATATAGTTTTATAATGTGCGCTTGATACACTCATAGAAAAATTCGAGTAAGCGTATTTTAAAATTTTTGAGAAAAATAAAACTTTTCCTTTTTTATTCTCTTTTATGCGCTCTAGCGATATCGCTTAGGAAGTTTTATCTTCGACCTTAGATTATTAAGAAATAAAAGAACGAGTAACGCGTAACGATGTTTATTCCGGAATTTTATCCGATTATATTCTAATTTGTTTGTATATATTTGGAGATATTGTCATTAACGATTGCTCTTTAATCATAATGAATTTTGTAACGGTAGAGAAAATGTAAACATACACGTACGTAATTATATATTTTTTGTCTTCCTCGTTATTATATTATTGATAGCGAACGTTTTTTTTTTCTTTAATTATTAAATGACATTTCGAAAGAAATGCACACACATATATATACATATATGTATATCACCACCACTTTTGCCCAAGCAAAATATAAGATAAAATTTTTTTCAGGTCTAGCTCACACGCCATCGTTGATTAAAAATTATGCACGAAAAAGTTAATTGGTTTTTTAATATTAAAAGAAATGAAAATGCTAAAATATGTGTTTTTGATCCGCTGCAGATTTAGTTCCCATAATCGTAGCTTAAAAAAACCAACGGGGTTTGAAAGGTAATTATTTTAGCTTTAAAATGAGGGGTCGAACGTTTTTTTAACCCACTTTTTACCGATGTTAGCGCATTTTTTGTGAAAAAACACGCTTTTTTTGGAAATGGGAATATTTCAAAGAAAAAGAGAGATAGAGAAAAACTTCAAAGAGAAAAAAGATGCTATTTTACTCACAGAATATAGATCTGCAGGTTAAAACGAGATTTGGACAAAATTTTTTTTTCAATTTTTTAGCATATCAAAAAACTAAAAAAACCTTTAATTAAGTTGTAGATTAAGTTTAGAAAATTTAATTTAAAAATAATAGAATAACATTAAGTTAAAGAATGCTACATGTCTACAACTTAATTAAAGGTTTTTTTAGTTTTTTGATATGCTAAAAAATTGAAAAAAATTTTTTGTCCAAATCTCGTTTTAACCTGCAGATCTATATTCTGTGAGTAAAATAGCATCTTTTTCTCTTTGAAGTTTTTCTCTATCTCTCTTTTTCTTTGAAATATTCCCATTTCCAAAAAAAGCGTGTTTTTTCATAAAAAATGCGCTAACATCGGTAAAAAGTGGGTTAAAAAAACGTTCGACCCATCATTTTAAGCTAAAACAATTACCTTTCAAACCCCGTTGGTTTTTTTAAGCTACGATTATGGGAACTAAATCTGCAGCGGATCAAAAAGAGGCATGATTTTTAGCAATTTTTCATCTCTTTTTAATACTTATAAAAAACTCAAATTTAAACTTTTTTACTTGTACAGTAGCATTTTTTAAAGGTTTTCACCTGCTCTTTCGAATGGCGTTGGATTTTTTGAGCTACGATGTTTTGCTCCTGAGTAATAAAACTTTAATCTTTAGTGATTTTTGCGTAGGGTGGGCAAAAGCATGTGGTGGTGAGTGTATATATACGTGTGCATTGTTAACATATGCACTCAGACGAATTGCATTATGTTTTGTAAAGGCGAATAAATTTTTTATTTATCATTTCCAATGCTATTTTAAGAAGTACTATTATTATCACATCAAATGCAAATTGCACGGTTGACCACAAATATATCGACGGAAAAAAAAAATTTTTTATCAAAATGAAATTTACTACGATTGCAAATAGGTAATTTTATTAAATTCAATGCCAGTGTGTGTCTGTATAATAACAATATTAGCACTTAATTAGCGAGGCGATAAATATATTTCAACGATTTTAATAATCGTTCGAGATATTAGAATATTCGGTATTTTATAATAAGCTGAGCATTCGAACAGTTTGAACAAGTAATAAATGGTTTTAATACAATCGGAAAGGATCTAACATTTGTACATATACATATATATGTTGTATTTTGTCATATTTTGACACACCGAATGAACGGTAAAAAATATTTTGTATTTGTAATTTAGCTATTACAAAAACCACGTACCCTCCACCATAAACACACAATCAACGTTGTCACCCTACGCAAAAATCACTAAAGATTAAAAGTTTTATTGCTCAGGAGCAAAACATCGTAGCTCAAAAATCCAACGCCATTCGAAAGAGCAGGTGAAAACCTTTAAAAAATGCTACTGTACAAGTAAAAAAGTTTAAATTTGAGTTTTTTATAAGTATTAAAAAGAGATGAAAAATTGCTAAAAATCATGCCTCTTTTTGATCCGCTGCAGATTTAGTTCCCATAATCGTAGCTTAAAAAAACCAACGGGGTTTGAAAGGTAATTATTTTAGCTTTAAAATGAGGGGTCGAACGTTTTTTTAACCCACTTTTTACCGATGTTAGCGCATTTTTTGTGAAAAACACGCTTTTTTTGGAAATGGGAATATTTCAAAGAAAAAGAGAGATAGAGAAAAACTTCAAAGAGAAAAAAGATGCTATTTTACTCACAGAATATAGATCTGCAGGTTAAAACGAGATTTGGACAAATTTTTTTTTCAATTTTTTAGCATATCAAAAAACTAAAAAAACCTTTAATTAAGTTGTAGATTAAGTTTAGAAAATTTAATTTAAAAATAATAGAATAACATTAAGTTAAAGAATGCTACATGTCTACAACTTAATTAAAGGTTTTTTTAGTTTTTTGATATGCTAAAAAATTGAAAAAAAATTTTTTGTCCAAATCTCGTTTTAACCTGCAGATCTATATTCTGTGAGTAAAATAGCATCTTTTTCTCTTTGAAGTTTTTCTCTATCTCTCTTTTTCTTTGAAATATTCCCATTTCCAAAAAAAGCGTGTTTTTTCATAAAAAATGCGCTAACATCGGTAAAAAGTGGGTTAAAAAAACGTTCGACCCATCATTTTAAGCTAAAACAATTACCTTTCAAACCCCGTTGGTTTTTTTAAGCTACGATTATGGGAACTAAATCTGCAGCGGATCAAAAAGAGGCATGATTTTTAGCAATTTTTCATCTCTTTTTAATACTTATAAAAAACTCAAATTTAAACTTTTTTACTTGTACAGTAGCATTTTTTAAAGGTTTTCACCTGCTCTTTCGAATGGCGTTGGATTTTTTGAGCTACGATGTTTTGCTCCTGAGTAATAAAACTTTAATCTTTAGTGATTTTTGCGTAGGGTGGGCAAAAGCATGTGGTGGTGAGTGTATATATACGTGTGCATTGTTAACATATGCACTCGGACGAATTGCATTATGTTTTGTAAAGGCGAATAAATTTTTTATTTATCATTTCCAATGCTATTTTAAGAAGTACTATTATTATCACATCAAATGCAAATTGCACGGTTGACCACAAATATATCGACGGAAAAAAAAAATTTTTTATCAAAATGAAATTTACTACGATTGCAAATAGGTAATTTTATTAAATTCAATGCCAGTGTGTGTCTGTATAATAACAATATTAGCACTTAATTAGCGAGGCGATAAATATATTTCAACGATTTTTAATAATCGTTCGAGATATTAGAATATTCGGTATTTTATAATAAGCTGAGCATTCGAACAGTTTGAACAAGTAATAAATGGTTTTTAATACAATCGGAAAGGATCTAACATTTGTACATATACATATATATGTTGTATTTTGTCATATTTTGACACACCGAATGAACGGTAAAAAATATTTTGTATTTGTAATTTAGCTATTACAAAAACCACGTACCCTCCACCATAAACACACAATCAACGTTGTCAACGTACGTAAAATAATTAAAAAACAAAAGATATACGAAACGATACCATACAATGTTCGATAGTATACATTTATCTCGTTGCAAACGCATCAATAAAGTCTCGCAGTTGAAACCTAAACTTTACAGTGTATATAAGGAATCGCAAAGGTTTCTATTAAATGATAATGATAAGAAGAAAAAAACGAGTTAGACTAGAATTTGATTTGATTAATCTCGTGTAATCGTTGACCCTGTCATAGGGAAGATCATCAGATATTACACACGCGCGCTCCGAAGAAATCAAATATTTAAAAACACACTTCGATCAGACGAATGCATCTTCGATGCATCATTATACATATATATACTATAAGACGCGAAAATACGCGAAGTTACGCGAAAATACTCGAGATGTACGATACTACACATCAAAACGCGAATAAGGTGCAAGGTTGCAGATTCATTTACATGCAACATATAAAATAGCTGGGATTATATGTAAATATTTTGAAAAGAAAAACGATGAAATTCAAAGAGAAAGTGATATGATATACTGTCCGTTTCAAAGAATTTCTGTAATTTACACAATTACCGATGATAAAGTCGATGCACGTATATATAGGAAATTGGATAGCGTTGTTAAACAAAATGATTAATAATTTGAAGAAGAAAAAAAAAGAAAAACAGTGTCTATTATTTTTTTGCTAAATATGCAATTCATAATGGTACAGAAGTTTCATGTTTTTTGAGGTTACGCTGACAGATATAATGTTTACTTCCTAGTTATCTGCATTAACGATATACTCGCGCGGCCGACTTTGCGCCTAAATTGCCGTTACAAAATTAATAGGATTCAAAGTGGTTTAATCGTTAGAATATTGCGTAACGCTTTGTAATTACACTTACTATTTATAATATTCACACACACACACGCACACATACACACACATAATATGTTATTTTATTACTTATTGATAATGCCAGGCACGATGATTTAGATGGGTATATCGTAAAGTAATGAAGCTTACAATAAGTAAAAGTTTACGTTTTAATTTATTGTAAACCCATATATATATATATAAATCGATCATATTTTTTTTTCAATCAGCTTTCTTCCGTCTAATATTTGAGGTGTAAGCGATCGTTAAATGAAACGTGCATATATATGTGTATACGTAAAAATATAGTAAGTTCGATTTGTAGTGTTACATATTAGTATATACTTTCGTATTTAATACGCGAATGACTGATTGAAAACCGGGTTAACTGTGTTATATACACACATATATATAAATGGCTAATCAGTCGACCGGACGACTCGATCGTTATTGTCAAGACTTTTCCTGCGCCGATTTTCGTTTTCCTTTTTCCTTTTCGTTATTCTGGGCGTTTTAACGGCCGTTGTGCAACGATTTTTCAAAACACGCTTGAAAAAACTTTCGTTTCGACAATATTGGTTTTATTTATATTTACATACATACACGTACAACGTGTGTTTCGATATAGATCATTGCGCAGGGAAAAAGTGTAAATTAGTCCAAAATTGTTTGCGATAAGTATATCTAATATTTACAAGGTATTACAAGCGTTATCCAATTATAAAACTCAACCGAAGATCATCGTCACGAAGAAAAAAGAGTGTAATTTTCGTAAGAAACAAAAAAAAAAAAGAAGAAAATCTGTACAATTTAATTCGTTTGACAGATTTAGTAACTCACTCTTTTACATAACAATGCAGCGGAATAAAATGTGTTGCAATTATAAAATTGGTTGCGTGCGTGTGTGTGCGTGTGAAAAGTCTATACTCATCGTGCAACCGATAACCCCGTTGAATCGAAAAAGTCAAGGTAAAGGCTATTTACATCGAGTACGTACACACACACATATCCTTAAAAGCATATATACACGCATGTACACATACGTAAACCGGTATATGTATAGAAATTTCATTACGAAGAAAAAAAAAAAAAAGGATTACGCATAAAATATATCACCGAAAAATTCGTTGCACCTTCGAAAAAGAAAAAGGAAAAGATAACGTTACGCATCCAAAAACTCGTATATGAAAATCCACGTGCCGATGGCTCCATGAAAAATTACATAACTAATTACACGGTGCGGGTTATGCAAGTATTGCCAAAGCCCCCCGGTTATGCGAGCGCGTTGTACCATCGGGCCGATACACTTAAACCAGCCTCTCCGTTCTCGACAAGAGAGAAGAAGAGAAAGAATAAGAAAAATAATCGACCAGACAGAATTATAATGGGGAGAAACGCGGAGCGCGCACGGTTCATTCAGATTTCCCGAGAGTTCATTCATGCGCGCGCGCGCGATTAGAATTAGGAGTATGAGTATTATATCCAATTTTTATATTGATTACAATGTAACGAGTATATAGGTTACTGGCAATCCACAGATACGATACACTAATCATTAATTATATTTTTCTTTTTTTTTACTGATTACACTTTGCGTTTTAACGTTTCCTATTATTATTGTTTATTTCTTTGTCAATCGAATTTCACTTTATTTATTTATATACGCATTTCAGATACATCCATTTTTATTAAATCTTATAATAATAACGACGTTCGTTCGGATGTATCGAGACGGCATCAATTCCAAGTCAATCACAAATCAGAATCTACAGCAATTAATCTCGTACACGGAAAAAAAACTTAAGATATTACATATATATAGTTGAGCGACTTTTATACTTTATAAAAGAATGAACGTGTAAAAATAAGTATCATTTTTTTATATACATCACTTGTACGGTTCACCGTGGATTTCGAAAAAATGGTAAAAATCAGTGATTATATTAGTCCTTCGTTAAAAAAAAAACTACATAAATAAACATAAAGTACGCGCGCGTGTCGTTATGCAAGCAATTCACCTCACCATAACGTGCATTTTGATCGTGACGATATACATATATATATATATATCAAAAGCGTAGCACGAGCTCGAAGAAATTGCTACGGAATCGTAGAGAAAATAAAGAAAAATTGTTGACACCGTACGTAACGAAAAAAAAAAGAAACAAGCAGATCGTGTAGTTTTATTTGTATTCTCGTCACGATCACATCGAATTTCGCGATCTAACGCATCGAACTCGCACCTTCGCGCGTGACGGTGTATATATATATATAGTTATGGTGGTGAACCGATGCGATTTTCGCGGCAAAAGTAATAATTGAAACAATCGATCTTATCTTCGACACGAATCGCTCGAGAGGGAATAAAAAAAAAGTCAGTTGAAATAATAATAAAAATTTCTTTATGCTTTTATATATAGCAATGTGACATATTACTTCGTAATTATTTTTTATACATTGTGTCTAATTAATATGTGCGTGCGTGCACATACTTGGTCAATGAGTTCCTTGACTTAATTTTTTTTTTAACAAATTGCATGCTCATGCAAATTGCATTAACGTGAGTACTGTGTAATTGTGATCTACGAGTAAATCAATTAATTATATTTATCAAAGGAGATGGCAACTCGGATTCAATTTTATTTTAAGATTTTTCTTTTTTTTTTTAATGTTTACTACAATCGCGCGCCAATTTTCGTTGTTTCGCTATTATCAATTGCAGTGTTTCACTGTTATTTATATTTGGAAATAAAATGCAGAGAAAAGTATTTAAATATTAATTACGTGAACGTAACGAAATAATTTTTTCAAATAACTGTAGTTTGAAAAATGTATTTAACGATATTTGTTTAAATAATTCCGCACAAATATTCGTTGAAAACTAATAAATATATTGTTATTTAAAAAATGGTACAACTATATCTTTCAACTAAAATTTGTTTCGAGCAAATATTTTATTGCATTTATTTACTAAATGATTCTTCAATGATTTGAAATTAAATCTCGATCCATACTTTCTTCCCAACACGTTAAACCTAATTATGTTTTTTTCTAATTTATACGTGAATGTACGCCAAATAAGTACAAACATACTAAAAATCGGTATATCAACGAAAATGTTTCCATTAAATTAAAAAAAAAAACTAAATTTATAATGAAAAAAGTAAATCAAAAACTTTTCCGCAAATCAGTCTTAAAAATAAAAATTTTATTTGAAAATAGAAAAACTCACCCTTCCGCACGTTATAACCAGGTAGAAAGCTACTATTCGGCTCGAATCCGAGCCCAACGCCTGGAATGACACCCCCGGTATAACGTCGAATAAACAGAAAAAAAAATCACGCACCGAATTCACTGTGTACAGGTGTGTGTATTAAACCGCACTCACTGATGAAATACATGTACGTGTATGGAGTCCCCGTCGATTAGTCGTATGCGGATTCACAATCCGAAATTTCTTAGTATAACCGTACCGTCTCTTGCTTATATACTTTTCCCCACCAAGAACGAATCGCAAACCGATCGTTCTCTTATAGTTATCGACTCGCGAATGCGAGCCACTCGCTGGACCACCGACGACAGCCTTGCGCGTACTTGTCCCAGTCGCTTTTTCTCGCTTCTCTTTCCCCTTTTCTCTTCATTTTGGGGGAGGAGGAGGGGGGGGGGGAGGGGTATCAAAATCGGTGGAAATCTCTCATCACTTACTCTCTAAAAATGAATTAGTGAATATTCACTAACTAATTAGTGAATAATTACTAATTCAAATAGTTTATAACTAGGTCACTAATGTTTAGTGAATAGCCACTAATTCAAATAGTGGAATATGCACTAATTCAATTAGTATAAAATACACTACAGCAATAGTGAATAATTACTAATTCAAATAGCGGATCCTAATGGATGTATACACTGCATAAATCCACTAAACCAATTAGTGAAAAATCACTAATTCAAATAGTAAATCCTAATGCCTTATTCTCTGCATTAACCCACTAATCCAATTAGTGAAAAATCACTAATTTAAATATTGGTTTACAATAGACGTATTCAGTGCATTCATTCACTAAAGTAATTAGTTTAAAAAAAGTTTAAAAACTTTAAAAATCTCAAAAATATGGATATATTTTTAATTTATTATTTGTTTTAGTATTTATACATATATAATGTTATACACATATCTATACATATATAATTCTAATTATGTAGTAAACGATTTTGCAAAAACTAAAATTATTTTTTTCACCTAAATAATATTCTGTTCTGAGGTTTCTCATGCAAATTGCATTAACGTGAGTACTGTGTAATTGTGATCTACGAGTAAATCAATTAATTATATTTATCAAAGGAGATGGCAACTCGGATTCAATTTTATTTTAAGATTTTTCTTTTTCTTTTTTTTTTAATGTTTACTACAATCGCGCACCAATTTTCGTTGTTTCGCTATTATAAATTGCAGTGTTTCACTGTTATTTATATTTGGAAATAAAATGCAGAGAAAAGTATTTAAATATTAATTACGTGAAGGTATAACAAATTAATTTTTTCAAATAACTGTAGTTTGAAAAATGTATTTAACGATATTTGTTTAAATAATTCCGCACAAATATTCGTTGAAAACTAATAAATATATTGTTATTTAAAAAATGGTACAACTATCTTTCAACTAAAATTTGTTTCGAGCAAATATTTTATTGCATTTATTTACTAAATGATTCTTCAATGATTTGAAATTAAATCTCGATCCATACTTTCTTCCCAACACGTTAAACCTAATTATGTTTTTTCTAATTTATACGTGAATGTACGCCAAATAAGTACAAACATACTAAAAATCGGTATATCAACGAAAATGTTTCCATTAAATTAAAAAAAAAACTAAATTTATATATGAAAAAGACAAATCAAAAACTTTCCCGCAAATCAGTCTTAAAAATAAAAATTTTATTTGAAAATAGAAAAACTCACCCTTCCGCACGTTATAACCAGGTAGAAAGCTACTATTCGGCTCGAATCCGAGCCCAACGCCTGGAATGACACCCCCGGTATAACGTCGAATAAACAGAAAAAAAATCACGCACCGAATTCACTGTGTACAGGTGTGTATTAAACCGCACTCACTGATGAAATACATGTACGTGTATGGAGTCCCCGTCGATTAGTCGTATGCGGATTCACAATCCGAAATTTCTTAGTATACCGTACCGTCTCTTGCTTATATACTTTTCCCCACCAAGAACGAATCGCAAACCGATCGTTCTCTTATAGTTATCGACTCGCGAATGCGAGCCACTCGCTGGACCACCGACGACAGCCTTGCGCGTACTTGTCCCAGTCGCTTTTTCTCGCTTCTCTTTCCCCTTTTCTCTTCATTTTGGGGGAGGAGGAGGGGGGGGGAGGGGTATCAAAATCGGTATGGAAATCTCTCATCACCTTACTCTCTAAAAATGAATTAGTGAATATTCACTAACTAATTAGTGAATAATTACTAATTCAAATAGTTTAACTAGGTCACTAATGTTTAGTGAATAGCCACTAATTCAAATAGTGGAATATGCACTAATTCAATTAGTATAAAATACACTACAGCAATTAGTGAATAATTACTAATTCAAATAGCGGATCCTAATGGATGTATACACTGCATAAATCCACTAAACCAATTAGTGAAAAATCACTAATTCAAATAGTAAATCCTAATGCCTTATTCTCTGCATTAACCCACTAATCCAATTAGTGAAAAATCACTAATTTAAATATTGGTTTACAATAGACGTATTCAGTGCATTCATTCACTAAAGTAATTAGTTTAAAAAAAGTTTAAAAACTTTAAAAATCTCAAAAATATGGATATATTTTTAATTTATTATTTGTTTTAGTATTTACATATATAATGTTATACACATATCTATACATATATAATTTCTAATTATGTAGTAAACGATTTTGCAAAAACTAAAATTATTTTTTTCACCTAAATATATTCTGTTCTGAGGTTTCTAATACAATTTAGCATACATGACTACTCACATTTTATTAAATAATTATTGATTCTAAATAATTATAACTTTGCAATTATTACTAATAATCTAATGTGGAATCTATTATCTAATAGTTCGATAGCGCAAAAACGAAAATTATTTTTTTGTTCATCCAATTATATATTGAAATTTCTAAAAGAGTTTATCATACTTGACTACTTGCCTGTTAATAATAACAATTAGGCAAAATACTTATTAACTTTACAACTCCAAGTAAGAAATTATTATGCCAATTATTAATGCGCTCACTATGTCGAAATGAAAAAAGCAATTTTACAATAGATACAATAGGTACTGCGCAGTTACAAATGTAAATATACATCATATTGCACATAACTGATTTTA
The DNA here is from genome assembly GCA_026168455.1 of Theocolax elegans. Taxonomy (NCBI): domain Eukaryota; kingdom Metazoa; phylum Arthropoda; class Insecta; order Hymenoptera; family Cerocephalidae; genus Theocolax; species Theocolax elegans. The sequence goes on along the minus strand of CM047428.1, from coordinate 64,746,267 downwards.
AAGATATAATTTAAATTTATAATCTATATTTTCTAATAGTAAACTTTAAACAAAAAAAAGTAAAGGCAGATTCCTTTTTCATTTAAATAATACTGATATTTACAATTTACATCATACGATCAGCTAGGAGACGTCTGCACAGCAAGGAAAGCAAGCGAGTACTGACCCGCGCCGCGCAATCTATTAAATCATTTACTACACTAAACTAATGAATTAGTGAATATTCACTAATTCATTAATGAATATTTACTAATTAATTATTGAATATATACTAATGAATTAGTGAATATTCACTAATTCATTAGTGAAAAATTGACTTATTATTTTGTAAAAAATTTAATCGATAATTTTCACTGTTTAATTAGTGATAACTCACTAATTCATTAGTGACAATAAACAGTTCACTAATTAATTAGTGAAAAAACTACTAATTATTTAGTGAAATATTTTTCACTAAGCAAATTAGTGAAATTTTCACTAATTTATTTTTAGAGAGTACTCTCTGCACTCGTTACAACTATCTTTTCCATTCGTATATTACCGGACGAATTACTATTACTTTTTCTCTTTTACGGATTACTTGGACTGTTTTTTTTTTTCGGTGAAAATTTACGTCGTGCTGAAAATTCATAGGTGAACAAGAATCTTGTTAGGTTTCGATATGAGTATATTTTACAATAAAAATTTCACGGTAATATACAAATAATGAAAAATGTGTTTATCCTTACAAATTACGACAAATTACGATGAAAATTTTACTAGAGTTTATCTAGAAATTGAGAGAAAATATGATATTTTACTTTTTTGAATATTTTTGTTATTTTGATTATTTTCTTTATTTTTGAATTTTTAATTACGTATGGTTAGCAAAATATCTTTGTTGTTAATTAATAAATGTATATCAAACACAAAATAGTTAAAATTAAACTAGTAACTCCATATTCCATAATAGAAATTTCACTATAAATTGATCAGCAACTCGTGAAAATATTAATTAATAGAGTTAAATATATAGTAGTATATGCAGTACAATAAACAGTGCAATACTAATAAATATGTATTAAAAAATATAAAAATTAGTATGATAGTGCAGTAAAACTTGAGCTGATGTATGAATCTCAATTTTACCATGTTTTAATTAGAAAATTCTCTGCATTCCGTCATCCTGTACGATGATAGCTTTAAACAATTTTCATTACAATAGATAAATATTCTACGATCGTCAACGTATTATGACTATAAAATAAAATCAACTTGAATAATACACAGAAATTAAAAAAAAAACTAAATTTATATGAAAAAGACAATCAAAAACTTTCCGCAAATCAGTCTTAAAAATAAAAATTTTATTTGAAAATAGAAAAACTCACCCTTTCCGCACGTTATAACCAGGTAGAAAGCTATCTATGCGGCTCGAATCCGAGCCCAACGCCTGGAATGACACCCCCGGTATAACGTCGAATCAACAGAAAAAAAAATCACGCACCGAATTCACTGTTACAGGTGTGTGTATTAAACCGCACCTATCACTGATGAAATACATGTACGTGTATGGAGCCCCGTCGATTAGTCGTATGCGGATTCACAATCCGAAATTTTTAGTATACCGTACCGTCTCTTGCTTATATACTTTTCCCCACCAAGAACGAATCGCAAACCGATCGTTCTCTTATAGTTATCGACTCGCGAATGCGAGCCACTCGCTGGACCACCGACGACAGCCTTGCGCGTACTTGTCCCAGTCGCTTTTTCTCGCTTCTCTTTCCCCTTTTCTCTTCATTTTGGGGGAGGAGGGGGGGGGGAGGGGTATCAAAATCGGTATGGAAATCTCTCATCACCTTACTCTCTAAAAATGAATTAGTGAATATTCACTAACTAATTAGTGAATAATTACTAATTCAAATAGTTTATAACTAGGTCACTAATGTTTAGTGAATAGCCACTAATTCAAATAGTGGAATATGCACTAATTCAATTAGTATAAAATACACTACAGCAATAGTGAATAATTACTAATTCAAATAGCGGATCCTAATGGATGTATACACTGCATAAATCCACTAAACCAATTAGTGAAAAATCACTAATTCAAATAGTAAATCCTAATGCCTTATTCTCTGCATTAACCCACTAATCCAATTAGTGAAAAATCACTAATTTAAATATTGGTTTACAATAGACGTATTCAGTGCATTCATTCACTAAAGTAATTAGTTTAAAAAAAGTTTAAAAACTTTAAAAATCTCAAAAATATGGATATATTTTTAATTTATTATTTGTTTTAGTATTTATACATATATAATGTTATACACATATCTATACATATATAATTCTAATTATGTAGTAAACGATTTTGCAAAAACTAAAATTATTTTTTTCACCTAAATAATATTCTGTTCTGAGGTTTCTAATACAATTTAGCATACATGACTACTCACATTTTATTAAATAATTATTGATTCTAAATAATTATTAACTTTGCAATTATACTAATAATCTAATGTGGAATCTATTATCTAATAGTTCGATAGCGCAAAAACGAAAATTATTTTTTTGTTCATCCAATTATATATTGAAATTTCTAAAAGAGTTTATCATACTTGACTACTTGCCTGTTAATAATAACAATTAGGCAAAATACTTATTAACTTTACAACTCCAAGTAAGAAATTATTATGCCAATTATTAATGCGCTCACTATGTCGAAATGAAAAAAGCAATTTTACAATAGATACAATAGGTACTGCGCAGTTACAAATGTAAATATACATCATATGCACATAACTGATTTTAAGATATATAATTTAAATTTATATCTATATTTTCTAATAGTAAACTTTAAACAAAAAAAAGTAAAGGCAGATTCCTTTTTCATTTAAATAATACTGATATTTACAATTTACATCATACGATCAGCTAGGAGACGTCTGCACAGCAAGGAAAGCAAGCGAGTACTGACCCGCGCCGCGCAATCTATTAAATCATTTACTACACTATAACTAATGAATTAGTGAATATTCACTAATTCATTAATGAATATTTACTAATTAATTATTGAATATATACTAATGAATTAGTGAATATTCACTAATTCATTAGTGAAAAATTGACTTATTATTTTGTAAAAAAATTAATCGATAATTTTCACTGTTAATTAGGGTACTTCACTAATTCATTAGTGACAATAAACGTTCACTAATTAATTAGTGAAAAAACTACTAATTATTTAGTGAAATATTTTCACTCAGCAATAGTGAAATTTTCCTGAATTTATTTTAGAGGAGTACTCTCTGCACTCGTTACAACTATCTTTTCCATTCGTATATACGGACGAATTACTATTACTTTTTCTCTTTTACGGATTACTTGGACTGTTTTTTTTTTTCGGTGAAAATTTACGTCGTGCTGAAAATTCATAGGTGAACAAGAATCTTGTTAGGGTTCGATATGAGTATATTTTACAATAAAAATTTCACGGTAATATACAAATAATGAAAAATGTGTTATCCTTACAAATTACGACAAATTACGATGAAAATTTTACTAGAGTTTATCTAGAAATTGAGAGAAAAATATGATATTTTACTTTTTTGAATATTTTTGTTATTTTGATTATTTTCTTTATTTTTGAATTTTTAATTACGTATGGTTAGCAAAATATCTTTGTTGTTAATTAATAAATGTATATCAAACACAAAATAGTTAAAATTAAACTAGTAACTCCATATTCCATAATAGAAATTTCACTATAAATTGATCAGCAACTCGTGAAAATATTAATTAATAGAGTTAAATATAGTAGTATATGCAGTACAATAAACAGTGCAATACTAATAAATATGTATTAAAAATATAAAAATTAGTATGATAGTGCAGTAAAACTTGAGCTGATGTATGAATCTCAATTTTACCATGTTTTAATTAGAAAATTCTCTGCATTCCGTCATCCTGTACGATGATAGCTTTAAACAATTTTCATTACAATAGATAAATATTCTACGATCGTCAACGTATTATATCTATAAAATAAAATCAACTTGAATAATACACAGAAATTGAAAGAAATAAATTATATAATCTTGAATCGATATTCGAATAAATATTAAATAGATATAAACAATAATCGAATTACATTAATAAATGACCTTTTGATTACAACGACTTTTATACGCGAAACGTGTTATAATAGAGATTGTTCCATTCAATTCTATAATCAAGGAAGTAACTGCAGCGTAATCCAGAGAAAATTTACAAAATCATTCATATTTTCTTATATTTATTATCGATTATCGGTTTTCTTAATTGAACGATCATCGGATATTTATATACATTGTCATCAAATTAATGATAAATATTTGTACAATAGTTGCAATGGTAACGCTGTTTCGAAAACGTAAATTCACAAACTACGACTTAATTTTATTAAATAAGACACCTAAACATCAAAAATAGAACTTTTCGTTTAAATAAAAAATCAGCGATATTTGTAGGAATACTATGCAAAATAATGGTTTTCCTCTATCATAATTTCACACGATCTTTTCAGATATTTATAACTAAAAAAAACCACACATATATTCAAAGGATATATACCAATGTTTATTTTATTTTTCTGTTTCTACTCCTATACGTAAAAATGTTTAAAAAATGTAAATCGAAAGGAATTTTGTGTTCGAAATCTATACATCCTTAACCACAATGCCAAAAAAAATGTTTATCCGAGTTGAGTCAACGATGCGTCGTGTAGTACCTTTTAACAACTTTTATGCACGCGCATATGGGCTTCAAAAGGTTGTCTTATACGTCACGTATTATAAAATGACCACTGCAGGTTTAATGAGGAAATTCCCCATATCAAAATTATTCCGGGGAATTTCTTTGTCGAGAAAGAAATATTGATTTTTAGGCGTATCTATAAAAATGTACGGTTATTGAGAATGCAAAATAATTAAAAATCTATATAGTATGACATACAAAAACGAACGGTGATTCCTAAATTAAAATCAAGAATATAATTTGTTTGATTTAAAAGTAAGTCACATATATATAACACTTCCTCATTTTTTACAGAAGCAAATTCCGTTCGATTACGTAGAATAATCCGCTTAATTATGTAAGAATAATCGCATTGAACCAAGTAGATTTTCTTTTTAAGGCATATTTAACAAGAATTCTGTTTAGATAAAAAAAATTTTTTCATTTTTTCAGCGTATATAGAAAGTATCGTTATAGGATTAATAACGCGATCCTTATATACGGTTAATACATAGTGCGAGATTCACCATTTAAAGTATAAAATGTTTCCGCAATAATGACAAATTAAAAGTTGGATATACTCGTAATTATGTATTATCGGACTAATTTTTTGTTTTACACATTAATAAAAAAAAATGTATCAGACGATTCTCGATAAAATGATGAAATTTCTGGGTTTATCGTGGTACACTGTATTCGTTAAAATATAAATTTATCATTTTTATCAAAGTTAAAGAAAAAATGTAATTAATTTGAAAAGAGTATACTTTACAACGATCTATACAAAACGCATTAATTGTTCGACGATGTTAATAAAGTATATACATATATATTCAAGTATTTTCCTTTTATAATTTATATATACACAAACTAGTAAAACATCTCTTTTAATTATTACCGATTATGAAAATTTAATGGGTCTTCGATGTAATTAAATACACAATAACAAATAAGTAAAATTTTATCTTGTACACGTTAGTTACACAGGTAATACATTAGTTTATCCTGCAAACAGTTAGAAGAAAAATTATAATTATATTTATTTATTGTAATAACGTGATGCTGCACATTAGTACAATTATTAAGTTGCATTATATTCTGGTTTTACTCACTAACCGTTCTTAATTATTAATTTTCACGTATACTTAATACACATTTTCGCGTATATATATTTTTTATCGCGTTAAAAATAACAAAAATATTAAATGTAAATAACAGGTGTATATATAGTTTATACTTAGGATTTGCCATTTAAAAAGAGGGAATATGCTATATAGTGGAAAAGAAATATTCTATCATATATATTCTATGTAAAAATATGGTTCGACCGTTCCGTTGATGACTGTTACAAATGAGCCAGCAAAAATTAATCGAAATTTTGAATGACGGATCCAAGGGCATGTGAATCCCATGGTTACAATGACGTCTTTCGTTGGTTTGTTCTTTTTTTTTGTAACAAAAAAGCAATATGGTCGTTTGTAAAAAATTCATTATTTTACTTTATTCCTTTTTGGGTTTTATAGATATATACAAGGAAGACGCGTGTTTGAGGAAAATACATTAAAACACGCATTGCAGTCTACATGTGTATTTATAAATAAACATACGCGAGTAAATAAATAAAGAAGAGTAAATTTATTTGAAGGTACGTATACCTATCAAAATTTGTCTAATAGAAAAGTTGTTTAGAATTTTGAGTTTTATATGTGTGCGAAATTAACGGAATTAATTTCAGAGCACCCTGTATATATATATATGTAGTATATACTTGCAATCGGGATAATTAAAAATATATATTTACATCGTGTACGAGCCAATTAAGATAACGAAATTCGTCGGGTACAAGTTTATATATATACACGTATTATCCGTGCCGAAATTTAAATTTATCCAAATAATTTTGATTGGACGTATTATCAAACGTTATTTATTGACCAATCGTATATGTATATACATGTCGAAGCAAATTATTTTTTGCGTGCACCTATGTATATATATATATATATACGTATGCAGAATAACCACTTCGAATAAAATGTAACAAGGAAGACGGAGATTTTCATTTACACAACGCATAGTTTGGGAAAATGTTATATTACAACGGAGCGCAGTGAAATCCATTTAATAATTCACTACCTCATATACGCGAACCGCATGTAACGTGCGTATACTGTTGATTCGGGTAAAAAAAAAGTAAATTTCCGAATAACGAGAAATTTTTTCTTTTGGTCAATTATAAAAATAAAAGTTAACGGGGAAAGAGAGTGGTGAGGGGGGTGGGAGGGAGAAAAGAAAAATATTCGCACGGTATAGGTATGAGGATAATACATAATACCTGTATATGCTCACACAGGTGCACGTAAGTGTTTTACGATTATGCGTATTTATATATATATATATACGTACTAAGGAAAACTCATTACGTCGACGTGTGCATATTACGCGATAAACGACTATGTGCACAGTCAGATCTATACTGTCTCCTGTGCGATTATGTCAGTGGGTCACTACTTCAGTCTGATCTTATATATACACCTTATTGTCTCTGCTTTACGCGTCTCTCTCTCTCTTAATTTATATATAAATCTTCTTTTCTTATACGATTTCTTACACTTCGTCTATATATTTACGTACAAATGGGTGGAACAAACCGTATTGCATTTTTTGATTATTTTGATCGATGAGTCGGAAATGATGCGGCTCGGGATCTCAAGAGGTGATGTACAACTTTTTCGGAGAATTCTCGCCTCTTTGTTCGAAATATACGTTATATATACATATACATACATATATATATATATATATATACCTTCATGGGAAGACGCGATACTCTACTATTATTTTTTTTATTAACGATATATAGGTTCACTTTTTTCGAAGAAGAGTATATACCTCTCCGTAACGCTATACCTGCTCCGAAAATTATTTATATACGCACATTTTTTCTAAATTGTTTTATATATCCCCGAATAGTTTTAGGATTTATGGATATAGTCGTAGAGTTCGAATTTATATCTAATCGTTATCAACAAACGGTTATTAATTTAATATTTTCATCATTTTTAAGCTTCATCTCCTATACTCTTCAAACAATGGTTTAATAATATATACGTATATATTATAGTACAAGGGGGAACTAATACATATGCGTTCATTGTCAGAATATAACTTTTACTACATATTTTAAAATGTATAAGAAATTTTTGTTACACTTTGTCCTAAATATTACTAGAAACACATGGATATTAATATGTAATCCGAAATTATTGACAATTTTCCACGCGTATATAAAAAAACTGCTCGCAAGCATTTAGGGTACTCGAACTAACAACCCCCATGGCTAATCATTTTCAGACTCATCTTCGACAGGCCGCGATGGCTGATCGCACTAATATGTCGTCGGTTGGAATTCTGGTCAAATTTGTATATTAAGAATTAAAAATTTTATATTGTAAATAAAACATGAAAATTAAATATATAAACAAATATAATTATAAATTAACATTTAATTATGTTTTTTTTAATATTTTAACGTCGCTCTTTTTATGCTCCCAAACCTGGGACACCTCCAGATTACGAGCCCAACGCCCTGCCGATCGAGCCATCGCAGGCCTCAACATTTAATTATATAACAGTTATTAAATCAATGAAACTTTTTTTTTGTTAATACTGAATTGATAGTATCATACTATTGTGTATTTTTATTAAATATATATATATATATATATTTACTTTTTATTTATTTAAGACAGATAGGTGATGGTTAAATAAAAAATAGGATATACTTCACTGATAAATCATTTTAACAATGTGAGTATTTATTGGCAGAATACAATTTGAGTCTCTAAGAACTTAGGCACATGTTCACTCGGTGAGCGCATGCTTCGATCTGAAGGTTTCAAATATATTTCCGGATTAAGGAGAAAAACGCAGGTCGTACTACGTTAATCAAAGACAAAATGAATAATAAACTTACATTTATGAATATAGTACAGACATTTACACACAAAGAAATATAGAAAGAGATTATCTTTTAAGAAAAAAAAATGAATATTTTGCTACGTAAATCAGATAATTGATCTGATAATAATCGGTAATTACAACACATACTTATAGGTTATGTATGCACAGATTATGAAGTTACACAGAGAAAGAATGAGAGAGAGAGAGAGAGAGAGAGAGAGAGAGAGAGTGAGAAAGACCCAAAGAAAGAGAGTCAAACTCTATTTTGGAAGTTAACCTATATTAGTATATTATGCAACATAGGCGTAAAAAGCTGTTTTAGTCCCGCGTGCTGATCGCCGTGCAGCACAAGGGAAAAAATCGTACGCCCGCGTTGCATACGCTATTTTTTGCAACAGTGTGAGTAAAATTTTGTTAAAACATACAAAAATTAAAAATACAACGTAATTGAACGAGGACATCTCCGTAATAAACGGATATAAGACAAGTAGAGTGCGGGTAGAGGGGCGGAGAGCGGGTCCAGGGCTGCAAGTCCTGGTGGGGGGTTGGGGGGGGGGCGACGCCCCCCCTTTAAATAATAATTTTAAAAATGCTTTTATAAAATAAATAAAAAATTATTTTAAAATTTAAATTAATTAGTTAAACCTCCACCCGTATAAACAAATTTCTGAATCAAATAATGTTTAATTATTTATAAATATGAAACTGACACAACGATCAAATATAAAGCACAGTAATACATTTCTATCAAAGATATAAGAGAAGGAGAAATTTCTACCTGTATCAGAATATTATACCATTTATTAGTAAACATTGTGGCGTATAGATACTGCAGTATCGTAAATATAAGTCTTATTACCATAAATTGTGTACATGTTATTATGAGACTTTTACAGTATACAGTGTAGTTTAAAATCAAAAATAAAAATTTTCACATTTTACTCCCGCAAGTTGTAAAATCGATGTATAGTCACAGTGTTTTAAAAAGTACCATTTTCCTCCCTAATATCGAGGACTAAAATTCAATTTTACTCACACTGTTGCAAAAAAAATGTTTGTAAGACTCATGTATCATGATGGACCATACTATTTAAAGCGTTGTACTAAATATAAAAAAACGTTTCTACAAAAATAATCGAAGATTATCTAAAAGAGTATAAATATTTCTATAGAATAATAAACTTAATGTTACTGTTAATTTATATTAACATATGTACTAATTTATACGAATTGTTGCATAAATCAATGTTAATTAATTTAATTTACAATAAAATTTTAGCACATAAATAAACGTTTGTGCACAATTAATTTTCAAAGTAAGAGTTGAATGTAATGACTTTTAAACCTAAATTTTTTAACCTCCAAAATTTGTTTACTCATCAGTCATTAAAGGGGGTGGCTTATCCGATGGATTACCGACCGAGCCAAAAAAAGGTAATTATTACATTTAAGCTATTTAAAAGAAACTAAAATGCAAATAGTAGATAGTAGCGCCAGGTTACTTTTCGTTTTTAGATTTAATAGAATTTGAGTTATTTTTAGCGTAAAGTTTCTCTTCCTCTGATTTTTGACAAATGTCGAGTATCTTCATCTCTATGGGGTCTATGAGATACCATAAGTCACGAGTTTCCTTATTTGGGCCAAAGAATCATATTCCACAGTTTCAGATAAATTCACTTCCCAAAAGCCATGTCCGCTCCTTTAATTAATTTAACTTTAATTATATATTATAATAAATTTAACGGTCTCTATGAGCCAGAATATATAAATATTCTTAATCATCAGTCAATAGTGTGCTACAATTCGTAGCCTCTACGCCAAATTGAATAAGCATAAATAATTTAATTCTGGAGACTAAGTAAGTTAAATTGAAAATATTAATGTGGAAATAAAAAAATATTATTAAGATAACATTAAATACAAAGATAAAGAATAATAAATAATAAAATTAAGAGAAAGGGAGGGAAATTATATGCAGGTTTCATTGATTTTAGAACAACTTTTGAGTGGTGGACAGAGAAAATTTTATTCAGGAAACTGAAAGAATAGGGATAAAAGGTAGATTTTTACATCTAATAAAGGGGAATATATGGGAAACGGTAAACGAAATAATAACAGAGGAGGGAATTTCAAACAATTTAAAAACGGAAAGAGGAGTTAAACAAGGATGCCCGCTAAGCCCGACTTTATTTAATATTTTTATAGAAGATATAGAAAATAATTGGGGAAAGAAAAAATGAAGGGAGGTACGGTAATTGGAAAAACTAAGATTTTCCTGTTTAAAATTTGCAGATGATATAGTAATGTTTGCGGATACAAGGAAGGCTTAACGATCATGCTTGGAGATCTCGAAAAGTATAGTAGAGAAAATAAAATAGACGTCAATACATCTAAAACTAAAATAATGGTATTCAAGAAATGGGGGAAAAATGGAATTTTAAGGGGAAGGAACTGGAGGTATGTAAGGAATATAATATTTAGGAGTATGGTTCTCGACGAGTAATACGTATAGTACTCACATAAGAAACTAGTAGGCAGGCTACAAAGGCAACTAATATGGTATGGGGGATCTGGTTTTATGCTCCCAAACCTGGGACACCTCCAGATTACGAGCCCAACGCCCTGCCGATCGAGCCATCGCAGGCCTCAACATTTAATTATATAACAGTTATTAAATCAATGAAACTTTTTTTTTGTTAATACTGAATTGATAGTATCATACTATTGTGTATTTTTATTAAATATATATATATATATATATATATATGGGTGGTTCTCTGTGACATCGAAGATGAAAAAAATAAATATTGCTATAACTGTGGGAATATATTTAGAGGTATCCAGTAGTTCTCCTGAATTTTTTCAGATTTTTTCTGGGCCATTATTTTAAGTTACAGAGAGTCAAAGTTGACATTTTAGCACTTTTTTGCATTATATGCCCATTTTCATGAATTTTTAGCTCCCAGGGGATGCATTTTTCACTAAAAACATAAGTATGACTTTTTTGTAAAATTTTCCGAACTTTTCATTAAAAATACTTTTAAAGACATAAATGTATGCTGTCACACTCGTGTAAGCCATTTAAACCTTAAATAGTGAAAATCAGCAATTTTGCTCCGGACTCTGGTAACCTAATACTGTCTAAAAGATGTCTTTTTATAGTCAGAAACTGCCTAAAAATTTCCAGAGTGGGTCTAAATCATTAAGATCACTTATGGTCAAAATATCCGGGAAAAGTACCCGAAATATTAATAGAATGTATATTTGTTGCCTTATAACGATGAATCTATTAGCATGATCATTGCAAAAAAATTATGCACTTACCTTGGAATGGTAGGAAAGTATCTCCACTTGTTTCAGTATCCATCTAATCCCCTGTAAGCTGCTAAAAATACAAATATTATTATAAAATTATAAAAATTATTTTTTAAACATTTATAATGCTGGATTTTTAGTTTTACATCCCTTACAAGAATTATAATACTAATCTGAAGGATTACTATAAAAGTATCAACGTTATTATTATTATTATTCAGCAATACATTGTTTAGATTTCACAAACTTGTCACTGTCACGTTATCATATTATTCATTATAATTATATATCCGATTTATTATATATCTTTTGTATTAAATACGTATATTCAGTTATTGTAATAATGATGTTTATATATTTATAGTAATCCTTCAGATTAGTATTATAATTGTTGTAAGGGATGTAAAACTAAAAATTCAGCATTATAATGTTTACAAAATAATTTTTTATAATTTTATAATAATATTTGTATTTTTAGCAGCTTACAGGGGATTAGATGGATACTGAAACGAGTGGAGATACTTTTCTACCACTCCAAGGTAAGTGCACAAATTTTTTGCAATGATCATGCTAATAGATTCATCGTTATAAGGCAACAAATATACATTTCTATTAATATTTCGGGTACTTTTCCCGGATATTTTGACCATAAGTGATCTTAATGATTTAGACCCACTCTGGAAATTTTTAGGCAGTTTCTGACTATAAAAAGACATCTTTTAGACAGTATTAGGTTACCAGAGTCCGGAGCAGAATTGCTGATTTTCACTATTTAAGGTTTAAATTGCTTACAAGAGTGTGACAGCATACATTTATGTCTTTAAAAGTTTTTAATGAAAAGTTCGGAAAATTTTACAAAAAAAGTCATACTTCTGTTTTTAGTGAAAAATGCATCCCCTGGGAGCTAAAAATTCATGAAAATGGGCATATAATGCAAAAAAGTGCTAAAATGTCAACTTTGACTCTCTATAACTTAAAATAATGGCCCAGAAAAAATCTGAAAAAATTCAGGAGAACTACTGAATACCTCTAAAACATATTCCCATAGTTATAGCAATATTTATTTTTTTCATCTTCGATGTCACAGAGAACCACCCATATATATATATATATATTTACTTTTATTTATTTAAGACAGATAGGTGATGGTTAAATAAAAAATAGGATATACTTCACTGATAATCATTTTAACAATGTGAGTATTTATTGGCAGAATACAATTTGAGTCTCTAAGAACTTAGGCACATGTTCACTCGGTGAGCGCATGCTTCGATCTGAAGTTTTCAAATATATTTCCGGATTAAGGAGAAAAACGCAGGTCGTACTACGTTAATCAAAGACAAAATGAATAATAAACTTACATTTATGAATATAGTACAGACATTTACACACAAAGAAATATAGAAAGAGATTATCCTTTTAAGAAAAAAAAATGAATATTTTGCTACGTAAATCAGATAATTGATCTGATAATAATCGGTAATTACAACACATACTTATAGGTTATGTCTGCACAGATTATGAAGTTACACAGAGAAAGAATGAGAGAGAGGAGAGAGAGAGAGAGAGAGAGAGAGAGAGTGAGAAAGACCCAAAGAAAGAGAGTCAAACTCTATTTTGGAAGTTAACCTATATTAGTATATTATGCAACATAGGCGTAAAAGCTGTTTTAGTCCCGCGTGCTGATCGCCGTGCAGCACAGGGAAAAAATCGTACGCCCGCGTTGCATACGCTATTTTTTGCAACAGTGTGAGTAAAATTTTGTAAAACATACAAAAATTAAAATACAACGTAATTGAACGAGGACATCTCCGTAATAAACGGAATATAAGACAAGTAGAGTGCGGGTAGAGGGCGGAGAGCGGGTCCAGGGCTGCAAGTCCTGGTGGGGGGTTGGGGGGGGGGGCGACGCCCCCCTTTAATAATAATTTTAAAAATGCTTTTCTAAAATAATAAAAAATTATTTTAAAATTTAAATTAATTAGTTAAACCTCCACCCGTATAAACAAATTTCTGAATCAAATAATGTTTAATTATTTATAAATATGAAACTGACACAACGATCAAATATAAAGCACAGTAATACATTTCTATCAAAGATATAAGAGAAGGAGAAATTTCTACCTGTATCAGAATATTATACCATTTATTAGTAAACATTGTGGCGTATAGATACTGCAGTATCGTAAATATAAGTCTTATTACCATAAATTGTGTACATGTTATTATGAGACTTTTACAGTATACAGTGTAGTTTAAAATCAAAAATAAAAATTTTTCACATTTACTCCCGCAAGTTGTAAAATCGATGTATAGTCACAGTGTTTTAAAAGTACCATTTTCCTCCCTAATATCGAGGACTAAAATTCAATTTTACTCACACTGTTGCAAAAAAAATGTTTGTAAGACTCATGTATCATGATGGACCATACTATTTAAAGCGTTGTACTAAATATAAAAAAACATTTCTACAAAAATAATCGAAGATTATCTAAAAGAGTATAAATATTTCTATAGAATAATAAACTTAATGTTACTGTTAATTTATATTAACATATGTACTAATTTATACGAATTGTTGCATAAATCAATGTTAATTAATTTAATTTACAATAAAATTTTAGCACATAAATAAACGTTTGTGCACAATTAATTTTCAAAGTAAGAGTATGAATGTAATGACTTTTAAACCTAAATTTTTTTAACCTCCAAAATTTGTTTATCCGATGGATTACCGACCGAGCCAAAAAAGGTAATTATTACATTTAAGCTATTTAAAAGAAACTAAAATGCAAATAGTAGATAGTAGCGCCAGGTTACTTTTCGTTTTTAGATTTAATAGAATTTGAGTTATTTTTAGCGTAAAGTTTCTCTCCTCTGATTTTGACAAATGTCGAGTATCTTCATCTCTATGGGGTCTATGAGATACCATAAGTCACGAGTTTCCTTATTTGGGCCAAAGAATCATATTCCACAGTTTCAGATAAATTCACTTCCCAAAGCCATGTCCGCTCCTTTAATTAATTTAACTTTAATTATATATTATAATAAATTTAACGGTCTCTATGAGCCAGAATATATAAATATTCTTAATCATCAGTCAATAGTGTGCTACAAATTCGTAGCCTCTACGCCAAATTGAATAAGCATAAATAATTTAATTCTGGAGACTAAGTAAGTTAAATTGAAAATATTAATGTGGAAATAAAAAAAATATTATTAAGATAACATTAAATACAAAGATAAAGAATAATAAATATAAAATTAAGAGAAAGGGAGGGAAATTATATGCAGGTTTCATTGATTTTAGAACAGCTTTTGATGTGGTGGACAGAGAAATTTTATTCAGGAAACTGAAAGAAGTAGGGATAAAAGGTAGATTTTTACATCTAATAAAGGGAATATATGGGAAAACGGTAAACGAAATAATACAGAGGAGGGAATTTCAAACAAATTTAAAACGGAAAGAGGAGTTAAACAAGGATGCCCGCTAGCCCGACTTTATTTATATTTTTATAGAAGTATAGAAAATAATTGGGAAAGAAAAAATGAAGGAGGTACGGTAAATTGGAAAACATAAGATTTTCTGTTAAAATTTGCAGATGATATAGTAATGTTTGCGGATAACAAGGAAGGCTTAACGAGCATGCTTGGAGATCTCGAAAAGTATAGTAGAGAAAATAAAATAGACGTCAATACATCTAAAACTAAAATAATGGTATTCAGAAATGGGGGAAAAATGGAATTTTAAGGGGAAGGAACTGGAGGTATGTAAGGAATATAAATATTTAGGAGTATGGTTCTCGACGAGTAATACGTATAGTACTCACATAAGGAAACTAGTAGGCAAGGCTACAAAGGCACTAATATAGGTATGGGGGATCTGGAGAAGGGCAAGGGTAGAGACTTAAAGAAAGAAACGTATTTATTGGATACATAGTTAAAGCGGGCTGCATGCAGGGAGTAGAAATTTGGGGATGGGAAAAAATGGGAAATTTAGAAAGAATACAGAATAGGTATATGAAAATGGCAATGGGATTGAATAGGAACACACCGACATACATTTACAGAATGGAGGCAGGTAGGAACAGTATCGGGATAGGAACCAGGGAAAGAGCTTTAAAATATTTAATTAGAATAAAAGAAATGGGAGAGGAAAGATTACCAAAAATCTGTTTGAAAGAGGAAATAAGAGGAATCCAAAATGGAGAAGCAACGAAGTGGGGAAAAAAAGTAGAAAAGGCATTTAAGGAAGTAGGAGATGGAACAAATTTAAAGGAGGCAATAGAAAACAAGGACGAGAATAGGATGTTAGAAAAAGGTAGAAGTGCACTTGAAATAAAGATAGAACAGGAAATACAAATAAATTGGAATAGAATAGACGAATCGAAATACTGGGAAAGGTACAAAGAATGGAAAATAAAGCTGGGAAGGGAGGATTATTGGGATAATAAAAAAGTAGAAGGAAAATGGAAAGAACAATGGGCAAGGATAAGGTGTGGGAATGTAGAAAAGGCAGGCAAAAAAGGGTATGGAGATAAATCATGCAAACTGTGTAAAACAGAAGTACAAACACTGGAACATATTTGGAAGTGCCCAATAGCTAGAGAATGCATAAACGAAAACATTGTAAGAGAAATTGATCGAAGGGGATTAATTGGGGAAGAAAACGAAGTACGGGAAATATTCAAAATTTAATAAAGAATCTGTCAATAATAGAGATATGTAAATTTAGTAGAGATTATGAAAAATTAGTTAGACTAAGTAAGGAAAAGAGAGGGAAAAGTAAAAATAGATTAGGGGAAGGAACATAAATAAACGTTTGTGCACAATTAATTTTCAAAGTAAGAGTGAATGTAATGACTTTTAAACCTAAATTTTTTTAACCTCCAAAATTTGTTTATCCGATGGATTACCGACCGAGCCAAAAAAGGTAATTATTACATTTAAGCTATTTAAAAGAAACTAAAATGCAAATAGTAGATAGTAGCGCCAGGTTACTTTTCGTTTTTAGATTTAATAGAATTTGAGTTATTTTTAGCGTAAAGTTTCTCTCCTCTGATTTTGACAAATGTCGAGTATCTTCATCTCTATGGGGTCTATGAGATACCATAAGTCACGAGTTTCCTTATTTGGGCCAAAGAATCATATTCCACAGTTTCAGATAAATTCACTTCCCAAAAGCCATGTCCGCTCCTTTAATTAATTTAACTTTAATTATATATTATAATAAATTTAACGGTCTCTATGAGCCAGAATATATAAATATTCTTAATCATCAGTCAATAGTGTGCTACAATTCGTAGCCTCTACGCCAAATTGAATAAGCATAATAATTTAATTCTGGAGACTAAGTAAGTTAAATTGAAAATATTAATGTGGAAATAAAAAAATATTATTAAGATAACATTAAATACAAAGATAAAGAATAATAAATAATAAAATTAAGAGAAAGGGAGGGAAATTATATGCAGGTTTCATTGACTTTAGAACAACTTTTGATGTGGTAGACAGAGAAATTTTATTCAGGAAACTGGAAAAAATAGGAAAAAAAGGTAGATTTTTACATCTAATAAAGGGAATATATGGGAAAACGGAAAACGAAATAATAACAGAGGAGGGAATCTCAAACAAATTTAAAACGGAAAGAGGCGTTAAACAAGGATGCCCGCTAAGCCCGACTTTATTTAATATTTTTATAGAAGATATAGAAAATAATTGGGAAAGAAAAAATGAAGGAGGTACGGTAATTGGAAAGCATAAGATTTTCTGTTTAAAATTTGCAGATGATATAGTAATGTTTGCGGATAATAAGGAAGGCTTAACGAGCATGCTTGGAGATCTCGAAAAGTATAGTAGAGAAAATAAAATAGAAGTCAACACATCTAAAACTAAAATAATGGTATTTAGAAATGGGGGAAAAAGAATTAAAGGGGAAAAATGGAATTTTTAGGGGAAGGAACTGGAGGTATGTAAGGAATATAAATATTTAGGATTATGGTTCTCGCCGAATAATACGTATAGTACTCACATAAGGAAACTAGTAGGCAAGGCTACAAAGGCAACGAATATGGTATGGGAGATCTGGAGAAGGGCAAGGGTAGAGACTTTAAAGGAAAGAACGTATTTATTGGATACAATAGTTAAAGCGGGCTGCATGCAGGGAGTAGAAATTTGGGGATGGGAAAAATGGGAAATTTTAGAAAGAATACAGAATAGGTATATGAAAATGGCAATGGGATTGAATAGGAACACACCGACATACATTTACAGAATGGAGGCAGGTAGGAACAGTATCGGGATAGGAACCAGGGAAAGAGCTTTAAAATATTTAATTAGAATAAAAGAAATGGGAGAGGAAAAGATTACCAAAAATATGTTTGAAAGAGGAAATAAGAGAAATCCAAAATGGAGAAGCAACGAAGTGGGGGAAAAAAGTAGAAAAGGCATTTAAGGAAGTAGGAGATGGAACAAATTTAAAGGATGCAATAGAAAACAAGGACGAGAATAGGATGTTAGAAAAATGTAGAAGTGCACTTGAAATAAAGATAGAACAGGAAATACAGATAAATTGGAATAGAATAGACGAATCAAAATACTATGGGAAAGGTACAAAGAATGGAAAATAAAGCTGGGAAGGGAGGATTATTGGGATAATAAAAAAATAGAAGGAAAATGGAAAGAACAATGGGCAAGGATAAGGTGTGGGAATGTAGAAAAGGCAGGCAAAAAAGGGTATGGAGATAAATCATGCAAACTGTGTAAAACAGAAGTACAAACACTGGAACATATTTGGAAGTGCCCAATAGCTAGAGAATGCATAACGAAACATTGTAAGAGAAATTGATCGAAGGGGATTAATTGGGGAAGAAAACGAAGTACGGGAAATATTCAAAAATTTAATAAAGAATCTGTCAATAATAGAGATATGTAAATTTAGTAGAGATTATGAAAAATTAGTTAGACTAAGTAAGGAAAAAGAGAGGGAAAAGTAAAAATAGATTAGGGGAAGGAATATAAATAAAGTTAATAATTAGGGACATGAATAGATAGGAAAAAACAACAAAAGAGAAACAATGTAAAAATACAGAAGTAGAATAAGTTTATTATGTAAATAATGTAAAAACAAATGTAAACTAGTAATTAAGCGTCAAAAAATGTCGGGAATTATTGTAAAAAGTTATTTTTGTTAACTATACAAGGAAAATAAAATACTATACTACTACTACAAAGATAAAGAAAATGTATGACAAAATTATAAATGTAATAAATGTTTCGACCATAATTGCCAGTTGGTCTCGTCAGTAAGGACTGGCAATTAATCTACCTTAGACATTAAAAATTGAATTTATATCGAAATAGACCAAGAACAACACTATTGAGTGGGGTGAATATATATACCTTTAGAAGACTTTATCACTTACATGTATTAGAAACCAAGCAAAACCCCCTAGTGGATAAAATTGTAAAGATTTAATTATATAGTTTTAGTTTAGTTATGTTTTGTACCACCCTGCGTATACAAACAATTAATGTATTGCCTCTGTAGACATTACGATGTGAAAACTACTGTATACTCTAATTTTATCCTGGTTCAATAATAATAATAATTATAATAATAAAATAATACAATTTTTTCTTTGCTCGAGTGTTGAAATTACGCAACAAAAATTTTGGACCGTTAATACGGTTTTTCATTGATAACTCCAATTTATCTTACCAATTATTTTTTAAGTACGAGTTTCAACGTTATTATTCTTTTCTTTTGTAATTCTTATTAATTCCGTCTACCGAAATTACGAAGCAAAAGATAAAGTTCGCAAACAAAAGTTAATTTTGTAATTAGCATAATTAAAATTAGTTTATCGTCGTCATTCTTTATACAAAATAGACACACGACGCATTGCTAAGGAGAAATCCTAGTCATGGATCAATTTTATATATAAGGCTGATATAAATTTTAATGTTCCTATATCCTTTATAATTGTTCACATCACTGATATTTACTCCAAAAAATTTTATGATAACCCAAAATTTAATTTAAAATTAAAGAACAAGTCGAAATTATAACTCGGTTGCGCTTGGTATATAATTTGCTTATAAGAAATAAACTTCAAGGATCGAACGTCACCGAGAAAACATGTTGTTCATGCTTATATATAGTAATTTATAAATTTGTATTGATGCGCGAAGATTCACTCATTATGAATCAGTTGAGAGGATTTAAAGAAAAAATTGTAATTGAAAAAAATTTAAAGAACATTCATCAAGATTCTGAAAAATATTCGAATGCTCGTATTCACCTATAGACACACAGGATTCGTTTTTTTTTACTATAACAACGAATACAGATATAATATGTAATACCAAATAATATATATAAACCTATTTTATTAAGACTTATTAAATACTGATTAATAGCGTAGATTTATCATTGTAGAAAAATGTTGGGATTGAATGATGTCGATTAAATAAAATACGACATTGTATCGTATGTGTGTGAGTTTGCGGTAAAAAAAATGTTGCGTTACGTCTGACTGTATAAGTGACTCATTCTACTGGGTGGATTTATATATAGATATAATAGGTGTATTAGAAGCAAAGGTTTTTCTTTATTTTTCTTTGACTGATAAGTGATTAAAGAAAATATTACCTTTCTATTTGCAATATAGTTATTTATATTTATGTAATTATTTATCGTTTAATGTGCAAATGAAAATTTTATACGTATTATATATAGTGCATTGTACTAAAAGCTCGGGTTGAATTTTTCATAAACAATTGTTATTTAATCATTATTTATATATATATTACTATAGAAAGGCATGGATTTTTCATAAACAATTATTATTTGATCAATAAAAACAAGAAAATTTAAATTGATGTATATGCAAAGAAAAATGTGAGATTCCACGCACCAGACGTGTAAATGAAGAGTAAAAACAACCTTCTTTAATTTAAAATAAAATTTTAGTTCAGAAAGACTGTTGAATATATTTTATAAATAATTATACATACCACCGTACGTAAATATAATTTTTTTAAAAATTAAATTAAATTATCGTTGTCTGTTATGTAAAGTGACATTTTCCAGGATGATTTGGGTGAAAAATTTTACACTTCTGGAGTAAGAAAGTGCGATTATTCCCTTAGATAAAATATAGTGACTTTTATCCGCGGGAATAATCGTCTATTTTACTCCATTTTGCGAATTAATAACTATTATTAATAATTATAAAGATATTATTATTAAAAATTACATACACGTGTCAAGCGTACTATTCTACAGAAATTTAATCAATTTGTAGAGCTTGGACGTATAAGTAATATTTTATTTATTAACGTTTTTAAATCTTACATCGATGTGAGCATCTCGTCTACAATTTAAACAATTTAATTTTGTCAAATAAATTTCGTAGAAAAATATATTATCTTTAGTTGGTGTATAAATAATATTTTTATGTATAGGAAATAATATGTTTGACGGCCGTATTTTTTTTTTTTTTTATATTGGAAGCTATATAGATATATATATATATGTATAGGATGTTTTCTATTTTTGAGATATATATATCTACAGTACCATACAATTATAGTATAGTGATTTTAAAGCAGATGCCAGCACGTTACCAGAGATATTTTAAATCTTCTATTACCGACTGAATATTGTAATCTTACCTAAATTTTGGTCTACCAATTTTTTGTTTTGACATTTCTTTTTTTTTCTTATTTTATATCTGCGGTAACTCAATAATTAAAAAAACAACTTAAAAATAGTTTGTAAAGTTTGTAATTTTAAAAAATTTTAAACCTTACTATATTTTTTAAAAATCGATTATTAATTTCTAAATTTATAACTTAAACTTGATAAAAATTTACAAAATTTATCGTGTTTTTTAATTTTAAACATTTTTGTATATTTCTCGAAAATTCTAAAGCTTCTCATATTTATATGATTTAAAACTTTACGCAGGAATAAAAAGTATTTTATTAAAAGATTCAAATTTATTCAAAGTTATTTACCATGCAATCATGCTAATTTTTACAATAAATTACAAATTTATTGAAGCAAAAGTTATTTACATAATAATGAGGTTTTACATTAAATAAGTTTTATTATATAAATTATTCAATGATATTTAAAGATATCAAAACATTATCTATAATACATACATTTTTTATGAAACTCAAGCGGAAATTCATTCGATTTTTAAAAATGATAATAAGAGAAGGTTAATTTTAGAAACTATCAATAAAAAATAATAAAGCATTTATATAAAGTTCGATTTGTGACTGTAAAATATTTATTATTAATTAACTATTAATCAGTTTATATTTTACATATATTAATAAAAGTTATTATTTTTTTAATTGGTAAAAAGTTATAATAATAGTTTTCAACTATTATTATTATCCTCTATTTGTTATACTCTTTCCCACTGTAAGTATAATATTTATGAATGTTTATTATTATACGAATAATAAAAAATAATAGTTTTTAATAAAAGTTTATAAAGTCGATATTTTGGATAATTTAAACACTTTCATAACTATTTTTTATTATCTTTCGCTGTTAGTTGTAATAGAAACGATTTTCGCTTGGGAATGCGTTATAAAATTTACAAATGACATTTCAGTAATTTTAGACAACCTTGTAGAAAATGGGTTTAGAAATAAATCGATTGAAAGTTTATTTCATACTTACTAAAACGATTATATTTTTTTAAAAAGTTATATAAGTAATATATATTAGTTTTCTGACATTTAAAGTAATCTACAGATTTAATATATATGAATTTATAAAGCGACGTCGGACTCAGAAAATGGTAATTTTTAATATTTTTTTATAAACAAAACAACAAATTTTTTAATAAATCTTGAACACTATGCAATTAGGTATGTTTTAAACAAATATATTCAAATTTTTTCCGAAATATATAAATTTGTACTTTAATTCTGATTGTTGCGTTGAAAATTCATGCGTTTTTAGATTAAATAATTACCGACCGTAAATTGTTTATTCAATTATTATTAAGAAACTTAGTTTTTTTCTTAAAAAATCAAAACGCCATGCCCTTGCTTTTGTTTTAAACTACTCAAATGAATTTTGTTCAGATTTTTAATTCAATATTTTTAACATAATTCTTATGTTGAAAGGTGTAGATCCCTGTAACTTGGGTCCGATATCCCGTTAATCTCTATAAAAGAACATTATTATATTTATTATCCTAACGTTTACACAGTGTAGAGTAAAATAAATATTTTTATTAATTAAAATTTTAAAAACTATCTTTCGGATTACTTCACGTTTCAGTTATTTATAACATTGAAAATTCATAATTTAGATAAATTTTAATATGGAATATGATATTATTTAAGGTGACGTAATATACTTGGACGTAAAATACCGTTTGTAAATTATACACGCGCGTATATATATATAATGCGCGTGATGAGGATTTATTCTGAATGACGTAAAATACTCAGGTAATTGGTTAAAAATGCTCGCAATGCTCATCTTCGCGCTCCCCTCCCATTCCCATATATATACACACGCATATAGCGCTATATACCGAAAAATCACTCGGTTACCTAAAGTCGCATAGTCGCGTTGCACTCGCGCAGTGACATATTTGGCCCGATAAACTGGGCTGATATCTCTCTCTGTCCATCTCTCTTTTTCTCTCTCGAGAGAGTAGTGCGCGAATTTCTAACCTAAGCCACGTTTCTTTCGTATTTATACGTACACCTACGAAAATGATCTCGTAAATCTAAATTTGGGTTAAACCTTTTTTTCCTCGTGCGCGCGCGTGCAAAAAATATCGCCAGAGAGAGAGATATATATCGGAGTCGTTGCTTTTTTTTTCGCACGCAACGATGAAGGAACGAGCGTCAAGTGACTTTTAAAAAGGTCGGCATCGATCGTCCTTTCATTTTTTTTTACTGCAGGTTTGTGATACAAATGATCTTCGTTTTTTCTTTAACAACCAGTTTCTAACAATTTATCGTTTATTTAACAATGTATTTTTGTAACTTTGTGTGCTGTCATTTGTTCGTTCGCTGTGTATCAGTTTACGTATCAACTTTTATATGACCTAGTTAATTCGGTTGGAAATTAATTTTTAGGAGGGGTGTTGTTTCCTCTCCGTTGACAATTTTTTCTTTTTATACGTTCGAGCGATTCGTGCGAAATTGTAGATGCACGAGATTACGATATCAAATGGGATTGTGTTGACAATACGACTCTTTTAAATATTAAGTATTATGCTGCTGTGTGTCTAGAGGGTTATTTTATTTTTAGATGTATATTTCTCTATAAACTATTTTAAGTGCTTGCTCTTCTTATAAATCAGATGAACCATGTGTTTAATATTTTATTTTCATATATTCAATAATTAATTAAATATGGAAATTGATAATTTATTTGTTTTATAATACTGTTATAAAATTAAATTATTAAGTATTTACTGTGTTTTTATTAATTGTTTGTACAAGTTATACTCGTAGGGCTTCAATGTACTTACAAATTAAAATTATGAAACATACTTTCTTTTCTTGTATAATACATAAGCAGCTTTCAGAGTATTTACTGATGAGTTCATTGTAATCTTTACATTTTACAATACCTATTAAAATGTACGATAATTATTGCATCAATATATATACAATACATTTTTCAATTTAATAAGGAAGTTATTAAAATATACTTTACTTTATTTGATCTTAACAGTATTTTGCAACGCGCAAGATAAGGAATTAATAATTATACATATTTTATGTCAGTGTCACCAGTATAAGTATAATTAAAAAGTTTGTGGTCCAGATTTTAATTTTTCACATTTTAATTTATAGAGTGTGTTAGTTGGTGAAACACAGTAACAATGATGGAGTTGAGTCATAGTTTGACTCTCAATGAGGATGCACTTAATCAAATTCCTGAAGCAAAACGTCCAGTTTTTGTTTTTGAATGGTTAAGGTTTTTAGACAAAGTTTTAATTGCTGCTCAAAAGGTAAATATTATTAGATTATTTAATGATTCATCGTGTATTTTTATTAATGAATTATTTAAATAAATTTAATTTAATATTACAGAACGATATCAAAGGATGTCAACAAAAATTAGTAGAACAATTGACAAGGCACATGCAAGGTGCTCCAGGTCCGCCCACTCGTCGTTTGATAGCTCGTTGCTTAGCTACTTTATTTAGTGTTGGTGATACATTCTTGCTCTTTGACACCGTTAACAAGTGTAATGATATTTTGAAGAATAAAGATGACTCACCCAGCTTCCTTCCTACAAAACTGTTAGTATTATTCATTTGTATGCTTTGTACAGTAATTTTGATTTCACATTTCCAGTATAAAAAAATTGAACAATTTTAAATGATTTATAATAATTTTAGTGCTGCTATTTGCTGTGTTGGATGTATGTACGAAAAATTAGGAAGGATGATGGGTCGTTCCTATGAAGAAACAGTTCAAATTTTAATCAAATCTTTAAGATCTGCAGAATCTCAAACTCGTATTGAAATCATGCATACTTTGGAAAAGGTAAATAATCTTATATTTTTAGTTTTCAAAGAAAAATATACTGATTAAAGAATCTAAGAACTTCATTAAATTGACCTTGCTTTATTATTAGGTCTGTGCAGGCATGGGATCTGCTGTAACTAATGTTCACAAAGAAATATACAAAGTTTGCAGGCATTGTTTGACAGACAGAGTTATGGCTGTGAGATGTGCTGCTGCTAAAGTAAATAATTTAATGTTTGAACATAATTATCATTATAATTATAACATAATTCAATATAAACTAAATAAAATAAAAAATTTTAGTGTCTTCTGGAAATGTTGCATCATGCGCCATTTTTGTATACTACAGAAATTGAAAGTGTAGCAACTTTGTGTTTTCGAGCATTTGAAGGATCAAATTACGAAGTTCGTTGTTCTGTGGCAAAATTGTTAGGTACACTCGTAGCCATGACGCAATTACCGGCACCGAAAGGTCAAAATCCTACAAGTAAGCGTAAAAACATAAACACTGTTAAATTGCTTTAGCTAGTACATTTTATATGGGTATTTTAATTAATTTATTTTAATTTATTAATTTTAATTTTTTATTAATTTTAGCTATCCAAAATAAAAATATCAAACAAATATCATTGGAAGAAGTGTTAAATATATTAATGTCTGGATTTTTGAGGGGAGGTGTTGGATTTTTGAAAGGAACTGGAGAAATAATTAAAGGCAGTTCTGGTGTCAACAGGGAAGTCAGAGTTGGAGTAACACATGTAAGCATTTTAATTATTTTCTCAAAATATTTTAATATTATCTTGTCATTACATAATTTTACTTATTTCTTTTAAGGCCTATGTCATATTCGTGCAAATGTTAGGTAGTACATGGTTAGAACGAAATGTCGGTACTTTAGTTGCACACGTTCTAGATTTAGTTGCAAATCCAAAAGCCGCTAGTTCACACGTGGATGCCGTTTATTCGAGAAAATGTATAAATTTCATACTCAGAGGGACGATCGGAAAATTACTTGGAGAAGGCGCTCAAGCAGCTGCGTGTAAAGAAATCACTCATGTTATCTTAAAACAAATGAACTCCATTGGTTAGTAATATTTATTTATTAATATTTTTTTTATAATTACGTTTTACATTTATTATCTTACATTTTTCTGTTACTAACTGTTATTAACTATTTATTATTTTTAGACTTTAGTCCTGAAAATGCAAAAGACTGTAATCAAGAGACACTTTTTAGTCAACATTTATTAGTCTGTGCGTTACAAGAAATGGGAAATTTAATTCTTGGATTAGGAACTACTGCTTCCAATATTTTAAATGATCAGTCTTTAAGTAAGCGATTCATTTTGTGAATTTTTAGTCTATTTTATTAAGTTCTTGAACGTCAGTTTTTAATATCATATTTTTAAAATTCCTAGATTTAATTGAAACAACAATGGCAGTCCTTGTACATCCTTGTCAAGCTGCTAGACTTGCAGCAGCTTGGTGTTTGCGATGTATCTGTGTAGCTGTACCTAGTCAAATCACTCCCTTAATCGATCGTTGCGTAGAAAGTATAGAAAATTTAAGAACTTCTCCTGAAGCAATCACAGGATACAGCAGTGCGTTAGCTGCAGTTTTAGGAAGCGTACGATTGTCACCTTTAGGAGTTCCTCATACAAAAGGCAAAGTTAGTATCATTCATTTTTAATATTTAAAATCTTTGTTGCTAAACAATTTCATGCAAACTATATTTGATTTATAATTAAAATTTACAGATTATATTTAACACTGCTGAAGAGCTATTGAGAAGTGCAAGTCAAAATAGCCGTTTATCTTTGAATAGAACTCATGCAGGATGGCTTCTTATTGGAGCTATTATGACTTTAGGTATGTATATTTAATTATATATTTACTTTTTTATTTTTATACATTATTTATTTTTTCATAATATTTAAACATTTATAGGAACTGCTGTGGTAAAGGGTTTATTGCCAAGAATGCTATTATTGTGGAGGAACTCATTTCCTCGTTCGAATAAGGAGTTAGAAAGCGAAAAGGCACGCGGTGATGCGTTCACATGGCAGGTGACATTGGAAGGTCGAGCCGGGGCTCTTTCAGCAATGCATAGTTTTCTCCTACATTGTCCTGAATTGGTGACCGAAGATATTACAAGGCGACTTCTTACTCCTATTGAATCAGCTTTAGCAATGCTAACTAAGTATGTTATTTTATTAATATTTATTAAACTCTGTATCGAATTTGAAAACAACAATGAAATGAATTGATATAATGATTTCTCAGTTTGTCAACCGTACTCAAATGTTATGGACAGCAGTTAAAAGCTCCTGCTGCAATGGTTCGTCTTCGATTGTATGAAACTTTATTATTGCTTCCTCCTCAAACGTTTGAAGGTAATTTATTATATAAATTTTTTTATTTTTATTTTTTTTAATATATTAACTTTAATTATCATCATAGGTTCTTATACTCACCTGCTTAGAATGTTGGTATCCGAATTTACATTAGCAGATAATCCTGGAAATACAACTACATCTCTATTACGAACGGTATGTCATGCTAATGATTCAGTAATACTTGGCACATGGCTTCAAGAGACTGACCATCGCACAATAGAAGATCAAGTGAGTATATTATATATCTACATAAAAATTACATTTATACTTTACAAAAAATTTTTAATGTATTTAAAATAAAATTTGTAAAATCTCTTAAAGAATTATTACTAAAATCGATACATAAAATTAAAATATTTAATTCATATTCAGATGGAACCTAACAGAAGAGCTGATGTGGAACATGTGAGTAATGTGGTTTGCAAAACGGCTTGATGATAAAATTCTTTCTTCTTTTTGTTACTCTTACAAATATTTTTCTTTTACATTTATTTTAAAAAATGATGATTTTGTTGCATTTAGTTTATTTGTATTATATTATTATTATTATTATTATTATTATCGTTGTTATTATTATTGTTATTATTATAGTTATTATTATTTCGCAATCGAGATTTTTAATATTATTTTGTAATTGTATAATCACAATACTCATTATTTTATATTTTATTTTAATATTACTCGTATTGGTTTAAAAATTATTTTAAAAAATGTTCAATTGTAATATTGATAATTCGTATACTTCAGTTACAACCAAATAGTGCTGCTGGCTCTGGAGCATTAGAACACAATTCGTGTTGTCTTTACCGTCCTATACCCGTGGTAAGATAATAAGTTATAGCTATTGTTTAGTGTTAAAAATAGCTGCAATTATATAACAAATTATTTATTGTAAACAAAACTTTTCTAGGATGAATCGTTGCCAGGACCACTTCCATTAGGGGTTGCAGTTATTGATATGTCAGTATCCCTATTTGGTCAAATATTTCCACGTGTTGCGAACAAACATCGCTTGCAAATGCTGGATCACTTTAGCGAATGTATAAGACATGCAAAATCGGGCAGACAAGAAGCTATACAAATGAACGTATTCACAGCTGTTCTGAGTGGTTTAAAGGGTCTGAATGAAGCAAAAACCAGTTTTGGCCAAGAAGATGTTAAAAAATCTGCTACAAGCCTTATAATTGTAATTAAACCGTTGATTACATTTGTTACTTTCATTTTTATTTTAAATAATAATGCATGACATTTGTTTATCATTTATTTCAGAGTTCATTGGTGAGCAGTAACGCTATTTTACGTTGGGCTGCCGGCGAAGCCGTTGGTCGCATGGCGCAAGTAATTTCAGATCCTAAGTTTACCGCGGAAATGGCACAAACAAGCTTTGATCGTTTAAAGTCTGCACGCGACGTTGTAAGCAGAACAGGACATTCGTTAGCGCTTGGATGTCTTCATAAATATGTTGGAGGCATGGGTTCTAGTCAACATCTCAATACTAGCGTCAGCATTTTACTCGCACTAGCTCAAGATAATTCATCACCTGTTGTACAAGTAAATTGAATTCATTTAGTTTAATTATCTAACTAAAGCAAAAAATTATTTTTCTGAAGTATCGAACTACTAAATAATTCTTATATAACTAAATGAAGTTCTAAGTAGAAAAGGTTACAATTATTTCTAATACAATATTAAAAATCTAATCAAATTAATATTTTGACAATAACATAAATATAAACGATATCAATAAATATTACATACTTCAATACAATTTATAGGTATGGGCACTTCATGCATTGGCTTTAATAGCAGATTCCGGTGGACCAATGTTCCGAGGATACGTCGAACCTACTTTATCATTAGCACTAACTTTGTTATTAAATGTACCTCACTCGTATATCGATGTTCATCAGTGTATTGGTAAAGTTTTAGCTGCACTAATTACTACAATAGGTCCTGAACTTCAAGGTAATTAAATTTATTATTAAAAAGTAAAAATTTTGTAAAATCCACCTAAATGGTTATAATTAATTATTACTTAAGGAAATACATCGTCGATATGCATGGCACGATCTTCATTCTTGTGCGCGTGTGCTATAATGCAAGATCATCAAGATTCTCTTGTACAAGCTGAAGCAACGGGTTGCCTTCAACAATTACATTTGTTTGCTCCGCGTCACGTTAATCTTTCTTCTCTAGTTCCTACATTATGCGTAAGTATATTTTAAACAGTAAACTCTGTCCGTTATCCATCTATTTATTAACGATTGATAAATTTAAAATCTACGTTGTGCAGCGAACCTTGTCGAGCAATCATCTGCTGCTTCGAAAAGCAGCGATATCCTGTCTTCGTCAATTGGCTCAACGCGAGGCGAAGGAAGTTTGCGAGCACGCAATGACATTGGCAAATGAAAGTAGAGATACCAATGTGGTTGAAGGTTTGGTTATAACGGAAACTGGACTTCCTGGTGTACTATTTAGTATGCTCGACACGGAAACCGACAGTCAACTGATTAAAGAAATTCATGATACGCTTACGAGTATGCTCCAGATTTTAGCTGCCAATAACCTGTCACCTTGGCTTTCTTTATGCAAAGATGTTCTAACGGTTGCAACAGGTATTTAAATATTTTAACTGAAATGATTCAGGGAATGTTAAAACAATGTAGATACTCAACGTTGGTTTCTAAGATTGGACCGATATTTTTACTCACCGTTGTTAAAACATACTTTAAATGTTAAATAAAAAATTTAAAATTATTCACAAAAAGAAATTTTAATCATGGAAGGGTTTTAAGTAGCGACACATTCAGAAAAACTAGTATTTGCTATTAAAAAATAAACATGATTACTTTGGTCATCCAAAATCCGAAAAATGCAGTAATGTGTAAATTGTTTTCAAATAATTATGTGTATTACTAAAAGCAAATACAACGGAAATAAATGTTTTATATGATGAATATCTTTTTACGTGAAGAACTTAAATGTATGATTAATTTTAACATTCGATATTACCTTATCCGTCATTTTTTCAATCTTTTGATTCTCGTATTTTTGCCGTATATTATCGCATAAAATAACAAAAATATCAATCAATGTATGAATTTTTTTACGTTGCCGCTCTCTCCTTCCCTTCTACAGGCGCTGCCTCCATGCACCGCTTTTGAACGCGCTCCTATTGGATCAAAATAATAATGAAATTATTCAAATTGTTTAGAAATTTAGATTTCAAAAGTTATTCAGAATTACGAACTTCATATGTTTGTAATGTTAACAGAATGAATTTTAGAACATCGTGTACAGATTGATTAATAGTAGAATTCACAATGAATATAAATAATTTACAACATTGTAACTATATAAATTAAGTACAACTTCTAGTTAAATTAATGTCCTTTGAAACAAAAAAAATATATTGCATTTAAGAA
Source organism: Theocolax elegans (assembly GCA_026168455.1). NCBI lineage: Eukaryota > Metazoa > Arthropoda > Insecta > Hymenoptera > Cerocephalidae > Theocolax > Theocolax elegans. The sequence goes on along the minus strand of CM047428.1, from coordinate 64,714,880 downwards.
TCAAGCACTTTGGAGGATGCTACGAATGTAAATACCGAAGAAACAACAACCGACAATGAAAATGTAGATACCGAGGGTGACGATGATCAGGCTGAATTTCATGCAGATGAATCAACTAAACAACGCCAAACTGTTTCGCCACGATGGCCAACCAGAGTTTTTGCAGCTCAATGCGTTCGGCGTATTATTACTGCCTGTGCAAATGATAAACAAGTCCACTTTGATTTAGCTTTGGCAAAAGAAATGCAAAATACAAAAGGAAAAGGTAAAATATATATTTGGTTAATTTTAATTATGTAAATCAACGTATATCCCAGGTAACTTTGTTTAATATCGCATAATTTTTAGGAGACTTTCTTGTTTTGCATTTATCGGATTTGGTACGAATGGCGTTTATGGCAGCAACAAGTGACTGCGATCCTCTACGTCTCGAAGGGTTAAAAACACTGCAAGAAATAATAGACAAATTTGCAAAAGTACCAGAACCTGAATTCCCTGGTCATTTGTTATTAGAACAATTCCAAGCTCAAGTAAATATTTTTTTGTAAATACAATGATATCGAAGATAAACATGACAAAGTAAATTTTGTATCTACTTAAATATTTAGGTTGGTGCTGCATTAAGACCGGCATTTACAGCAGAAACTTCACCTCATGTGACAGCCGCTGCTTGCGAGGCTTGCAGTGCATGGATCGGAAGTGGTGTGGCTAGAGATCTTAACGATTTGAGACGTGTCCATCAACTTCTTGTTTCTTCTTTGGAAAAACTTAGAGAAGGTCATACTCGTCCACAACTGTATAACGAGAGTCTTTCGACACTCGAAAGATTGGCAATACTGAAGGCCTGGGCAGAAGTATGCTATTTCTACATCAATAAAAAAATAATAAGATTGTACAATATAAAGCGTGTATTATAAAATGTAATATTTTTCTAGGTATACGTTGTTGCGATGATAAACGATGGTTCAGCATTAGACAATAGGGAAAACACGAATCGAAATAATCGACAAAATAATGAAATTGACGAAGAAGATTTTGGAGATTTTGAATTTCAAAACGAGAGTTTATTAAGCTTAGTACAACCTGAACTTCCTAGTTTAAGTCAACATTGGCTTGCTGCTTTACGGGATCATGCTTTACTTTCATTACCACCAGGTATGCACCTCTATTTCTATACGAAGTTTCCAATATAATCTTATACACTTCGATTTTCTTTGTAATTAATTTAATTTCGATGGTTTAATAGAATTTTCGAGCCAATTACCACATGATGGTGGAGCGTTTTATACTACAGATACAATGGAATCTGCACGTCCTTACTATTTGAACTCTTGGGCTCCAATTTTATATGCAGCCACGCTATGGTTAAATGTAAAAGGTTTTGAGATGAACGAAACTGCGGATTTAAATACTAAAAATTCGGATGGAACAAACAATAATCACGCTGTCAAGTCTGGTTCAAATAAAGAGCGATTTCATTTACTATTCGGTAATAAATGTTTTATATTTAACACGACTGCAATATTTATTTATTTACTATAATAATCTAATAAAATTTATTTTATATAGGTATTTGTATGGAAGCTTTATGCAGTCCACGTTCTTCAGAATCTACACAAAATATTGAAACTTGTTTAAGTGCGTTATATACTTTACTCGATTCTGGATGGGCTAGGAAAGTGCTCATGATTAATCGGTCTCTTCCTATTGAATTGTGCAATGTTCTTCACAGGTATATGAAATTTCAATATATATATTTTGCACTTTTAACTTAAAAAATCATTATTTAATAAATTGGATATCGATTTAGATTACTACTTACGAAAGAAAGTTATTCTATTCAAATCATGGTAATGGAAGTATTAAAACAAGTAATGAAAGCTAGTCAAGAAGATCTAGCAGAAAGGAAAAAGGAAAAATTAAAAGGTAAATTGATTAATTTATTATTTTCTTGAGTTTATATAAATTTGTGATTTAATTATAGAACTGACATCTGATGGAGATGAAGCCAAAGACGTACCAGAATTAGATTTGTTAGGTGAAGGAGAAAATTCGATTGACTTGACTCCAGGAAAATCTTTAGTATTTGCTGTGTTAGAAGTATGCTTGTGCCTCCTAGTTCGACAAATTCCAGCATTGAATCCAAATCCTGGTGGAGCAACAGCAATTTTAAGTCAACGTGGATACCTACACACAGAAGAAAGCGGAAAACTTATTGCTGCTGCATTATCTGTAATGGAAACTCTTCCAAGTCTTTGTTCTCCAACTGGTGAGTTTTAAATAAATTTCAAAAGTATTACAGTCGTTTATATTTAATATAAAATATTTACAAATATAATAGGTTCCGTGGCAATACTTCCAACACTACTTTACCTAACAACTGGTGTAATAAGAGAAACTGCAGTACGTTCAGAAAACAACATAATCAAGACTAGCAGTGAGACTCCAGTACATGCTGCACTACACTGTTTGAAAAATCTTGCTGTAAATAAATATTCTAGAGATCCACGAAGTCAAGAACAATGGACTACACTTTTACAAAGTGCTCTTGCAAAAATTATTGATCTTGCTAAAACAGGTAATAAATAATCAATAACAAACGTTCTACACAACACTAGTAATAATATTTTTGAATACCTAAGTGCTTTTATAAAAATATAACCTAAACAAGAAATGAAAATTATTTCAATCAAATTTTAATTTTAATTTTACTAACAAAGGGATATAATTGTTTAGGAAACGACGAAACAAAAATGGATGAAGTGGCAATGATGCTAGGTATAGCAGTGTTTGTACTTCATGCTTTACCCGAAGTAGTCAGTGCACCAAACCTTCAATTCCCATGCATCAATCATTTTCGACATGTCATTCAATCTGAAAATATTTACGTGAGTTAAATGATAATTTTCAAATTGTAATTAAATTGTAATAATACAAACTAATTTAATAATTTTATTGATACTTCAGATAAGGCTGAAATGCGTACAAACTTTAAGAACAATTTTCCTTCATCCTGAGCGCAGTATAAACACACCGTATATTCATGCACTTGCTCCCAGAATTGTTGAGTTTTTATACACGGATCAAAGCAAACAAGTGACTAATGATATAGAATTGCAATTCACTTTAGAGTGTATTACGACTATTGAAAGCCTTATTGCTTTAGCCGAACCTACAAGACGTAAGTTTATTTTTTTAGCTACTATCATTTGAAATAAATTCAAAATTATAGTCTATTCATAAAATGTTTCATGCCATCAGGAGATTTAATGCAAGGTAAACATGACTAAATGTCATTGGTGGAGTCTCGTGTTGTTTTATTTTTATTGCTATTAAGTACAACTGTATTTATTCTATGCACGATTGTTTTATAAAATACATTATTTTTTATATAAATACGTTTAACAAGACACGTTTAAGTTCATATAGTACACTCAAATATTTTAACTCTATAATCGTAACAGCATTCAAAGTTAAAGTTAAATTCAGTAAACATCTGAACTGCGCATTTTTTCTATTGCTTCCTTTAGATTAATCTTTTTATACGTTGTATTAATATTTCAATTAAATCTTCGTTTTTTTACAGGGATACCAATGTTGACGTTATTAGTTCCAATTTTAATAAACTACTTACTAGAGAGTGATCAACTTCAACAAGGCACAAAATATCAAATAAGTCTTCATCAACATAGCTTCCAATGGTTAAATAAAATTGGACCGAAATACCCTCAGGTATTATAAACAAACTGGTCATACTTGTACAAAATATAAGTAGTGCTAATGTATTAATAAATAATTATAATATTTTAGGAATTCAAGACATTAATGTCTCAGTCGACTGAGTTGAAAACCAAACTAGAAAACGCCGTACGATTAACACATCAACAACAAACTCAAAAACAGACAAAACTATCAGAATCGACAAAACCTCAGTTCAAAGTACCTGCACCTTCAATAACCCTTAAAACAGATTTTTCAAATTTTAATTAAGATAAAAAATAATGTTTTGACCTTATGTCACTAATTTACCTATAATAAACATAGAAGTTAAATATTTGTAAATTTAGAAGAAGATAGATTATATTTGAAGCATGAAAAATATTGTTAGACTTTATGTGCTCAAGGTATTCGTAAAGTAATCAAACCTTTAGTAGCAATATTGTAAAGATGTGACATATTTGTAAGAAAAAAAAAAAACAAACGACGATATTTATCGGTCAATTACGTCTAAAAATTTTCTAGAGACCAAAATTTTCTATAAATAAAATTTTTTAACAATTCTTTTATATATATATTATATTATTCAATGGGAAAATAATTGCTTTGTAAAAGTGCTCATGAGCTTCCACATTTTTGTTATAGATTTCAACAAAAGTTTAAGATAGATATCGTCAATGTGATTAAATATGTATAAGACTATAAGAATACTATAAAAAACTATGAGTTACAATTTATTAATGTAACTAATGCAACGACTATAAAATATATTTTAGATGAACCATGATATTTATTAGAGCACAATACAGAACGTGAATTATTTACAATTTTAATTACCTAGATCATAAATAATAGATCGTTTCTCAATAATTGAGAACAAAAAGTGCATTATTTATAAGTTATAAAGATTGACTCGAATATATTTTTATATATGTAAATTAATGCACAAAATAGATTTATTATCGGTGGCATACTTCATTGTTTAAAAATCATGTGCCATGAATTATTTTTATCCTAAAAGGCTTTTTATAAACTAAAACCAGTCTTGCCAATTTTAATTATGTAAATTATGTTGTATATTGTATTTAAATGAGCATTTGTAATTATTTAAAAACATAACTATATATTCTTATCATACACCTCGCTCATATTAAATAAATTTTATTATGGCAACAAAAAAAGTGAACTGAGCATTTTCATGTATAAAATATATGTATAGCAGTATTATGATGGAAAAAAACTGAAAAATCTATCTGCCATATAAATGCATAAAATAAAGTACGTATCATATTTCTTATAATTTATTTTATACACGTTCACTTGTAAAATTATCCATTTAGTACATAGATTTCGGCCAGTTGAAATAATGTTAAGATTAATTTATTTAAACTTTTCCAATCATACTTTGATACATTATTGTAATAATAGACTTTTAGACTTCACAATTTAACTATATGTGTAAAAATATTAGAACTATTGTAATGTCTTTTATATTAATATACTTTTGAATAATGAAGAAAAATAATTTATTTTTTGCACATAATTGAAAAGAAAACATGAATAAAACGTTGCGCACGTTATTAATTATTTTAAATAAAAAAAAAATAAAATAAAAAATAGTAATTCTGTCAATTTTAAATTAATGGCAGTGTTACAATTATAAAGTAATTTATTAACATCATGTGTATCGTTAGAAATTTGTAATGTAATGATGTTTAGAAAACTAGAATATGACTGTAGCACGCAAAGAACTGTAACAGGGTAGTTTAATACTATATAAAGTTTCTGGCTTTTAAAGTAATGCCAAAAAAATTTTACTGTCTACCAATAAAAACTAATTCACATTATAAATATTGAGTTCAGTCATCTTCATTTCAATAGAAACGTAGTAATTTATTCTGTTTAGTTAAAATGAGATTATGTTAAAATAATATAAAGGATAATAAATCATTCTTCTAAATATTATAAGAATGCAGAAATATTATAAGCATCAATAAATAATCGTTGTACAGACATTACATAAATAGTTAATTGCCCCTTGTAAAAATATAAAAAGTATTTACTATTTTAAAATGTCAAGATTTTAAAAAACTGTCTTATTAAATAATGCAAGATTTATCAATAATTCGTCAAAATAATTAGTTTCAAATTAATTTATTAGTTATGATAAATATAAAATAAAACATTTATTATATAACTCCATCAGTATACGTTGAAAATTTGATTTATACAATCATTCGATTTAAAATATGAATTTTAAGTAATGTCTTATAACTGTTATACCCTTGTAATGTTCACTTGTGAAAATTTATGAGAATAAATGAAAATGGTTTGAATTTTTCCTTATGAAAACAATTTCTTTATAGAATTACAAACTACAAAAAAACCATAATTTTGTTCTCATTTAATTCATGATTTATGGAAGTTGTTAGAAAACGCGTAGTTTATAATATAAGTCAACTTATTTTTTATATGCAATAATTTTGATTGACTGTGATTGTACATGTGCAGAAAATAAAGTGAATGATAATCAAGACATGTCAATGTGTCAAAATTGTACTTTCGTTTAAAAGTTACGAAGACCTGAAGTACATATGTAATTTACTATTATGTTCTTTAATGATGTATTTCATAATAAAGAGGTACCTATATAATAGAACAATGTATTGTCATTATTGATACTTAACTACCAAAGATTATTATAACTTTTTCAAACTCAAAATACAAAATTCTTTTATGGATAATCCATTAGGAATAGGGCAAATAAAATGATCAAATAAAAAAAATTGATTAATTTTCAAAAATTTTTATAAAAATTTGTAAAAGATACATTTTTGTAAAGTTTTTCTTTACATAAAAAAGTATAAATTTTTAAAGGATACAAAAGTATATACTGTATTCTATAATGTTGTGTTAGTTTATATCTTTAAATACTGTTTGAAATGCATAAAATATATTTATTGGTTATCACAGATCGATTTTTTAAATTGTACTTTTATAAGAACAATTTAAAGAAAGTTGTTCAAAAAAACTATTTCATCGTAATGAAAATAATTGCTGAAGATAAAAAAGGTTTAGACTAGGAAGCTTATTTAATAGTTTAATATTTTCATTACTTTTAAGCTCTAATTATGAATGATTTATAAAAGTACTTTTTCTTAATTGTTATAAGTTTTGTACTGTGTTCCATTTTATAAAAAAATAATATGATTCTAATAAAATATACAAGAATATGTATAAATTATGTACGAATCTCCAATTTAACGCATGCTCCAGCCATTTTGCTTCCATAGTTTCCAGCTATAAAAGACCTATCTTGTCCACCATGGCAAAACTTTACTTTTCTTAAACCTTTACCGTAGTTTTTAAATTCGTGCGTAAACTGAAAAGTTAAAATTTAAAATGAATTTTAAATAAGAATTCATTCTAATTCAAAACATAAAACTTACTTGAAACCATTGATTCATCTGCTCTCCTTCTATTACTTTACTGTAACTTAGAGTTTCTATTGCAGTTCTATCCGACTTCTGCTCTCGAAGTAATTTGATAGTACACTCATATAATGCTGGAGCATTGGGACGGCAACAAAACCATTCACTCACCTATAAAAATAAAAATATTTTCAAATATAAACATACAAAAATATGTACTGCTTTATTTTAAACAATAATAAAAATACCTTTATTGTAGGTTGCAAAAAATCTAAGATGTATTCTGAAAATCCTTCATCTACTAAATTGATAACTTGCTCCATGACACATTTATTAAAAGATGCTACTAAACAATAAGTTTCGTTTTCAAATACTGGATCGTCCGGTAATGGCTTAACACCTTTCGGTGGACTTTCTACATTCCAACCCTCACCACCATTTTCTATAATACTCCAGTGTTTAAATGTGTTTTCTCCAGAATGATTTTTAATTAAATTTTTGTAAAATGGCCTTTTGTCACAAATAAAATAATAAACGGTCCATGGTATGTTCTCATTAAATGGTAGTGTTTTATTTAAAATCAACTCTGCTTTTTTATGCCAAACATAATTTCTTATAATATAATGCCAATGTTTACATACTGATTGGCATAAAAGTAAAGATTTATGATCGGTGTAACATAATATTTTTGACAGCATCTCATCTGGAATAACTTTATTCTCGATAATCGAACCATTATTACTCAATTCATTATACGTTATTTCAGTGCTTTTAAATTCTTTTATACAATTTTCTTCCTGGTCTGCAAAACTGACTCTAACTTTTTTCTACAAAAATCATAAAACCCACATTATCTTAAAATGTACTAAATAATTATTAATTTTACAAAATATAATATACTTGCTTTCATCATGTTTTTCTTATTTATTTTTTTAATCTTCTTATAGAATTATAGGAAAAATATATCTTTTCAGACAGCTCTTCTTTAAAATTAAGCTTGTACTTACACAATTTTTTGACAAGACGCGCGACGCCTATATAGGTTATACTTCTTTTTCGTAGCAGGGTGAAAAATAAAAACATAAGTAATTTTTTGACAATCAAAATACCTACTTGTTGACATATTTTAATATAACATTAACATTAACAAGTTTGTGACGATAGATAAATTTAATTAAACAATATTTCTTAAAATTAAAGAATTCAGACTTTTTATATTGAAAATATATCTGCTTATTCTTTTACTACATTTAAAATTATCAACATTGTCTTAAAGTATAATTAAATCGGTTAGTTACATAAGTGTTGAAATTTATTTATTTTATTAATCCTTCTTACTTATTTTATAAAGACTAATATAATTTTGTTTCATATTATAAGTATATATAAATAATAATATTTAGTTGAAATACAGAATATTTTACGCAGTCGGTAACACGTTTGTATTTACCGACAAAACTCAAATCAAAATAGATTACGTATATATATATATATATACAAAATAGTATTCCACATGCATGTTATATGTCATAATCGTCGTATTAACGGATTACTCATTTGATGACGATTTGCGCTAAACCAACGACGTCTAATACACTAACACGTACTTAATATTTAATACAACTATATTTTTAACGCGATCGCTGACAATAAGGATAAATTTTTAATAATTTAATGATAGCTACATATTGTAAATATAAAAATAGTGATTCAAAACATCTGTAAGTTTGTTGTCACTTTCGTTGTAATTCTATTTCAAGTGTGAATAAGTTTAATTTTAACAAATAATTAATTTTCTTGCAGTTGAAGGTTAAATTGAGCATACCTGTTTTCATCATTTTATTTTAATGGGACAGTTAAATGAAAAATTTAAAAGCATGTCAATATCTGAAGAGCGTATTTTGTTCGATGAAGCAAATGATAATGGATTAGTCATTCAAGATCAATACATTCCTGAAGAATTGCTATCGGAAATTCTTCTTCATGTAGATCATAAAACTTTATGTAAATGTCAGTTAGTTTGTAAACGTTGGCAAAATCTTATACAAAATTACATTTGGCGTAAGAAAGCTGAATTGTCATTACAACATGCTTTGCCAGTTGATGAAGATGCACCATGGACTATGTATTACTTCATTTGTGATAAGAAACCTTTTTATAAAAATTTAGTTAAAAATCATTCGGGAAAGAAAAGATTAAATTCTGACTGGACAGTAGTATTTGATGGTGGAGATGGGTGGAAAGTAGAAAATCCTCCTACGGGTGCACCACCTTTACCCGAAGATCCAATATTTGAAGGAAAAAATTATTGTTTTGTTACTTCTTATGATAAATGTTGGAAGCAACAGACAATAAATTTAATCAATGAAGGTTTTACAGAATATTTGTTAGATAATTTACAGCCTACAATTAGGGTATCATATATTTTTTAATAATAGTAGTCAGTTTCAAAGAAAGTTATTAATAATAAATTTTACAAATTCACTTTTATATGTTTTGTAGATAAGTGAATGGTATTGCAGTCGATGGGATTGTCCTGCTGTTTACATGTGCACAATAGAATTAATGAAAGAAAAAGAGGGATTTGGCGATCAAGTTGTATTAAATTCTTTCAATTTTTCTAAGATACTTGAAAATGAAGATCAAAACCAGTGGTTTAAAGTAAATATAATATATGTTGTATTACAAAATGAGTTGAGAAAATATTAAAATATATTTTTTTGCAGTTTGAACACGAATTCAAAAACTACCTAAGGCCTAGAAAATTAGATTCTCTCGGCAAGACGGTTTGGCGACTTATGGTGACCATTCACGGGCTTGCTTCATTACAATCAGAATTATTGCCAGTCAATTTTGACATTGAACGAAGCGACACTACAGAAAGTGAAACCTGACGAAGTGAAACACACAATAATTTTTGAACACATTGTAATATAAATATGTAATTCTTTTTTACATATATTATAATTAATTAATGGAATGAAATGGAATAATAAAGGTGTAGGGGATACGTAAAAACCTGTAAAAAGGTGTACGTGGAAACTACCAAAATTTTTATAAAATTTTTTTTATATTTTCTTGCAGTTGAAGGTTAAATTGAGCATACCTGTTTTCATCATTTTATTTTAATGGGACAGTTAAATGAAAAATTTAAAAGCATGTCAATATCTGAAGAGCGTATTTTGTTCGATGAAGCAAATGATAATGGATTAGTCATTCAAGATCAATACATTCCTGAAGAATTGCTATCGGAAATTCTTCTTCATGTAGATCATAAAACTTTATGTAAATGTCAGTTAGTTTGTAAACGTTGGCAAAATCTTATACAAAATTACATTTGGCGTAAGAAAGCTGAATTGTCATTACAACATGCTTTGCCAGTTGATGAAGATGCACCATGGACTATGTATTACTTCATTTGTGATAAGAAACCTTTTTATAAAAATTTAGTTAAAAATCATTCGGGAAAGAAAAGATTAAATTCTGACTGGACAGTAGTATTTGATGGTGGAGATGGGTGGAAAGTAGAAAATCCTCCTACGGTGCACCACCTTTACCCGAAGATCCAATATTTGAAGGAAAAAATTATTGTTTTGTTACTTCTTATGATAAATGTTGGAAGCAACAGACAATAAATTTAATCAATGAAGGTTTTACAGAATATTTGTTAGATAATTTACAGCCTACAATTAGGGTATCAATATTTTTTAATAATAGTAGTCAGTTTCAAAGAAAGTTATTGATAATAAATTTTACAAATTCACTTTTATATGTTTTGTAGATAAGTGAATGGTATTGCAGTCGATGGGATTGTCCTGCTGTTTACATGTGCACAATAGAATTAATGAAAGAAAAAGAGGGATTTGGCGATCAAGTTGTATTAAATTCTTTCAATTTTTCTAAGATACTTGAAAATGAAGATCAAAACCAGTGGTTTAAAGTAAATATAATATATGTTGTATTACAAAATGAGTTGAGAAAATATTAAAATATATTTTTTTGCAACCGACACGGTGGCGGAGTGGCGGAAACGCACCTCGGCCGGTCATGAAAGTTAAGCAGCACCGAGCGCGGTTGGCACTTGGATGGGTGGACCATTCTCGGGCTTAGCTTAAATGATCGGTTAGGTGTTTTTTCACATTCCACAACGTGAGCGGGAGGTGTGAGGCATTCGGTTTCGGTGTTAAAGTCTACGCAATGTGACCTTACCACCCAAACAGAATTGTTCTCGAATACACCGCCCTTCTCGGAGGAGGTTTCCTAAATGGCATTTATCCCAACGGGTTTGGCCACAGGTTTTCCTCTCTCCACGGGCATAACCCGGGCAATGCGAGAAGATGGGGTAAAGAGGGGGTAAAAATTGGAAATGGAATGAAATGGAATAATAAAGGTGTAGGGGATACGTAAAAACCTGTAAAAAGGTGTACGTGGAAACTACCAAAATTTTTATAAAATTTTTTTATATTTTTTTGCAGTTTGAACACGAATTCAAAAACTATGGTAAAGGCCTAAGAAAAATTAGATTCTCTCATGGTGGACAAGACCGAAGTTTTTGGGCTGGACATTATGGTAGCAAAATGGCAGGAGCTTGCATTCAATTACAAATTCCAGAATTTCATTTGCCAGTCAATTTTGAAGCATTGAACGAAAGCGAAACACTACATGAAAGTGAAACACTGAACGAAAGTGAAACACAACAATAATTTTGATACACATTGTTGGCTATATAATTAATTATTTGTAAATATTCTAATTAATTATACAATTATTTTTCATCTTTAGTATAATTTGAAAACTAAACTAAATTAATGAATTAAGTCAGTAATTTATACTTTACTTAAAATAATTTAAAGAGATTTATGTTACTGCAGTTACTAAATATATAAAATCAAATTGATTAATACTTAAAATACTTGATAAACAAGTAAAATATGAATGTTAAAAAATAATTTATAGATTATTTAAAAGATTGTTACATTTACTAGATTCATATGAGATATAAGTGCAATGTATGTGCACTTGTAAAGATAAATATTTTTAATGTGATTTAAAAATATGATAAGTTTGTAATATTTTATAAAGAAAATATTTTTAAATTAAATAAATATAAAAATGTGTTATTTGCAATTCATAAGATTTATTTACAAAATGTATATAACATCTTGTATTAACAAAAAGAAACTAGGCTGACACTTTGACGTATAGGGTATATTCTCCCCCCTTGTCAGAAAAAAAAATATATATATATGACAAGGTTATGTTTACCTACGAACTTCAACTGATGTATGTAAAAAATAATTTACAATGGTTAGTATGAATTATGCATTATTTAGATAAATAATATTTTTGATAATGTAAATTATCATTTATTATTATATTATTTGTAGGAAAACACGATTCGATATAAAAAAAATTTTTAATGCGCCATCTAGGTTTTGGGTTAAGAACTTAAGAACAAAGCTAAAACTAAAAGAACTAAAGAAGCCCGACTCGTGCTATACCAATCTGTACTACAAGCAGTGAAAATTTATTTATATAATTTTTTTTAATTGTTTAAGTAACATACTGCATTTCCGTGCCGGGCTTCCATCTATCAAGTTTTTACGTGGGTGTTATTGAAGGTTATGTACTATAATTTTTGTGCAATTCTTTTTTTTTATTGAGTTTATTATATTGTACAGATTGTACAGATTTATAAGAGTATTAAAAGAAGCCTTTTATATGTTGCTTGTAAGGAAAGAGAGATGTTTTACAAATATTTTATAAATTCTACTTAACATTGGGTAAGGTGCATTATATTTAGTTAAAATATTTAATTCTCTATATATGTGTACACTATATTTGCAATTTGTACAGGATTTTTATTGTTTTTCAGAATACAACTGGTATACTACAAAGCAATAATCAATTATAAGAAGTAAAATAGAATAGTAGGGAATGGATCATGCAACTACTGTAGAAAGTGCAGTAAAAAAATTTTATTCGTCTGGTAGTCATGAAGCTCATGCCTGGCTTTTACAAGCTCAGGCGTCGTCGGAAGCCTGGACTTTCTTATGGCAATTATTGGACTCATCGAAGGTACATTTTGCATTGAAAGATAAATAAAATATAGGTAAATTGCTATTGTTTTTTGTTGTAGTCGGGAGAAGTGCAATTTTTTGCTGCAAGTACACTGTATGAAAAAATCTCAAAACAATGGGACGAAGTGCCAAAATCAGAATATTTAGCTTTACAATCTCGAATACTCGAGGTACTCAAACGGCCTGGAATCTCCAAGCTTGTATTATCAAGGCTGTGTCAATCGGTAATTTATAGTTTAAATTTATCAAAGTTTAAAATTTATTTCAAATTTTTAAGACTACTAAGAAATATTTTTGAAAAATTTAGTTAGCAGTTTTTATGGACAATTATTACAATTATTGTATGTCGCAAACTGAAAGAAAAGGAAAATGTATAATAGAAGATTTAATGGAAATTTTGCCATATAACTCACCTACAACTGTAACTCTACTTGTACGAGTAATTGAAATACTTCCAAGAGAGGTAAGATTTTAACAAATTTTTTTTTTATTAATATATTTATATCAAAGACTTATAAATTTGTATTACAATATTGCTTCTGATATTACTATTAACAATTATTATTTATAGTTAAATATGCGAGATGTACAAAAAAAAATTAAAGTATATGATAATATTCTTACAAACTGGTGCAAGACTGCGTGGCTCCTCGATCAAATCTTCACTTCGTGTAGTCAATTGAATGATGAAAACAGCAATGCCTTACATTTGTTATGTGTAGAATGTGCACTTTCGTGGTTAAAACTTGGTCAATTACCTTTGGATACAATTGGTCAAATTTATCCTCATTTGTTGAATGCAGCTAGTCATTATTTACCTAATGAGTAATTATGAACAAATTTCAATTATGTATTTTTCGTATTTTAATATTCTCACTATCTGATTTTAAAATAATGTACTTTATAAAAGAGTTTCTTTTATTATTAGAATTACTTTCACCTCGTTTTATTTTCATTTTATTTTACATTACACTTTGTGACTATTACACTACTATAATACAGTTTTACAAAGTAATTTTTTAGTGGAACAAAAAAGTGAAATAATTTTACAATATTTTCTTTCTAATTTGTCTACTAGGGATGACAGTTTAGATTTAGATGATGAGAGTAATCGTGGATGGGAGTTGGTTCGAGAATGTCTGACAATGATAATGACTTACACAGAACTTCACAAACAACCTCAATTATTTTGGGAATGGTCAAAAAGTTTAATATTTATGATAAAAGAACATGGAGCCAAACATTATTATGAACTCTTAACAGCATTTGGTGAAGCACACAGTCGTAGTCTTTTGTTAGCTCTCTGCAATAATCCTGTTTATAGCTATCAACAGAAAATGATTTCACAATTGGTAATAGAATATCTTCTTCAATGTTCTGAACAAGAAGGACGTTATCCGATAGACGAGAGACGTAGTTGTATACCATTTGGTTTTTGGTATGCACTGCAGGATGATATAACTATGCTTGACAGTAAATACGAGAATGAAGCTACCGAATTACTTAAACCTGTCTACTTGAGGCTTGCACAAGCATTATTAAAAAAGGCTACATTGCCTAAAACTCCAAGTGAGGCTGGCACTCTTGAAGAACGGGAACTCCTCCGATGTTATAGGTAAGTGTATCTAGCAAATCATAAAAGTAATACCTAAACACAATTATGATTGTATTGAATATGTTCGTTTTACATTACATTCTTTTTTTATTTATATAATATTTTAAATTAGAATTTAAACAAATTAAATATTAATTCTACAATTTACAGACAAGATGCTGCTGATACATTAGTTTACTGTTTCACAGTTCTACGTCAAGATCTGTTAATTCTCCTTGGTCAAAGGTTAAGTCAATCTCATAATGATGTCTCAAATTGGACAGATGTCGAATCGAGCATACACGCTTTTAAAGCTCTTCGTGATTGTGTTGAGCACCAATCTCAGTACGTTGCGGCCATAATGGATTTAATATTCTCACATATACCCTATGGAATGTATCCAAGAGAAGTACGAATTTATAAATTTAGTTATTTTTAGCTACGTCTTAAAGGGGTATCTTATATAAAATAATATTAATAATAGTTGAATGGATATTGATGCTTTTGAAATAAGTACTAAATAACATTAATTTATTATAAATTTCAAATCATTTTTAATTAATTAATATTGCTTCGAATTCAAATAAGTGATACAATATTCCTAAGACTCACATTTATATTATATTAATTGATAATATTATGAAACGTTATTATAGGTTCTTTGTGGTGCTTGTTCAGCGGTAGGTGAATACGCTGATTGGATTAGTCAACATCCAGACCCATGGCTCGAACGAGCTCTACAACTCATTACACTGGGATTAACTCAGGGTCCAATAACAGCACCTGCTGCTAGTATGGCTCTAAAAGATATTGCACGCGATTGTCATCCGCATCTCGCACCTCTTGCACCTACAATTCTAGAAACTATAGGTCGTACTTTACCAAACGTTACACCAGGAGGTGGCGAAGGCTTACGACTTATGTTTGCCGCGGGTAAACTATTAAATTCATTGAATACTACCGAGGAGCAATTGTCTCATCTTGAAGCAACATTAGGACCTTGTATCATGAGGCTCAGAGAGTTACTTCAGTTACCCGTGGCCGAGGTGCAAAATGCAGTTGTTAATCATTTGAGGATGATCACTACGTTTCTAACGACGCTCGAAGGGTCTATTGGAAGTGCTGTGCTCGAAGCACTTATACCTATCTTTCAAGGGGTATGATCAAAGTTTCTTTCCGTTTTCATAAATTAAAAAAGTCAAGTTAATTAAATCTCGCAAAAATTAACAATGTCTATTTTTTAGATTGTAAACCACCCAGAATGGAATATTAACGATACTGTGTTAGAAGCGATGCATAATTGTGCTCAGAAATCTTTATCTTCGTTGCAACATCCGGAGATCGAAGCAAAACCATTGCTAGCAATTTTAAGCACATCCTATAAAATTCGAGCCCATCCAGCTGCACTTACATTTTTGAAGCAATTGGTTTTATTATTTGGAAGGGATCCAGAAAATATAATTGGCCCCGTTTTTGCGGAGATTAGTGGTTTGACTTTGCGTGGTATTGCAGCTTGTCGACAGGTTAATGGAAATCTGTCAGACCTTGCAGATCTTCTCGAAGCTTATCTTTGGTTGCTTTCACAAATTTGTAAGAAAAATACGAGGCTGCTGTTGCAAGTACCAGATCAAGTGCCTGAAATGTTGCGATGTGGTAAGTGCTCAGAGTTATTTTTTCTATTATTTACTTACTATATTGTTTAAAGATACTTTTTAATTGAAAATATTTGTCTATTCGGTTACTCATACAAATTGTCTAAATAATATAGAAAAAAATGTACTTTCATGTTTCGTAAATATGCGGAATTCTTAAATAAATGAAAAGTTATTGAAAGAAATAATACTTTAAAAGTTATAATAATAAGGCTGGTGAATTAAAAAAAAAAATTTAACTGCTTTTTACCAGCAAATATAATTAATTAAAATAGCAGGAAAAAATAATGTTTTACAAGAGAATAAGGGATACTTATATATTTTTCAATGTCCTTCATAACTACTCCCCCTCCCCTTCGCTATTCGAAGTTTCAATTTTGTTGACTGTAACCAAGCAACGACGAGCGGCATAAGGCATAAGGAACTCAGCGTTGTAGGAACTCCAACCAAAATAAACGAAACAAATTAGTAGTGTCAGTATTCGTTGATATTGCACATCAATGTGCGTATAAAATCGCGATAATATAAATTTTTCGAACAAAAAAGCAAAATGGCAAGTAAATCAGGAGCAGGTGGATCAAATGCTCAAGGTATAGTCGATATAGCGAAAATGACTAAGGAGCAACTGCAAGTATATTCTGCAAAACTGCTCGAAGAAATGGAGCGCGAAAGGGAAGAACGTAATTTCTTTCAAATCGAACGTGACAATATGCAAACATTTTGGGACATAACGAAACAGCAATTAAATGAGTGTCGAGCAATGAACCGAGTTATGAAAAAGGAAGCTCACGATTTTTCAAATAGGCTCGAAGATGAATCGATAGAAGCTAGAAAAAAGTTAACTCATCTTGTACATACCCAACAGACCGAAGCAGCTAATCATAATGTTGAGCACATAGTAGCCCTTAAGAAATTTCAAAATCAATTTCTTAAAAAGAAAGCTGAAATATATAACAATAATAGAACAAACATGAAAATAGAGAACGAGTCTAATTTAGCGCACTTGAATCAATGTCATGCATTAAAATTGGAGCAACGAAAGGCTTTGGAAAAAATAAAGGACGAATTTAAACACGAGGCTTTGGAAATACAAAATAAGTACGATGAAAAAACAATGGCCTATCGGAAGAAATTTTCATTGAAGCACAACGTCGAAATGGTGGAAATAGAGGAGCGAAAAAATGAGCACGCAAATACTTTGATTAAGGAGCACGAAAATGCTTTTAATGAATTAAAATCATTTTATAATAATATTATTTTAAATAATTTAGCTGTCATTGATAATTTAAAAAAGAAATTTAACGTCGTTAAGAAAAATGAAATGAAAATGATGGGACAATTGAAAGACATGAAAATTGAAAATAATTGAAATCCCGATAAATTGCATTGTATAAATATTTACAAAATTGTACATAGATATATATTTTATACTAAGATTAAAGAGCGCGAGACTATCTAATTGAGTATTTGTAGTGATTAGATATAATATGATCGTTATTTCCAGTAATTCTATATGTAAACATAGTTGTACGACATTGTTCATTTGAATTCTTAAAAATATATAGCAAAAATTATGGAATTAAAATGATATTTTTTTCATTTTAGGAATAGCTTGTTTACTGCTACCAGAAACTAATACAGTAAAAGCTGCAGGAAATTTCTTAACTCACGCAATATCTCAAAGTCCTCATCTACAAACTTTTATTCAACCAATTGGACAAGAATTAGTTTGCGTTATTTTACAATGCGTAGGTAAGTGCAAATTGTGTAGAAGTTTGTTATAAACAATTGAAATTGACTAAACTTCACTACGTTAAATAATAATTTTTCTGAAACTTAAGTTAATTAGAAAAATGTTAAGTGTGAAGTACACAGTAATTTAGATAAAGTAAATGGTTTATCTTTGAATATTGATATTAAATTTTCAGCTGGTAGCGTACCACGAAATAATTTAGAACCCCATGCTGAAGTACTCGTAGCTCTTAATAAGACATGCCTTGAATGGACGGCCCAGTGGCTTCGCCTAGCACTCACTGATAGAAATTTGCCTATTATCTCTCAAGCGGACAAGGATACTTTTACTCAACAAGTACTCGTCGAACAAACGAATAAACGGCGACTTTGTTTAAAACTGAAAGAATTTAGTATGCAGTGTCGAAAAGCGACAGTTGGATTATGAAATTTCGTCCGTATTTTGCAATGTGTATATAATAAAACAATGCTATGCAAGCAACGTAGGCGTTTTAAATCTTGAAACAAATTCCGTAATTTTTATATCATAAACGCATAAAATATTTTGATCGCTATTAAAAGAAAATTTTTTTAACTAAATATTTGACATGCGAGTGTAGTAACACTTTTTTAGTATTAATTCGTAATAGTTTTGAAAAATATTAATTTTGCTAACATTCCTAAAAAATTAGTTTAATTGATAACATTTTAAACATACGTTACTTTTATCACTATAATTTTTTTGTAGATACGAGTGATAATTAGGCACTAATAAACATAAGATTGGAAAGTATATATTGCTTCCTTTTAAGATGCGATTATTATTCAAGATTTATATAACTGCTTTTTTTGCTGAAATATAAAGTGTATTGTATAAGTTTAAGTAATTACTAAGACTGGTTTGGTACTTGTTCTGTCAGTATTAGAAAATGATGATGACAATTAAAAAAATTATGTATTTTTTAATTATTTATTCATATCTAAGAAATGTATTTTGCAAATTTACAGAAGCAATTTATTATTTTTATCATCCTTCATCTGAATTCCAAAATCTTACAAGTTTTTTTTAATATTTTTTTGGAAAAAAAAATTAACAATTATTCATTTTGAATATACATACATGTACACATACATATAAAAATACATATACATGCATTAAAATGTAAACTAAAATAATATAAATATATATTTATACATTTTGTTGTAAATTTTGAAACAATTATGTTCTTCAGTAAAATTTGTTCAAAAATTATTTTGATGTAAAATAATTAAATCAAAAGAAAAAATGTGTACAATATAATAAAAGTCAATTAAAATTATGAATGAGTGCTGTACAAACGATGCATTTCCGCATTTCTGTATAAAAAAGCACTGAATGATATACAACTTGTTTAATAGATCGTTTCCTTTTGCAAAAATAAAACATCTGGTTCTATCACTTTCTTTTCGTAAACGTTATAATTCGAAAACACGTACCCTAAAGTATCTAATCTCATTGGACTGTAGTTACATTTGAATAAAAAAAAAGAACTACTTTAAAATTTGTTCTGCACTATTAATTTAAAACTATATAGTGATAAACAATTATGTTTTTATTGTAACGGCAAGGGGGAGCTGTAAGACGCTACCCACTTTCATAAGAATTGTTTTCGTGTTTATACGTTTCGATATTGAATAATTAATTATTCATTGTCGATCACTGCCGTTGGCCATTGGATCAGACTGAAACTTTGCAGCGACTCTCGATCGTCTTTGTTTAACAGTTTTTTGTGATTTTTGTGCATTTTGCGGCTGATTGTTCTGTGTATCGGATTCATTATATTTATTACTATTGCTTTTTTCTTGTTTCGTTTCCTGAAAATAATTTACATAAATTTACATTTAAATAAATTGACAAAATAATACATTGATTAGTCAGAATAGTCGAAATCAAACTCTATGTAAAGGGGATCCCATAGTCAATTTTTATTGATTAATAAATAATAAAATAAAAGAATTTATGTATAGTTATTTATACTGGTTTATTTATAGATTTATCACCAATTGTCGCGTTTGTCGGTAAAGCAGGGAGGATACATATTGATTATGATACCCCGTTTAATTAAAACGATTAAAAACAAATTTGTTTATCATTGTAATAAGAAGTAAATTTGTAAAAACAATGTGTTAAAATATAAACGAACCTTCGTAACATTTTCCTTAGGTGCGTGTTCCGACCTATTAGATGCAGCATCTTTTTCCTTCTGCAATCTCTGTTCTCTTTTGTCTTGTTTAGTATTTCCAGTATTCCGTGTTTTCTTCTGTACTTGCAATGGTACAAAAGGCGTCGATTTTTTAGGCGTCGGTTCTTGACGATTTGGCAATGGTTGCTGAGGGAATCTTGGCTGTGGTACGTTTTGAGGTGCATGTTGTGGTACAAGTTGAGGTGGTGGTACTCGCATTGGCGCTCCTGGGAAATTTCCATGTCCAGCATTTGACTGTACAAGTGGACTCCATTTGGGCATAGGAATTTGCATCAAAGGAACTTGTGGAAACGCTGGTGGTAATATTGGTTTAGGTGGAGGAGGTACAAATTGCCGTACATTACGATTATTGAACCATTGTTGAACTGGTGGTCGAAGAACATTTTGTGGCATGTTAGTCGATGATCTTTTGTCCAGTTTTAACTCCTAGAACAGTTTATTTTATTATAGTATTTTACTTTTGTGTACTTATATATTCCTATAAATAGTCTTATTACTCTTTCACTAATAAAAAATATAATAACAAGGAAGTCTCTTTAAACAATAAGTGTACCTCGTAAACTTTTTTTGCAGTATTTTCGGCAGCTTCGTTATGCGTACGGCAAAAATCACCACAAAAAGTTCTCGAATCTGGTAGTATAATTTGTGCGCAAACTAGATTTTCCTTGTTCGTACAGTAAATGTATCGTGGGAATCCAGTACCCAGTAGCTGATAATGCGAAAGTAACTGAGAACCGTACCAAATGTTGCTCTTATCACTCTTCATTTCTGCCTGTCGAGCGTGCTGTAATGTTTAATTTACATTAGCTATGATTCGTCAATTATATGAAGTGAATAGTTCTTCTTAATAAGTAAGACTTAAAATTACAATTTATACTTCGATGTTTACAAAAGTGAAATAATTGGAATATATTATAATTTATTAATTATGCAAATTGTATTACTTAACAAAAGTTAATATTCTCCATTCTTCATTTACTAAAAATTATTAATTACCAAAGATAGTCTATATCTAGATTTTTTTTTTGATAATAATTAATGTTACATTGTAGTCTTGAATCTCGTACTACCAATGTAACAGCAAATTAAAATTAAATAAAAACAACACTCATAATAATTGTTGCAACATACATCGAATAATTGTTGCACCAAGGGTGGAGTATCGGTTGTTTTAGCCGTTTGTGTAAAGGCTAAAGGTTTGTTTGTCGGTGGCGGCGCAGTCGAAGAAGAGGACGGTTTGTCACTTTGTGTATTTTCATCAGATATTTTCAACATTGCCTTCAAGATTGCACTCGGGTCTTGAGGCTGTGGGAGTATTAAATTTGTAATTTTTATTCTCTACATAACAGCTATAATGAAAAGTCTACATTTTGTGCTTGAGAAAGAAAAGTGCAGAGGATTTATTATTTACAAAGTAAGAAATGAAAAGAAACATATCTAAAATGTTCGTATTCTAGAATTGTGAAAGAGAGAAGAACACTATTTGTACTCAAGTTTTTACAAAAAAAAAAACAAAAAAATCTACGTGTAATTGACAGATAATGAAGTTAAGAAATATTTGATACAAGTAGAGACTAACTACTAATATATAGAATAGAGATATAAGAAAATTAACTTATAAAAGTTGATCACGAATGATTAATTATTAAACTGTTGGAAAATATCAGTTTTGGTAAATAATTATTAGATGGAATAATTGAGGATATTTTACATAACTTATTTCAAGTATTTTCAAACTTGGCTTATTGAATTTCGCTATTTTTTCAAGGTTCATTAGTGATCATGGTTAAGAACAACTAAAAAGAGTGCCTAACTCCTATAGATAACTACATAAGATACTTTATTTACCCAAATTTGAGTATTCCCGGTAGGCTTGTATGAAAGAAAATATTAATTATTAATTTCATGCATAATATACAATATTTACATAAGCTATCGAATAGAATACAGCATTACTACCAGCATCAGAAAAGAATAAATTATTGGTTAACCCAAAAATATAATTTTAGAAATAAATATAGATATAAAAAACTTATGGTTAATTAAATGTAACTATTTTATAAATTGAATCAAGAACAAAAAATTTTAGATTAAAAATTTAAAACTTCTTTTGCTTTGTAAAAAAAAATATATACATATATTTACCGTATCTTTGATGGCGGTTGGTAGTGGATTTGGTTTGCTCTCTTTTGACGGAGGAACCTCCTGTTTTGTCTGGAGTACCATTGGTTTCTATAACAAACACGTCAATATCTTATATGTCAATGGAACAATAGCAATACATGATGTGAAAATAATAAAATATAATAAAGTTGAAAGAGATATTTTATTTTTTTCGGATAATCGTGCTCGTTAAAAAATCGTTAAAAATGTAAATAATAAATATTCCAACGACAAACCTGAATTTTATTCAATTCGTTCCACAAAGCTTGGAATTCAGATGGTCCTTGTGATTGAATCGGTTGTACATTTTTATCACTTGGATTTTGCTGTCTTTGTAAAACGACCGGTGCTGTTGGAAATTGGGTTCGTTCGGGCATTTTACGATGTTTCGGTGACTCGTTGAACGTAGATTTATTAGTTTGTATTCTTTCAGAAACTTGTGGATGATCTAAAATTCGTTTATTATTTTGTTCTGTTTTCCCGAAAGGATAAAGATTGTTTAAAGCCAATCGATCAGGCTGTTGGTACTGAGGTGGCAATTTCTGTTGCCGACTGGTTGGATATTCAGGAGTATTCCGAATGTGCTTTGGACTTGGAGTCTGTTGATGAGATTGCTTTCGCGACAAGATAGGTTGATTAACTTTCATAACGCTACGGTTTTCAATTTGGATACCGTACGTAATGTTGATCATGTCCGTTGCTGCGAGTCGATAGGCTCGGTTTGGTGAACATTCGTGTATCGTTAAACCACCTGAGATTAATTAAGTAATTAATTTACAATAAAACGTGATATTAATATTTAATTTTAATACCTGCAAATGCTTTGTCGAATAACACTTCGTACATGTTTAACATCAGATTCTCGTTTTTCTGTATACCGATAATCGTTCCCTTATAACCCAGTGGTACGGTGAAACATTCCCGAACATTGATTATTCGATCGAGCAATCGATATTGTGCCTTAGCATCTGGAGGTATACTACCCGAATTTAAACCTGGTTTGTACAATAAATGAGGCTTCACTTGCATCAGTACAATTTTTTCATTTTCTCGTTGTGTTTCAAGAAATCCGTCCACTTCTTTTTCGATGCATTGTACAATTTCAGGTTCCAAATCTTCATCGTTGCAACCTCTTGTTGTTGTACCTAAGGACTTCTGGTGTTCTTTTAGCCAGCTGACTACTTCTTCAAGAGCGTCAGGTCTAAAATATAAAAAAATGTTAATAACTGCATATTTAAATATTCAATTGATATTAACACTATCACCTATGTTTGAAAAATAAAATAAAATATTTAAATAGATTAGTTATTGTGCAGCTGTATAAACATTTTATATATTTCGTATCAAAAATTTAATTTACCGATTTATTTAGATTAACAAAAATATTGGTGAAAAAAGTCCGAAAAAAAAATCCGAAAGTAAACTTCATATAATAATTTTTCAATAAACCTCCTTTTATTTTCATGCAACAAAAGTATTTAATTGTTATTAATAATTTAATAATCAACTATTATTTGATGAAGCTAAAAACTGAAGTATTAAATGAATAAGTAAGTGATTTTTGTATTTACGTTTTATCGGGAAAGAGATCACTTTTCATAAATATAGGATTCGACAAAAGATTTACTTCCAATCTTTCAAACAGATCAGGGAACTTTTCAAAATAACTATTTACTAAATCGACTGCTTTTGTACTGTAACACCATGAGCCATTATTATCTTTCCTCGTGTATCCTAGAACCTAAATAATATAAATGATAATTAAAATACAATCTAAATAATGTATTAGAAATTTTTTAATAATCTAATACTAAATAAATCAATAAATAAAAATTAAATTTTGAACGTAATTAAGATCAGTTTGTTTATATAAGTAAAATCATAAAAATAATTCAGTTGAAATTACTTACTCCTTCGTTCTTTTTGTTAAACTTTAAATTTAATCCCACGTTACGTTTCGAGGAATCCGATTCTTCTCCGCTTATCACAAATATCGTTCCTGTTATTCTACTAAAGAGATGACTGCTTACACCTAAACGTTGTGCAGCTACATTACCAGGCATGTATTTTTGTCTTGTTTCCATATGTAAACGTTTTACTTTGTCAAAAGTTGGCTCCAGCGTAACACGCATTGCTACTTTCACTCTACTTGTTTTCAAATCTACTCCAGGTTCTGTCACCTATTATTAAAAAAATACAAAATTCAAAGTAAACTTTAGCAAATATTTTTCCTATACAAAAATGTAATAAAGAAAAAATTGTCAACCTCTCCCATAGCACCGTAATGCGGATGTCCTAGCATGAAGCAAACTGATTTTGGTTTGAACACATCTTGAATTGATGTGAAACAAATAAAGTCTTTGTTATAAACTGTAATATCACGAAGAACAACTTGATAGGCAATTGGTATTGGTATATCACACCATTGCTTCTCTAGTGTCATTTTGCCTTGCGATGTATAAACGTATTGTCTACCTATTATCGGACGTATGTAAACAAGTACATCGATATTACCGACTTCAATCCCTAAACGATTTTTATAACTAAAATATAAATTTAACATAGTTTTATTTAATTAAATAAAAAAAAATTATGTATTAAAATATAAAAAATTTGAACATTTTCATTACTTTTCCATTATTGTTTTTCTTTGATTATTAAAAGTATTAAGAGCGACATCGTTTAAAGTTTCAATATTAAAATTGACATTTCCATCTGGCGACTGTTTCATTTGTGAATTTGTATTTATTTTCTTTTTTGAATTAGACACTCCCACTACTAATCCTTCGATTAAATGTGGCCAGTTTAAAAATACCGTTTTCCCTAGTAAACTTTGACATATGTTATCTATATCTAAATCGTTTGTTTTCTGCTGTAACACAGTTAGAATCATATTTTCACGTTTTGATGGTTGTTCGAACACTTTCACCTATAAGATAAATGAAAATTAGTTATGTTGAGCAATAAATACAGGCACAGTTGTTATACCTTCGCTTTTTCTAAACAAGCTGTATGAGGAATGTGTTTTAAAGTGGGAAATCCAGGATAGTAAACATCAAGCTGGACTCCCTTACATAAACCTTTAACAAGTTTATTTAGTGGAATTAAAATATCTTCCGCATTTATTAATTGTACTTGCGCGTGACTTCGTATAGCGGGGAAATATTCGGGTGCTTCGTAGATTCCTTGATCCTCGCTAGTATATGTAAATATAGACATTGGTCCGTGCTTATTTCGTTTTATTTCGTCAGGAGTCAGTTTTGCATTGCAAGGTTCCATCGCTATAAATGAAAATAAATATAGAAAGTTAAAGAAATTATTTTTAAAATTTATATAAATTTTAATACTAACCACTTAATAAACTTTTCTCATCAATAAGAGGAATTAAAACAACTGCCTCCCATTCTTGACGTTTACCATTTAAATCAGTTTTAAATTCTAAAGGATAGTAATTAATTATTGGAGAATTTTCTTCAGTCATAAGCCCTCTATAAGCTTCAGGTAACAGACTTTTACTGGCAGCTGGAAGAACTGCCAATAATTGTTCGAATGGTAAAAAAGGTTTACCCATATCGAATTCTAATTTTAAGTCTTTAAAATTTTTAATATCAGAAATGTAGGGCGCGTAATGATGTGGATAATACCATGACCAACTGCAACATCCGTTATAATAGTAATGAAGATTCCATTGAATTGCTCTAATGTAACCTTCAGCTTGAGATCGCATGATTTCTCTGAAATAAACAATTATTTCATTTTATTGTAGTATTTCATACTAAATTCTCATGAAAAATATATCCTATATTTTTTATTACGTACGCGTCAATATTTTCGTATTGCATTTTATTCATATAATAATCGCGTTTATGCTGTACAAATTCCATTTGAATATCAATATCATCATCAGTATCTTCATCTGCTTCATCCTCATCATAATCACCTAACTATATTAAAAATATTTTCAGTTTAACTTGTGCAAGTCGATTAATATTTTTAAGAAAAATTTTAAACATCAATGTACCTCTGTTTCAGTGGCTATTATAAGATCATTTAAAGCCTTATTTAAAGCCTTATTCATTGTTTTTTTTGGAGTTCCATTTTCATCTGGAGAACTTTTGCTATTTCTTTCACTAACATTTAGTCGTCTACCTGTTTTTGCTTCAAAATATTTCAGGTCGGCGTAAATTTCATCAAACTGATCCATGTCATATTTACCCAACTTTTCCATAAATTTCTCGAAACGTTCAAGATTTAAAATACCTGCTTCATTAACGTAACCTGTAAGAAAAAGTTTTTATAATTATTACAATTATTATTATTATTAATATTAATTATTCTTTTGCGGAAATTCTAAATTACCATCTAAAGTTGGCAGAATTTCCATGTATGCATTGTATAAAAGTGGTAGTGCATCATGTTCAATATGTATATTTGGTAAATGTGGAATAAAATCATTTCCCACTAAAAATCCCATTAGAATCCAGTCGTCTATAATTTTTTCAATATCAAACTCAAATGAGAGTTTGTCTTTGACAGGAGAGAATTCATGTTCAAGATATTCTCTCATCAAAGATAAGTGCAAAAGACAAAAATTAGTCTCCTCAGGAGTAAGAATTTTCTTTTGAGTTTTACCAAACTTAACTTCTTCTCGAAGTAAACTGAAGTGAGGTTCATGAGAACATAAACCTAACATTATGAGATCTGCATCTAAACCGTATAAACAATGACGAGTATTTCCTTCATAATTTGGTTGGGCTTTAATATATCTAATGTAATCCATTATTTTATGTTCACCCTCACCAGGTACCTACAAAATATTACAATTTTTTAATACTTTATAGTTTAAAATACACTTAATTAAAATCTATTGTTTTTACCTCAGAACCGCTAAGTATAATTTTACACTTTTGCCATAACCTATCAGTGGATACCTTGTATGTAATAAAATATTTTAATTGTTCATTAAGTTTTGTCATAAATACTGTCCCTGGAGTAATGCAGTTGGAGTCAAATCTCACTTCTGCAGGAATTTCTTGACCTTTAGCCCTAGCTTTGGCCTCTTGAACTTCAGCCTCTTTAGCAGAACGGAAACGACGTCCTCTTTGTTGATTAATTTTAGCACGCGGTGCTACACCATCCACAGCCATAAAAAACAGCTTTTGGGGCTGTATAATGCGGAATAGTATTTCTATATAATGAAATATATTTTTAAATATCTCTTCCTCTGTAATGCGAAACGACACATCACTGTCATTAGGATGAGAACAGTTGTGTATAATGCCATTCATATCTAAGTATAAATTATCAAACTCAGGAATCTGTTAACATAAACATAAGTTATTTATTATTAATTACAATATTTTTATAACTAACTCAGTAATACATTTGACAAATATAAGATTACTAATTAAATTATTTAAAACTTTTATAGAATAAAACAATCAATAAAATAAAGAATTTACATTTGTTTACATAACAGATTTGTTAATGGAATTTAAAAGTATTTTCAATGTTTGCTGACACAGGAAACAAAACATTTTGCAAGAGCAAAAAAGTATCTCTAATTATACAAATTTTGATTATCGAATGCCACGAGTATACTAATGAATTTCATTGAATTAGGACAATTCACTTTCTGTTATAACATAGAATTTCACTTAAAACAAGCATTACATCAAAAGGTTGTGTTGTAAAAGACAAATGAAGAAGTTAAACAATATAAAATATTGATAAAATGTAAACTTTATTTAAAAAAGTATAGATTAACTTTCATTATTTTGAACGAGTATATAAATGTGATATAGCGTAGAATATGCATATACTGAAAAGAAATAGATGAAAATCCATGATATTGTGTGCGACATTTAGAAAAAATTGTTGTTATACCTATTTTAATTGTTAGTGTCAAGAAGAAACTAATAAATAATCATACCTGATATTCCTTAAGTTTTTCAGTGAGACAAGGATACCTCTCACTAATGTACCTGAAAAACTTTGGTACTCCCATTTTCCTTGTATTTTATCACTTTCAAATTTCTTAATTAATAAGTGTTTCACAGTTGCAATGTACCCCTCTCTCTCTCGAACTTATCCGTAAAGTACGAGGTGAGTTTTTCCTTCTTTCAATATTAAAAAAACGAACGTGCTTCAATTTGTACTTAATAAACGCTTAAAACACTTTGTTAAAATAATACAAATCCGCGGTATAACTACATACATTTACACACATATATATATACATATATATATATATAAATATATTGAACAAAAGACTTGACGCTTCTTCTTCGTTTTCTCCTCTTCTGCGCGTATGTATATACGTTTATTCACCCCTCAATCAGATTATTATTTGGAGGCGAAGCGAGCGCTACCTGCGAATTTTTTTTAACGTAAAAAAAAAAATAATAGTGAGGTTAGGTTAAGAAAGGACACAGAGAGAGAGAGAGAGAGACGTTTGAGAAAATAATACTTGTGCGATAAGGTCATTTTTGTTTATTTTGTTTCTATATCTTATACTTTTGTCCGATATCATCTTTTTTAAGAAACGAAATGACTTGATGTATACATTTTGTTTTTATATTTAAAATATAAATATTTAATTAAGTACAGTTTGTTTTTAGAGCGCTAGTATCGTTTTCTTAATATACAATGAGATAACGTTGTTTTTGCAAAATATAGGTACTTACTACACGCGGTATCTATCTAGATGTGTATAAAGTATCTCGTACAATTGGTTTGCATTAGTTTTTTATTTTTTTTTAAATGTTTGATTAACATTTACACTTAAAACTTCTTATGTCGTTTATTTAATAAAAGAAACTAGCGAATTTCACTGTTGGTTGTAGAATTGATAATTAATATAAATTGCAACCGTTGTGAATGAACATATTTTAATTTTTAGGAATAAAATGAGCAATATTGTCGTTATTAGGCCATTTAAACCAGGTGATGATTTAAATTGCCACGAAATGATTAAGGAAGGTGTTGTGTCTTCGATGAATAGTGCCTTTCTTGGGAATCTCTTTAAAGAGATAACGTTTCAAATAATGATCCTTCTGGCTGCAATAATGTTTATATTCTTTGGGATGCCTTATACAGTTTGTCTTCTTGTTATACCAATTGTAATAGTTGCAATGTATATTGGTACATATCTGGCGTATACAACTAAAGCAATGGAAGTCGATCAAGAGATCAGCCGTATTGCTCAGTATGTTTGTTGATAATTCATTAAAATGTAGTACAATTATTTAAATTAACGTATCATTTTATAGGCTTTATATGTCAAATGCCTTTTCCTGCTTTTGGGTAGCAGAAGCATTTGAACCATACATTACAATTCACAATCCAGCTGATGTACATTATACAATTATGACTGAGAAACAATTTCAAGAATCTAATATTGATGTGTCTTCCCAACTTAAAAAAATTGTAGGAAGCGTTGGATTGTTAAAAAGTCACCAACTTGATAAGGGTGCTTGGATTAAACGCCTTTGCGTTCATAAGAATTACAGACGTAAAGGTATTGCTTCTTGTCTTTTAAAAGTTGCTGTGGATTTTGCTATTGAACAAGGTTACAGTTGTGCCAATATTGTGGCATCTGAATATACCACAGGTGGTAGAGAATTATGTCTTAAAAAGGGATTTGAATTGAAACAAATGTATCATAAACCCATTATTGGCTCATTAATTACAGTTCTAATGTATGAACTAACTTATCAAATCAAACCGGGTGATGATAATTATTACATCTCCTATCCAAGAAAAATTTTTTCATTTAGATAAAGTATTAATTTTATAAAATATTTTATATAATACTCAGGTATTGAGATTAAGGAAATAATTTAATACTCATTAAAGCTATTAAAAGCCAAAGTATGAAATACTCTTTCACATAAGAGCAAAAGATTGTTAAATACTTTTTATACAAGCTTACATAGAAAAAGCAGTTATTGCATTTTGTATTATAAATATAAATATTTCTTTCACTCTATACATTATAATTAAGTATAATGCAACTAGAAAAGTATTGTTTATACAAAAATTTATTTAATATTTATAAATTACAATTCACTGAATTGTTATATTAAATATAACTTCATTATTATACAAATGAAGTCTAAGTCTTTTAAATTAGGGCTTTATGGCATTCCAGTATCTTTCGAGTTCGACTCCTTCCCAGTGTTTTGCATTGAGTTTTGAGAAATACCTAAATCAAACATATACTTAGTCAGTAATATTAATAAGATTTGAGTTTAAACTAAAATAAAATAAATTGCATTTTTTCTAAAATATTTAAAAAATCTTTTGGGTATTTAAGTTTCTCGTTTTGTTCAATAAACTCACCATACGATTCACAATCACATGGCTGTATTTATATACATATATAAACAATAGTTCACGTCACAGTATGTCATTACTAAATTAACAGCCTTCGATATTGACAGCTATTAAGAAATATAAAAGTTTTAAAATGAAACTTATATAGAAAGAAAAAATTATCTCTAATTTAAAGCTGATACAATGTTTGTGAACAATATAAATGATAATGGTTATGCAATGTTACATATACAATTTATTCTACAAAATTACCATTTTAGTTAAAGCTGTTAATATCCTTTATAGTAAAATGTCAATAAGTCATGAGAGCGACAGGGTATTACTAATAGTATCGTTGTGCAGTGTTAGTACTAGTATAAATCTTTTATACAAAAATTTAATTAACTTACTTCTCTTTTATTTCCTGCAATAGTTGTTTTTCTTTATCGTTTATTCCGTTATAAACAACATTTAAATTTATTTCTAAATCTCGCATATTTTGCATCCCAACCAAATGAGTAGTTACATCCGGACATTGAAAAGAGTGCCAAACAGCTAGTTTAGCTAATTCCACATCTTGTTCCTATGTATTTTAAATTAAAGAAAAAAACTATATATTACAAATATTAAATTGAAATTAGAAAAAAAAGAAAATTAAGACTGGTTTATAGTTAACGTACTTTGCAACACTGTCCAGCTTGTTTACAAATTTGCTTTGTTTCATTATTCGCTGGATGCCATTCGGGAGGTCCCTTATTCGTTAAAATACCCATGCAGGGTGCTGCTGCATTTATAATTCCAATA
This sequence comes from Theocolax elegans, assembly GCA_026168455.1. NCBI lineage: Eukaryota > Metazoa > Arthropoda > Insecta > Hymenoptera > Cerocephalidae > Theocolax > Theocolax elegans. Next base: position 64,683,149 of record CM047428.1, on the reverse strand, counting down.
TTGTGTTCCTGGAATTATTGTAAAACATTATTGTATTAGTACTGAGTTGTCAATGATTATTGTTATTAAATTGTTAAATAATGCTAATGACTATACCACAAGTTGATAAATATTTTAACTTATTTACGCGCGTGAAAATGTATAGGTATTATACTCAATAATTAATTAAACCAGCAAAATATTACTAAATCAATAATAATATTTAAATTATTTTTAAACTTATGAGAAGTTGCTAATATATAGATACACTATATAAAATTATTTATTGACCGTTTGAAATGTAAACAAAAAAAAATTGTAATTATTTATTGAAGGTATGCATTTGATTAAGAATTTGAGAACGATGAGTACCTTAAAAAATGGAATGTATTCCGTGAGTGTATTGTCGATAAGGGTAAACCTCGCGTAACTAAGTACGCAAGAAATCTTGATATTACTCTTCTCGATGCACTCTTTTAAAATTGAAACGGGATACCCAGTGACACCGATGTGCCTGGCACGTCCCTCAGCCACTTGTCGCGACAGTTCCGGCAGTGTTTGCGTAATAATAATGTCGAGGGACGGTGCAAATTCGATATCGTGAATCTGCAACATAGTTTCGTGTTTCTCAACACATTTTTCTTTTCTTTTTTTTTTTTTACGTTCAGAAAACACGAACGAAATACGTTAGACTGCGTGCGTGTGTGTGTTTTTTCTTATTTTTAAGTATAATATCATCTCGGATAGTATTCTAACGATCCGTTAATAATGAAATAATACAAATTTAAAAATTTTTTGTCAACGATAAATGTGTAATATTTATTCAATTTTTTAAAGATTTTTAATTTTGATTGTTTGTATGTTTTTCATCCAGGTGGTACCTTGAGGTGATAAAAAAACGACCATGACGATATATATACAATATATTCATTATTCTATAATAATTTTGTTGATTAAAGTGAATCTACTACGTTACTTATATGTAGACGTGTGTACATTACTGTGAAGTATCATTTTTTTTACAAAAATATTTATGTATCGTGGACTAATTATAGGTAAAAGCAAATAATACTCACTTGTACGACATCAACGTAATCGAGCTGCAAAAGCTCCAAACTGTTTTTCAAACTCTTTCGAGCTCGTTCGGCGGTAAAATTGAACATGTGTTCGTAATCCAGTTCGTATCTCCCGACTTTTGTTGCTATATAGTAAGCTTGTCGCGGAACTCCTTTGAGTGCCTATATAATTACGAAAAATAATATAAGTGTATATCCAAAATTTTTATACACATTTTATCTCTTTCGAATAAAAAAAATATCTTAAAATTGTTAAAATAAAATGATGATTATATATTATTTATACCTTTCCAAGTATCCTTTCAGAGTTCCCTTGTCCATACCAATACGCGGTATCGATATAGTTTATACCCTTTTTTATCGCCGTTTGTATTGTTTTTATTGCCTCTTCCTCGTCAAACGTTCTGTTGGGTTATTATGTACACTTTAATTGCATAATTTAATTTTTTTCGGTTGCGCCATAATCATTAACTATATTTGAACTAAACGAGATATTAAGGAATATATATATCATGTATACACATATCACGTAAAAGAAAAATGTGAATCAACTTTTTGTAAATAAAAAGTAAGTATATACATATTTTTTTTTGTAATGGAGTTTTCATCGACTTTAAATAATTTATCATTCAACTGTATTTCTAATTGACACATTTTCATTAGTATAGAAAATTGTATAGTAATTAGGAACACCAGGCTAATGAACTTTGAGAGGTAAAAGGTGTCGCAACAATGAAAAAAAAAAAAAAAGAAAAGTCAATATGAAAATTCTGTTCATAGTTACCCATAATGACATCCCAATGTTCCACCTCCGAGTGATAACGCGCTAATTTGTAAACCTGTTTTCCCTAATGTCCTATATTCCATAGACTTGACTGCCTCGAGGTCGTGAAATCCCTCTACGTACGTTGCTGGCAAGTCCTTCCTATATTGTTAACATAAATAATTCTATACATTTTTTTTCTATTCTACGCCGATTACTAAATTAATTGTCAATTTTCTCTATTCAATTACGCATACATCACAAGAAAATTTTTATATAATAGTTAAAAGTACACGGAGAACAATGTTCGATTAAAAATTACTATACTCTTTAGAAAAGACAGGACAAACTGCCAGAATGAGAAATCTTTGCTACGGTGTATGGTAAAATTTAATAGATATATATATATATACTAATTTTTGATAGTATACTTATATTAAATTTTACTATAACTATAACAATTTCTTCTTATTCTGTCAGTAGTATTTCGTAAAGCGCTTACATATATATATAAGCAATTGACGAAAAAATAAACGAAATATTGACATAAAATATGCAGTCCAGGTATATAGGAAAGTATGTGTATACATCTATACATAAATTTGTATCAAAATAAAACCAGGTTCTTAACTATATTGCGACCTTTTGCTTTTTATAGTTTTTTCGACATCATCGCTATTTATTTTTAGTTAATTTCTGACATTTAATTGTCAAATTTTTTACCTATGTAAATATACATAAATTATTAACTTCGTTTATAAAATAAATATATAGAAAGCGCATTATACAAAAATAATACATCTAAACCCAAGGCGTTGCATCTCCCAGTAACCTTCTTCAAATTTATGACCGTTAGCAAATTTAAACTTCTAATTCAAATTACCTATTCGAAACGTACGAAATGTAGGTATACGATTACATTAATTGTAAAATTCGAATTTTTCATTCATAATTGATTAAAAATAGAATATACAGTACAATGCGATTATTCGCGTGGATTTTGATAAATTTATCCTTGCGGTCCTCTAAAAATAGATCCTAGCTTTTTTTGCTCTACATTGCGTATAACATATGCGTTACCGGCTTATGCACTTGAACTTGAACGGTTCTATTCCGGTTAATTAGAAAATTACTTGCTATTTCTTCGTTTCACTTAAATTTACTTTTCTTTTATTTCGACGTTACATCGTTATCTTATATATTTAACAATCTTCCTTAACTAGAATGTATGATAATTTTCTCTTTTTTTCTCTTCGTATACACTGATTATGAAGATTGCATTGTGATGTAAATAGTCTAACTTGTTGACAATAATAAAAAAGTATTTTAAAGATAAGAGTTTAATGAACAATGCTTTTTCTTTATTTAATGTAGAAATGTTAATCTAACGAGATAAATTTTATTTGATTCGATACGTGTATGTTCTTTTTAAACAGATATAGTTTATCTGTATATAATATTTATAAATTGTGTATTACGAAATTGTTAAAATAAATTTTAATTATACAATGATAAAATTATCACTGTTAAAAATTATTAAGATACTAACATTGTTGTTCAATGTAACATTATATGGTAAAGTATATTGTTATACATGTGTATATGTATATATAAATCCGTCAAATATTTGAATTTTTTTTATTAGTAAATTTTGTAAACGAATATTTTTATAATTATAATATCATATTTATTATATTAACAAAATTATAATATTTATTACATTCACTCGAAAAGTTATTTTTTCATTTAGCGATTCGCATAATAATAAGCTAACAAAATATTTTTTATAAAAAACTAAAGTTTCTGAAAGATGAAAAAAAAAACTTACATTTTTGAAGGTGTATCCACTTGTCAAAGTGAGTAAACTGTGCGTGTAAATCTTATCTTAAATTTGCTTGCTTAATTGCTTTTAAGAGTCAACAATCGAGAGTCGAGCCACAAAGAGATTGTGTGTAATACTTGAATGTATCGTCGATGCGCGGAGCTTTGATTATTGCACTGCAACTGAAAAGACATAAACACGCAAAGTGTCGTGTACGTCTTGATATTTGGTATCACGAAAAATCGTTGATAAATTTTTCCTTCGTATACACGTGCATTGCCATCTTTCACACGATTCGCAAACTTTTTGGATTCTGATCGATAATGATCAACGGTTGGGATTTACTTACCGACTGTTGGTTACTCAGGTCATTTTTATTATTTAATATCCGATATTATTTCAGTTAACGTTTTAAGAATATTGTTTATTTAATAATATTTTGTCAAAAATGCGCATATGTGGATATTATTATGTTGATTACGGTAAGGTGTCTAATAAAACTATATTTATTATGTTAAAAAATCTTATAAAAATTAATTTATAATATACAAATTTTTATTAAAATAAAAATTATAGTGTAATAAGAAAAAAAGGCAAAATATTGTTATTATAGGTCAAATTAATTTACACCTCGTCAGGAGCAAATGAAAGTTCATAAAACATGGAATAAACATTTATTTGAAATATTTTTTTAAACGTCGAACGTTGAAACGAAACTGACATTGTTGAAATAGTTGTATAGATATATAGACAAAATGTAGGATAAATCTGGAATTCCGTGGATAAACTGCAACGCTCCATCATCTCTCGGTAGAAATTCCAGTAATTGTTTAACCCTTTATTCCGATTGACGATGCAACTTCGTAATCAAATCGAAACATCCGAGAATCTCGGACTCGCCGTCTATATATTTATATATACCCGTCGGCGTCCTTTTGTCGAGCCACATAATTCAACTAGGCATATTGTCTACGCTGCAGAAAATCATGCCGAAATTGCGATTTTAACGTCCTTCGGTGTATAGCCGCGTCATAATTTACTGGTTAACTTGAATATCAAAAGCGGTGTCGCGAGCCGCAATTAATTCATCCTCGATGAATCTTTTTTTTTTTTTACATTTTTTGACAGCGCGATTCCGATGGAGCTAAATTTTATTTTTGACGATCAACAAATTAACGTACGCTATGTACACTTTTTTATATATATAAATAGAATTTTGTTTGTTTTGCAACGCGGCGATCACGTCTGATAAGGTTAAAAATATACGAGCCACGAAATGTCAAAAGTATCGTCGAGACAGCGAGAGGCTTTTATATTGTCGGAAGGAAAGGAAAAATAGAAGCGCGAGTCGTCGGTTGAAACACGCGTCTCGTTAAAAATAGAATCAATTGTAACTATACAGCCGAATCGATTCGGTAACGAGCATATACCGATCCTTAAATTTATATATACATAAAATTGACTTTCGTTCCTTGATATAATTTCCACGATTTTCCTTACCTATCGAAGGAAGTATCGTTTTTTTTTATTTTAAAAAGATTATTATTGAACATATAAGTTAATTAATGCTTGTAACACATTTAAATGAAATAAAACATATATCACGTGATTCACCCGTGGTTGAATTTGCATTAATAAATCCTATATATAAATATTAAAATTTCTCCCATACATTCAATTGAAAACTTAAACTTATTACCGCTGTATAGGGATATATATACGTCATCTACGATATATTTATACAACCTATTGACTTACGTATGTATATAAATACGCCCTTACGTCACGATAAGAGAAAAATAAAAAACGAAAGAGGGAAAACAATGCAAATCGGTATATGAGTACGCATAGATAAAATCGCCGTAAATTTTGGACTCGATATATATATTTTTTTTTTATTTTTGAAGTCGTCGATCTGACCCTCAGCGATCATCGTCCTCGGACATGCGAAAGCTCGCGTGCCCTCCGAGCAGATCGCTACCCGATAATTTACTAAAATTAAGCCGGTTGCTTTCCGTCGGCCCTGACATGGCGCTTTTTTTTTATTCGTAAAGCTCAAAGCTCCTTAATGTTTGACCCACCCACCTCTATATAAAATATTTTTTTTTCTTTCTCGTAACACGGGTGACGCGATGAAATTTTGTCGATCGGAAACGTCTTCGTCATCGTTGTTAGGATTTTCTTATCCTTTGGATTTCGTTCATTTTTTACTACGGATCACTTTTCATTTTAACCGGCTCATTTATCATATCCTCGATTTCCTTCGGCTTTTTTCTCATTTGAACGATCTTTCGAAAATATTTACGCGCACAGTTTATTATGATGGATACGTATTGTACTATGTACGTAACGTTTTATTCGTATGCGTATATAAAAATCATGCGAATATATATGCTTTACAAGAGCGTTGAAGGTTTTAAAACGTATAGCTATACCATGGCGCATAAAATCATTCGGTATAATTAATTTTTCAAATGATATCACGGGTATGACGGTCGAAATTACCGCACGATTAAAATACCAATGAAGGAGTACAGGTTGAAAATAACATTTTCGTTATATATTATGTCGATCGTTTAATTTTAACTTTACGAAGCTAAAAATTATGTAATATATAAATATGACTGGTATCATTTCCGTCTTTCGTATTTATATATACCTTTATTCTTATTTTCTTAAATTGATATAAAAGTAAAAAAAAACAATGTACACCCAAGTGTATAAATAAAAAATACGAAAAAAAACAGCGCCTTATATTACAATATCGTAATAGGGGATATAATACATTGCAATATGAGATCTATAATTGTAAATGTATTACATTTTATATCAACATTTAGTTTTATATTTCATATATCTTTGTTATTGTCGAGCTTCGATCAATTAGACTTTATTTTTCTTTGAATACTAAAATGAAAAGATGAAAATAGTACTTGTCGGTATGAATGTGAAAGTGTTGATTTTCAAACGAGTGCAAGTTTTATCGGTGGAGTGATACGTTGAAAATCATATTTTATTATTTATCCGTGGAATAATATTTTTCGTGTGAATATAAATAAATGAGATATTTAAAATCCACATTACGCGTAAAGTCGAATTTTATACGCATATTGTACAAAAAATAATAAATGCAGAGATCTTGCGTGAATTATTGTTATATGTAAAATAGATTTCAACGTGCGTAGATAATTTTGTAATATCTAAAAATTTCTCAGAAGCTCAATATAATTAATTGTATAAATGGTTCATTAAAATGTTGTTTAGTGTTGGTTTTTACACATATGGGGATTGGAATAAATAAAAGATGACAATATTTAATAAACAAACTCAGACACTTTATTATAATGTCACGAGAAAGGATAGGTCTTTACTGTACGAGAAGCGGTTCGAGACTAAACTAAGAACGATGCTTGAAACTAAGAAAGCATCCAAAATACTAAGCATTATGCTCATACTGCACACATACCGTCACATACCCAATTGTTGATCAATTAAGGCAAATCTGTACGTTCATAGAATAATTTAATGTTAAAAAGGCTAATAATTGTATATATTTAGACGGATACAGAAAATATAAGTATTAAACTTTCTTTTAGCCATCTCAGAAAAATAAAATAGGTGCTATTTTTAAAGTAAGCAACAATCTAAGAAAAAAAAGCGGGAAGTACCAATTTCTGATCAGTAAATTTTCGGTACATATACCACTTTCTATTTAAGTCTACTAACCAATTATTGATTGTATAACCTTCAAATTGTGCGTAGCAACGTTTAGATTTATGTAAATCTTATTATTTTATTGAAATAATACACTGATCAGAAATTGGTTCATGATCAACAATTGGGTACCTTACGGTATATGGATAATAAGCTAGTTATAAAAATGGTCAGTTAGATCGTCCGCCGAGTACGCCAATGCACTCACAGGCAGTGCTATATAAAACCCTTCTTTTTGTCACCTTTGCCGAAACAAACATTCAAGCTATAGTCGAGTGACTTTTGTAAAGTACATTTTATTTACATTATTTTACTTGTATATTCCAACATTTAGTTTATACTTGCGATTGCTTAAAAATGTATAGGATTATATTATACAAAATAGCGTTTAAAAGTTTCGAGATATGATATTTTATTAAAATATATAACTAAGAGTATAAAAAAAAAGAACGAGTCTAATTGAGGCTCAATTAAATACAGGCGTTTAAAAATATTATTGAAATATTTATATAAATAATGAATATTAAATTAAAAAAAATCGCTTTTCATAATTCGTATATGTGTTGAAAATAAGTTTGGTGTAAAATAAGTTTGAGTATATATATGGTTAACAATCGTTTACTCTATATCTCCAAGTTGTTTGATTCCCCGTATAAATTGTACGCGTGCACTTTGACACTGTAAAACGCATACTAACGCAAAAGTACACATAATACTTGTACTTTCAATGATACTCGAATTCATCTTGGTAATTGGAAACAAGTACAACTACTTATATGCATATATGATTCTAAGGGACTGACTCGAAACTTTTGCACATACGAATGACTACTGCTTGTTCAATATTTATTCGTTGTTGAAATATATAAGTTTATATATACATTTTATATATACATTAGATTTAGTTGTTGCCGTTTTTGAATAATATATTTATATCAATAAAAAATATTTTGGGGCGAAACTTCTACACGTTTCTATATGTATATATAACTGCAAGTATTTATCAGTCGTTTATCCATTTCCTGAAAGGTAAACAACGTAAATGTCTTATTTAAATCATGTTCATTCAAGATAAACCGCGTCCTTCTTTTCGTCTCTCTCCCTACGAATTCATCCTGAATACATACACACACACATATATATATATATACACGCACACATTGTATTTATTCTTCTTTTTCGACGCAGAAAAGTTGGATCGTCAAGCAGGCTCTCTCCGTGTAGTAAAAGTGCGCGTGCCTTGGAATATTTCGAGTTGGGTCGAATATTTGTCTCTCTTCGCTTTACATTACCGAACATGGCATGAATATTTAGGTTGGCGACGTTTTCGAGAGAAAGATAGAGGTATATGTATATATACGACCTAAGTAAAAGAAATTAGGGATGCAGCTTGTTTTAATGCCAATGATTTTGAGGGCCCGCATAGATCGACTTTTTTATACATACATACATATATACGTATATACGTATATACGTATAGCGAGGCCGCACGTCAAATTTGAATTGCAGATTAAAAGGTGCAGGCTAGTGTGTATGTAGCTAGGTTAAGAGGATAGCGCTAAGATGCTATTCGATGTTTCGCTCTCTTTTTCCTTTTTATCATCATTCTCTTTGTTGCCGTAGATTCTGAAAACCAAGTCAAGTCGTTCTCAACGCAATTTCCCAACGTTTTTCCGTACAACTCGAGAGGTATATATATATATATATATATATATATATATGGGTGGTTCTCTGTGACATCGAAGATGAAAAAAATAAATATTGCTATAACTGTGGGAATATGTTTTAGAGGTATCCAGTAGTTCTCCTGAATTTTTTCAGATTTTTCGGGACCATTATTTTAAGTTACAGAGAGTCAAAGTTGACATTTTAGCACTTTTTTCCATTATATGCCCATTTTCATGAATTTTTAGCTCCCAGGGGATGCATTTTTCACTTAAAACATAAGTATGACTTTTTTTGTAAAATTTTCCGAACTTTTCATTAAAAATACTTTTAAAGACATAAATGTATGCTGTCACACTCTTGTAAGCCATTAAAACCTTAAATAGTGAAAATCAGCAATTCTGCTCCGGACTCTGGTAACCTAATACTGTCTAAAAGATGTCTTTTTATAGTCAGAAACTGCCTAAAAATTTCCAGAGTGGGTCTAAATCATTAAGATCACTTATGGTCAAATATCCGGGAAAAGTGCCCGAAATATTAATAGAAATGTATATTTGTTGCCTTATAACGATGAATCTAGTAGCATGGTCATTGCAAAAAAATTTGTGCACCTACCTTGGAATGGTAGAAAAGTATCTCCACTTGTTTCAGTATCCATCTAATCCCCTGTAAGCTGCTAAAAATACAAATATTATTATAAAATTATAAAAATTTATTTTTTAAACATTTATAATGCTGGATTTTTAGTTTTACATCCCTTACAAGAATTATAATACTAATCTGAAGGATTACTATAAATATATAAACATCATTATTACAATAACTGAATATACTTATTTAATACAAAAGATATATAAATAAATCGGATATATAATTATAATGAATAATATGATAACGTGACAGTGACAAGTTTGTGAAATCTAAACAATGTATTGCTGAATAATAATAATAATGATGTTTATATATTTATAGTAATCCTTCAGATTAGTATTATAATTCTTGTAAGGGATGTAAAACTAAAAATCCAGCATTATAAATGTTTAAAAAATAAATTTTTATAATTTTATAATAATATTTGTATTTTTAGCAGCTTACAGGGGATTAGATGGATACTGAAACAAGTGGAGATACTTTTCTACCATTCCAAGGTAGGTGCACAAATTTTTTTGCAATGACCATGCTACTAGATTCATCGTTATAAGGCAACAAATATACATTTCTATTAATATTTCGGGCACTTTTCCCGGATATTTTGACCATAAGTGATCTTAATGATTTAGACCCACTCTGGAAATTTTTAGGCAGTTTCTGACTATAAAAAGACATCTTTTAGACAGTATTAGGTTACCAGAGTCCGGAGCAGAATTGCTGATTTTCACTATTTAAGGTTTTAATGGCTTACAAGAGTGTGACAGCATACATTTATGTCTTTAAAAGTATTTTTAATGAAAAGTTCGGAAAATTTTACAAAAAAAGTCATACTTATGTTTTAAGTGAAAAATGCATCCCCTGGGAGCTAAAAATTCATGAAAATGGGCATAGGGGAGAGGCGGCTATGCGTGGCACCTTAAGTTTAAAACTATATTACAATAATAATTTAAATCATTCTTCACTTTAAAAAAATGAAAATAGTTAAAAAGATTCTTAAATTTATAATTACATTTTTAAAAATTACTATTTTTATATTTAAAATTAGTTATAAAATTGTAAAGACAAGCGTGTGAAATGACTACTGATGCCCCGCTAGGGGGCATGGATGTCAGTGCGGTGGGGCATGAATAGCACACTCAACTTCTGTATTTTTAATGAATGCAATAAAATAAGAGGTATTATATTTTAAATGTAATTTAAAATAAATTTAGTAAATGTAGGCATTTAATTTTTTCATTCTAATTAATGATAAGACAGATAAAATTTTAACTTTAAATTTAACACTTTATTATATCATTTAGTTAATTTAATCAGTCTTACAAATCACATTTGACGTTTTATAATTATATTAGAATACAATTCATAAATACATTTAATAATAATGCACATTTTCAGGAAAAGGGACTTGGTATATAGGATATATATTATTAATAGAGATTAAAAACTTCCAGAGTGGGTCTAAATCATTAACCCATAAATGCGCAAATGCACGTTTTTGTGCACACATTTTCAAACTCAAAATTCTACTAGAAAAACTAAATAGTTTTTGGCGGTAATCCTACATAGGGGGATATTGATGGTCTTCTTTCAAATTCTGCGACTTATTTTCTAAAAAAATTCGATAACTTTATTAATTTTTACTTTTTTTAAAAAAAGTCAAAATTTTTTTGAATTTTTTTTAAATTAATATTTGTTTCTGCTTTTGCATTTGGAAAATGAAACAACCGACAGAAATCGCGGTCCAAATGTCTGAAGTTTCCGAAACCCTGGTTCTGAACTTCTTTTCCCCTCTTAGTTTTTCCAAAATAGCAGTTTTTTTAAATCGCATGATGCTAAACTTCATGAATTTTTTTCTCGAAAAGTATTAACTTTACAAAAAATGTTCAAGAACAAAGAATGCTTAGAATTACTCAACGAATACGCTTGAATTTTTTAAAAAAGTTGGAGCTAATTTTGAATTTTTACCATTTTTGAAAATCCAAAAAATGGTTCAAAACTTCTGAAAAAATTCGTGCGTATTCTTTGCACAATTCTAAGCACTTTTTGTTCTTATATATTTTTTTTGCAATACGATTGTTTAAATAAATGTTTATTTCTGTTCTTGTATTTATATAATCAAAATACCGTCAGAAATCATAATTCGAATATCTGACGTTTCCAAAACCCTGGTTTTAAACAGATTTTACTCCCTTAGTTTTATCAAACTGGTGGTTTTTCTAAAACAGCCAAAAATCAAACTTCATGATTTTCTTTCTCAAAAAGTATGAACTTTACGAAAAAATGTTCGAGAACAAAAAGTGCTTAGAATTACGCAAAAATTACTTATGATTTTTTTCAGAAGTTTTGAACCATTTTTTGGATTTTCAAAAATGGTAAAAATTCAAAATTAGCTCCAACTTTTTTAAAAAAATTCAAGCGTATTCGTTGAGTAATTCTAAGCATTCTTTGTTCTTGAACATTTTTTTGTAAAGTTAATACTTTTCGAGAAAAAAATTCATGAAGTTTAGCATCATGCGATTTAAAAAAACTGCCATTTTGGAAAAACTAAGAGGGGAAAAGAAGTTCAGAACCAGGGTTTCGGAAACTTCAGACATTCGGACCGCGATTTCTGTCGGTTGTTTCATTTTCCAAATGCAAAAGCAGAAACAAATATTAATTTAAAAAAAATTCAAAAAAATTTTGACTTTTTTTAAAAAAAAGTAAAAATTAATAAAGTTATCGAATTTTTTTTAGAAAATAAGTCGCAGAATTTGAAAGAAGACCATCAAAATCCCCCTATGTAGGATTACCGCCAAAAACTATTTAGTTTTTCTAGTAGAATTTTGAGTTTGAAAATGTGTGCACAAAAACGTGCATTTGCGCATTTATGGGTTAATGATTTAGACCCACTCTGGAAGTTTTTAGGCAGTTTCTGACTATAAAAAGACATCTTTTAGACAGCGTTAGGTTTCCAGAGTCCGGAGCAGAAATGCTGATTTTCACTATTAAAGGTTTAAATGGCTTGCAAGAGTGTGACAGTATTTTTAATGAAAAATTCAAAATTAGCTCCAACTTTTTTAAAAAAATTCAAGCGTATTCGTTGAGTAATTCTAAGCATTCTTTGTTCTTGAACATTTTTTTGTAAAGTTAATACTTTTCGAGAAAAAAATTCATGAAGTTTAGCATCATGCGATTTAAAAAAACTGCTATTTTGGAAAAACTAAGAGGGGAAAAGAAGTTCAGAACCAGGGTTTCGGAAACTTCAGACATTCGGACCGCGATTTCTGTCGGTTGTTTCATTTTCCAAATGAAAAGCAGAAACAAATATTAATTTAAAAAAGATTCAAAAAAATTTTGACTTTTTTTAAAAAAAAGTAAAAATTAATAAAGTTATCGAATTTTTTTAGAAAATAAGTCGCAGAATTTGAAAGAAGACCATCAAAATCCCCCTATGTAGGATTACCGCCAAAAACTATTTAGTTTTTCTAGTAGAATTTTGAGTTTGAAAATGTGTGCACAAAAACGTGCATTTGCGCATTTATGGGTTAATGATTTAGACCCACTCTGGAAGTTTTTAGGCAGTTTCTGACTATAAAAACACATCTTTTAGACAGCGTTAGGTTTCCAGAGTCCGGAGCAGAAATGCTGATTTTCACTATTAAAGGTTTAAATGGCTTGCAAGAGTGTGACAGTATTTTTAATGAAAAGTTCAGAAAATTTTACAAAACAAGTCATATTTATGTTTTTAGTGAAAAATGCATACAATGGAAAAAAGTGCTAAAATGTCAACTTTGACTCCCTGTAACTTAAAATAATGACCCCGAAAAAATCTGAAAAAATTCAGGAGAACTACTGGATACCTCTAAAACATATTCCCACAGTTATAGCAATATTTATTTTTTTCATCTTCGATGTCACAGAGAACCACCCATATATATATATGCACGAATAGATAACGAACGTTCTTTTTTCCGTATGAGGAAAAAAAAGAGAAAAAAGCTAGTGTAATCGATATAGCTTACACTAAAAATTTGCGACGGATAACAACGTGTCGTCGGAAAAAGAAACTGACGTAAAAACTAATAAAAAAATAAAATAAAATAATCTGGTGCGTATATTTGTTCGATGTAGAGTCAATCAAAGCCAACGTTTAGCTCCGGTCTCGTCAATGGGAAGACAATACCCCAGCTCGTAATGGTCATCCGTATGTGTATACTCATCGCTAACGGCTAGACGTCGAGTCGTCGATCTCCTGGAGACACACGATGATGATAATAATACATCCGAGTGGAGTAAAACGCGGTTATAGCAAAAACGTCTATTTTGATTTCGCGGTCATCAATTTTTCCGAGTATTTCCTGGGATCTGTGACGACGATATCGAATTTGTTTAAGTAAATCATTCAAAGCCGTATTCTATCCTTTATTATCAACTTGGCGAGGTCCTTTAAATTAAAAAATGTTGATTGGAAAGTTGAACGTATTATTTATTATAATTGAAAATAATTTAAAAAATGGCATTGATTTTTAAAACTCTGAGAGCTCGCTGTCCATGAGATTAAAGATAAACAACTGCATGCGTCAAATTTTAAAAAGAAATATTTACTATTATGCGTTTGATTATATTCGTCGTGCATTCCGGCTTTTTTTTCTTAGATAGTTGCTTACTTTTAAAAGCAGTTATTTTATTTTTCTGAGATGACTAGAAAGAAGTTTAATACTTATACTTTATATATATTTGCGTCATAAATATATACAATTATTATCGTCTTTAACATTCAATTAATCCATGAACGTATGGATTTGCCTTAATTGATCAACAATTGTGTATGTGTCGGTATTTAACTTCAAATTCAGTAATCTCCCGGATCCTCGGAATTCGGATTTTGAGAAGTTTGCATAAGAAAAGCGTAAAATGGACCACTCTCACTCGACTCGGTCCATCGAGTGTATATGGTCAACTTGTACGAGAAATTATCAGCCTATACATCCTGGCGAGATACTACCCACCGAGTTCAGGGCGGTTTCCGGTACAACTCCCGATCCTGACTACACTCCAAGGCCATTGTCGTCAATTATTAGAAACACACCAAGTTTAATTATATATAGTATTTGCGTACTTGCCGCTTCCGTTTGAAAATTCATATATCTTGTATTTTAGAGTTAAATTCATTTATTTATTTAACTACTTAAAAAATTACAAACGTATTATGTAAAAATGATGTAATATCTATAGAGATAAACAAAAAAGTATCTGTACATATAGGGCTGGTAAAAATAAAAATCTGACAACAAAAGATATTAAATTTAAAAAGGAAAAATATAATAATTTAAAAAAAAACTAAACACATTTTATATATAGTAAATAATTATTTATACTATCAAATTATATTTTTCTCATTATTTTATTTATCTTACTGTTGTGTATTCATAAGAATTTTATATATTTTAAAATAGTTCTGGTAAATGATAGTTCTTAAAATTGCCTAATTGTCATCAGTATTATAGTTATTAATAATAAATAAAGAATAATTAACTCGTAGAACTACATTTATATTTACAATGCGTTTTTTTAATTATAATGATTTTACGAGACATTTTACGTCGAAAATACAGGTAAAAAGTTGCCAAATTTAAATGAACAAACAGTTTGTAAGGTGCGATGTACGTACATAAGTATGATAACCTTGATTTAAAAAAAAGTAAGATAATTAAAGGTGTCAAGGACTCGTTGTTGAAAGATTCGTCTTGAAAATGTCATTTGCAACGAGGTTCCCCAACTGGTGTATTGAGTTATTCCTCCTATAGGATAAATAATCGCATCGTTGGCAACTCTAAATCACCGCGTACGACGAACGGCCTATACCTCGTTCGCGTGCTGGTACGCGATGAATCAGGCACCCTCTCGGCTTTATTTTCGCAACGGTAGGCTCGGTTTCCGGAGTAACTTCCCTAGAATTCAATCTTGGAATTACACCACCTGCTACCTACTTAACTTGACGAACAAAAATCGGTTAACTCCATGTTAATAATAATGTCTATTATTTTCACTGACTGTATATACACATAACGTACTTCATATTTTTGTGGCTTATATATTCCTATATTTTTAAAATGTTTACAATTATTGTATAGAAGACATTACTGTCGCGTAATCGAAATGAGTGATTTTGTGGTATATCTCGAAGATAGTATTGAAATTCATTCGATCTATGCATGGTCGTGATATCTTGCAATTGGTTTATCATTTTTGAACGTATCATAAATTTTGATTATTTAAAATTCAGGGCTTTGGTATAAATAATTTTTCGACCTAAGACCATTGCAGCAAATACACAACAGTTATGCGTCGATGACTTTACGATGATTCACGTGTAGAAATTGTACTACCGCTTAGTAATTTTCATTTTTATTTTTTTACAGTGCAGTCGTAACTTTTAAAAGTGTTTTCTTGTACTCGAGCTCATTTCGTCCATTTTTCAAACTAAATAAGTATTCAATCGGAACTTTCTTTGAAACTTTTATTTAATTATATATCGTTAATTAAAGTTATCTGTATATATATATATATATATATATATAAAGTAAAATATATATATAACGAGCTGTTAACAATTTTTGTGGACGTTAACTTATTATTGACGAATTCTGATGCTTTATTCATATTTTTTATTATAGAGAATGTCTATAATTGTACTTGTATTTATGGATAAAGAATCTTCCAAAGTTAGAAGAAAATCCAGCACCTGAAGGTATTATATATATTTGACCAGATATTTCCTTGTTATACATATATATATATATATATATATATATATATATATATATATATATATATATATATATATATACTAGGGGGGCTTCGCCCCCCTGCGCGCTTCGCGCGCCAACCCCCTATTTTTAATTTCGAAAAAGGTTTTTCGTAATTAATTTATTTAAAATAATGTTTTAAATTGTATTATTTTTTCACTACCATGGACACCTTAAAAATTAAACAGATTCATACAACACCTTGGAGGTATTGCTATAGTTATTATAATTTATAAATAAAAGTTTACCAAAATTTAGTGTAATGAAATCAGAATAAAAATAATAAAAAAATAGACATATTAAATGTTAACTGTAAATATTAAACTATATGAATTCTTATAAAGCTTAAATTTATATTTTAATAATTATAAATGATAATGAAAAATTAACTTACCAAAAATAGTAAAGTACATATACCTACTAAATTGTAGTATTTTAGTTAACAACTTATTAACATTTTGGATTATTTTAAACCGTTATAAATAGAAATTCACCTTCTAAAATTAATTTATTTAATGACGAACGATCATCGCCAAAAGTTCTATGTCATTAATATTTTGTACTTTAATAGTAATAAAACTTTCTTCTTCATTAAATTAATTTTTGTATTATTTTTAAAGAATTATTTATAAAATTTTAGCGCTATATAAATAAAAACCTGTTTTCTTCCATTTCTCCCGTGATTCGTAATTTGCACTCTATTTCAAAATTTGCGTTTTAATCCATAATTATATCCAATTTATTTTTACTATGCAGAGCCCAAATATTTATTTTGATTATTATAAACAAATTCATTTCTTAAATATCCTTCTATTTCTAATAAATACATACTTGTTTATTTAAAATATTGTGTTATATAAATATAAATTATCTACACATTTATATATCCATACAATTTTGAAATATTAATTTAAAAAATATTTAAATTAAATGCTCCTAAATTAATAGTTTTTTGAAAATCTATTCAAATGTAATTCGTATTTTATATTGCCACTGTTAAATTTGAATTTTCTTTTGCCTATACTGTTTATAATAGAATTATCTTAAAAATGCAATAATTAATATATTTAATTTTTAACTTATTGTATATTTCACATATAGATATTTGGAAAAGTGTATGTTATACTTGATTAATATTTATTTAATCTTCAAACAATTTTGCATCTGTATTTAATGCATTACATTGCATTTTAGATCCGTTATTATTATTGGGTATACGTTTAAAAATTTTATGAGTTTTATGAAGAATGAGTAGACAAATACACATTCTTTCAAGTTATGTTCACAACTTTTTTTTGCGCACGGAAAAAATACATATATTATGTATTTTGAAAAAACAATTTTAAAATATATATATATATATTATATAAATATTACGCCGCACGCACACACACCCACATACATACATACATATGTATACATATATATGGTCTATCTCACGTCAAGTGGTACGATGAAAATTTTAAATCACTCCAAAATTTGAGAACAGGCTGGAAACATCTTCCAGAACATACAAAAAAAATTTAAGTGTTAAAAATAATTTGCTTAAGAGTTATTCGACCATGAAAAGTGGAAATTTTTTAATTTATTAGAAAAATTTCTATTTTTAAAGCCATTTATCTCAAATTCTGTTGATTTTTTTGAAAAAAACATTACAAACAACTTTTGTTAAATTAATCTTTAGAACTTATCTACCCTGGTTACATTTCTTAATTTTAAAATCTCGAAGAGATAGAACACCCGGACATATTGAATATCCAAAAATGGCTACCACACCATAATCGATTTTAATCTAACACCTCTCAAAAGTTCACATTTTTCGCGAGCTTTCGAATGGCTTGGGTTAGCTTATCGGCCAAGACCGCTGTTGTAAGTTATGCCTGGGTTTATCGCTATTTAACTCAAAATCTATCAACTTTTACTATACAAATATTCGTTGCTAATTATGTGTAGAATTTATCCTTCTGGGTTAGAATTTCTAATCTTAAGGTCAATGTTACATAAACTACATGTCAATATTCAACTTAAAAAAGTGTAAGTTCGCCGCAATTGATTTTTTTATCCAAAGGTCTAAAAGAAAGCTTGGAGCAATACCTTTCAAATAGTCTGTAGCTTTTTATGACCTTCAATTCCGTAAAAAGTTATGATAATTTAAAGAAAGACAAAAAATTCACAAAAATTAACATGGTATTACCCATTTAAATTTTTAAAAAAATTTGGTGTTTGTGTGTTCAAAAAATGTGATCTTTTGAGCGGTGTTAGATCAAAATCGATTGTGGCGTGGTCGCCTGTTTTGATATTCAATATTTCCGGGCGTTCTATCTCTTCGAGATTTTAAAATCAGGAATTGTAACCCAAGTAGATAAGTTCTAAAGATTATTTTGAACAAAAGTTGTTTATAATGTATTTTTAAAAAAATCAATAGATTTTGAGATAAATAGCTTTAAAAATAATAATTTCTCTAAAAAATTGAAAAATTTCCATTTTTCATGGTGGAATAACTCTTAGGCAAATTATTTTTAACACCTCAAATTTTTTTTCTATCTTCTGGAAGATATTTCCAGTCTGTTCACAAAATTTGGAGTGATTTCAAATTTTCATCGTACTACTGATGTGAAATAGCCCATGTATATGGTAATGAACAATTAACTTACCAAAAATAGTAAAGTGCATATACTTCATTGTAGTATTTAGTAAAAACCTATTAAAATTTTAGATTATTTGAAACGGATTTAATAGAACTTTACCTCCTAAAATTAATTTATTTAAGTCATCGCCAAGAGTTCTACATGTCATTAATATTTTATGCTTTAAGAGTAATAAAACTTTCTCCTTAATTAAATTAATTTTTGTATTAGCTTTAAAGAATTATTTATAACATTTTAGCGGTATATAAATAAAACCTGTTTCTTCCATTTCTCCCGTAAATCGTAATTTGCACCCGCTTTCAAAATTTGCGTTTTAATCCATAATTATATCCAATTTATTTTTCCCTTTAGTTACAGAGCCCATATATTTATTTTAATTATTATAAACAAAGGCATTCCTTAAATAACCTTTTGTATCTAATAATACATACTTGTTTATTTAAAATATTGTTTTATATAAATATACGTAATCTCCAAACAATTTTTAAATTTGATTTGAATAATATTTAAATTAAAAACTACTAAAATAATAATTTTCGAAAAACTTTTGAAATATAATTCGTATTTTATATTGCCTCTGTTAAAATTTGAATTTTCTTTTGCCATTACTGTTTATAATAGAATTATCTTAAAAATGCAATAATTAATGTATTAATTTTTAATTTATTGTATATTTCACATATAGATATTTGGAAAAGTGTATGTTATACTTGATTAATATTTATTTTATCTTCGTAAAATTGTGCATATTTTTAAAAACATTACATTAAATTTTAGGTCCGTTTTTATTTTATGAGTTTTATCAGGAATAAGTAAACTAATACACATTCTTTCAAGTTATATTCACTTTTTTTTGCGCACGGAAAAAATACATATATTATCTATTCTTGAAAAACAAATAACACGTACACACACACACGCACACACATACACACACACACTTCTGGGTTAGAATTTCTAATTTCAATGTAAATTTTATATAAAATACATCCCAATATTCAACTTAAAAAAAGTGTAAGTGCGCTACAATTGATTTTTTATCCAAAAGTTTGAAAGAAAGCTTGGAGCAATACCTTTCAAATAGTCTGTAGCATTTTTATGGCCTTCAGTTCTGTAAAAAGTTATGAATTATCTTAAAAATGCAATAATTAATGTATTTAATTTTTAACCCATTGTATATATCACATATGGATATTTGGAAAAGTGTATGATCACACACACACACACTCACACACACACACACACACATACACACACTCACACACAAACACACACGTACACACACACACACGCACGCACGCACACGCACACACAAGCACACACACGCACGCACACACACAAATACACACACACACACATACAAACATGCACACACACACATATATATATGACATATATATATATCATATACATGACATATATATATAACATATATATATGACATATATATATAACATATATATATAACATATATATATATATATATAACATATATATGACATATATATATAAAACATATATATATATGTAGAATTCTGAATTCTTAGACACGGCGGCGGCGGCGGCGGCGGCGGCGGCGGCGGCGGCGGCGAAATATTTATATATTATAGAGAGAGATATATATATAGCATAGTTAATATAAAACGAATAACTAAATTTGTACAATATCGGATGAAATATATACTTCTAACAACTCGCAGACGACGTAAAAATCTGTTTCAACTTAAGTAAAAAAAAATTACAGCGTATTATTTTGCCCAAAATTAGACACGCTATATTTTTGCAGTGCAGACCATGCAAACTTTTTTTATAATATTTATATCAAATTTTTCCAATCAAATGATCTAAAGTTGTCCGTGTTAAATGTTTGCGCGTTAAGCAAAAATTTGTCATGACTTAGTAACATTTAATGTGCTAGTTCAAATTTTTAATAAATTTCGTATATATTATTTTGATGGTAACGATTGTTTACGTGGTTGTATCTTATGCATCAATATATAGTCAAATTAAATTTTCACCGACCGAATCAATTGAGTCGAAAGAAACTATTCTAGCTAAATAAATATGGTTAATTATAAAAATTTTAGGCATCGTTGCTCTTCATTTCAGTATTATCTATCACTTTGCTAAATTTCACACAAAAAATATCAAGGAGTTCAACAATGACTGCGAAAGAGACTGTTAAATATATTTATTTGTTACACAAAATTTAAGACTCAAATTTCATTTGAGTGACATTTTTGAATGCATTGATATTTTTGTATGAATGTAGCACAGAGATGGGTAATACTGAAATAGAGCAATCATGTCTTGATTTTTTTTATAATTAATCGTATTTTTTTACCTTTGCTTGGCATACAATTCATAGAATTATTATATAGTTTAAACAATATTTAAAAAATAAATTTGTAAAATATAACACATTAATTCGTTAATCCATTATCCTGCTTATATACCTCAAGCTAAAGTTAATATTTCTTCTGAAGTGGACTTTTATTGATATAATTTATATATTCGCTTACGTACTCTTTAGCAAAAATGGGATAAACTGTCAGAGTAAATAACAATGCTAAACTCGATGATAAGATTTAATTTACAGTAATACAATTAATCAATTTTTGCTATAACTTCTATTATATTTTTCTATATAGTATAGCAAAGTTTTCTTATTCTGAAGCTTGTCCATCCTTCGCTAAAGAGCATTGTAATTTTTAATCAAACATTTTTCAGTTTATATTTATAGGTTTTTTCGTTTTAATCCACTCGGTCTGTAATAATTGACTATATAACATCCCCTTAATTTTTATAAAAACGTTGTTACTTATAAAGAAATGCGTTTTCAAATTTAAAAACGTTCTTCTCGTTTCAACGTTGAATATTCCCGCTGGCGTTAAGAGCCGCTAAAAGTGCAAATAAGTGGCTCAAGATAAAACCGCGATGTCTAGTTACTTTTTTCAAGAATAACGACAGCGACGCCACGCTGTTTATCAACGCCCAAAAATGTGAATAATGTGTCTTAGCTCGCGTGCATACGTAGGCTTGAGCAAAAAAAAAATACACAACGACGGAGTCTTGGTTAAAGACGTAGTTTGTATTATATTGCATTAAAGGAAGATACTTCCATTCAACTGTTATAATGGAATTTTACGTCGATATTTCGTTTTAAAAATAGAAAAATATAACCATCGTTTTCTAACGTTACAATGCTTTTCCTTTTTTTCTCTACTCTCTATTGTGGATTCTATTCTATTCGTTATTTTAACGGATGTCACGCGTACCACACGTGCTGAGAATGAATTCACCCCTCTGACCAATAAACTTGACGAAACGAAGATTTGTCATTATAACCAAGCGAGAGTGTTTACCGTTTATTTTTTTCTTTTTATAGTCTGTGAATTTAGTCCTCCGCGTTATTAAGAATGATGGATGATCATTACGTCCTTCACAGATTAGAGAACACTGGATCGTCTCCAGAAGGGAGAGGAGGAGAGAAAAACTTGATGAGATTAGCGCCAATTACGAAATATTATTTCGAGGGGGTGAGCTTCGTTTGTTTACGACCAGTTTTAGAGGATTCTATTCAGATGAATTTGTGGTATATACATACATTTCTTTTTTATTTTTGGTAATGGGTAGAGGATTATGTATTGGATAATTTATATACGAGCTGTTTGTTGTTTTTACGATAAATTTATACCAAGATTGCGAGGATACGGTTATGCCTCGTATAAAACTGAGAAAGATAAAATTTGATATAAGTTTTGTTATTAAAATTCTTTTAACGTCTCGTATTAGTACTATTTAATATGATGCAAAACCTTGCGGTCACGTCATTTTTATTGCGTACTTAACAATATGTATTACGAAATTATAGATTCCGAGCGAAGGGGAAACATTCTTCAAAAAATTGGTCATTAAATTTGAACATCTCCGCGACAGTCGTGTGTTACACTTAGGTGTAACAACGTGTTTGGACTCAATATGTTTGAACATTGTCCTACTCTTTTTTTAAAAAAAAAATATTTGTATAGGGAGAAGAAAAGAGTTGATATTTCCGGGTCTCGTGACGAAAGTCGGGCGACCTTCCAACATTCTCTCTCTTATTTGCCCTCGCGGATCACACTCGATTTTTCCCTACTGCCATCGAAATTGCCGACATCCGGTTATTTTATGCTCCCGCAGACTTTTTCCGATTTATTGTAAATATTACACCGGGCTTTGGTACGAAGGCAATCAAAAATTTTTTTTTCTTTTCATTGACCTTACACAGTGTTGTGGATGTGACTCCTTCGTGCACGGAATAGACGCATTTTGAAATAGAAATTTTAATATTGCAAATTGGATCGTACGAGTGGAATTTAAATCGCGTTTAGAAAATTACACGATATTATAAATTTGTTTATATTTTGTACGCGTTTTAAGAAGTTCAATTTAAATAAAATTGTATTCGTGGACAAATAAGATTTTTAGTGAAATTAAAATCCATTCATAATATGGTTGTACCTCAACAGTATATTAAACGGTTTTCAATCAAACTTACTTGTGGAGTAAATTGAATAAATCGAATCGATGGATTTTACCCAGATATTTTATTTATCGAATAATTCTCGATCTCTTCTATTTTTCGGTTATCAATTTACTTTTCGGTGCGCTATATATTGATTATTTAAATTACTGTAAATAAGACGCAACGTGTCACTTAACAATCACGCGAGCGTATGATTTATTGTGCGTACACACCTAAGTTATTCGATTCAATTACGGTGAACCCCTCCATGTTTTTTTATATATATACTTATAATAATTTTATTTACTAAAACTTTCGAGAGCCAGTTTTGATATTTTGACGTGTATTAAATTATTCAATTTTTCCCTCGTATATAACATAATTTACCTTTCGAAAGGTAAAACCCAGAATATCGAATATATGGTTTGCCTTCATAATTGGTGTATTAAGTTTTCTTCCATTTGATATATAAAGTTATATCTCACGATTTAGATATTTCGTAAATTTATATATACGTATATAAAAGCAATTTTTTAAATAATTAGGTAATATAGGCAAATTCGATGTGACATAAAGTCAACGAAGTATACATCGTTATTACAAATAGTAATCTCGATATAAGAAGGAAACAATATTATATATAACAATATAATAAATATTTCCCGTTATATTAATCACAATTCGATCCCTACCAAGTTTTATATCCTTATAAAACGAAGATCGATTTTTGTTATTAATAAGAAGGTATTACAATGACAAATACACCAAATAGTTAAGCTATAGAAATCCAGTCCTTTTCCACGTCGTTAAATTCTTTACCCAATTGGCGTTTACAAATAATCGATTGCCGAAACAATTCAAATGCTTGTATCAAACGGTCACCAATTTCATCTTTTTTATAGTATTTTTGGATTCACTTTGTTATTCGTAACGTAAGTTCCAGAGTTTATCTTTTTATATGAATATTCAATACTTTTTTTATTCTTCTTTACTGCAGTTGTATTTTTTTTTCTATAAAAATGGAGATTTTTGATGAGATCTTATTTATTGAATTGTCGATGAATGAATAATTTTCAATTTTTATGGTATAGATCTATAGCTCAGGTTACATTTCTTAATATAGGAAAGAGTGAATTTTAATCTGCAGCGGTCGATTTTTAAGTAGTATTAAGGTAGTAGTAAAATAAAGGTGAATTATTTATTATTACGTTTAAATATCGATCACACTTTTATTATGATATTACGCATTACTGGTTAAAATAGATATTAGGTCTAGAGGTGTAGTTAGCGAAATATTCAGTTTTAAACATTTGATATTTAACACGTGAACCCTATACTGAGTTATTTAGGATTTCGACAAAAAACTAACGAATAACCAAGTTAGGTATGTAAAACTTTTAAAACATTAGGTTGCAGCGTCGTTTGATAATTACAACTGTAGAAATTATCTGTTCAATATTACCACGATATCTATATAATAAGTGATACAGTTCTAATGAAAAGTATATGTATTAGATTACGATGTCAGCGCATTAACGAGATTTTTTTTATTGTTTTTAAAGATATAACGTTTGTAAATAATATAATTTACACGCTTCGTCACAAATTATTCAACTGAATGATAATTTAAAATATTAATTTTTGAATTGATTTGTCACTTTAAACGTCAATTATAAATGAATCTTATTTGTAGATAAAATAATAAATTTTGTATTGTGAACACAATTTATATAAATGATTATTATCCGCTTTTATCCCTTTCGACCTTTGGTTTCTGCGGTTACCCCAAACCTTGGCATTATTAAAAACAATACGCAGAGAATATACACGATACGCCGTCTCTTGTCTATTGATACTACAAATGCAAGTTTATAATTAAACGTGAAACATTTATGCAGGTAATACAATGTGATCGCAGTACATATATATAGGTATCTTACGTTATATACATAAAATAATAAATACATTTGCAACATAAATAATATTTCACAACTGATTTTTCGTCATCGTCATTGTCTTTCACCGAAGATTTAATCAAAACTATCCCTATATATAGCTTTTAATATTATCACTATAGTTACTAACATCACTGATATTGATCATAGTATCAACCTTCAAAGTATCACCAAATCCCTAATTAATTTATGTGTCACTGCTGCAAGTATCGTTCAATAAATTATGAAATTTAATATATTTCCTCAGTTTATCTGGATAAATTATTTGTTTAAAGTATATCTACAGTAGTGAAATTATTAAAAATGTATCTAAATGTGCAATCTGAAAAGAACCATACAAGAGCCACGTTACATTCTTACTCCGAACTGTATAAAGTATATAACTAACAACGGTCTGATGACAGGCAATCTAGCAATCTTTTCTTGACGAGGGGTAAATTGATTATATTTTATAATTAATCTTTTTTTACATAAAGTTCAGATTATAATATTTTTTAAGTAGAGTATAGTATATTATTTTTTATTATAAAAATTACATTACACGCCCTGTCATATGCAACATAAAATTTTTCTATGGGCATTAGTAATTGTGTATTTATAGAACGCACAAATAGAAATGTATTTAAACAGTTTTTTTATACATTTTTTAATATATGGCTTGTATTATAGTAGAATAAAAATAACGAACATGAATCAGTTTTTACGAACATAATAATTATTTTTTCACCCTGATCATCTAAAAAGTCTATTTTATTAACTTCTACGAGTGGAGTAATATTGCTTTTTATTCCTTCGATCACTTTATACCCAGTAGATTCATTTTATTCCCCGTACACCCGTTTTATTCATCGAAAACACATTTTATTTATCATAGACTTACTTTTATGTTTTGAACACTTAGATCAGCCTTAGATTGTAAAAAAATTTTCAATATTGAAAAAATTAAGAAATAAAAAGAAAATTGTTATTGCAAAAAGTGACTTTTTAAATGATCAGGGTGAACAATTTTATATGCACTTCGGGAGTAAAATGCGATTACTGCCAAAAGCCACAGCGACGAAGCAGTCACTTTCATTCCGGGAATAAATCCCTATTTTACTCCCTTAAGTGCATAAATATCTATTGCGTACATCGCGCAAAAATAGTTCAAATATATGTAATATTTTTCCGTGGTGTACAATTAATTCTCAATTTTTAAGTGAACAATACATTACGTTTGGACTGTTAATATTATTTTCGATATTAAGCACCTGAAGAGATCTGCAAACCTAGCAGACGCAATGTTGTGCACTGAAAGACATAAATTGAATTTATTTATTATTGACCCTCAACTATCGACAATTCACTAATTCAACAATAGAGGGTGAAAATTACAAATTAAGACATTACGTTTATTATTCAGTGAACAAATCGCTCCGTGTTAAATAATAAGAATTCTGTAAAAAAAGTGTGTTCAATGAGTACATTAAATGTTCATGTTTAAGGGGATGATTATATATGTCGGTATCAAAAAATGAGTATCCATTACATTTTTTACTTTAAATAATATACTTCAATATTTTAAGATTTTTAAATTCCTAATTATCGTATAAAGTTTGGTTTGAATTTTATACCAATTTTACTCAAAATTATCTGACCAAAAATTAGTTCATTCAATTATTATTTTATTTATTTATTTATTTATTTACCAGAAAAAATGTAATTACATAGAAATTACAAAACATTCCACGTAATTCCCATAAAAGGTAAACACTGTTACCGGTTGGTGGGTCCGACGAGGGGCTATTCACTTTAAGAAATCACTAACCTCCTTATCTATGAAATCAATGAGAAATCAGAAAGAAATCCCCCATATTTTTAAAATCATGAAATTCAATGGAAATGTGAAATCAAGTACACTGTGAGAAAGGAATATTTGTGAGAAAGAAATTGTGTATTTATTACTAAAAATTTACAATGACTTGTAACAAAACATATATTTCTTTGATATTAACACGAAGTTGTTAACTATTAAGATTTTAGATAATTTTAGAACTGCGTCTTTGTAAAGAAATGATTCTTAACAGTTAATCAATGCAATCTTGTATATAAAACGTTACGATAATATTTAATATTAACTCAATGTGCATATTATGTACATAAATATTATAGTACAAAAGAAAATTGTACATAAATAAAATGATATCAGATTAAATAAATATTATTAAGTAACGAAATAATGTGTATTAACAATTACGTCTCAGGCATTAACAGTTAATACTTGACTTTTGTAATTTTGAACACAAAATAGAAATGAATGAAAGTTTAACTGTTAAGAACTGTCTCAAATAATACTTAACTGCAAAGAAATATTCATTTGCTCCTATTTAACTCATCAGATCTTAACTGTTAAGAAACGTCAATTGACTCAAATATTCCTTTCTCTTAGTGTAGAATCAATCGGTGAAATCAGTTGCAATCAAGAAATCAATTGAAATCTCAAAATTCGCGTCAAATTTTCCTACTGTCCTGTGATTAGTTCCGCGAAAACATCCGATAGCCACCGCACCGTCGTTAAATACTCTAAAAAGTGATTTCGTAATCGTTTTTGCAATCATTTGAAATCATTTAGAATCACATTATATAATAGAAACCTTAATTAGATATATGGATTTTTGAATCATTAAAATCATTGACGAAATCATGATTAATCATTTGAAAGCAGCAATCATTTGTACCCTTAATAAAGAGCGAATAGCTCCTCGGAGTCCAATACATAATAAGAACTTAATTCTATCTTAAAACTATTTTTGGCTATAAATTAAAATAAGTAACAACGGTATCCGTCTGATTATGCATTTTTGTGCTCGATATAATTTGTAAATTTATACTTTTATAATAAACATTATAGTAAAAGATTAACAAAACTTAACAGATATGCTAAATAGTATACATTTATTAGGTTATTGTGTTCCTTGAGTCTATAGTAGCAGTGAGCTACTAAAACTGATTTTCTCTAATAACCTCAATCGTCACGCCATTCCTTATGTTCCAACCTATCCGTGGATTTTTTCAGACACTTAATTCAATATTCTTATAATCAATATA
Organism: Theocolax elegans; assembly: GCA_026168455.1. Classification (NCBI taxonomy): domain Eukaryota; kingdom Metazoa; phylum Arthropoda; class Insecta; order Hymenoptera; family Cerocephalidae; genus Theocolax; species Theocolax elegans. Next base: position 64,654,494 of record CM047428.1, on the reverse strand, counting down.
TATAAAATCCTTATAATTTGGGTCCTACATCACTTTAACAATAATTTAATATTATAATAATAATATCACGACTAAACGACAATACCGTTAAAAAAATATTGCGTCACACAAACCGGAAGATATGCAGCATAATTGTATTATATACATACCACAAAGATAATACGCAAGTACGTGTATACATATAAGGTACGTAATATCGTGAATCCGAACGCACGTGGCTCCAACACAGCTGACTCTTACGTATAATATATATGTATATATATATATAGAGAGAGAGATATATATGTATAAACATCCCTCTGGAAACTTTCCCTCTCCTCTTTGAACGTATACATCTCCCGCTCTACTCAGCAAAGCAACGCGCGCGCGCAATTTTCCAAGGGTAGGGGGTTTGTGCAGGCGTGCCAACTCGTACCAGGTGCTCGAACGACCACGCGATCAACCCGTCGCCGTCAGTCTTATCGCCAAAATATCCCGCGCACGTATAGGCCTGGCAAGGTCCATCCGCACGCGGGCCGGTATCTTCTTTTCAAAAAGAAAAAGAACAATTCGTCTTCTTATAAGTACTTATACAAGTATTTCAACGACCGGTTTACATACTTTACTCGACGGTACATTTTTGGTGGTTTTTCCTAAATTTGTGATTTTTTTGTTTGAAAAAATTTTTGTTTCCCCAATTATTTCACATCCTACTATAAATTCGTCGTAGAAGTAAATAATTACTGTAATTGACATAATGACCTTGAGCAATACTATATTATATTTGTTTTTTTTTTTTTGAATGTCGCGAGAATGCAGTGTCGAATAGTTACACTGTCGGTAAGATCGTTACGAGCGACAAGTTTAATTTACGTCGGGTATAATGGGCCAGTATATTAGGCTTGTTTTGAATATATACAGAAATGAATACTCTCTAAATGCGCTCGTAACACGAATGTTTAATGCCTCAGAAAATATGTAAATTCGCAAGTGTGTATATATTTCCACTCGCGCGTATAGTGCATCATTTATATATACATAATTAGTTATTTTGACAAACCAAAATATTTCAATTATACGAGAAAAAGATAATTAACGATAACGCTATATATATATAAGTGAATTTAAACTAAAAGAGAAAATTCTTTTAAAAAAAAAGTCTCGCGACGAGAGTTCCGTTTGCGTTTAAAAAAAAAAATATGCACTGTGATCGACAGGTCAGTCCAGCCGGAAGATACACAAAATACTTGTACATCTCAAATTCAGCGGGTACGTGAAAAAGAAGAAAAAAGATACCGAAAGTTTGGACGCGCAGTCGATTTTTATCGAAGGTGAACGTTACTTCTCAAGTAGACAAATTTAAATGTAAAAAGATGCATAGGATTATATCGTACGTACTTACTTGGTTTGGTTATTGGTTTCGACGCGAGGATATAAACAAGTTCGCCCACGAGTTATAAGGAAGTCGGTGACTATTTTTCCGCTCTCCTGGCGTTTCCTGAAAGAAAAGAAGTAAGGTAAGTGCGATACAAGATTATTTATACTTGATTCCTTTTTTTTTAAATATTTCATATATTACCCGGTTATTTTTAGTTTTCGTTTGTTTAAATTGTCTTTAATAGCAATAATATTATACAAAAAAAGGTAAAGAATTGATAATGAGTAAATGGGATAAATATTATAATATTTATTTTCGCACTATTATTTTGCATCCCACGCAATTAGTGTGAATTGTACACAAAGTATCGAATAAAAATAGAAAGTCGATATATATATATATATATATAAAAACAAACGAAAGTTCGATAAAAACTTTATAGACTCAAATGCATTTAACGCACTGGACATAAAAATGGTATAATAACATCGATGACTATTGACGAAGCCACCTTTGATATACCGTAATATTTACATGCAGACGGTCATTATATTAATGACTAAATAAATAAATTATCGATCGGTCTTTTAATCCGTAAATGCATTGTTACTTTTATCGACATTGCATAGCGGTTTCATAATATACTTTTCGTCCGTTGGATTTTCAAAAAAAACAATTAATTGATAGATAAAGTACTTACGACATTTATATCTAAATTTGATTATCGGATATTGCACCGCGTATATATGTTTTAATCTTAGCGCCTCTTGTGTATTCCACATACGTATTTATACGAAACTTCCTCTATCTCTTTTCTCTCCAGGTGTATTGGGGATGTTTAATGAATCGGTAGAAACAAACAGGTACGATTTGCTACAATTAGCAAAACCGCATATTAATCACTTTATTATATTGCGTTCTCCGATTGCGAAAGAGATATTATATACCCGGGTAATAAAAAGGTATAATTGTAAACCTTGCAATATATACATTTTTCTTTGTTCTCTGTTTAATCATTACCGTTTCGTTAATTTGTAATTTTTTCAATTATTTACGGATACTCCGGCTGTGCACGCGTTTACACGAATTCAATCAATATTATTAAAAAATATTCGTATACATATGTATACAATTGTTTCAAAGAGATATCGTTACGCGGGAAGAGTCGGAAATGTAAATTTAAGAAAAGGGGGTACAAACGAACGGAACAACGTTATTAATGTCTTGATAAGCTTGTAAAAAGCGATCAGTATATATATATATATATATATACAAGTGATAGAGCGTGCCGATCAGGTGTTGAATTATTATGTAAAAATGAATTTTCTATTTGGGTCAAGGAATTCAATCGAGCAAGTCGGCATGGTCTCTCTCTCTCTCTCTCTCTCTCGATCATCGTTAAACGATAAATAAGGGTACACGGTACCTACACCTGAGTTACTATGATAATGGGTATGCGCTCCGGTCAATAATTAATTGACTCTCCTCCTTGGTTTAATAAACAATACCGATGCACATTACTCGGAACTAAATGCAGTATTGAAAATTCATCCAATTTGACAGTCAATAACATTTTACAATATTCAATCAGTTTAATATTCTAATATACTTGTGTCGCACTCTTATTCAAGATAACCGCGCTCTACACGCTTCATTCTCGTTCACCGCGCCTTCCTTGTATCGCCGTATATTTTATCAAAACGTGATTTTTCTTTGGATAAATGTAAATCAATGTTTATACGTAGATAACACTATTTTTAAGTTACATTTACGGATATTCATTTTTTTTTCACACAGAAACGATTAATTCTTCAAAGTGAATGGTGTATAGATTAATTTTGGGGTGGAATAGAACAATTGCCGAAGAATATATCGCGCACGTCGATTTAACGTATAGTTTAAATTTTTTTATCGAATATTTTTTAAATTATATTGTTCACGATTTTTAAAAGCATTTTACCAAAGGAGCTATTACTGCATATTCTTTATATTCGTTTGTGTGGAAAAATGACTCGATAAGCTTCCGTCAAAACAGTCACTTCTTATTTAAGTTAACACTTTACTTGTGTCGAGAAACTTCTTCACTCGGACACGAAAATTCACGTTACGTTTGAGCTCGTAATTTCACTCTTTATGCGTCATATTTAACACGATTAGATTCAAATTCTTATTCGATGTCAATTCATCAAAATTTGTCTCTAAAGGTGGGAACTTCGTTAATCGAAGAAATTATTAAGAGTATGGAAGTAATGTCCGGAAATACATAAATTAATAATCGTGGCTAAACATAAGAATAATTATGATTCGTCCTTCATTTTCAACCATGACATTAAATTCTCAATTCGGAGTGTATGTAGAAAAAAACACATATAACCATCAATAGCTCAATATATATAAATAAAGTAAATAACGATGCCAATGTATTTTACAATCATTCCTCTTCATGCTGCCTTCTCGGAATCTCAAATTGACATATGAAACTAAAATTTGAAAAAAAAAAATAATTCTATATACACTTATTTCTATGTAAATTAGAAATGTATTATTCGTTCCACCCAGGCAGATTAAAAAAAAAGTCCCACGCAAAAAGTATAAATTCACGAAATAATATAAACAACGACGTGAATTAAGCTTGTAAAATCTGAAGAGAACCGGAGGAAGAAAAAAAAATGGAAAATTCTATTTGCCGTGTGATTTCAAGCACCTCTCGAGACAATGATCATTCCAGCGGAATAATCAAATCCAAAAACAAAGAGAAAACGTGCGCGGAACGAATGATAAGAGCGTGTAATCTAAACAGCCGGAGGAAAGATGAAAATAACATCGGAGAGTGCGTCTTAAAACGGCAGTGAACGACAAAATTCTCGTGCTCCTGTCTGATTTTCTTTACCGACTGCATTATATTTCATATATATACATATACGTATAAGGCACTAGACTGGCGCAGGGTCAAATTCGTGTGGGTTGAATTGAATTGGGACACTCGAGGGATGAGAAGGCTTCAAATTCATATATTATACGCCGATATGGGGATTATTATTACTATTATTATTATTATTATTATTATTATTATTATTATTATTATTATTATTATTATACGAGCTCGCATTTTTTTTTAACTAGACGTTTGGCCTCTCTATAAAAGAAAGGTATTATATGTAAGAATTAATTAAACTGACTATTTCTCTTTTTTTTTTACTTTTGTTTTATTCGAGCTCGTTCAACATTTTAAGTATTTTAATTTTCTCGGCTCCGATGATTTGTCGAGGAATGAAAATGTTGACGGTAACGTCCGTATATATATGTATGAATGTATGTGAAATGTAGATATAACGTCCGTTCGTTTCAGCAGGTTTTTAATTCGTCTGAAAAAGTCATTTTTTATTCAATTCAACTTTATTTTTAAGATAATATTCCGCGTAACGACGAAACATCATTAACATTTATCGGGACGATATTTCATTATCTCATTTTCGTAAATTTGTCAAAAATATCGATTTTTCGATCAACCGTTTATCCACCGCTCGTCTATTTTAGACTCTTTTATGAAATGTGTTTTTGTTTTCTTAGTATGACTTTGAAATTATACACGTATAGATTGATGTGTATATACATATATGTATATCGTTTTAATCAACGACTATCTACAACTGGTTTATCGTACACTTTGAGATGATCGTAGTTGAACATATTAACACAACCTAGTTAGCAATTTCGTATATTAATTGCTTTCTTGTAGTTTCGTAATAATAAATAGCTTAAATTATTTTTGCGTAGAAATAATTTTCAACTACGTTTTGGATTCATTTAAACGATACTTTTGTTATCTAGCAAAATGTAACCTCTTTACAAAATTCCAGCGAATGCCGTACATTTTATTTTTCTTGTAGATTATTATATATATCAATAAATTATCATTTCGTGACAAACTAAAAACAAAATTATTTATATATTTACGTCTCAATTTGGGGGAATATTCGGATGCCGAAGTAAAGCGTGTACGACGTGTAAACAAATTAGCAGGGATTACTTTGAAACGAGATCCTGGGACCTTTGACCCTTGAACCGTAGGCTTTCTAGTTAATATTTTTAATAATTCCGTATACACAAGATAATTTTGGAGACATCATCAAATACTTGATTAATCTAGTTTATATATTTGTCATTTATTATTATAATAGGAACTTTACATTCGTGAAATGTTGTAACGTAATTGTAACGCAAGCATAAGGATACATCTGATAATACGGTGAAAATTTATTTAAAAATTATACGATAAGTGTTTCTCTGATGCGTATAGAAATAAATTATCAAAAGTTTCCATTAACTTTCTGAGATCGTGACAGGTGGCAAGTACTAACTTTATGCTGAAATTCCTGATCGTGTGTATATATATGTTTCAAACCATTTTCCGATTTCGTATACGCACGGATCCGTAAATCTGATATCCGAAGATAGTAAAATTTGTATTTGCACAATAAAATACGATTGATCTATATACGTTGGATACAAAATATGTTTTACGCAGTGGGCGTTATGTAAATAAATATGAAGTATTATAGAATATATACATTTTTAGAATCTCCTACTTTTACTAGAAGAAACATTTCTTAACCATTAACCAATTTATTATAAATAATAAAGTTGATTAGTTGATTAATAAGATTAGTTCGGAAGGGCGCGCATAAACCGAATAATTAGATTTATCAACATAGAATATGGTTAGGCCGAAGGATTTTCAAATGTTTCTACTCTGATGTTACTTAATTTAACCAGTAAAATGGTTAAGATAACTATATCATAACGTTAAAACTGCTAGTTCACTATGTTATTTACCGTATCCATTATAAATTGCTATTGCAACTGTTTGTTAAATCGCTAAATTCACTCATTTTTATACAAATTCGTCGAGTTCAATGAATCATTCGTTTGAACGCGTTAGAAAGTAGTACAAACATCAAAATTAGTGGGGATTACAAGAATGGAAATTCTGACATATTCAAACTATTTAAGCGATTTATTATACTTTTCATTTTGGATAATACACTGAACATAAATGTTTCGTTGTTTTTTTTATTATAAGAAGGAAAATAATTAGCAATTTTATTTTTTTAAATTATTTTTTTTTATTTATTTTCATTTTATTATTTTGTTTATTTATTTTATTATTTTTATTTATTTTAATTTTATTATTATTTTTATTTATTTTTATTTATTATTTTATTTATTTTAATTTTATTATTATTTTTATTTATTTTTATTTTATTTTTTTTTTTTTTAATAATTAGCAATTGTTACCAATTAATTAGTTGTTGTAGGATAAATTAATAGTTGTTCCAACCAAAATGAAGTAGTTGATCTAACCATTTTATTACTCGACATAATTAACTATACGATATTTACGGCGTAGCTGTTTTTTGCCAATAAATAAATTGATTATTCTAAGAATTACCAATTTACTACTAATCAGGTTCATCAATCCAACCATATCCACGATTATACTTATGCCTTTTTTAGTAATTTAAATACTTGAAGTAACAAACATTTTTTCTGACGCATATAGGCTTAATGACTTTATATTTACGATTTGTACAAATAATTCATCGGAATATCTTATATAAACAGATCCTCGGATTAAAACGTTGAAACGTATCTATGCAAAAAAAAGGAAAAGAGTAATAAAATTGAGAAAAAAAAGAGAGATCGTAAAGAAAGGGGAAAAAAAGAGATATACATAAGGTACATATATACATGACCTACATTAAGGTTATGAGGTTGTGCCACTGATAAGATTAGGCAACTTTCTTTTCACGAGGTTTTTGTTAAAGACATGGGACTATACATCGCACTGTTTTCCTTCTTTTATACACCCTGAGAGAACCTTCCTATCAGTGACATTCGATCACTAGGAGTTGATATTAAGGGCGAGCATGTGCTTCGACCTCACTCGGCTCGAATTGCACTGTTGTCTTTCGCATATATAAAAATATGCCAAGATCGCGATGTTGGATAAACAAAACGAGTGCGTTTACTTTTTCATGTAGTGCGTGCAAGCAAATGTTTTGTATAAGGTTCATTAAACACGACGTATTTAATGAACGAAGGTGTTACAATTCTGGAATGTTTATTATTGGAATGTTTATTTTAACGATCGTATGATTTATTCGTTCGTTTATACATACGCAACGAAAAATTTAGTAAATTTAATAAAAATATGCGTTTTCACACGTGCATGCCGAATTATATTCAATTGAAATGAATAAATACTTTATACATTTAAATTAACGTTGTAATATATTTATTTTAAATAAAGTTAATTTAATTTAAGTAAATATTTACATTTGAGCTAATTATACATTATTTTGTTTTTTAAATACGTTTTTGTTAATAATCTCTTAGTATGTTTATTTTTCGGTTGTTTCAATCGGTGAGCAGTTTTATTTTGCAGTTTGTAGAATTTTGGTTGAAATCCGAATCTCGTTGCAATTATCATCGGTACCGACAATCATTTGACTAATTGTCAAAAGCGCGCACGAAAATCTTACGTTAGTTTCGTAAGTGTAATCAAATTAGTAGATGACAATAAATTAATATTGCTTAAAATTAAAAATCGAAAGTTACTTCAACGTTGAAAGTCAAGCGAATAGTAGTGACGGAGGGAATGAAATTGTCTCTTATTATTAAAAGTATAATGAAAAAATACCATTCTACATATTCATTAGCGATAAACGTCTTGAAATTCAAGTAATTGCTACGTCAGATAATACGAATATTACGCAACAAATTTAATTACGATCCTATGAATTAAAATTGACAAATTTAATCTCGTCAAACGTTGACACGATTTCGACGTACGGCGGAATACGAGCAAAGATTTTAATTAATTACGAAAATAAACAAATTTACAAATAAAACAGCTAGGGTAAATGCAGAATACATTTTAATTAAAATTAAACATCGAACTAAACGCGGGAGAAATTAAAAAAAAAAAAGAAGAAGCAATTTAATATCTCAAAGACGTCTCAAGTCGGTGGTCTTTTTCTCTTTTGAGCCTTACCTTTTGGCACGAGAATTCGCGCTCCGTTAGCTGCTTGTGGTCACTTTGAAAGTCCTTCGAGAGCTTACCCGAATAAAAAAGGACTTAAAAATTCGGTCGAATGAATGCTAGAGAATAATATATATATACTCGCGCATGTTTAAAAAGCCACTACTCTTCAACTTTTTCTTGACTTTTTGGTTAAATAATCGCATTTACCTAATTCGCCCCGATTGCCGTACAAATTAATGGGTCTACACGTTTTCACTTTCCGCGGCAGTATCAATTGTATATCGGTTAATTTTAATTTATCGTCCCCGTAGGAGTCAAGCCAATTGATACTTCTATTAAAATCTCGTTTCAAATGAATTTAATTTAAAACGCGATTTCTATAGTAATTATTTAAATTATTTCCTTTTAATTTTCATTCAATCAAATTTGCTTTAATTATGAAAGAAAGGCGATATATATATATATATATATATATGTATAGATTATATCGAATAGCTGAATTAAATGCTAGTCAGTCGATTGTCTTCGTGGAAAACTAATTTTGTCATCAATAAATCTCTATACCTTTCGAAAATATTACGCTTATTTTTCGTTCGTCGTTATTTTCGGATTGCCGTATCAAATTGTAATTATCACATTTTAAAAAGTAATTTTAATTTCCAAGAATAAGACGCACGTTAAATTATCAAACTACTTATTATATTAAACGATTAAAAATTGTAACGTTTATACCGTTGAGTGTAACACGTATATATATATATCTATATCTTATACCCGATGAAAAATCAAAATGTTCACTATATGACAAATCTATTTATCAGGCTTACTCGATATAAACACGATTTTCGTATCAACAAATTTGCATAAATAATTGAATAATCGTACGTAAAGGAAAAACGAAATATGTCATGGCAATGAAAATCCGTGAAAATTCATAATGCATTGAATTTTTCATTAATTCCCGCGTCACGTTCATTTATCTCTGGTCCACTCGATGTATCGGAACGCGTACAAATACGTAAAATATCGGTTTTCCTATATGTATATAAGATGATTAATCCATTTCGTCGAGGTATTTACGAGGAGAATCTAAAAATTTTCGGCAATTTACAAATCGATTTTACGGAATGAAAGAAAATGACGAAAATTCAATCAGCTTTTTTTTTTTCGTAATTACTACGGAATCCAAGCCCAACTCTCATTTTCCGGTTGATTGTTTTCAGGCTCTTTGGAAACTCGACCATTTCCTCGAGCTCCTTTGCTCTTTTCACTTGCGCATAATGCTGCATATACGATCTATATATTGTTTTTCCCGAGAAACAAGGGAAAGAAGAGAAGCTATAGTGTACGCGAGATATCAATCAATTTTAGATTAACCGCGCGCGCGTGCTGCTGCATCATGGGTCATTATATATACATACGACTCGGTGGGCGGGATAAATACTTTTTATTTGTAACCTTTTCTTTCTTTCTTTCTTTCTTTTTTTTTATCGATCGAATTATGACAGTATTTTAGTGACAAATTGTCACGTGGATTAATTGTTCGCGGTATAGATTTTGTACCTTATTGTAAAGACTTGATGCACGGGAAGGTTAGAGTTTCTTATTAAAATTTACGATCGACAAAATAGATTTCCTCGTTCTTATGGTTTTAGAAATCCGCTTTAAATTATTTATTGTTGATAAATGTTTTATCTGTACAAAAGCTTAAGAGCCGAAGATATAAAATGTCAACGTCAATTTAGTTTGTATTGAGTTCAACGGGTGCAGTGTACTCTCTTCGCAATTAACGAATATAATTTCAAGGTAAACAATATACATTTGCGACAAAATTTTAAATAAAATAATGGTATATATACAGGTATATATAAAGTATCTTTAAACGAATCGTAGATGGTTATAAGAGTTAAGTAAACGTTTGATTCTGATTTTAAAATGGTTCGATTTTAAGAGCTTAAGGAAAGTCAAGAATCGAACTCAATAAAAAGTTTGGTTCGGCAAACACTTTTCAACTGAACTTTACTCAAGATTGCCGCATTATTAATGAAAATACATATAGATATACATATTGACTTATCATACGCAAACTTTCTTATTAACACATTTTTCTTATCGAGCTTCATTCTAATTTATTTCTAAAACAAAAGTTTCTTTTATATTGGAAACCGTAACGTTTCGCGGATTTATTAATGTTATTACGAAAGATACGACGATTCGTGGGAAATTAAAAATAAATCGATCAATCGAGTTCCAGATGAAAACTTTGCATGCGCGTATAGAATGTCTTTATGATATATTTTCGGTCAGCTTTTGATCAAGTATATCGTTTCTAATTAGAAATTCAGCTGACTGAACGCTCAAATTGGAGTAATTAATAACTCTTTGTTGTATATGACAAATGAAAATTGATTTACACCTTTATCTAATAATTAAATCGCATGGACGATTAGGAAAATTAAGTAATAATCTTCGTTATTTTATTAATTATGGTAAAATTTTAAAGTAATTTCCTATTTTTACATAAAATTCTGGGCAAAACTTATAAAACAAGCGAACGTCACCATTTTTCTCAGAATATTTGGATAATTTTTATTCAATTTTTCTTTTATTGTATGTTTTTGGTTTATCATAATTTACTAAAAATCTTCACCGTACTGTCTAGCCAGAATATAGGTAATTATAAGGAGAAACGTTTAATTATTTATACTATAATTAATATTTCTTACTTTTAAAAAATCATTGCAAGTAACAATTTGACTATTACATCCCGTTAAGTTAATAATTAATGGTAACTCCATAAATAAAAAATATTTTAAAAAACATTTTAAACATTTTTTTGACACTGTTACTATATTCTTTCTTTCTTTCTTTCTTTCTTTCTTTCTTTCTTTCTTTCTTTCTTTCTTTCTTTCTTTCTTTCTTTCTTTCTTTCTTTCTTTCTTTCTTTCTTTCTTTCTTTCTTTCTTTCTTTCTTTCTTTCTTTCTTTCTTTCTTTCTTTCTTTCTTTCTTTCTTTCTTTCTTTCTTTCTTTCTTTCTTTCTTTCTTTCTTTCTTTCTTTCTTTCTTTCTTTCTTTCTTTCTTTCTTTCTTTCTTTCTTTCTTTCTTTCTTTCTTTCTTTCTTTCTTTCTTTCTTTCTTTCTTTCTTTCTTTCTTTCTTTCTTTCTTTCTTTCTTTCTTTCTTTCTTTCTTTCTTTCTTTCTTTCTTTCTTTCTTTCTTTCTTTCTTTCTTTCTTTCTTTCTTTCTTTCTTTCTTTCTTTCTTTCTTTCTTTCTTTCTTTCTTTCTTTCTTTCTTTCTTTCTTTCTTTCTTTCTTTCTTTCTTTCTTTCTTTCTTTCTTTCTTTCTTTCTTTCTTTCTTTCTTTCTTTCTTTCTTTCTTTCTTTCTTTCTTTCTTTCTTTCTTTCTTTCTTTCTTTCTTTCTTTCTTTCTTTCTTTCTTTCTTTCTTTCTTTCTTTCTTTCTTTCTTTCTTTCTTTCTTTCTTTCTTTCTTTCTTTCTTTCTTTCTTTCTTTCTTTCTTTCTTTCTTTCTTTCTTTCTTTCTTTCTTTCTTTCTTTCTTTCTTTCTTTCTTTCTTTCTTTCTTTCTTTCTTTCTTTCTTTCTTTCTTTCTTTCTTTCTTTCTTTCTTTCTTTCTTTCTTTCTTTCTTTCTTTCTTTCTTTCTTTCTTTCTTTCTTTCTTTCTTTCTTTCTTTCTTTCTTTCTTTCTTTCTTTCTTTCTTTCTTTCTTTCTTTCTTTCTTTCTTTCTTTCTTTCTTTCTTTCTTTCTTTCTTTCTTTCTTTCTTTCTTTCTTTCTTTCTTTCTTTCTTTCTTTCTTTCTTTCTTTCTTTCTTTCTTTCTTTCTTTCTTTCTTTCTTTCTTTCTTTCTTTCTTTTTTTTATCGATCGAATTATGACAGTATTTTAGTGACAAATTGTCACGTGGATTAATTGTTCGCGGTATAGATTTTGTACCTTATTGTAAAGACTTGATGCACGGGAAGGTTAGAGTTTCTTATTAAAATTTACGATCGACAAAATAGATTTCCTCGTTCTTATGGTTTTAGAAATCCGCTTTAAATTATTTATTGTTGATAAATGTTTTATCTGTACAAAAGCTTAAGAGGCCGAAGATATAAAATGTCAACGTCAATTTAGTTTGTATTGAGTTCAACGGGTGCAGTGTACTCTCTTCGCAATTAACGAATATAATTTCAAGGTAAACAATATACATTTGCGACAAAATTTTAAATAAAATAATGGTATATATACAGGTATATATAAAGTATCTTTAAACGAATCGTAGATGGTTATAAGAGTTAAGTAAACGTTTGATTCTGATTTTAAAATGGTTCGATTTTAAGAGCTTAAGGAAAGTCAAGAATCGAACTCAATAAAAAGTTTGGTTCGGCAAACACTTTTCAACTGAACTTTACTCAAGATTGCCGCATTATTAATGAAAATACATATAGATATACATATTGACTTATCATATGCAAACTTTCTTATTAACACATTTTTCTTATCGAGCTTCATTCTAATTTATTTCTAAAAACAAAAGTTTCTTTTATATTGGAAACCGTAACGTTTCGCGGATTTATTAATGTTATTACGAAAGATACGACGATTCGTGGGAAATTAAAAATAAATCGACCAATCGAGTTCCAGATGAAAACTTTGCATGCGCGTATAGAATGTCTTTATGATATATTTTCGGTCAGCTTTTGATCAAGTATATCGTTTCTAATTAGAAATTCAGCTGACTGAACGCTCAAATTGGAGTAATTAATAACTCTTTGTTGTATATGACAAATGAAAATTGATTTACACCTTTATCTAATAATTAAATCGCATGGACGATTAGGAAAATTAAGTAATAATCTTCGTTATTTTATTAATTATGGTAAAATTTTAAAGTAATTTCCTATTTTTACATAAAATTCTGGGCAAAACTTATAAAACAAGCGAACGTCACCATTTTTCTCAGAATATTTGGATAATTTTTATTCAATTTTCCTTTTATTGTATGTTTTTGGTTTATCATAATTTACTAAAAATCTTCACCGTACTGTCTAGCCAGAATATAGGTAATTATAAGGAGAAAAACGTTTAATTATTTATACTATAATTAATATTTCTTAATTTTAAAAAATCATTGCAAGTAACAATTTGACTATTACATCCCGTTAAGTTAATAATTAATGGTAACTCCATAAATAAAAAAATATTTTAAAACATTTTAAACATTTTTTTTACAACATGTTACTATAAATTAAAATATTAAAGCTTGCTATATGTGTAGATCGACAGAAAAAGGACATGCACGAAATAGTAGTTTGAACAATTGATTAAGTATCAGTTGTCGTAAAACGTACGAGTGAAACATATGTCGGACTAAACTGCGTTGCTTCTACTGAAATACGAGGCTATAACGTTCCTAAGTGATTTCGTAATACTTGTAATTATATTTTCTACGTATAAAATTAGTATTATTTAAATTTTATAAAATACTTTATATTTACAATTTTGTAATTCGAAACAAGTTATATTTCACACATACGTGATTTTTGTTTTTTTTTCAAAATTCATAAAATATAAATAAAGTATTTTGTTATCTTATATACGCAATCACTTTACACGTATTCAACGTTATATTAAAAATTACATTTTTTTAAACCTTATGATGTAGACTATAAGTATACATAAGTAATAAATATAAATGGAAAAATTGCTCAGCATATGATACTAAATTTGATGCACACGAACTCTTAGATCGATGGCAGAATGTAGTACGAAAGTTACGAGTAAATTTCGTCGTAACTATACAACTCGCTAAGTTGATGAAGTTCGTAGTAATATCTTTTGTTTGTACGCACTAGCCATCAATAGTTTCCTCGGTATTTCGCAACAATTCTAATCAAATAAAAAATTACATTTCTTTAATCTAGCTACACACAAAACCACGAACCACAATATTATTTACGAATAGCCTTAACCTCATTTTAACAAAAATGATCTGCATTTACCTATAAGTATCTATGAAAATATAGCATACGACATCGAGAGTCATTCCATAAAAATGTTTCATGCGATGTTTTACGTAATCGTGCGTGTCAAAAACGTCGAATTCCCAATAAATAATATTCGATCAAGTCTTATTGCGAAAGCTCTTTATCAAAGTATTCAAAAATAAAATAAATCAGATGATGAAGATGACAATGAAGAAAAAAAATAGGTCGCTGATGACCCTATTGTGGAAAACAGGGTGAATTGAATTTTTACTTTTGATATAGAAAGGGAAGGTTAACTTATAAAACAACACTAGAAATCGTATTCCATTTGGTGTATTTCATGTAAATTAAATAGATTAAATAGATTAATTAATAGAATATTTTTGTCTTTTGATGACACGCTCTATCTCTCATTTTCTAACCAAACGAAAACATCTCTTGTCTTATTTTTGCAAGTACCTGATTTTTTTGACTAATTAACTTACAAAACCATATTTTTATTCGAGTACAATCAATTTTTACTGAGTTATTCATACTAATTCTTTATATGTTTGTCTTGATCCAGTTTTTTAATTTTGCTTTCTTACTTTAATATTATCTATATTTTTATATTTTTAAGTTCGTTTGGTAAGGTATTTGGATAATTTTTATTCAACTTTTCCTTTTATTGTATGTTTTTGGTTTATCATAATTTACTAAAAATCTTCACCGTACTGTCTAGCCAGAATATAGGTAATTATAAGGAGAAAAACGTTTAATTATTTATACTATAATTAATATTTCTTAATTTTAAAAAATCATTGCAAGTAACAATTTGACTATTACATCCCGTTAAGTTAATAATTAATGGTAACTCCATAAATAAAAAAATATTTTGAAATATTTTAAACATTTTTTTACAACATGTTACTATAAATTAAAATATTAAAGCTTGCTATATGTGTAGATCGACAGAAAAAGGACATGCACGAAATAGTAGTTTGAACAATTGATTAAGTATCAGTTGTCGTAAAACGTACGAGTGAAACATATGTCGGACTAAACTGCGTTGCTTCTACTGAAATACGAGGCTATAACGTTCCTAAGTGATTTCGTAATACTTGTAATTATATTTTCTACGTCTAAAATTAGTATTATTTAAATTTTATAAAATACTTTATATTTACAATTTTGTAATTCGAAACAAGTTATATTTCACGTGATTTTTTTTTTCAATTCTCATAAAATATAAATAAAGTATTTTGTTATCTTATATACGCAATCACTTTACACGTATTCAACATTATATTAAAAATTACATTTTTTTTTAAACTTTATGATGTAGACTGAGTATACATAAGTAATAAATATAAATGGAAAAATTGTTCAGCATATGATACTAAATTTGATGCACACGAACTCTTAGATCGATGGCAGAATGTAGTACGAAAGTTACGAGTAAATTTCGTCGTAACTATACAACTCGCTAAGTTGATGAAGTTCGTAGTAATATCTTTTGTTTGTACGCACTAGCCATCAATAGTTTCCTCGGTATTTCGCAACAATTCTAATCAAATAAAAAATTACATTTCTTTAATCTAGCTACACACAAAACCACGAACCACAATATTATTTACGAATAGCCTTAACCTCATTTTAACAAAAATGATCTGCATTTACCTATAAGTATCTATGAAAATATAGCATACGACATCGAGAGTCATTCCATAAAAATGTTTCGTGCGATGTTTTACGTAATCGTGCGTGTCAAAAACGTCGAATTCCCAATAAATAATATTCGATCAAGTCTTATTGCGAAAGCTCTTTATCAAAGTATTCAAAAATAAAATAAATCAGATGATGAAGATGACAATGAAGAAAAAAAATAGGTCGCTGATGACCCTATTGTGGAAAACAGGGTGAATTGAATTTTTACTTTTGATATAGAAAGGGAAGGTTAACTTATAAAACAACACTAGAAATCGTATTCCATTTGGTGTATTTCATGTAAATTAAATAGATTAAATAGATTAATTAATAGAATATTTTTGTCTTTTGATGACACGCTCTATCTCTCATTTTCTAACCAAACGAAAACATCTCTTGTCTTATTTTTGCAAGTACATGTTTTATTTTTTTATTAATTAATCAACTAAAATTTAGTATGAAATTCATTTACTGCAGTATGATTTAGAAAAGTGTTCTATTAGTCTGAAATGTTTAAGAATTATTTACTAAACAAAAAAGTGAACATATAAAATAAGTATATTGTTGATTTAATTTGAAAGAATTAAATTGTTTTTAAATACGTGCTTGTAGAATCGATGGGTTTGGGCGTTGTGCGTTAACACTTTATAACCTGACACCGCTGCTGTATTGACATCAACAATGCAAATATTGTGTGATCGAGTGTATTTTCGTTAACCCATTAAGTCTGGGAAATGCACAATTCTCAATTGATGTTTTATTTTCTGCATCAGAATTTGAGGTTAGAATTTTAAAATTCGAGGTAGTGGATCGAATATGGCATACCAAAATTCGTAAAATGTATATGCGAGGATTTCCTTGATCACTATAATTACGAATTCGACATTAGAATTTTAAAATTGAAGATGGCGGATCCAATGTCATACCAAACATTATAAAATGCTTCAAAATCGTGAGATAATGTGTATACAAGAGTTTACGGAGTCGCTAATCAATTTGAGGAGATATTTTTAAAATTTAAGAAGGCAGATCTGACTATGACCGATTCAAATTTCATAAATGTTTCTAAATCGGTCATATTAGCGACACTAAATATTCCGGTATACACATTTTCTCGTGATGTTTTTATGAATTCTAGGATGTCATATTGGGGTAGAAATTAGGTTGAGATAATGTAAAAGAATGATTTAAAAATTTTGTGATATATCTGTAATAAAAAAATAAACGTTTTTGAAAAATTTAACAAGATAGAATTGTTTTGAGCAGTTATACAAAAATAGTGTGTCGTACCAAATGCCCCTTGCGTTTTATCAATTTTGGGATTCATTTGAAATTTTTTGTGAATATTTTTGGAAGTAATTGTTACAGCATTTTTTTTTATTATTTTAACGTCGCTCTTTTTATGCTCCCAAACCGGTGCTAATCAGTGACGGAGATCATACGATGTCTTGGTGAAGAAAGCACTTGTTGAAAATACATTCACCAGTGGTGCTTGTATCAATCGGCCGGGGCCGGGAATCGAACCTGGGACCTCCAGATTACGAGCCCGACGCCCTACCGACCGAGCCATCGCAGGCCTCAACGTTACAGCATTGTATTAACTTTTTTTATTTAAATAGCCTTTGTTTAAAATTTTGGAAGCAGATTACCGTAACTCAATTAACACATACAAAGCTACTGTTCTATCCAAATTCGATCATACTGTTAAATGTGAAATTATATTATTAGTATAGTTGTAAATTACTAAAATTAATAGTCTATCAATCATTGTTTACATATATGTTATATGTACTTATAAGTAAATATAATCGCTAATGGGCTAGACGCCTAGTAGTCCATGCGACTCTAAATAATAAATCAATAAAAGTATTTGTTTGTCAAAAAATAAATATAGTATTAAAAATTATTATTTTACGAAAAAATAACAATGTTTTAAACAGTTAATATTTAAAAAAAAATTTTATTGTACCAGAAACTGTTAAAATAAAAAAGAAGTTTAATTACTAGTTCAAATCTTGATAAGACACAAGGAGCATTCGGCATGAACTAATTTTGACATATTTTTCTGCATTACTTTTGAAAATAATGCTATCTGGTTGATATTTACAAAAATGTTTATATTTCTCGTAGAGGAAGCTTTGTAATAGTAAACTTTTTCGACTCGCTAAAAACATGGTATAAGTATATTTTAACATGTCAGGAGTCGAAATCACGTGTTTTTAAAAAATCTCTTTATGGATGTGTGTGTGTGTGTGTACGTATACCGCCGTATTTTCGAAGCTACTCGGTGAATATCACTCAGCTTGCGGGTTTAGTTTGCTTTTTATTCTCCGAATTCCGGAAAAAACTTTCGTTATTTATCCTCCCAAATAGTTATTGTTTTAGAAATAATTTTCGATTTTTGAAAGATTAATTTTTTAAAAATTTTGATAATATTATTAATTTTTTTTAATCGGACCAAATGTTCTTTACAGAGAATAAATAAATCTGTTTGCTCGATTTTGGATTGACAAATTATCTCTAATAGCTTTTGTCATTTAAAAAAATGATTTACATTTTAATATTTCATATTTTGAAAATTAATTAGTCTCTCATAACTAATAAACTCTAAAAATTTCAAGTAAATATATCGATTAGTATTGATTTAAAAAATAAAAATGTGAAAAAATTGGGGTTTTTATGTCAAACGTTTTTGGGAATAAAAAGCATTTAATCCACTTGATATTTTGGGAATGAATAGAAATTTTTGGTAGTTTCGATCCCTATTGTTTTTAAGCTCATAATATCTATAATTACTTAAGTTATTCAGCATTATATATTTTTGTACAAAATGTTTGATTATTCATATCCCTGAAAATAATTCATCAAATATGTTGAGAAAAATCGTGGAAATAGAACATAATAATAGCATTATGCAGCCAAATTTTAGAATCTTACATGAATTAGTTTTTGAGAAAAAAGTTATAATTAACTAGCTCGCCACGTGCGGTCTTAAGTCCGCCGTGACTCACCGCTTCAGAGCTCTAGGTCGAACGCTTCGCTTCCCGACGCGATCGAACTAGAGCTCATCCGCGCTTTGCATCGCGTAGCGATGCAAGGCATGTAAAATGCTATGCTTTTTGCATATGAGGCACGACCATATAAAGCTCGCGCTTCGCGCTCGCATCGTTTATGAGTACTGGATTGAATACATGACACAACAATTCAACCTTTATTAACTTTCACAAAGCTTGGGATTTTTGGCCTAAAATTACAAAATATAATATACATCATAAGAGATAATAATAAAAATATGACTTTAAATTATGTGCTTATCATCTTCGCCTTCGGATCATGTCACAATTCATACGCACTGCTATATATTTAATTTTATTGTGATAAAACATGATTTTTCGTTATTTTGACCGTTTTTCTTTTTTATCTTTGAATATATTGTTCTAAGCGCAAAGAGTAAAATAGTAAAAGTTTTGTTATTTTGAGACGAATATTTTATTCCTGTAAAGTTTTTGTGTAGGAATAATACATTTTGATTTATTACGAAAAAACGTGAATGTTAGTACTTTTTCATTGTTTTAACCGTTTTTCTATGTTTATCTTCAAAAATATTATTCTGAGCGTTAAGTGTATAATAGAAAAAAGGTTTGTTATCTTAAAACAAACATTTCCTTAATTAAAAATTTTTCTGTAAAAACGATAGATTTAGTTTTATTGTAAAAAAAATGTGTATTTTTGTACTTTTTTTCGTTATTTTAACCGTTTTTCTCTATTTATCTTTGAAAATATTATTCTGAACATAAAGTGTACAATTGGAAAAAGTTTTGTTATTTTGAAACAAACATTTCATCCCTGTAAAGTTTTTTTGTAGGATTAATACATTTCAAGAATGCTACTTAAAGAGTTTCAGTGCTATATATCTGAAAATAGGACCATTATCTAATTACTTTATGACGAAGTTACCCTGTAAATCTCAACAAAATGGATAAAAATTTTAGGGAGGGCCTCAAATCAGTTCTATATACTAATACGTATACATTTTGCGATGATGAAAATCTAAGGCTCTCCCGTGTACCGGTCGTGCCTAAAAATGTAATTTTTATTAAAATTTTGTTTACTTTTTAAGTAGTCTGATGTGGAACTAACCATATATTTGGAAGAAAATGTTTTTAGAAAATCCAAAGAAAAGTAAAAAAGATAATTATTTATGTTTTTAATTGATACCATCAAAAGTTTTTTATGTCAGTTGCAAAAAACTCAGTCTAATCGAACAGAATTTTCTTATTATGAACAAAAACCGCTGTCAATTCATCGATAATTATGTGTTCAATATAATAACTTTCTAGTATTTTTGGAAGAAAACGTTTTTAAAAAATTTACAGAAAAGTGAAAAAGACAATTTTATATATTTTTAATTGGTGCCATCGAAAATTTTATATGCCAGTTGATGAAAAAATTATTTTTATTGTAGACAATTTTCTTATAATGAAGTAATATTCTTGGAATATTTGAAACAGAAGATTATGAATAATATTCATTGAAAATTGATGAAATGACCTTTATTTTTCTATTTTAATCATTTTTTTAATATATTTTTTATATTGATGTGTACTTTTTTTTATGACACAAACACATTAATTTTTTTAGCTAGCTATAAATAAGCTATATAAATTTAAATCAGAAAAGAGTAACATTTTTAGAAATGTTATAACAGTTTGTTTTAAATAATTAAATAATACTATTTTTGAGTAATATATTACATAGAGGATCGATATGTTAATTTGAAGAAGCTACGTACCAATTAATTGGTAGCGATTTTTTCATAATAATGGAGGTCGGTAAGGTAGGAAGGATAAAACTTGGCTTAGGCACCCCTTTAAAATGAAAAAAAAACTCAATTTTTCCACATAATATTTTTTACATGATAATTTACTCTCAAGGAGAGGTCACACCCTCTGGAAAACGGATCCTTACCAAACTCTAGGATATAATGTCTACTATAAAATCATGCAGAAAGCCGGAGTTTTAGCGTCCAATGCCCATTTTTACGATAGATATAAGCAAATAATGAAAAATCTCGCCGAAAAAACCGTTGAGTTTGAACGCTTATAACTCAGAAACAATTAAAGATGTACGTATAAACTAAATTTTAATAGAAAGCTGAGGTCGGGTAGATACGTTTTGAAGAAAAGGAAGCTCAAATATTTTAATATGGTCCAAAGTTATGGGAGAAATAAGAATTAGCCAAAATTTTATCGAAAATTTAAAGTTACAATTTAATGATTTTTTTAGCACCAAATTTCGTCTAATTTTTATTTCTCCCATAACTTTGACCATATTAAAATATTTGAGCTTCCTTTTTTTTAAAACG
Organism: Theocolax elegans; assembly: GCA_026168455.1. Taxonomy (NCBI): domain Eukaryota; kingdom Metazoa; phylum Arthropoda; class Insecta; order Hymenoptera; family Cerocephalidae; genus Theocolax; species Theocolax elegans. The sequence continues at coordinate 64,633,052 of CM047428.1, read as the reverse complement.
TATCTACTCGATCTCAGTTTCTTTCAAAATTTAGTTTATACATACATCTTTAATTGTTTCTGAGTTATAAGCATTCAAACAAAAAGATTTTTCATTATTTGCTTATATCTATCGTAAAAATGGCCATTGGACACTAAAACTCCGGTTTTCTGCATGATTTTATAGTAGAAATTATATCCTAGAGTTTGGTAAGGATCCCTTTTCCAGAGGGTGTGACCTCTCCTTGTCAGTATATAGTACTTAAAAACCTTAATAAATATTACTGAAATAATTTACGAATGTTTTATTGAAATTAAATTTAAGAGATTTACTCAACCACTGCCGTAAATATTACTTACCTTTTTACGTATAAAAAAATTTAATAAAATCGCGTTTATCTTTGTAAATACTGCAAATGTAACGCAAATTAGTTGTAAAGCGGAAACTTTAAATACCAATCCGATTCTATAGGAATTATCATGGAATATCTTGATAATTCCATTAAGTGCTTAAAAAATAGGTGCAAAAGCGTTTCATCACCGGGTATTTACTAACAATTTTTATTACCTTGTACTGAGATTGATATCTCTACATATAGAGAAGAATTGAGAACGAGAAGTATTTTTTTGTTTAAATTGATGGATGACTGTAACCGTTTAATTTTAGATCGTGTAATGTTTAAAAAAGAAGTACGAACTTTTTAATTGGGTAAGTTAGAATGGGATTGATAGAGCTATTCTTAATTTAAATCGAACGTACAATCGATGGTATGATACGTTACAAGTGATCCTCGAGATGATTTAACTTAATCTCGTTTAATTTAAATATAATCATCATTTATTGATACGATCGAACGTATAATAAATTTAAAGGTGTAAATTAAAAGGTGTATCACATGTGTCAGTGATAAAGATGCCAAAGTTAAATGAGACAGTGAGATTAAAGAGAAGGGAGAAGACAAAGATAACAAATGGATGAGATCGTTTGGTTTCCTTTTTTTCTTTGTTATGTACCCTTCGTTGACCGAGGAGCAGCCTTCGAGTCGCAAACTGACTACCCCAGGTGATTCCATCTCGTAATTCCAGTTCATCCCTACCCTCTCGTGTAATCTGGTCTCGACATCTGAGCCCATGAGAGTTTCCGGCTGGATGTGTATAGTAATATCTGGTCTTGTTCGTATATCGTCCAATTCGACAACATCGTGGTGACCCTGAGAAAAACCAGGACGTGAGTGTTTCTTCAGCTCTAATGGAACGTGAGATGTTTTTGTTTTCCCTGGTAAATTAGAGTAGAGAAAGGGGATTGTTTTGATGTTGATCTCCTCTCACATCGGGTGCAGCTCAAACATCATCTTTTTTAAAAACTCGAAAATTTTGTGTGAGTATTTAATGGTAATGATTTTAATGTCATTATAATTTTCTTATTGATCGTTAATGAGAGGTTTGGTAAAATAGTGTATTGAGAGTTACGTTTCATTATTTGCGAGCTTTCTCTATTTTACATTACTACAGTTTTTAGATTGTAGTTTAGTAATTATATATAATTTATCTGTAAATATTATCTATATACGGAGAAAAATATGTATATATAAAAATTACTACTTCATTGAATAATCGAGGAACAGACTTGACAATTGGTAAAAATGATATCTGTTTAATTCTCTAAAACTTGTAGTAAATATTATATCTATATAACATAGTCATTTTTACCATTTGTCTAGTCTATCCCTCAATTACTCAACAATATTATAAATTTTATTAAAACTTCTTCTTCCGCGTACAAGAATATTACATTTACGTATCACATGCAGCATTGATTCTGGCAAAGGTTAACTAGTAACGAACTTAACGACAAACCATATAACGCATCAGCATTATACATACACACATGCATAAATTCGACTGGACGTGAAAAAAAAAACGAAGCATCGAAAACCATCGCCCCTGTTTAGCCTACTTGGTTATCCATTTCGAAGGCTCGTGAAAATCGATAAAAAACGTCTCTCGGCTCCCTCAAGGCGATTAATAAACCGAAGGAGCTTTTTTATCTTCCTAAACTCAGGCATTATATCGACCGGTGTATTTCTTCAAGCTTGGAGTTATTCACTTCTGGAGCCGGCAGCCGGCAATAGCCTATTTAGGCGAAGCTTGTACACGATCGACCTCACTGGGAGGACCGATGATTGTTCCGATGAGGTATCCGAGACGTCTTAGTTTATCGATTGATTGGCTTATTTGGTGGTTATACGTATTACCGTCCGGTTATACCTTTGAATTTATGTTTATCTTTGACTATACCAGATCCGAGAGATTGTTCCGTTTCAACGGTATTAATTGGGCTATTGTTCCTATCTTTACCTTGGATTTTTGTAATTTTTCATTTGTACACGTTCAATTGGGTGATAGCGTTCGTCTGTACGGATTACTTTTTATTTCATTGAAACGCGTCGGAAAAACGTTGATATTTATCAATTTTGCAAAGCAAAGGAATATAGGTAATAGTGTATATTTTCGTTAATTCGTTTATTTCGTTGGATGTGATTATTCGAACATTTACTGCCTTAATACAGGTTGAATTGAGTTTTTAATGGACTGGCTTTCTTTCTAGCACTAACCACTTTTTTGCACAATCGACACCCTCAACCCCTTTTTTTTCTTGTGTCCTTCAACCTTCGATAGGCTCTTTGTGTTTCTCCCAATTTCACCCCTCTCTATATAGGCTCTTTCTGTGCCGTCGCCTCGCGTTACCGATTCTGCTACTCCTGATATCTTTTTTTCCTCTTTTTCTCTCGCGGGCTTTCACTCCACTTCTTATTATTATTTTATTACCCGTACCGTTCGCTGTACGTAATTTTAATAATCTTAATATTTTACAGTCTTTAAATAAAAAATATGGCTAAAAATTTTTTTAATGGGAATAAATGGTTATCGATTCGCGTCTTTCGCCCAAGTGCACCAACACGCTTGAAAATTTTAAATCTCTTTCCTATTTTTTGTTCTTATAACGACACAAAAAAAAAGAACACGTTAGTATTTAATAAGTGATTTTAGTTAAAATAATCGTTAATCCCACGCGTTCAAGTGAAATCGTAAATCCGTTAATGTGTAGTTGTAAAGAAAAATGACGGCCACAAATAAATTAAATCATCTCTCGAGTTTTCATAAAATCGACAAGGTGGGTAATAACGTTCGGCTTGAATAACTGTCCTTGACCTTTTTGCATAACGGTTGATATATACGACTGTATTACATATACCGAATATTTATATATGTGTGTGTGTGTATATTTAATGCACTTAATTTAGAAATAATAAAAATATATAAGTTTGTAAAATAATAATGTGATTCTGATATTTGTGATTGTTCGATATTTATATCAATGGCTTTTATATACTATATAACGGTATAATTGTATGATTTACTCGGATGTGCGCATACCGACTCGTATCATATTTATGTTATTACTTATATGATGGTCATAGCCTATGTGGCCATTCTTCTGAATTGTTTCAGCTATAAAATTTCGCGACTCTCTATTCACCACTTTTCAGGATATTAAATACCCGGTCTCCTCCTCCTCCTCCCCTACCCTTTCAAAACTAAGAAGGCACTCTCGAATTATTATGCATTAAAGCGGCAAAATTTTCATCGCGATCTTTCAGCCCAATTATTTTTAACGGATTTAGGTCGAGCTATACGTTTTCTCTCTCACTGATAAATTACTCTTGATTCGAATTAGCAGTTATACGGTATTTATTTCTTTTTTCTATCTTCTTGATCACCAATTTATATATAGTAGGATTTGTCAATGGTGCGTCAATATAAAAAAATTTAAGCTATCAATTTAGCATATTAAGATAGTTGTATTAAAAATATATTTAATATCACACCCTCCGTATACTAGAAATCATAACAGAATTTCGGGTTATTATTCTTATTTTTTTCGGTTGAATTAGCTAAATCTCGGCTGTAAAGAAGTTTGGCTTTTTACCAAACTAATTAATTAGGAATAATAATATAACAAATTACTATATTAATGGTTGATAAATTAATTAGATGACTAACGAAGATCCTCGGTCGAATTATTTTGATGTTTCATAATTAGATATAAAATATATTATATTATATAAATAATTAATACATTATGTAATATTCCAATATATTTTGATATTTTACAATATTCTTCAATATTGTTTACTTTATTACTGGATTTACTTGAATATACATAAATATACCTTTTTTTATATCGTTTTTATATATTTCGCAGGTGTTTGCATTTTTTCATTTCCTGACACTTTATAACAAATACAACAACATTCACTAATTTCTATTTCGCACATCGAGATCGAGATATTCACATAAGAAAAAAGTTATAGTAAAAATTACAATGTTGTCTAGTAATGCGGAGACAGACTGACACAATCCAAAAATTTACCATAGTGTATAGTAAATTTTACTGAAGTTGTAGTAAATATTACCAGAATTGTAGTAAAAATTAATAACTTTCTAGTAAAATTTATTATACACTATGGTAAATTTTTGGATTGTGTCAGTCTGTCTCCGTATTACTAGACAACATTGTAATTTTTACTTCAACTTTTTTCTCCGTGATACGCATATTTTTGGTACTTTGAGTTCTAAAAACTAATAAAAAACAAATATCTAAATAATTCAAAATAGTGATAAAATTTTTTTTGTATCAAGGCGATTACATTAGATTAGTAAAAAATCATGCGTACGAAATATTTTTGCCATGGATAAAGGGTTTTTTGCATCAAAAAACACATGTCACTTATAAAATTTTAATATCATGTGGATTGGTCGGATGAAAAAATTGTATTTAGTTATTTCTACCATAGTAGATATTATCATTTATTTTATTAAATGTTAAATTAAACAATAAAATTTTGTCAATATACCAATTCTGATGAATTTTTATGTTTGTATTTTTAGTTAATTTTAAGTTAAATTTAACTAGAAATACGATGCTCTTTAGCTATTCGAATGAGACAATATGTTCGACGAAAGTTATCTAATAATTAATTAATTTTTAAATTTTTAGCTATTTAAATAACCGATTTTTTAATTAGATTTCTAGCAGGCCCGACAAAAGTATAATCATTTTTTCAATAAATTTTCTAGCCCACGGTATTGCAAAAGTTTTTGCAAATATTACAAAATTTATTATAAATGGCACGTTAAACGATGATATTAAATGACTGGCATAATAGGATAAGTTATAACTCGATATGACTTTTCGCACAGCAAATAAAACTTGTGAAAGTTTGCGCATGTATAAAACATACTCCCAAAAGTATGTGGTTTTCTGTCAATTTCAAATGAAAACTACGAATAATTTAACCTTCGCAACAGTAAGGTTAATTAAATGTTTAATGGATTTATATATGGCCGTGTCATTTATTTTGTTGATCTAATAAAACAAACTTTAATCGTTGCGCATTTATTAAAACGAAAAATGAAATTGTCGTTGAATTTATTTAACAGTTTCCGTTTGTCATGTGTTTTGTCAATTCTCTAGCTAGTACTTAATATTTTAGTTTGAATTGTACAATACAACTGTCCAGCTTTAATAAATTCAGAAAGGTAATATTTATTCAGGAGTATAAAATTAAAGTGTTTATTTATTTAACAGATATTTTAAATAAACTTTAGGAAGATTATATATTCATATATGTGTAGAATTATGTAAGTTATCGAGAGTTGGAAATAAAGAAAAATTTGAAGGTTTTATGAATTATTTTTATTCTTCATTTATTATAGTATTGATTTTTGTTTTTAATTTAATAAGTTACTCGCACAATTATTACTTGTAGTTACGTTTATAAAAAAACGAGACATCGTTTTGGCCTGATTCGTACATTTGTTTTAGTAAATTTTTACTTTTGGACGCATAAAAAGAAAAACGCGTGTATGTAAAAGGAAAACACAAAATTGTTAATATATTATTTTAACTTATTTCGTAAGAATAAGAAAAAAATATTCATACTGAATATTCTATTACGGTGAAAAATAGTAAAAAGCAAATTGCCATTAAATATCCATTATAGTAAAAAGAAAAACGCATTAAACAGCAATATTGCAGTCGAAAAGAAAACGAAATAAACGCATATTCTTTTATACGATTATATCGTTCATCAAAATCTCGTCTAGGTATTCTCAAAAGAAAAATATCGGCAACTGACCAGAAAACATTATCGATCAAACACCTGGTTGAAAATTAATCAAATTTTTCTTGGATAACCGTGTGAAATTTGGCTAACGTCCAAAACGAATGGTGCATAATTAACGTTAGCCGCGTTAACGATACTCGTATAAAATCGTATCAATTCGTTTTGAGCTCCTATAACTACCAAGAGGTTACACACAGCCTGAGAATATTTGCACGAGTTTCAGGATCGATTTCTCATGGACATTTCGAGGCTAATTGCGCGCACGGTTTCCGCGATCGAATTTTTTGATAGGCATAAGTACTGGGAGATTCCTCCAGTTGATAGCTTGAATATTTCTGGAACCCGGTCGATTCTTGAGTATTTTTTCTTACGTGACGAATATCTGTAATTGGACTGACATTTCATTTTCGTTACAACTTTTTTCTTTTCTTACCTTTATATACTTATTATTCTCGGTATTCTATATTTGTATATTATTTGCACAGGTGCTCATCGTGTATTTTTATTTTTATTCGTCGTTTTATCGTTCGGTGTGTATACGCACAAAAATATATGTACTCGCGTAAAATGATATATTTATTTATGAATATACGTTCGTTAATAATGTATAAATGATACGTTTAACAAAATGTGAATACAAAATTACTCGTAAAAATGTAATTTCTTAAATTATATACATTTAAAATAATAGCTGATTGTTAACCGGCTTTATTATACGCGGTAATAACTGGAAACCCTTTGGATACTTCTTTTTTATTATTTTCATGTAATATACGTATAATAAATGAAAAATTAATAATGAATTGTCACGAATTTTGTTTAAAACAAGTATTACAAATAATGTTTTACATATCTCTACCTTGCGAGCGATGAGCGAAATCGAATCATAACACCTTAGTAAAATTCAAAGATACTGTTAAAGGGATGTCGGACTCAAAAAATGATAATTATTAATATTTTTTTATAAACAACAGAATAATTTTTTGAAAAAATCCTGAACGCCATGCCCTTAGGAATGTTTTAAACAGTATACTCAATTTTTTTCAGATTTTTAAAATTGTAATTTAATTATGCCCTTGCTTTTGTTTTAAATTACCTATATGAATTTTTTCAAATTTTTATTCAATATTTCCAAGATAATTCTTATGTTGAAAGATGTAGATCTCTGTATCTGGATCTGACATCCCGCTAAAGGAGTACAAAAAAAACCTCACTAATTTAAAATTGAATTTTAGTTCGCGTAGACCAACATATTGCATCTTTATTAGATACATATCACCAAACAATATAAATTTATTATTTTCGGAAAAAAAATAGATTTTACGACAAATTGAACTATTTCGTATTGATTGAGTAAAATACTATTATTTTAATCGTTGATATAAAATCATTCTTCTCGGGTAAAGTTGTTTTCGTTTTTGTTTTCTTTACCAATGATTTCACTACGTTTAAGCAGTAACAAAATCCAAATGGACGAAGCGAAAGAAAAGAAAACTAGTGATTCCACGATTGAATTTCCACACCACTGATGTTGGAATGACGCGAGACGAGGGGATGCTGGTTTATATATACGCGAGAAGCCCGTTTTATGCGCGAGAATCTTAATTAACGTAAAAATGGTGTATACAACTGAATTATCTGGCATTGACGTATATAGCTATCGGAATCGACACACCTTTTAATGATTTGAATGGGATTTATTCTACCGTTAATAACGAATTAAATTTACATTGTTAAATAATATTTTAATCAACTTTTTTTTTTATTTTTATCACTATATCTATATACTCTTTACCTTTTTATATTCTATCCGATCGAAATTAGGACGAGTATAAATTTAGAGTGTAAATATAACAAATTTTTAAATGCTTTTGAGTGATATACGCGTTATCAAAATAATGCTATCCATGAATTACTTGAAAATATTTGGTTAAAATATTACTGTGTTTAATAACGAAGGTGCAGACTCTTGGGATAAAAATATTATTACATTGCATAATAGATTTACTAGAATTTTTATAACGTATTTTACACGACTCGTATGGAAAAATTAATATATTTGTTTTACGTACGTATTATGAAAATATATTAATTTGTTTATTCATTTATTTATTTAACCAGTTAATAAATTACAAATATATTATACAAAAATAATCCATATGGAGACAAACGAAATTATCTGTACTTACATAGGGCTGGTAAAAATAAAAATCTAACAACAATAAAAATCAATTTTAAAATATAAGAAAAACATAATAACTATAAACTAAACACTTATAAAATAATAAGAAAAAACATTTTACTTATCATACAAAAGATTTCTAATCATAGTTTAATAAATTAATTGTCATAACTCGAAAAAATGTAGAATAATAAATTTATTGTAGTAGATAAATTTGAATAAAAATAAAACATTATCTAATAGTTTTACATTATTATTTACTCTGGTAGTGTAAATTTGTAAAAATATCTGTTCATAATACCGTTTGCTGTAAAAATTACTCTATCAAAGGAAAATGTTTAATCCACCAAATTTAATTTGTAACAAGAAAATGATTCTTCCCAGTTAAAAATTTTCTCTCTAAGGATTTAAGTGTGACGTACCAAAATTATGGGATGCATAATTATTATATGTAATACGTTAATAAAAAAAACGGAATCGTAAACTCCAAAAACTAAATGGTACGAATGCATTCGTTAAGTAAAAAAGGCAGAACGTTCGGAAGACAAGTAAAACTTTGAAAATAGTTTATATGATAATGTTTGGGTTTCCCTTAATTAGTCGGCCTCTGGATTCTGGTAAGTCGGCAAACGGTAGGTGGATTTGTTCGGCAGTGCGCTTTTCATTTACGACGCTTTTCGGCTTTTCTGCAGATAAAACCACGTGTCCCCCTCTCTTTCAATCTCCTTACGGTTTCTCGCGTGCTCGCTATTCCGCTTAATTATCCGCTCCAAAAAAAGAACGACGTTTTAAATTGAATAGGACTGATTATTTCGTGAAATGAATTTTTCAAATACATTTGGACTATTTATTATTATTATTTAGAGCAACATTCGAATTAAACTTTTGCGGTAAAAAATGTAGTTTATTGTACTAAATTTTCATTTGATGAAGTAAGAGAATGTACAGTACGACAATTGTTACGTGCGTGAATTTATAATTACAAGGATACACAAGTACTTTAGATGCGTATTTTAAGATTTTCTCTTTTCAGGTGCACGCAAGTATAGATTTTAATAAAAACTAATAATTAACAATTGATTATTCGAGAATATTCTAATAATCAAATATTGACAAGAATCTATTCCCGGTAAATGGAGTGTAAGCATCTTCGAAATATCCACTTCCCTTGAAACTGAGCCGTGCAATCGAATTAACCCGAAATTAAAGTTCCCTCGAACTTACCCGGACGTTGCGAGGAAATGGAAAAAAAATACATTAAACTTTCAGATAAGAAAAAAGACACGGATATATGTATATATATAGGTATATCTATCTAAGAAAATAAAGATTCGGCAAAGTGAATTTCGCGTATGGAAATGTAGGTATTTCAAGTATCTCTTGCGCGTATACGTATGTTGAAAAGGTAATACGCGGAAAACGAAATCGAAAGGACGGCAAGTAAAAGAGGGAGAAAGAAGAAAAAGAAAAAAAATATATATATATAAAGAAACATTTGCAAAAAGATCGTTCGGCAGTTTTAAAGCGATTACACTCTACTTTAAACTCTCGAGTGTATATATATACCTATACCTTCCTTTTTCCGCCTATTCGAGGGGATCGATAAAACTTTTGTTGTTTAATCTTAGTTTTGATGGTAAAGGGCGCGAAATTGATCCAACTTTTAATCTCTTCGGGTGAATTTACCTGTAATCTACTTCTTAGAAATTTAAGGCTATATCTATAACTTGATTTATTTCATTTGATAATAATATATATATATATACACGTATCCCTCCGAGGATTTAATAGTCTTCGCTTGTATATATATATATATATGCGTACATACGAAATGAGTTGATAATTTATTATATTTTCTTTTCGTTTTTGTATTATTTACGGCGCGAACGGATATTTCGTTGATAAATTATTAAAATTATATTATTTGTTGACTGTTCTTCAATCGCAGCTCTGTAAACATTTATAAAAAAAAAAACAAAATCTGACGTGATATAACAACGTCAAAAAAAGTTTAAGAACTTTTCAATCCAGCGTTAACCTACTTAAAACATTGACAAAAATACCGATAACAAGAAATGTCTATCATAAAAAGAAACTTTTATTACAAAAAAGCTAAGCGTAAATTCTAATATATATATATATATATTTGAAACGCTTTCTCAAGACTAGCGAAATAACGACGTGTTGTCAAAAAATAAAAGTATATACTACGTCTCACTTTTGTCGCTTAATGTTTCCCGAGGGCCAAGTTGTCTATAAGCCAGTGACGGAAAAAAAGACAAAGAATCTGTCGAAATTACATTTTGTTAGGAAATAATCGAGGATTTTGTTGTTTTGGGTTAATAATGTTACTGTGAGAATAGAGCGTGCCGCGTTCATACATGTATATATATATGTGATAGAGGTGGCTCGCGATAGAAAGTTCAGTGCGAACTCCCATGAGAAAATTAGGAGGATTCGTATCAACCTGGTGTGAGAAACTAACATTTTAGTGGGATAGGAGTGCAGGTACGTACAATGGAGAAAATCGCACTGCGAAAACGCTTTATTAGGCAAGATAAAGAAAATTAGGGTTTCCGCTTTGTATATAAACAGAACTATCGGGTTAAACGATATCCGCTACGGATTTATATTCGTAACTTTCCGTTAATAATTTTATTGTACAAGTACAATTACATGATGATCGTAATGAGAATGAGAGAGAAAGCATCTGGAAATTTGGGAATCGTAAATTCCAGCGTGTTATAATAATATTCCAAGTAGCATAATAAACTTTACTTATTATATATATACGTGGGTGGGCGCGCGTCATATTTATCAAGAATTCGAGTAAGTTGAAAATTCATCGTTAATCCATAGAAAATTACGAGAAGGGAATTTCGTGGAAACTTGAAATGACACGTAAATGAACCAAAGTTGAAAGATGTCACCTCTTTTGATTTCCGGTTTACCGAAACTTGGAGAAGCAATCGCCGTTGATGATAAGACGCGGTATTAATGGCCTTTTCGTACCACTGGCTTTGCGCGCATACAGTTGGATAAGTAATAACAATTTCAATATACTGGGAGGATTAATTATTTCGAGAATTTGGATGAAGGTATACCTCTAACTGATTTTCAACTGATCAACTCCCTCGACCTTCGGTATTTCGATCGTCTTCAGTTTCATTTACCTTATTTCGAAGATCCGCGTCTATAACCATTAATGTATATATATGCATGTTAGATAGATAGAGATAACCTCGTTTTAATATATGTAGAAATTAGTTTTTTAAATTATTTAAAATGTTGATATTAACAAAATTAAGTTTAAAATTATTGCTGCTAAATATTACACTTTAATCCTTAATTAAACTCGTATAATAATATTTTACTAATTTATTTAATTAACAAACATTATTTATAATAAATAAAAATGTAATTAAATTAAATTAAATACAATTGTTAATTAATAAAATATAATATAATATTTTTAATTTTCCATGTTAATTTAAACTAAGCATTATATTCCACACAAATTTTTCAATCGGGGAATACCAAATAACGGAATTCCCAAATAACCGATACAAATATATTGAACTGATGCATTAGAAAAACTGCAATATATCGTTTCTTATACCCGGTAATGTTTGAGTTCAAATCAAATTTATAATAAAATGTACCGAAAATGCAAATTTAAAGAATATATTGATGTTTCACCGTCTCCAACGTATTGCCTTTTGTTGTTGCATATAACAGTGTCGCCTTATGTTTGAGGCCTATAAATATTTTATTGTAATCACCGACTCAATAAACAGATGTATAATTTTTTGTATATAAGTATAATGTACGCGTTTGAATGAATCTGAAAGTGAGCGTGCGAAAATGCAGAATTGTGTATACGAGTGTGTGAAAGCATGTGAAAGTGTATGCGAATGTGAGTGGATGTGTATGTTTACATATAATAAAACAAAGCACTATATATTACTTTATAAATACGAGGGAGTAAAATGTCACTTTTGTAAAAATTAAACCGCTCAACGCAAGAGTGGTTTGGCGTTTTTGTATACCCTCGAAGTGACTTTTCACTCTGAGGTAGTATTATGTACTTGGCACTCTCTGAGAATTAGAGAGTATGTACATTGTGCAACAATATGATTTAATTTATTTGTGCAAAACAAATTAACACACACACTGGGAGAAATGAATATGTATTAATTATATATAGATATGCACTATACGTATGACTCCCACAAAACAAAAACTTCTTGTACATACAAAAAATACACGGTGACCGGAGTATAGTTAAGAAATATATTTATCTGTTGAAAACATTTATTTTTCTCAGTGTATTATACTTCGAGAATGGCGTTTGACAGTTGATACTGCGTGTGGGTTTCAAAGCCGACATTAATCGAATCGTCATTAATACCGTAAACTGGGAGTTTTTAAGCATTTAAATTCTTTAAATTCTTTGGAGTAAAAAAAAGAAAAGTCACAATGATTATAATGATTTTTATGTAAACTCTATATACGAGTGAGTTTTCCTTTCTCGACACCAAGGAAATTAAAGGAATTATTTTGCTGTTAAAGCGATATTCACTTTTCATCATTTTAACCAAAAACAGTTTAATCTGCTCGCCAAGGAGAGGGAATGGGGTTTTAATACTTGGAGAGTTCTCTTTGGCAACTTTGCGTTACAATATGTTTTCGATTGCTCTGAATTGATTTTTACGGTTACCAGGCCCTATTCTCGTCCAGATTTGAGCTATTTTGGTAGAAAATGATTATTTTCCCGATATGACTAACACTATTTAATTTAAAATATGTTTTTTTATCTCTTCTATGTTTAACGGTAAACTAATAGTTTAACCCTAGTTTAGCAAAAATTGACTAAAACCCATCATTCGCGACTTAAAATGGGACTAGTGCACCTTTTCTGCAACATTACAACAGCAATAATCATATTGTCAAACATTGCGAATTAATTTAAACGCTTAAGGCCATGTCGGATCCAGATTGTAGGGAACTACCTTTTCCAACTTACAAATTATATATTTAAAATATAAAACTACAAATCTGAAAACAAATCGTAAAGATACTTTGAAATATAACGGAGGACTTGACCTTGCGACTTTTTTGAAAAAAATCATTTTTTTCATTAGTTTTAAATAAATAAGATTTGGTCGGTAATTTAATGAATATACTTTCCAGCACAAAAATTGTATTGATATTAACAATTTAAAAATCTAAAAGATATCATACGTATTGTTTATAGCAAATACAAGAGCCTGACGTTGCCAGATTTTTTAAAATAATAACCAATTTTAATTTAATACATATACCCTTTTTAGGGCCAGACATTCCCTTAAACTTGATTTTCAATCGAGTTCAACCAAAATCGTGAGTTTGGAGAATGAACTTTTTGTCTCAATGTGGTGCCGAAGTTCGGAAAATCATATAGTAACATAATATCGATTTAACTAAAACTTAAGGGGATATGCCGGACTCAAAAAATGGTCATTTTTTATTTTTTTTTATAAATAAATGGCCCTTAGACAATGAAACTGAAGTTAACAGCCAGATAGTAGCAGCCAGATAGATTTATTATTAATTGTATTTAAAAAGATTTCATGGAATTTTCTAAAATTTTATGTTATGTGTTTACATGCTTGTTTGTTATTTAGCATCGTTTAAAAGGGATAAATATAAAGAAAAGGTTTCGTTCAGAACCGTTGATAAATCTATCTGGCTCCTGCTATCTAGCTGCTAACTTCAGTTTCATCTAGACATGTTTTAAATAATATACCCAAATTTTTCTAGATTTTTAAATCCATAATTTTATTACGATGTTTGGGTTGTTTATTCCTTTCTTGACTAATAATTACCGACCAATAATTGTTTACTCCAATTATTATTTAAAAATATTTTTTTTTAATCAAAACTTCAAGTCCTTCCTTATGTTTTAAGCTATACGTATGAACTTTATTCAGAATTTTAATGCAATGTTATAGATATAAGTTTTGGATTGAAAGGAACAAATTCCTATAATTTGGGCCCGACATCCCATTCAATCACTCTAAAGATATTGCATATATTTTTGTATATATATATAAACTGTTGAAAACAAACCGATTGTTCAAGATAAACTATACCTCGAGTAGATTCGAAATTTATTACGCAAGAAAATAAATAACCCTCGAAAAAAAGGTCTACACAAAGGTAAAAAGGAAAAAAAAGAAGTATCTCCCGAAACGATTCCTTATTTCTATCAAGAAGCTACCACTTTCTATGTATATATATACTTATATAGAGGAAAAAAAAGAGAAACTGTTATTCAACGGTCCATGTTGATAACAACGGATAAGACTGTGAAAATGAAAGGACATCGGTCTTTCTCTCTTTCTCTTTCTCCCGTTTTTTCGGTTCATTGGTAAGAAAAAAAAAGAGAGTATAGGACCCTCGTCTCGATCGCTGACGAACCCGTTATTTCCTTTTCACCAGTTTATCGCAAGAAAAAAGAAACTAAAATAAGATGAGAATGCGATACCTCGAAAAGATTCAATTAAAAACTTATTGAAATACCTTACGTTATTCCTTCGATATTGCATAATTTGCATAATTTTTTTTTTTTTTTTTTTTCGTCGAGTGGGAAATTCAATCTTATTGCATGCATAATCAGTATTTTTTCGTACACTTACTTTCTTTCTTCCTATCTTCCTTCTTTTTTTGAATAAAGTTAAATTTTTATCAACCATTTACTTTACGAAGAATTAGCTGCATATATTAATTAAAATATATATAGACGTACATGCATCAACGGAAATGAAACGTACGCGATTTATGTAAATATTAACGAAGAATTGTATGGTATGCCCACGCGAAAATAAGGAGGCGTGAAATTAACATTTAAGACGAGTGTTACATAGGTATTTTATTATTTTCGCAACTGCGGTGTGTAGAACAATGCGTGTACGCGCGTTAGTCCGGAAACAAATTTTACGAAGGTAACAATTATCAGCTTCCGTTGGCCAATGTCGCCGTTACGATCGATTCCTTGTTCTCGATTTGTTGACCTATTGACGTAGATACATATACACGTACACATATTACATCTTGCGCAGTAGTTCCAGGCTACGGTCTATTATGTACTATTTTTATTATCATTCAAAGATATTTCTGTGTTTCTTGTACATTTTGATATACCTATACAGTGCATTAAATGTAATGCACGTGTAATAAAAAAAAAAGTGACGTAGTCGAATGTATAAATCATGACGTTATATAAATCATCGGTAAAAGTAACATTTTTTTTATTATAAGTAAATATCTATAAAGTATTATATGTGCGCATTATATGGATTTTATTTAACATTATGATTACTATACGTACACACACACACTCACACATTTACCTTCAATCTATGTCACAGACACATATTGAATCTTATATTCGATAGAAATTTATATAAGAATATTAAAAAATGTGTATAATGCAAATTTTAAGGTGCTTCCTTTCCACAGTGCGCAACATTCTTCACGCATTTACGCAAAAGTAATGGAAAATCAAAATTATGTCCAACTATATCGATCTGACAAATTAATCGTATGTACCATGTACATATATATATAAATATGAAAAAGAAAAAGTTGGATAAATATAAAAAATGGAGATCGTCAAGTAGGAAAAATGCGCAACATCGTAAAGTCAGTGGATCGTTGTAAAAGGAATTTGAGGTAGTAAAGTAACTTTACTCCAAAATTACACTAGTATACATAAAATGACTTACTCTCAAGCTTGGTATTTGAAATACGTGCCATCATAAAAGTGTCATTTGGATGTGTGAAGGTTTATTGGTTATATCTCGAAATCCGCGTATCCTTCAAATGTACTATAATTTATTATTTTGTTGTAATTAAAATTATTAAGCTATATACACAGAGCGGATCAAAACAACGCAGTATATACATTGTGCATGTACCCCTGCGTTGTAAATATAACTTATGCAGATTATTTATTATTTATAGTTTATTAATATACAATTTAGTACCCATATTTTCGGTGTAACAAAACGATAGTTTTTTTTCTTCTTCTTGGGAACGACGTTACATAAATATAATTTTTTCGTGTATTCGTAAAACGAATAAAATTACGTAATCGCTTGAAAAAAGTTCTCTTTTCCTTTTGTCTTGCCCGCACAATTGCTAGTGTACTTTCGTCACTTTATTGTTTATGCGTAGTGTGACAAACGATGTATTACCATTATAAACATTTTAATACGAGAAACTTGATATTATTTCTTTTTTATCAATTTTATTTAAAAATAATTTAGTTATTTAATTAATACGTTATATAGTAATTATAACAATCAACTATATTACGTGCGTATTAATTAATATACGTAGGCATTTGTTATTGAAATTATATACGAAAATTATACACCTAAAGATAATCTGTGTGAGTGTTATAGATAATCTTTTACAACTTTCACGTATTGTTCTTGTATATATTATAGAGAAAAAAATTTCAAGATTATACAATGAGAATTATTCAATTAATTCGATACGTGTTATATTATAGAATTAAAATTTACCAGATAGCGTATTGTTTTATCGACTGATCGAAGATATTTGTAAAATATACATATATATATATAAATATATAAACTGTTGAAAACAAACCGATTGTTCAAGATAAACCATACCTCGAGTAGATTCGAAATTTATTACGCAAGAAAATAAATAACCCTCGAAAAAAAGGTCTACACAAAGGTAAAAAGGAAAAAAAAGAAGTATCTCCCGAAACGATTCCTTATTTCTATCAAGAAGCTACCACTTTCTATGTATATATATACTTATATAGAGGAGAAAAAAAGAGAAACTGTTATTCAACGGTCCATGTTGATAACAACGGATAAGACTGTGAAAATGAAAGGACATCGGTCTTTCTCTCTTTCTCTTTCTCCCGTTTTTTCGGTTCATTGGTAAGAAAAAAAAAGAGAGTATAGGACCCTCGTCTCGATCGCTGACGAACCCGTTATTTCCTTTTCACCAGTTTATCGCAAGAAAAAAGAAACTAAAATAAGATGAGAATGCGATACCTCGAAAAGATTCAATTAAAAACTTATTGAAATACCTTACGTTATTCCTTCGATATTGCATAATTTGCATAATTTTATTTTTTTTTTTTTTTTTCGTCGAGTGGGAAATTCAATCTTATTGCATGCATAATCAGTATTTTTTCGTACACTTACTTTCTTTCTTCCTATCTTCCTTCTTTTTTTGAATAAAGTTAAATTTTTATCAACCATTTACTTTACGAAGAATTACCTGCATATATTAATTAATATATATATGTATAGACGTACATGCATCGACGGAAATGAAACGTACGCGATTTATGTAAATATTAACGAAGAATTCTATGGTATGCCCACGCGAAAATAAGGAGGCGTGAAATTAACATTTAAGACGAGTGTTACATAGGTATTTTATTATTTTCGCAACTGCGGTGTGTAGAACAATGCGTGTACGCGCGTTAGTCCGGAAACAAATTTTACGAAGGTAACAATTATCAGCTTCCGTTGGCCAATGTCGCCGTTACGATCGATTCCTTGTTCTCGATTTGTTGACCTATTGACGTAGATACATATACACGTACACATATTACATCTTGCGCAGTAGTTCCAGGCTACGGTCTATTATGTACTATTTTTATTATCATTCAAAGATATTTCTGTGTTTCTTGTACATTTTGATATACCTATACAGTGCATTAAATGTAATGCACGTGTAATAAAAAAAAAAGTGACGTAGTCGAATGTATAAATCATGACGTTATATAAATCATCGGTAAAAGTAACATTTTTTTTATTATAAGTAAATATCTATAAAGTATTATATGTGCGCATTATATGGACTTTATTTAACATTATGATTACTATACGTACACACACACACCACACATTTACCTTTCAATCTATGTCACAGACACATATTGAATCTTATATTCGATAGAAATTTATATAAGAATATTAAAAATGTGTATAATGCAAATTTTAAGGTGCTTCCTTTCCACAGTGCGCAACATTCTTCACGCATTTACGCAAAAGTAATGGAAAATCAAAATTATGTCCAACTATATCGATCTGACAAATTAATCGTATGTACCATGTACATATATATATAAATATGAAAAAGAAAAGTTGGATAAATATAAAAAATGGAGATCGTCAAGTAGGAAAAATGCGCAACATCGTAAAGTCAGTGGATCGTTGTAAAAGGAATTTGAGGTAGTAAAGTAACTTTACTCCAAAATTACACTAGTATACATAAAATGACTTACTCTCAAGCTTGGTATTTGAAATACGTGCCATCATAAAAGTGTCATTTGGATGTGTGAAGGTTTATTGGTTATATCTCGAAATCCGCGTATCCTTCAAATGTACTATAATTTATTATTTTGTTGTAATTAAAATTATTAAGCTATATACACAGAGCGGATCAAAACAACGCAGTATATACATTGTGCATGTACCCCTGCGTTGTAAATATAACTTATGCAGATTATTTATTATTTATAGTTTATTAATATACAATTTTAGTACCCATATTTTCGGTGTAACAAAACGATAGTTTTTTTTTCTTCTTCTTGGGAACGACGTTACATAAATATAATTTTTTCGTGTATTCGTAAAACGAATAAAATTACGTAATCGCTTGAAAAAAGTTCTCTTTTCCTTTTGTCTTGCCCGCACAATTGCTAGTGTACTTTCGTCACTTTATTGTTTATGCGTAGTGTGACAAACGATGTATTACCATTATAAACATTTTAATACGAGAAACTTGATATTATTTCTTTTTTTTATCGAATTTTATTTAAAAATAATTTAGTTATTTAATTAATACGTTGATATAGTAATTATAACAATCAACTATATTATACGTGCGTATTAATTAATATATACGTAGGCATTTGTTATTGAAATTATATACGAAAATTATACACCTAAAGATAATCTGTGTGAGTGTTATAGATAATCTTTTACAACTTTCACGTATTGTTCTTGTATATATTATAGAGAAAAAAATTTCAAGATTATACAATGAGAATTATTCAATTAATTCGATACGTGTTATATTTATAGAATTAAAATTTACCAGATAGCGTATTGTTTTATCGACTGATCGAAGATATTTGTAAAATATACATATATATTAATTTTATTGTATTATATATTTATAAAAATTTTTTAATAATCATTTACAACCACGAGAACAATTTCTATTTCTTTAATTTATTGATGCTCGCTCTATAACGACGAACCTTGTATACCTTTTTTTTTTTTAGGTTTTTCTTGTCTTTGTAATGATCACATTTTACCATTAAGGAAAATCCCAACAGCAATTATCGTCGAGCTAATAGTCTTTTCCTCATAATTTAACTTTATTCAGTCAATTTTTTGTTATATTATACACACAAGTTCGTATTTGCTAATTCTATAGAAAATGCTAATTAGGTGTACGAGATGGTCATTATTTGACGATGAAATAATTAAAAAATTGTGCGATCGCAGATAAGTAATGATTTCTATATAGTTTTAAACAATATACGTTTTTCAAAAGAATTTGTAAATACGAGTGAGTATTGTCGTGCGGTGTATATTAAACAAATAAAAATCATTCTTAATACCTCGAGAGATTCTTTAATAGATAGATCGTATTACACAATCATCCGATAAGTGAAAGTCCACGCACTAATAAAATGTGTATCGGAAATGAAGAAAAATTACACCGATAAAGGTAAATCGAGAAAATTACAAATGCATATTGGATGCATCAGTGACACCTACACATCTCTTCTCGTATTATTTTCCCCCTCTCGAGTACAATACCTCTCACCTGTCTTCCCCTCTCTCTCTCTCTCTCTCTCTCTCGCTCTCTTCAAGCCGATTTCTTGCTTAGTTGGAATTTTTGCACTGCGCTGTTGTGTTTTTTTTTGTTTGATCGGAGCTCAGTACGGCCGCTCGAGTCTCTCGACGATCATCGAGCGAGATTGTTACAAGCGCGAAGTGAATCCGCGGTTACGTAATAACGTTTTAATCGCTAAAATAATCCGATTTTTCTTTATTCTTTTCGTTAGTGTTTATACTTGTGTTTATTCAGACGGCTGATCAATTTAACCTTGATTTTTAACGCTGATAACAGTGATATGTGTCATGTGTAAGAGAAGAATAGTGATATATACATATTGTATGTATAGTGTAGGCTTAAACTTGTCTTCTTGTTGTCATTGAGTGGAATTTTGCAGTGATATTCGTGATAAACGATGTATTTCATATTGTTACGTGTAAACGATTGTATTTTCTATACCTGTGTAGGTAATTTTATCAAAAGTTAAATATTTATATTTAATAAATTCGAAATTTTTTTTAGATAAACCTCGCTCGTTGTTTAGTAAATATCCGGAAAATGTTTGCGATAAGTATAATTGTATGCGATGCATCAATTAGCGAAATCACTTTTATATAAGTCTACATTTACAATAACAAAGTGTCGTTGCGTTTTGTAATGACAGTTTGTAAACACTCTACTTTTTTGTCTCTGATCGCGACTTAAACGATTATTACAAAACCTGATTTTGTCACTTCGCTATATAATATTTAAAAAATAAAAAATTTTATTTTATTTATTAATTTGTATAGTGGAAATTACGTTCGAAATTGCTGTGTGAAAGAGAGAAAAATGATTAAAAAAATGCTAAAGTGAAAACTGAATCACTATCAAGTGTTACCGAAGAGTGATTTTTATATTTGTTTCACTCCAAGGAATTTACAGAATACACTTCTTAGTAATGTTGAGACCTTTTTAAAGTATGACAAAATTTAGAACAATTCAATTCCGCATTTAATACGTTTATAAGAAATATTAATAATAATCTTTTATGATAATAAATTATGAGATCCAATAAAAAAATTTGTTGGTAATAAAAACGTTATGTATATCCGTTCTGATAGAACAAAAAATTTTTTTAATATTCATAGATTTATTTCTCTGTAGAAGCAATTAAAAAAAAATTTGTATAAATGTTTATTAAATAATATCTGTCACTAAACTAAAAAAATTTTTTCTTGGTTTTAACAAGAATTACAGGTGTAGATGCAGATTCAGTTTACCATCGAACATTTTTTAGTGGTTTTTTGGTAGTTTTTATTTAACAAAAATGTTTGTATTAAAATTTCTAATGAAATATAGTAAAAGTGATCTTCGTAAGATGCAGTAAAAATTAATTACTAAAAATACAGTAATATTCGCTATACAATTTGTATCCGTGTATACAAGAACAATTAAACAGTTCAAAAGTTTCGATATATTCTCGCGTACAATTGATTTAAATGTCGTATATAATTTATCACTCTCGTATAAATTTTTGATCGAAATAAACTTTAATATTTCATACATGGCAAATAAGACGTTATTTAATATTTACATACACATTGATAGAATAATGAAAACAAAGTGAACGAAAGCGCGTCTGCAATTCGATCTTACCATATATATTTAGATACATTGTAACATTTGCACGATGCGCGTTTAGATAAAGTTAAACATATATATATATATATATATAAACTGACCGCGCGACTCGCGAAAATGCACGCGGCTTATCAGACGAAAGTGCCAGCGTGGCTACCGCACATAACGCTATCGCAGCGAAAAATATAAGACACCGAGAATCGACCCGAACCAAAGGCTCGGATGTATCCGTTCAACTGTCACGATTTGTCTGGAGACCTTTATAAATCGACGTCATTTTTCCCCTAAAAGCAAATACAAACTTTCGAGTAATTGCTCCACGCGCGCGCAGTTAATAACATTCGACATCGCGGAATTTGAATAATTGAGATAAGGATAATTGAGGAAAAAAAAGTCATAAATTGCCAAAATAATCCGTGAAAAAGTGAACAATCGACGGTAACCATCGGGCTTCACCTTGAAACATTATTTTTCGGTGTTGTAAATCGCGCGGCGACGTTTACGGCTGATGATTTATTGCACAGGGGGGCATTGATAGAGTTGTTGTGCGACCACGTGTCTCCCTGCGTGTCAGAGTGCGAAGGCCAGAACGTTTCAATTTCACTATTGTATAACGCGATTTTGCACACCTATATATGGATATATATGTATATATGTATATATACACATTGCGAAATGAAACGTGCGGATTGTCTCTTTGTTTCTGTAAGAGTCCTGTGATGCTTCTGTTTCTAGGTTTTAAATTACACGTGACTGGGTTGCACAAAAATGTTTCGTTTTTTTTTTTTCACTAGAATGTTTTGAGTTTGAGGTTATACGTGGTGAACCGTTGCTTCAAAGGAGCTATCCATAACTTCTTTTTTTTTTATTTTGACGTATAGAATTTTGTCTATACAAATAGAAAATATTTATTTACTAATGTTTAATGCAATTAAGTGAAAGTTTTTATTTAAAATAAGTATAAAATTTATTTAAACGGGATATTTTGTTAAATACATGGAAATAAATATTTTATTAAAATCATCAATTGTTTCTATGTAATTGTGTCTTTCTTGTTATATTTATCTTTTTATTACACTGATAATAACGTTAACATATATGATTTAAAATAATTGTATTAAGACATCTACAAAATAATGAATATATGATAGACCTAATAATATTAAAGCTATACGTTCTTAATTAATTTAAGCCATTCAAAAATGTTCGCTAATTTGTTTTACTAATCAGACGTATATCGATTTAAAACGAAAAAAATGACAAAAGTGTAACCTCTTGCCCACTGCAACTCCGTTAATTGTTTTTTATCACACGTTTCTTATCATCGCGCTCAAGAAAAACTGAAAATATTTCACTCCGATTCCACGTTATATACGTATTCACGAAACGCTTGATTAATTATTCCATGACCATTACCTCCCGTTTTTCTTACGAGATATACACCGATCTACGTAATCTTTTGTATTCTTACCTGCAGCGAAATTTTAATTAGCAAAACTCGAGTAGCTCGTAAAAAAAAGTGAAACGTACCCGCATTGTAGTGTGGATCATATCTTATCGTACCGTTTATTAAATTTCTCGGAACGAGATTCAAGTTCAAGTTAAAATTTTTACAATTTTTCATTTTATTTTACTTTTTTTTTCCTATTTACACACGATCCCTCTATACGTTTATTCGGTAGTCGAGATTCTGAGAGAAAGTCGAGAGTTGCGAGTGACATTATAATAATGTAGGGAGAGAAATGTGTATATGTGAGAAAGGAAAGAGCGAAAAAATTGTGTAAGAATTGCTTAAATCGATCTCGAAGTGGCAAGTGCTATTTTAAAGAAATACTTTCTTGTACATTATAGATGCATTTTGCAAATTATTTTTATACACATAAATATATAACGTTTGAATACGATACATTGCAAAAAAAATCTATTCGCACGGGTAGCATTTGTTATGTAGATCTATGTGGTTAAATTATTAATTTTAACGTCACTGTAGGGTCTGGTATAGATTATATATATATATATATAGATATCGCAACGGAAATAGAAGTCGCGTGCTATCCAAACTGCTCGGTTGTGCTTTATTCTGTATTTTTTTTTCTTCTATCTTCTTTTTCTTTCGCATTGATATAAAATGTGCATAAGTAGCTGGAATCGGGCTATGTTCGCCATTTCGATTCGTGTATAATCTTTCAATTTTATCGCGTGTGGAATAGGTACGCGTTTAAATGCCCGATTTTACGGTAGCTCTATTATTATGTATGTTTATCTTTTTTTTCACGTTGTAGAATCTAATCTTTATTCAAAGATAGTACATTCAATAGGTTATCATTAAAATTAATTAAGTAAGATTTTTTTTTTAATAAGTGCTATTCGATAAATGTCTGCCTATTTATATGCAATGAGAATAAAAAATTATTGATTTAAATTCTTAACAATTACTGCTGATTGTATATACGCTGGATGTGAATATAAATGTAAATGACTTTATGAAAACGTGTTGTAAGCAATAAAGCCTAAGTTTTTTTTTTCATAATATTCAAGATTGTTCGAATGATACAAAATTTCAAGATATGTATATAAAGTGATGACTATTTAACAAAAACGAGTTTTCTTTGTGAGTAAACCGAAGACACTAAATTATTTTGCATAAAAAGCGCATTCGAGCGCAACATAAAAATATAGTCAATGTTGTAAAGCGTGTATTTTACTTATATTCGCATGTGACTTAGTGTTTGCAAATATTACGAGTACGTGTATATGTTTAATTGTAGTTTTGCTTTTCTTCAAGCCGAACGAGCAATACAAAATATGCAAATCGAAAATGTTGTGTTATGACTTCAGTATTTAAAAATGAAATACCATTCGTATTCTGCGTCAATTCGAATGTTTAACATAGTTATATATAGATTTACGAAATAAAAATTAACTAATTCCAATTTTTATATTATTATTTTATTATTTTATTATTATTTTAAATTTATAAATATCCTTACTGTAAAATTATAGAAGCACCTTCATTTTCGTCAAATATACATATACATTCTATAGGTAAATCGTTGAGCGTATACATACGTTAAAATAAAAGTTCAATAACCCAAATTCGTAAAGATTTAGTTACAAATGCCATAAATTTCATTTAATAGGAAAGTAGTCAAACAATTGTTGAATCAGCAGTGCTATACGTATATGTAGATACAGCGAGTTTTCAATTTAAATTTTCATGCAAACGTCGCGCGAATATTCGATTCCGAACGATCTTTGCCGAAGACTGACCGAAAATGTTCGACCATATCGCTCGATATCAGGATCTCAGTGATCGAGGAGGTGTAAAATGCATCAGTGCGTTTAAAGCGTTTAGTAACGATGATTATTACACTCGCGATTAGTTGCGGTTATCGTACGCATTCGAGTGATTCGTTATAGTTACGGGGCTTTGAAGTTAATTTAAAATTTAATTAATTTTTAATTACGTTCTGTCAACTTTGTTAAAAGGTTCGCTTAAAATGAAGTGATAGAATGCGTAGTGAAGTTGTTTATACCTTCGTTATTATATGTAATCAATTAATTCGATTGCCGTACGTGTCTCGATATTTAATTTAAATGGTGCACTTTGGGAAAAAGTGCATTGTAGACATTATTATTTTTTTATTTCAATTACCATAATTTGTGGATGTGTTGTAGGTAAGAAGCACATTGTATATAGAATTGTGAGATCAAGATTGTTCGAATGATACAAAATTTCAAGATATGTATATAAAGTGATGACTATTTAACAAAAACGAGTTTTCTTTGTGAGTAAACCGAAGACACTAAATTATTTTGCATAAAAAGCGCATTCGAGCGCAACATAAAAATATAGTCAATGTTGTAAAGCGTGTATTTTACTTATATTCGCATGTGACTTAGTGTTTGCAAATATTACGAGTACGTGTATATGTTTAATTGTAGTTTTGCTTTTCTTCAAGCCGAACGAGCAATACAAAATATGCAAATCGAAAATGTTGTGTTATGACTTCAGTATTTAAAAATGAAATACCATTCGTATTCTGCGTCAATTCGAATGTTTAACATAGTTATATATATAGATTTACGAAATAAGAATTAACTAATTCCAATTTTTATATTATTATTTTATTATTTTATTATTATTTTAAATTTTATAAATATCCTTACTGTAAAATTATAGAAGCACCTTCATTTTCGTCAAATATACATATACATTCTATAGGTAAATCGTTGAGCGTATACATACGTTAAAATAAAAGTTCAATAACCCAAATTCGTAAAGATTTTGTTACAAATGCCATAAATTTCATTTAATAGGAAAGTAGTCAAACAATTGTTGAATCAGCAGTGCTATACGTATATGTAGATACAGCGAGTTTTCAATTTAAATTTTCATGCAAACGTCGCGCGAATATTCGATTCCGAACGATCTTTGCCGAAGACGACCGAAAATGTTCGACCATATCGCTCGATATCAGGATCTCAGTGATCGAGGAGGTGTAAAATGCATCAGTGCGTTTAAAGCGTTTAGTAACGATGATTATTACACTCGCGATTAGTTGCGGTTATCTTACGCATTCGAGTGATTTCGTTATAGTTACGGGCTTTGAAGTTGATTTAAAATTTAATTTAATTTTTAATTACGTTCTGTCAACTTTGTTAAAAGGTTCGCTTAAAATGAAGTGATAGAATGCGTAGTAAAGTTGTTATACTATTCGTTTATTATATGTAATCAATTAATTCGATTGCCGTACGTGTCTCGATATTTAAATTTAAATGGTGCACTTTGGGAAACAAGTGTATTGTAGACATTATTATTTTTTTATTTCAATTACCATAATTTTTGTGTAGTGTTTTGTAGGTAATAATAACAATTGTATATAGGAATTGCGAGGATAATTTATAATAAAAATACTTGCACATATTGATATTTGTTACAAAATATAGTGCAATTGCGAGTGTAAAATAAACATTGAACAAAATGTTACAATAAATATTGTTATGTTGTTGAGGAATTGAGGAATAGAGTGGACAAATCATACAAATTACTATGTTACATAGTAACAATTTATTACAAGTTTATTAATTTTTGTTATAAATCTATTAAATTTTGCTAAATTTTGCAGTAAATTTTATTACATAACATAGTATTTTTTTCTAATTTGTCCACTCTGTTCCTAAATTCCTCAATAATATAACAATTTATACAAAAAAACATAGTAATTTTTATTATAACTTTTTTCTTCGTATAGTAATTTTTAATATATACCACATTTTCCATTGTGTCATTTAATAAATTTTGGGCATTTTATACATTCAATGCGTCTCATATACTATATTTAGCAGGTTGAGTTCACTTAATTTCCACGTATATAATAAAGAAAACGACTCAGGAGGAAAAAAAAATCACGAACCATCGATTACGATGCGAGTGTACGTAAGTGAACGGTTGCGAAAATAATCACCGATAAAAGTTGTACGTGTCACGAAATTTACAGTGCGAATGCACGCATCACGCTTTAACGACCGAAACAATACACAACTTGTCGATGTATACACATGAACAAGGTTCGATAAGAATATAACCAAGCGTTTTTTAATTTTGTCGGTATGTACAATGTAAAACGGTAAAAATATGAAGCGGGTACCCCCAAAAAAAAGTAAATAAACAATTAAACTTTGAGGGTGTTAAGTATCCGGCCTCGATCGCACGATCAAATCTAATAGTCCGAGTGCACAACGACACAGACGGGTCGTTGCGAAGCCGCTATCTTGAAGCGTTTAGTAGTGCTTCGGTACGTCAATTGATCGCTACAGATAAATTTACGCTCTCTCGCGGTGCAATGTCAGGTTTGGGTAAATCTTTTCTTTATCGATGTCATACCGCGAACGAACGAACGATAGAAATATAGAATGACGTTACCGCGGCCGATCACTCGTGTGGAAAATGACAGTTAGATTTAATACGCGTAATAGTAACGCTCCTCTACTCGTCTAAATCAACATTGCAGCTTCCTTATCTTCGATCCGATGATTGGCTAGTTTTGTTGCGGCTATCAATATTTCGATTTTTTTTTTCAAAACGAACTATATGAACGGAGAAAATCCAGGGTCGCGTATAATCCGTCAGTCTAATCGAAGCTGCCGCGGGAACGTCAACAGCTTCTCGTTATCGCTTATAAACCAACGTTAATTAATTCGTTTCGAGTGTACCGATTGGTTTTCACACAAACTTCCGCGATTCCAGCTTTTTCTCGCGAGTTACGATTGCGATAGGATCTTTTTTTTCTCATTTTTTTTTTTCAAATATATTAGTGAACGTTATGCGGTGTTACTATTTTATTCATATTTCTACACTATTGAATGATAGAAATTAAATGGTGTGGCACACAATTATACTATCGAAAATTGATAGAAAATAACCACTCTTCTAAACAAAATAAGAAAAAAAAGAACCTCTAATCGTTTAAAAAAAAATAAAAATTCTTCTCTTACATTATGCCCAAGATATAGTTTATACACTTAATAATAATAAAAAAAATCATTCTTTAAATTTTATGTTCTACAGTGAGTACGTATAAAAGTGTTTAAAGTGTAGTGCAGTGGAATCAAGGAATTAAGTATGTGATAGTGTAGTAAAAGAAGAAAAATTAAAAGTGCGAGTCGTAGCGGACCATGACACTTACGAAGCAGGTGAAGAAGAGCCTGAAAGTACGCGACGGAGAAGTGACGAGCCTTAAAAATAGACTAGTTGTAGAAGCCGTAATACTGCCGGGGATTCCAGACGTCAAGATGTCAAAGGATCCAAAGGCGTCGAGGAAAGAATCAGGTGAGTCGATAACTCTTGTAAACGTAGAATCAATTTTTCTCGTTGTACTTGCGATGTAGAATCAACAACGCTGTAAACGATATATATTCTTATAGATAATCAAAATTGATTTTATACACTGATATTTTATCGCTGAGAAAAATTTTAGATTGAAAATTACAATAGTGTCCGTTAGGCAAGTCACAGGTAGACAAATTAGAAAAATTACTATAGTTCAATAAAAATATGATTATATAGTTTAGAATTAAATTTACTACACTGAGAAAAAAGTTATAGTAAAAATTACAATGTTGTCTATTAATGCAGGGACAGACTGACACAATCCAAAATTTTACCTATAGTGTATAAGTAAATTTTACTGAAGTTGTAGTAAATATTACCAGAATTGGTAGTAAAAATTAATAACTTTCTAGTAAAATTTATTATACACTATGGTAAATTTTTGGATTGCGTCAGTCTGTCTCCGCATACTAGACAATATTGTAATTTTTACATCAACTTTTTCTCAGTGTATAATTCTTGTATATGATTTATTTACTAGCAATTATATTGCTATTATTACAGTAGATTTTGTAATTTTTAATAAAAATTTCTCTCCGTGTATACATGTATATGTATTTATAAAAAAATATATATGTATACTACTTACCATATTTTGGTTAAAACGCGATAATGATTATTTTGCATAATATACGAAATAAGGTTGCATTGAATCCAGGTAAACCGACGGAACAACCACCCGATGGAAAGCTTAACCGTAAGCCGTCGCTACGTCGAAAGTTTGGGGCGCTGTTAAGGGGGAGCGCAGACTTACCGGCGGCCATCAACCGAGGCCTCCAGCCGATCCGGCGGAGCGTGAGCTTTGGTAAGTGCTTCGGTACGTCAATTGATCGCTACAGATAAATTTACGCTCTCTCGCGGTGCAATGTCAGGTTTGGGTAAATCTTTTCTTTATCGATGTCATACCGCGAACGAACGAACGATAGAAATATAGAATGACGTTTACCGCGGCCGATCACTCGTGTGGAAAATGACAGTTAGATTTTTAATACGCGTAATAGTAACGCTCCTCTACTCGTCTTAAATCAACATTGCAGCTTCCTTATCTTCGATCCGATGATTGGCTAGTTTTGTTGCGGCTATCAATATTTCGATTTTTTTTTTTCAAAACGAAACTATATGAACGGAGAAAATCCAGGGTCGCGTATAATCCGTCAGTCTAATCGAAGCTGCCGCGGGAACGTCAACAGCTTCTCGTTATCGCTTATAAACCAACGTTAATTAATCGTTTCGAGTGTACCGATTGGTTTCACACAAACTTCCGCGATTCCAGCTTTTCTCGCGAGTTACGATTGCGATAGGATCTTTTTTTTCTCATTTTTTTTTTCAAATATATTAGTGAACGTTATGCGGTGTTACTATTTTATTCATATTTCTACACTATTGAATGATAGAAATTAAATGGTGTGGCACACAATTATACTATCGAAAATTGATAGAAAATAACCACTCTTCTAAACAAAATAAGAAAAAAAGAACCTCTAATCGTTTAAAAAAAATAAAAATTCTTCTCTTACATTATGCCCAAGATATAGTTTATACACTTAATAATAATAAAAAAAATCATTCTTTAAATTTTATGTTCTACAGTGAGTACGTATAAAAGTGTTTAAAGTGTAGTGCAGTGGAATCAAGGAATTAAGTATGTGATAGTGTAGTAAAAGAAGAAAAATTAAAAGTGCGAGTCGTAGCGGACCATGACACTTACGAAGCAGGTGAAGAAGAGCCTGAAAGTACGCGACGGAGAAGTGACGAGCCTTAAAATAGACTAGTTGTAGAAGCCGTAATACTGCCGGGGATTCCAGACGTCAAGATGTCAAAGGATCCAAAGGCGTCGAGGAAAGAATCAGGTGAGTCGATAACTCTTGTAAACGTAGAATCAATTTTTCTCGTTGTACTTACGATGTAGAATCCACATCGCTGTAAACGATATATATTCTTATAGATAATCAAAATTGATTTTATACACTATATTTTATCGCTGAGAAAAATTTTAGATTGAAAATTACAATAGTGTCCGTTAGGCAAGTCACAGGTAGACAAATTAGAAAAATTACTATAGTTCAATAAAAATATGACTATATAGTTTAGAATTAAATTTACTACACTGAGAAAAAAGTTATAGTAAAAATTACAATGTTGTCTATTAATGCAGGGACAGACTGACACAATCCAAAATTTTACTATAGTGTATAATAAATTTTACTGAAGTTGTAGTAAATATTACCAGAATTGTAGTAAAAATTAATAACTTTCTAGTAAAATTTATTATACACTATGGTAAATTTTTGGATTGCGTCAGTCTGTCTCCGCATGACTAGACAATATTGTAATTTTTACATCAACTTTTTTCTCAGTGTATAATTCTTGTATATGATTTATTTACTAGCAATTATATTGCTATTATTACAGTAGATTTTGTAATTTTTAATACAAAATTTTTCTCCGTGTATACATGTATATATATTTATAAAAAAAATATATATGTATATACTACTTACCATATTTTGGTTAAAACGCGATAATGATTATTTTGCATAATATACGAAATAAGGTTGCATTGAATCCAGGTAAACCGACGGAACAACCACCCGATGGAAAGCTTAACCGTAAGCCGTCGCTACGTCGAAAGTTTGGGGCGCTGTTAAGGGGGAGCGCAGACTTACCGGCGGCCATCAACCGAGGCCTCCAGCCGATCCGGCGGAGCGTGAGCTTTGGTAAGGGCCTCGATCAACCACAACCGCCACCTAAGCCAATTGGATTGAAACCCTTTAGGACTCGTTCGGTTCAATGGTACAACAGTCTCAGCTCCCTTGCTGAAAACGAAGCTGAAGAAACGAAACCGACCTCCTTTGCTTCGCAAGAACAAATTTACCCGAGTGGCGTTACGCGCACTCAGAGCTTCATCGATAAAACTCCTGTAAGATTTCGAACATCTTTTCTTTTCGCATTATTTTTAGTTTTTTCTTTTTTTTTTTCTTTACGACGAAATATTCCATATTTTTTAATAAATAAAATGTCAATTTATGTACTCACTGTACATCAACGATTAATCATTATTTTTGTATTATTAATATTTTCCTCCTCTGATGTTTAGCGATTGATAAATTATCTATTTATATATTTTATCAGTAGCATTTGAAACATTAGGTACACAAGTTTTATGTGCGCTTTACCAGTCGAGTAATCAATACAATTAAAAGATAACTAAATTCAGCAAATAAATAAGAATTCTATTGAAATATATATTTTTATTCGTTACAGTAAATTTTGCAACTCGAGCATGATTAGCCTCGATTCTTTGATTAACCTGCACAATTTACATTTTAATTTATTCTCTTTAAAAACAATTATATCTTTTTTTTCCCCGTCCAACTATGTTCACGGAAGAAAGCCTCTTATCAAGTTTAAAGTAGTCTATTAATACTATAACTTATAATCTTTGAGAATCAGTTGGTAGATACTAATCTCGTGCTCTTTCCCAATTTTCCATCTAGAATTTGAGCACCGAAAACCAATTCGGAACTATTATTTTTATAACAAATTTATTGCAATTATTATGTTAAATTAATATGTTTGTCTTTACTTTTAATACGTATGTATAATCTCAAAACCTCGATTATTTACTTTGAAAATTAAAATAAACAATACGTATATATATCTACAAAGCGTCATTCTCTGTTTCGTCCGTACTATTATAAAAAAATGATAGATTTCATCAAACTTTTTCACTAAAGTCGATATGAAAAAATTCCAAAAAACTCGTAATACTCGTTCAAATAATCGTTACGAAAATATAGCCGCGATACTCGATCCCACACACGCACACACACATACAGCGTATACGAGCATGTGTGTACGTGTACGTGTATGTATGTGTATGAAAGAATGCAAATCGCCTTAGGACTCCAATTGAAATTCTCGTTGCATCGGGATTCCCCCGGTAACTCGATATGTCTAGTCGACAAAATTGAGAGACTCGATCGTAGTTTCTCTAGGTTTGACCATGTACATGTAATATTGCGTCTGTGTACGTACGTATTATTTTTCTTCGTCTCTTTGCAATACCTATCGTTATTGTTTATCCTTTCTCTTTTAACGTTTTCCTTTTCATGATTATTTCAGGGATAAAAGGATATATTTCTTATTTAAATCAATTATATATGAACTTTTTCTTCTATTATTGATTTTGGGATACGCTTCGAAAGAGATATACGCTGGCAAAAGTTTTTCGACTCGGATGGATCTCGGAGGTTTTCCGAGTCAACGAATACGTAAAATTTTGTTTTTCTAATTGCACTTTTAGTTGCTTTGATCTATTGGGTTGTTAGATGTATTAATTTATAAACGGTATTTGTTGTAATTTTTCGTTCCTTCGAAATTCCGTATAAATCCTCTATTATTATAATGATTAATATATAAAAAATACACTGAGAAAAATGATATAAGAAAAATTACTATATTTTATAGTAATGGTGGGACATACTTCGACTATCGTAATTTTTGCTATATTTTGTAGTAATTTTTGTTATAATTTTTAGAAAAATTATTACGCGTACATAGGAAAAATTGCTATAAAACATAATGAAAAGTACGATAATCGAAGTATGTCCCAGCATCACTATAAAATATAGTAATTTTTGTTATTTCATTTTTCTCAGTGTATATGTATACGAAACAAAATTTGACGTTATCCTAAATGTCCGTATCAAATCGCCTATGAAAATCCCATAATCTTGCGGATCGAGGTTCGGTTATATTATCGTAAGCTATTAATTCGCCGTAAAATCGAAGGATCTATATGTAACCGCTCATGTAAACGCCGCTAATTTACAAGGTATTCATGTGAATTTTCATATTTCCCGCCGAATAATTGTGTCGTTCTGGCGCGAAGATCGAATTACCGGACGTACGCGCGGGTTAATTAAATATCGACCTACTACGGACGTGTAGTTTCCCCTTTTGAATATATACGTACCCTTTTGTAATCTCGATATACCGGCTTCGTTTCATGCTATTTTTCCTCTGTAGAATTATTATTATTTTTCTTTTTCCCGAAAATTTCCGTGATACTCTTTGTCATAATTTACATTTATAGCAGTATGAAAATTACGTATTACTTTCTTTTGAATTTTGTGGGTTTAAAAATAATGTTTGTGTTTATTTAACTGAATTTTATATGCTATAACCTGAAACTGGTCAAATGTTTTTAACGTATAAAAATATTTTTTTTTTTTATTTTTTAATTTATAATATTTTGATCGCGAATTTCAAGGTATGGATTTTATTAAATTTAATATTGAGTAAGTTATATCCATTGCACAAAATTAATTTTGATAACTTTGTCAACGAAATGGAATATTGACTAACTTTGGTTACTCGAATGTAATGATTTTTATTTTTATTTATACTTTTATGCGGGTGCTGCAAAAATAAAATTTATTAAGAAAATACAGGGAATAAAATAGTGTATCAAAAACATGTCGGTACGAAAGATGGGTTATTTTCTTCTTCTTAAAGAAGATATACTTTTTATTAAAAAATATTTACTACACGTATAGCACAAACTTAATAAAAAAGAAACGGTAACTTAATCTTTTTAGGTAAGTTCACAGTGAAAGAAATATTAATAAAAAGTATATTTAACAAAAATGAAATGAAAAAGACATAGCCTGCTTATGAAGCGAAACGAGACCCTCGTGCCAGTTGCCTTATTTAAATATGAGAGGATTTTAAATTCTATAATTATAATTATGCCAGTAATAATAGAAAGTGTTAAAACATACATTTATTACAGTATCTTTTTTTGAGGTATATGTATAGATATTTTACAAACTAATGAAAAGAAATTCCATTATATTTGGTTTTGATTATAACGTTATCCTCAATTGAAAAATGTACATATTTATCCGCAGTGATTTTTCTCGATAAAAATTAATATCATATTTATTTGCGTTATTCGTAGTTTCGATCCTATTGAATAGAATATTCTTCCTCTCCTTCGAGGCGAAAATAGAAAGAGTTTGCGTATGAATACTTCGAAGCGCTTAAATGAGCCCGCTTTGCTCGTTGATGAACGAGGGATGTGCAAACGCTTCACTCACTGGCGATTAAAAAGCTCTTCCCAAGAAAGAATCCTTTTGTCCATTAACTTTGAAGTATCAAAGTTCATTCGTTCATTGTGTATACGTTTTTTTTCCTACACTCTATTATTTAACGGAACTAAAAAATATTTTTTTTATATATTTGTATATTTTCTCAATTTTATTACGATTTATCGTTCGTCGTAATAAAAAACTTCAATTGTAATTTTTATTTACAAATTTTTGCGCAGATACCGAGTTCCCAATCGAATTTCTTACCTCACTGTAGCTCATTTTTATTAGATAAACTAATTTATTATACCGATTTCCTGGGAAGAAAAAAAAAAGAAAAAAAGTGAATTTCATAATAAATTCCTTATTGAAATACAACAGAACAATCGGTGTAATCCCGAGCAAATAAGAGCGAATTGAGTTCACTGCATCCAGAAAAAAAAGGATGGGGAGGGGTCGAATGAGGTACACCTCCTTACGAAACTATAAAATAAAGCGCACCGCCAGTTTCTTTGATCCGGTCTGCACAGTGGATTCTACAGATTTTTATTCGTTGCACGCGACTTCCACCTGAAAGTATTTTAGCTCGACTTTCCAAATAAAATGTACGAGCTTGTAAAATCTTCTTACTTTTTTTTTTTTACTTCGAAAGAAGGAATATATGAGTATGGAATCGTCAATTTTATACACGAGAAGTGTGAAAGGCTCATAGGGCATTAAAACTCGAGAGACGCGAGTTATAAAGTCGTGGAATTTACGACACACTAGGCGCAAGTCCTTTTCATTCGTGGTTTTCTAACGTAATTCATTTGCTATCGATTTTGACTCGAGGGTACGTTACAATTTTGCATGTATATGTACCGAGAAATATATTTCTTTTTGCATTACGATTTTTTCGGATATTTTTTTTCTTTTCGGTCAAATGTACATAGGTATATATGTATATGCATAGACATTTTGATAGAGTTAACGTATCTTCCTTTTTGAAGAAACTTACGAGATGAACTTTAATTTTAACTACAATCTATTGCATTGGACACCGGAGAATCCGATCCCGTTAAAAATTCAAGTAACCATTTGCTGCGAATAAAAAGTTGATTCATTTTTAATGTTTTGCTTTTCATAATAAAATAATAAAATTTTGTATGATATAAAGATACACACCGATCAAAATAAAGAAATGACATTACAATATTCATTTATTAAAATTGAACATTTCGACAAAAATAAATACAAATATATATTTTATTTGAAACCACTAAATTTTTTTTCTGTCTACGCATATAAAAAAATTGTAGGAAAAGGTAGAGATAAATATAAATGGAGAAGAGGAAAGCTTTAAAGGTAATAATCTAATTAATTATAAAGGACTTTCTAATTTACCAAAAATGTATGTTTCGATAGAAATTTTCATTTCTATAATACATACCATATACAGGTATATATATCTCGTCTCAGCCTCTTATCTTACACTTTTCCAATTTCGTCAAAACGCTCGAGTATTAATGAAATACATTTCGTTGGTCCGCGGTGCCTGTAAATTTCCCTACGAAACATAATTTTGTGCCTTAAGCTCTACGAAGTTGCATCCGCAAGTCGAAATCTTACGGACTTAATGTAGATCGCAATTTGCGCAGTCCAGGAGAGTTTAACGATAAACCGCGGAGAAGATTGAAAAAGCAATTACAAAATGAGTTTATTTCCTCGGGGGATCTAACAGCTCTTCTTTTTCTCCGAATCCTGGGGTATATATACATAACAAAAACGAAAAAAAAATGGAGGAGAAGAAGAAGGGACCGTAAAACTTTTAACGATATTAAAATGATTACCACTGATTAATTGGTTTCAACGTGCATAAAAGTAAAATACATTTTATTTTACGGCTCGTCGACGATCCGTCGACTATAATACTCGACGAGTCGCAAATGTGGCGTTAAGGAAAGGGTGAGCGATGATAATTTATTGTTCAATCGGAAAATTAAACCGAGTGAATTAAATGTGCCTATGTATATATATGAGGTATTCCACGTGAAGTGGTCCGATCAAAATTTTAAAATGCACCAAATTTTGGTTGTACATTGCAAATGTTTTTCAGAATACAGAAAAAAATTTTTAGGTACTGGAATTTATTTGTTCAAAAGTTATTCTAACCTTATATTCTAACCTTATCATAACTTTTTACAGAATTGAAGGCCATAAAAATGGTATTGCCCCAAGCTTTCTTATAGACTTTTGGATAAAAAGTCAATTGTGGCGCACTTGCACTTTTTTTGAGTTGAATATTGACATGTAGTTTATGTAACATTAACCTTGAGATTAGAAATTCTAACCCAGAAGGATAAATTCTAGACATTATCAGCAACGAATGTTACATATAAAGTTCTAAGAATAACTTTTGAGCTAATAAATTCCAGTACCTAAAAATTTTTTCTGTATTCTGAAAAACATTTGCAATGTGTACCCAAAATTTGGTGCATTTTAAAATTTGGATCGCGAGCACTTCACGTGGAATACCCCATATATATATATATATATACGTATAACGATATACGACCCACCGTTATAATTTACGCGTTGATTCACCAGAATTGAATACAAATGTACGTAAATGAATGTTTTAAATTAAATTAAAGGTACTGACAAAATGTTTCGCGCGTCGAACTTTATTTACCACGAAACACGTTGTATCAGCGCGCGCGCGCGCGCATGCAACGTTCAAAATTATTATCTAAATTAAATTTTAAATGCGTTTTTATCGCAATAATTGCAACGCGGTGAAGTTTTTAATTATTAATAATTTTTACTTTTTTTAATATCTCTATAAGTACACTTCGTCCTTTATTACACTGCAAATAGGTATATAGGGTATTTAATACGATCCCATTAAAAACGTTAACAGCACCTCATATCTTTTAAATTCGATACACACCGCGATCAAGTTGTTTAGTGGATCATTAATATATACGGTAATAATTGATAGTACGCGGTCATGATTACAACGTGTATAGGTATATATATACATACATAGACGAGAGGCACGTAGATTGTAAACGACGAAAGAAAAAAATGTATATACACCTTCTTCAAAGTCGAGTCGAGGTTTCGCGCAATTAACGGCTATATATACAATTGTTATAGGGAAGAAAGTTGACTCTGTACAGAGTGGCGAGAGGTAAGTAGTCATCGCGAGTAACAGGGAAAACCTTTTATTTCGAGAAACCCTCGAGTAGGTATTATAACGTTGGAAAAGAGGTCGCCCCATATTGACGGATCAGCTCTCGGTGGTTCTTCTTTACTTCCGGCTACGATTCTCCCTCTCTTTCTCTCTCTCTCTCCGATTCCATTCGTCAACGTATACTCGCGCACGGTGCTAGAAATCTCGCTTCGGTGCAAAACGAAAGAAGAATAACGGTAGAACGTAAGTCACTGGAATAATCGCGCAATAATCTCTTAATGCGCTCCATATCCGTGAACGTGCGACCCTGCATTTTTTAGTCGCATGCCAACGCAGTTTATACCTACTCACACACACACACACGCATAATATACAAATATATATTTTATTTGAAACCACTAAATTTTTTTTCTGTCTACGCATATAAAAAAATTGTAGGAAAAGGTAGAGATAAATATAAATGGAGAAGAGGAAAGCTTTAAAGGTAATAATCTAATTAATTATAAAGGACTTTCTAATTTACCAAAAATGTATGTTTCGATAGAAATTTTCATTTCTATAATACATACCATATACAGGTATATATCTCGTCCTCAGCCTCTTATCTTACACTTTTCCATTTCGTCCAAAACGCTCGAGTATTAATGAAATACATTTCGTTGGTCCGCGGTGCCTGTAAATTTCCCTACGAAACATAATTTTGTGCCTTAAGCCTACGAAGTTGCATCCGCAAGTCGAAATCTTACGGACTTAATGTAGATCGCAATTTGCGCAGTCCAGGAGAGTTTAACGATAAACCGCGGAGAAGATTGAAAAAGCAATACAAAATGAGTTATTTCCTCGGGGATCTCAACAGCTCTTCTTTTTCCCGAATCCTGGGGTATATATACATAACAAAAACGAAAAAAAATGAGGAGAGAAGAAGGGACCGTAAAACTTTTAACGATATTAAAATGATTACCACTGATTAATTGGTTTCAACGTGCATAAAAGTAAAATACATTTTATTTTACGGCTCGTCGACGATCCGTCGACTATAATACTCGACGAGTCGCAAATGTGGCGTAGAAGAAAGGGTGAGCGATGATAATTTATTGTTCAATCGGAAAATTAAACCGATGTGAATTAAATGTGCCTATGTATATATATGAGGTATTCCACGTGAAGTGGTCCGATCAAAATTTTAAAATGCACCAAATTTTGGTTGTACATTGCAAATGTTTTTCAGAATACAGAAAAAAATTTTTAGGTACTGGAATTTATTTGTTCAAAAGTTATTCTAACTTCATATTCTAACCTTATCATAACTTTTTACAGAACTGAAGGCCATAAAAATGGTATTGCCCCAAGCTTTCTTATAGACTTTTGGATAAAAAAATCAATTGTGGCGCACTTGCACTTTTTTTGAGTTGAATATTGACATGTAGTTTATGTAACATTAACCTTGAGATTAGAAATTCTAACCCAGAAGGATAAATTCTAGACATTATCAGCAACGAATGTTACATATAAAGTTCTAAGAATAACTTTTGAGCTAATAAATTCCAGTACCTAAAAATTTTTTTCTGTATTCTGAAAAACATTTGCAATGTGTACCCAAAATTTGGTGCATTTTAAAATTTGGATCGGAGCACTTCACGTGGAATACCCCATATATATATATATATATATATACGTATAACGATATACGACCCACCGTTATAATTTACGCGTTGATTCACCAGAATTGAATACAAATGTACGTAAATGAATGTTTTAAATTAAATTAAAGGTACTGACAAAATGTTTCGCGCGTCGAACTTTATTTACCACGAAACACGTTGTATCAGCGCGCGCGCGCGCGCATGCAACGTTCAAAATTATTATCTAAATTAAATTTTAATGCGTTTTTTATCGCAATAATTGCAACGCGGTGAAGTTTTTAATTATTAATAATTTTTACTTTTTTTAATATCTCTATAAGTACACTTCGTCCTTTATTACACTGCAAATAGGTATATAGGGTATTTAATACGATCCCATTAAAACGTTAACAGCACCTCATATCTTTTAAATTCGATACACACCGCGATCAAGTTGTTTAGTGGATCATTAATATATACGGTAATAATTGATAGTACGCGGTCATGATTACAACGTGTATAGGTATATATATACATACATAGACGAGAGGCACGTAGATTGTAAACGACGAAAGAAAAAAAATGTATATACACCTTCTTCAAAGTCGAGTCGAGGTTTCGCGCAATTAACGGCTATATATACAATTGTTATAGGGAAGAAAGTTGACTCTGTACAGAGTGGCGAGAGGTAAGTAGTCATCGCGAGTAACAGGGAAAACCTTTTATTTCGAGAAACCCTCGAGTAGGTATTATAACGTTGGAAAAGAGGTCGCCCCATATTGACGGATCAGCTCTCGGTGGTTCTTCTTTACTTCCGGCTACGATTCTCCCTCTCTTTCTCTCTCTCTCTCCGATTCCATTCGTCAACGTATACTCGCGCACGGTGCTAGACATCTCGATGAGGAATACCGAGGAGCGATGCTTATTAAATAATAACAAAAAAATATCATAACGAGATGAAATAGACCTAGAAATGTGAAAAAAGATGGAAGGAGAATAGTGTGTGTAATTTTCCTACCGGCGTAGCTCCGTTTCGTTTCTCCATTCTCTTGATACTCGGAGTTCCGTTTAATCCTCACGTCGTCCAACTCGGGGTGGAAATCTCGCTTCGGTGCAAAACGAAAGAAGAATAACGGTAGAACGTAAGTCACTGGAATAATCGCGCAATAATCTCTTAATGCGCTCCATATCCGTGAACGTGCGACCCTGCATTTTTTAGTCGCATGCCAACGCAGTTTATACCTACTCACACACACACACACACACACGCATAATATACAAATATATATATACGTATAATGATATGTGGATTTCCTTATTCTCGACAAACGTGAATTCGCAGATTTATACATACTTTGTCATATAATCACAAATTCATCTACAATTTTTTTTTATAACAGTTTCGATTGTTTTTGTTTTTTTTTGTGTTTGTAAGAGTATTGTTTATGTCGAAGCAGTAAACAACAATATAATATATTGTAGCGTTTTATAAATTATGGAATTATTCTTTGGTCTATATATATAGATTATGTATAGTATTCAGAGGGTACTTAAAAATTTTTTTAATTTTCCCATGAAATTTTGTCCTTAGCAAAGTCGAGGAACAATACAAAAATTCAAATTTCCTGACTTTAAAAATTTTTAGATTGTTAGTTATAACGCAAAATATTAGAATTGTTGTTAAAACACCAACATTTTTATCAACACGAGCTATCGCAATTACAAGTTTTAATTAAATGTGTGTACAATTTTTTATTTAATAGAATAATCGTTTTGCAAATTTCGATGTATAATTTTATTGGCCAGAGTACTTTGGTTAGAAATAATGAAAAAAAAAATACATTGATTTTCAAAATATTATGAGTTCATTGTCCTCATTTCATTTATAAATAATAAATCCATACTAGGGATGTACCACGAATTTCAAAATAGCGCATCGAAATAATAAAACCACCTTAAAATTTATCCTTAATTTTTTTGTTAATTATTTGCTCATTTTTTGCGGTAATCTTGATTTTTCTCCACTTCATATTTCAGATCTGCGGTGGGTTATAGACCGAGTAAAAAAAGATAATTTTTTTTTTTTTTTTTTATTAAAAGCTTACCTAGGCCTACATATATGTTAGGACCTATACAGCAGAAGTATACATTGATTGTACATACATTATATTTACGGTATTTGTTGACATTTTTTTTTTTACATATTGTTTATAAACTTTACATTTTTGATTATATTTATATCTATTATACATTAATTTTGCATGTTTCAAAAAATTTACATATTATTTGTAGGATTCTTGTATCTAATATAGCCAAGAAGGATTTAATTGTGTATGGCGGATATTGTTTATACTTTTTCAAATTATTTATTAAATATGCTCTTTGTGAATCGAAATTATGACAGTTCCATAAAATATGGTTTAAGTCTTGAAATGCTTCCCCACATTCACATTGAGGATTAGTTATGATGTGTACTCGAAAAAGAGATCCCGCTAAATTATAGTGATCGGCACGGCATCTATTAATAGAAACTATAGTTTTGCGATTCAGATTTTTTTTAATGAACCAAGGTTTTTTTGTTTCTGTTTTATATATTTTAAAATATTCTTTGCCTTTTCTGTTTCCTTGTTCTTTTACATAGTGATCAGTGCTTGAGTAAGCTTGTTTTTTAAAATGTTCATATAAGTCAGTATAAGGGATTAGATGGAAATTAAGGTATTTTTTTCAGTAGCCATTTTGGCAGCTTGATCTGCTTTTTCGTTTCCTATTAGCCCCAAATGTGCGGGTATCCAAAAGAGATTTTGTTCTCTATTATTTTTTTTTAATTTCATCCATTTATTCTTAATTTGAAGTATATACGGGTTGGTAGCAGCATTCATTTTTGTATTTTCTAAATTCTGTAGTGCACTCAAGGAATCCGAGAAAATAAATATATTGCGATCGGCATTTAGTAACGCTATATCCATAGCTTCATTGAGAGCAATGCATTCTGCTGTAAAGACAGAGGCATTACGGTTTATACTTTTTATTATCTCTAGTTTTAATTTTGGTGCAACGCATGCTACTCCAACACAGTCGTTATCCAGTATCTTGCTGCCATCCGTATATATCTCCAAAGCATTGTGCTTGTCCAAAAAAGATAATTATTACATTTATTTATAAAAAAATGAACTTTTATGCTAAACTCGAATACAGAAGTGCACTAAATAAATTCCAAGTCAATACAACAAGGACACCCTACAAAATTTCTACACCGAAAAATCACGGAAAACGGTACGTTTTATGGTGTCTTTGTTGTATTAACCTGTATCTTTGTAGACTGACTTATTATTTAATTATCTAGTGCAGTTCTGTATTTGGAATTCGCATAAAATTGCATATTTCTTTAAACAAATAGAATAATTATCTTTTTTTGTTCGGTCGGTAACCCACCGGATGTGCCGCCCCTTTAAGGGGATATCAAAGTAGTTTTGTTACCAAGGGAGTCATTTATCGACTGAGGAAAAAGAAAACTAATCAATTTTTATCCTTTCTAGCT
Source organism: Theocolax elegans (assembly GCA_026168455.1). NCBI lineage: Eukaryota > Metazoa > Arthropoda > Insecta > Hymenoptera > Cerocephalidae > Theocolax > Theocolax elegans. The sequence continues at coordinate 64,589,864 of CM047428.1, read as the reverse complement.
TATCAACCGAGATAAACAAGTAATTTGAATTACAATTTATAAAATATTATAGTATTTGACAGAAGTACGAGAAAGCGCGTGTTTGTTTACAAACAATTGACCTCTCTGTAAAATTTGAGAATAAAATGCAATCGGTTTTCCGAGAAACCCCATAGTCAAGAAATGTTGATTATTGATTTATTTATACTTTTGGCAAAGGTATTTCTTGGAAACTCAATTGCATTTTCGTCTCAAATTTTAGACAGAGGTCAATAGTTTTTAGTTTAGGTGTCCTTGTTATATTGACCTGAAACTTTGTAGAATAACTTATATTATTTAATTATCTAGTGCAGTTTTGTGTAAGGGTTTTGGATACAATTCCGTATATTTTAAAATAACTGTAATACTTTTTTTTTGCTCGGTCGGTAACCCACCCCGGGTATGTCACCTCCTTATCTAGTGTTTCTGTATGCGGGTTTTGCATAAAATTGCATATTTTTTTAAATAAATGAAATTGTCATTTTTTTTTCTCGATAAATAACCCACCGGGTATATTACCCCTTTAATTTAAATATTAAGATAGCGTATATCTATAGCTATTGTAAACGTTCTAACTCTTGCCGAAATTTGTAGTTATTATCCAACAACATTCAAGAAAGTTTTAAAAAAAAGTTTTGGATTTGTTAAAAAGTAATGTAGTTGTTTTGTCTAAAATTTAATACATAGCAATAAAGGAAGAGTAAAGAAATCTTGCAATTATATTAATTATTTAATGTTATCTTTTAATTATGTCGATTTTAATATACTTTATCTCGATAATGTGGGTAAATATTGAGTATGGCATCCCCCGACGAGAGATTGATAAATTATATTTTTACATACTGGGAACAGCTGTTTCCTCTCCACGTTTTAGTAAAAGTTAATGTATTTTTATTATACATAGAAATCAATAAATTATAAACGCTGAAAATTTGAGTTTTTGTCGTTGTCCTTGAGACCCCGGTAATCTGAATCGTTAATTTCTAATTTAAATTAAATATTTTTAATTTTATTAAAATGTACGATCGACTATTCGACTGCATAGATGCTTACTTTTAAACGTATATATATTTATGTATGTAAGTTTAATCGATATTTTCGTATAATTCCCACGCATTATTCATCAATAACAAGAATAAGTTCTTAAAGGAAAATTCGAAATTTCAATGAAAAAAAGAAAGAAAACCTCGGTTTGGGATAAATAATTTAATTTCATTGTGTGTTTTGATAAAAAGAAATAACTGTGTAATATACGTAATCGAATGTAGAATTTCAATTACACACATATACTGATAGCTAAATTTACAAATTGAATATGTGACCAGGGTGAAAACGTAACCTCAACTTGATATTGCGATCAGATCATTAATGTCCCAACGAATCAATTTGGATACGGGTAAATCGAATAATTAAGCCGTATAACTATCTACTTAGACGATCAGTTTAAATGACAAATATTATTTATCGATTAACTAATTAGAAAGTGAAATTGAACGCATTATTAGTAAATACTTTATTTTCAAATCGCAAGACGCTTCCATTATTTTTCAAGTATATACAGACACACACATCGAACTTTATCACCTATATCTGTTAAAATATATGCAATAATTTATCTACTCCGAATCTTGTAAAAATACAACACAACACATTAAACGCTACGAATTTGTACACGTGACATATCTTTATAACCACACATTTTTCTTTTGTAATTAAATTGATATTATCTTTCTCGTGATGGATTGGCTGTAGGAAAAATAAAAACAGATATATAATCACGATTATTATTTGAAAAAAAAAAAAAATACAACAAAATATGCTTCTCCAATACACGTGTCAAGATTTTTCGAAAATTTAACCGTAAATTTTAGTCGTTGGTGTAACGTCGTCGCCAGGAATTCTATTTTTCTCCCCTAAACGATATTTGCGCAGCCCTTAGCCATATCGAGCTTTTAAAATGTCGCTCACGCAACCGGTGACGTACCTCCGCATTTATCGGACGCAGTTGAATTTAGATACGCCATCTATTTAAATATGAAATATGAATGTGTGCACACATTTGATTCTTCTCTTATACCCGTTTATAATCTATTATATATATATACTCTGTTTTTCAATTAAATATTTATGTATTTCGAGTAAATCTATGATACATTTGTTTTCGTATATAGTAATTAATATAGTACAGTTCTCATATATATTTTTTGTTGGGTATTCTATGTACTAAAAAAATACTTTGTAAACTTTTTTTCTATCATACTAGAAAAAAAAACATAATCCTTAACTACCAGTTTTTCTACTTTGCTTAAAATATACGTACTTTTTTGTATCTCACATGTACTATATATACGTTTATAAACTAAAATGTTTTCTAAATATCGTATAATTGTGATTATTATATATATTATACTTAAAATAATATTAAATACCGTGCACATCTGTCGCGTAATGTCGTGATGAACCATTACTCAAATTGTATGCAAACTTTGAGTAAATTATGCCAGGCCATTAGTTGATAAGGATTTAAACTCACCTTAACAATTTCAAACTTCTCTTAATTTAGAAATTATGATAATTATCCGTTTATCGTAAAGTAATGGTTAAAAAAAACGTTAATTAATTTAATAAACTAGTACAAACTTTTAAAATTTTAACTACCACCGAAATCTCTAATATATATATGTATATATATATTTGTATATAGGGGAGACTGGGGTATTTTTGTACAGGGGCATTTTTTGAATAGCTCTTTATATCGAAATATGAATGTGTGCACACATTTGATTCTTCTCTTATACCCGTTTATAATCTATTATATATACACTCTGTTTTTCAATTAAATATTTATGTATTTCGAGTAAATCTATGATACATTTGTTTTCGTATATAGTAATTAATATAGTACAGTTCTCATATATATATTTTGTTGGGTATTCTATGTACTAAAAAAATACTTTGTAAACTTTTTTCTATCATACTAGAAAAAAAAACATAATCCTTAACTACCAGTTTTTCTACTTTGCTTAAAATATACGTACTTTTTTGTATCTCACATGTACTATATATACGTTTATAAACTAAAATGTTTTCTAAATATCGTATAATTGTGATTATTATATATATTATACTTAAAATAATATTAAATATCGTGCACATCTGTCGCGTAATGTCGTGATGAACCATTACTCAAATTGTATGCAAACTTTGAGTAAATTATGCCAGGCCATTAGTTGATAAGGATTTAAACTCACCTTAACAATTTCAAACTTCTCTTAATTTAGAAATTATGATAATTATCCGTTTATCGTAAAGTAATGATTAAAAAAAACGTTAATTAATTTAATAAACTAGTACAAACTTTGTAAAATTTTAACTACCACCGAAATCTCTAATATATATATGTATATATATATTTGTATATAGGGGAGACTGGGGTATTTTTGAACAGGGGCATTTTTTGAATAGCTCTTTTATATCGTAATATTTATGTCCTAATATGACGGTTTCTTCAAATAAATGCTATTATCTCAAATCCCCCTATATTCCGAATCTATTGTTTACGTTTACACGAGACCTGCCAAATTGAGAATCTCATTTTATTTTATTTGTACTTCTTAGTTTTTGAAAACACACTTGCGCTGTACCTTTTATATACCTGCAAATCACACACGTTAAAAGTATTGATACTAGCTTTCTTTTGATCGTAATTACGTTGAAAAATATTAATTTACTACTATACGCACTGTGTATCTAAAGTTTTTTTCTATTTTGGGGTAATTTTTTTGGGGAACACGAATCCTGGGGTAAATTTGAACGTGTTAAGTAAATGGGTGCACGATGATTTTATATTATATTCATCGTGTGTCCAATCTAAAAGAAACGAAATCTAGTTAAATTTCACAAAATTAACTTTTGTTTTAGTGTGAAAGTTGGTAAGTGTAAAATGTTGTATTGATAAATTTGGTGCCTAAACAAATTCTGCAAGTTGCTAGAAAGTATGAATTTGAAGTTCCGTTAGTTTGAATTATAAAATATTAATATTTGCATCGAAAAACAAAATAAATCGCAAATAAGTTCAAAAATACCCCAGGGTATGTTCAACATTACCCCAGGATTGGGGAATTTTTGAACAAAATGCCTTTTCCTTCAACCGTAAAATAAACCGTCCTCAATAAATATCGTGGGTAAAAAAATTTGTCTTAATAGCTAAAGGCAAGTACTAGAAGTTGCCATGGTTCCAAATATAAAATTCGATAAGAAAAAAATAATTAAAAAAAAAGTTAAAAAATGCCCCAGTCTCCCCTACCTAATTATTATATACACACACCTAATTATTAAAAAGTTGTTATGATAAATATATATAGCGAGAGATGGAAATAAATGACATAAAAAATAAAGTGATTGATTAAAGTATATATTTCTTCCTTCCCTAATGTTTGTATTAAGAAGGTAAAAAATTGCATGGGGCTAATTAAAGATCGCGAGTGTATCGAGTCTATCTATCTTTAAGTATCTTAAAGCGAAAATTGATGCAGTCACTTATACACGGAATTTGTAAATTAGAGATTTATTTTTCGTTTAGAGAGATAAAGTAGGTTGTATTAATTTTATGTTTTGTCACGTCTGTCGATATTGGTGCGATATTTTAAAATTAACGAATCGATATATTTGTATATAGTCGTATATAATATATAATGATTTATTAGATTATTGAATGACTTGCATGAGTTTTTACGAGTAATATATATTAACGATGTGTAAAAATTCGGGATCAATTATATATCTTTACTTATACGAATTAATAGTAGTTATTATTTTCTTTTTTTTCTAGAATTCAATGAAATAGAATAAATACGATTGTTTCTTATTACATTGTATGTAATACTGTATTTTTCAAAAGGTCGTACCGAGAGGTATCTAATTTTCCATAACGTATATATAGAACGCGAAGAATGCAGCTTACATAACAAATTTAATGCACTTCGCCACTAGGTATTCCTGGAATTATAACATCAACTAAGCAAAAATTAGTCATTCTCGCAGACATTTACAATAGCATAGCCAATTTTTTTAATGCTTTTATATTATTACTTATTATTATTACTATTTTTATTATTACTATTTTAATAATAATTTTAATTTTAATTTTGGTAGTTTCCACGTACACCTTTTTACAGGTTTTTACGTATCCCCTACACCTTCATTCCATTTCCAATTTTACCCCTCTTTACCCCACCTTCTCGCATTCGCCCGGGTTATGCCCGTGGAGAGAGGGGAAACTCTGTGGCCAAACCGTTGGGATAAATGCCATTTAGGAAAACCTCCTCCGAGAAGGGCGGTGTATTCGAGAACAATTCTGTTTGGGTGGCAAGGTCACATTGCGTAGACTTTAACACCGAAACCGAATGCCTCACACCTCCCGCTCACGTTGTGAAATGTGAAAAAACACCTAACCGATCATTTAAGCTAAGCCCGAGAACGGTCACCCATCCAAGTGCCAACCGCGCTCGGTGCTGCTTAACTTTCATGACCGGCCGAGGTGCGCTTCCGCCACCGTGTCGGTCTCTATTTTAATAATATTTTAACAATGTATTTATTAATTACTTATCTATACGTATGTGACTTTTTTCGTGTTGAAAGATTCGGTAACTTTACATTGAATCCAGTGTTAAAATGCTGTGACGATTTTAAACAAGTAAATAAGTATAATGCGTCTTATTTCACAAATGTGACGTCAGAATCTATATCGTTACGACGATTATTTAAAACACAGATGCAACGGGCAGCTGAATCGATAATACATATGAAAACGGCCCAAAGTCCAGATTTAATACAAAATGGGATATGTGTATTCTTTTAAATTACAGTATTATATGCTTAATTAGATACGTATCACATAATTACGAAAATTGGATTTTACGATTACTATTTTTATTATTTATCGCGAATGATGTAAACATATATGTTTATAAATATAAAACTTATAAGGTTTTTTTTATTTTTCAAAAATTTTATTGAAAATCCGAGCATTGTGTGGGCATACTGTCTCAGTTTTGTCTGAATTATTTTTTTATTTATCTCCCTGAGATACCTCGTGGTAATCAATTCATTTTAGAATTATACACTATTGGGGGAGGGGGGTGGATAAGAAATCGATGAGAAATGACATGTATATGTAATTTTCAAGAACTTGTTTTACCAATACAGCTAGGTAATGCTGGTTTGATTAAAAAACTTTTTTGCTACATGTAAATACTAAACTAACTAAATACATTCGCTGAAATAAACAAATACAAGTAATGATCCCTGTGTGAGTTTTGTTTCGAATGAGATTATAAAAAAAATATTTTCTTATGGGATCTATTAATACTTACATTTGGAAATAAATATTTCAATAAATCAATGTGTTATACAGAAAAACAATGAATTTAGAGATTTGAATTTCTCCAGATAGCTGCTCATCTATAAATTACCCAACAGCCTTGTTATTAAGTTAGAGATATTCATTATACCTACCTTATCTAATCCACGTTAATTTCTATCGGTTCGAACTACTTTGTTTTTTTTTTTCGTTCAAAAAAAGTTTCGTCGTCAAAAAAAATTTTGATTAGAAAATATTAATAAATAAGCCGTGGGGTAATCAAATCTTCGCAGGCTCATTGGAAAAAATTGTTTTGCGGTGTGTACGCTATATCACTGAATTATGTGAAACAAATTTAAAATTATTTCTCACGCTGTCAAACTGTACACAGATCTACCCATGCCAGTCCAAAAGTTGTATTTACTCTCTAAATCTCAAATAGTGAAAATTCACTATTTCATAGTGACTAATCACTATTTGAATTTTTGGAAAGTCAGTCACTAAGATCTTGTGATTATTCACTTTATAAATAGTGATATATTCAAATTTGGAAATACTATTGATAGTGAATATTTAGTTATAAAACAGTAAATATTCACTTTAAAATAGTGAATATTTAATTTCAGATTATTAAATATTCACACTCAAACTTGGTTATTATTAAACGATAATATTTAGTGATAAACAATGAAATATATCATTATAAATTTATGAATTTATTGTCTCTTCTGGCTGAAGTACATTATTTACATTACTATAATTTAAATGCTTCTTTAAATTAATTTTTCTTCAAAACAAAAAGTTAGTTAAAAACAAAAAAATTTTTTTAATTTTTTACATTAGAAATATATATATATATATATATATATATATATATATATTTATTCTATTTGCTCATCACCCCGTATACCCATTAAATGGGTTTTTACAGGGACACCCCTACCACCTATGTGTGGGGGTGAAAACATTCCAATTTTTCCCATCCCGGTCCCCACCGTCCTCGCATTCGCCCGGGGTTATGCCCGTGAGGAAGGGAAAACCTTGTAGGAAATCCTTCCCCGAAACGGCCGGTGTATTGAAACATTCTGTTTAGATGTTCAGGTCACCTTGCGTCAAGGTCACATTGCGTAGACTTTAACACCGAAACCGAATGCCTCACACCTCCCGCTCACGTTGTGAAATGTGAAAAAACACCTAACCGATCATTTAAGCTAAGCCCGAGAACGGTCACCCATCCAAGTGCCAACCGCGCTCGGTGCTGCTTAACTTTCATGACCGGCCGAGGTGCGCTTCCGCCACCGTGTCGGTCTCTATTTTAATAATATTTTAACAATGTATTTATTAATTACTTATCTATACGTATGTGACTTTTTTCGTGTTGAAAGATTCGGTAACTTTACATTGAATCCAGTGTTAAAATGCTGTGACGATTTTAAACAAGTAAATAAGTATAATGCGTCTTATTTCACAAATGTGACGTCAGAATCTATATCGTTACGACGATTATTTAAAACAACAGATGCAACGGGCAGCTGAATCGATAATACATATGAAAACGGCCCAAAGTCCAGATTTAATACAAAATGGGATATGTGTATTCTTTTAAATTACAGTATTATATGCTTAATTAGATACGTATCACATAATTACGAAAATTGGATTTTACGATTACTATTTTTTATTATTTATCGCGAATGATGTAAACATATATGTTTATAAATATAAAACTTATAAGGTTTTTTTTTATTTTTCAAAAATGTTATTGAAAATCCGAGCATTGTGTGGGCATACTGTCTCAGTTTTGTCTGAATTATTTTTTTATTTATCTCCCTGAGATACCTCGTGGTAATCAATTTATTTTAGAATTATACACTATTGGGGGGGGGGGGATAAGAAATCGATGAGAAATGACATGTATATATATTTTTTTCAAGAACTTGTTTTACTAGTACAGCTAGGTAATGCTGGTTTGTTAAAAAAACTTTTTTGCTGCATGTAAATACTAAACTAACTAAATACATTCGCTGAAATAAACAAATACAATCAATGATCCCTGTGTGTGTTTTGTCTCGAATGAGATTATAAAAAAAATATTTTCTATAATTTTTTATTTTTTATAATACTTACATTTTGGAAATAAATATTTCAATAAATCAATGTGTTATACAGAAAAACAATGAATTTAGAGATTTGCATTTCTCCAGATAGCTGCTCATCTATAAATTACCCAACAGCCTTGTTATATAAGTTAGAGATATTCATTATACCTACCTTATCTAATCCACGTTACTTTCTATCGGTTCGAACTACTTTGTTTTTTTTTTTCGTTCAAAAAAAGTTTCGTCGTCAAAAAAAATTTTGATTAGAAAATATTAATAAATAAGCCGTGGGGTAATCAAATCTTCGCAGGCTCATTGGAAAAAATTGTTTTGCGGTGTACGCTATATCACTGAATTATGTGAAACAAATTTAAAATTATTTCTCACGCTGTCAAACTGTACACAGATCTACCCATGCCAGTCCAAAAGTTGTATTTACTCTCTAAATCTCAAATAGTGAAAATTCACTATTTCATAGTGACTAATCACTATTTGAATTTTTGGAAAGTCAGTCACTAAGATCTTGTGATTATTCACTTTATAAATAGTGATATATTCAAATTTGGAAATACTATTGATAGTGAATATTTAGTTATAAAACAGTAAATATTCACTTTTAAAATAGTGAATATTTAATTTCAGATTATTAAATATTCACACTCAAACTTGGTTATTATTAAACGATAATATTTAGTGATAAACAATGAAATATATCATTATAAATTTATGAATTTATTGTCTCTTCTGGCTGAAGTACATTATTTACATTACTATAATTTAAATGCTTCTTTAAATTAATTTTTCTTCAAAACAAAAAGTTAGTTAAAAACAAAAAATTTTTTTAATTTTTTTACATTAGAAATATATATATATATATATATATATATAATATATATATATATTTATTCTATTTGCTCATCACCCCGTATACCCATTAAATGGGTTTTTACAGGGACACCCCTACCACCTATGTGTGGGGGTGAAAACATTCCAATTTTTCCCATCCCGGTCCCCACCGTCTCGCATCTCGCCCGGGGTTATGCCCGTGGAGAGAGGGGAAATCTGTGGCCAAACCCGTTGGATAAATGCCATTTAGGAAACCCTCCGCGAGAAGGGCGGTGTATTCGAGAACAATTCTGTTTGGGTGGCAAGGTCACATTGCGTAGACTTTAACACCCGAAACCGAATGCCTCAACACCTCCCCGCTCACGTTGTTGAAATGTGAAAAAACACCTAACCGATCATTTAAGCTAAGCCCGAGAACGGTCACCCTCCAGTGCCAACCGCGCTCGGGTGCTGCTTAACTTTCATGACCGGCCGAGGTGCGCTTCCGCCACCGTGTCGGTCTCTATTTTAATAATATTTTAACATGTATTATTAATTACTTACTCTATACGATGTGACTTTTTTCGTGTTGAAAGATTCGGTAACTTTACATTGAATCCAGTGTTAAATGCTGTGGACGATTTTAAACAAGTAAATAAGTATAAGCGTCTTATTTCACAAATGTGACGTCAGAATCTATATCGTTACGACGATTATTTAAAACAACAGATGCAACGGGCAGCTGAATCGATAATACATATGAAAACGGCCCAAAGTCCAGATTTAATACAAAATGGGATATGTGTATTACTTTTAAATTACAGTATTATATGCTTAATTAGATACGTATCACATAATTACGAAAATTGGATTTTACGATTACTATTTTTTATTATTTATCGCGAATGATGTAAACATATTTGTTTATAAATATAAACTTATAAGGTTTTTTTTTATTTTTCAAAAATGTTATTGAAAATCCGAGACATTGTGTGGGACATACTGTCTCAGTTTTGTCTGAATTATTTTTTTATTTATCTCCCTGAGATACCTCGTGGTAATCAATTCATTTTAGAATTATACACTATTGGGGGGGGGGGTGATAAGAAATCGATGAGAATATGACATGTATATATAATTTTTTCAAGAACTTGTTTTACCAATACAGCTAGGTAATGCTGGTTTGTTAAAAAACTTTTTTGCTACATGTAAATACTAAACTAACTAAATACATTCGCTGAAATAAACAAATACAAGTCAATGATCCCTGTGTGTAGTTTTGTCTTCGAATGAGATTATAAAAAAATATTTTCTTATGGGATCTATAATACTTACATTTTGGAAATAAATATTTCAATAAATCAATGTGTTATACAGAAAAACAATGAATTTAGAGATTTGAATTTCTCCAGATAGCTGCTCATCTATAAATTACCCAACAGCCTTGTTATTTAAGTTAGAGATATTCATTATACCTATCCTTATCTAATCCACGTTAATTTCTATCGGTTCGATCTACTTTGTTTTTTTTTTTCGTTCAAAAAAGTTTCGTCGTCAAAAAAAATTTTGATTAGAAAATATTAATAAATAAGCCGTGGGGTAATCAAATCTTCGCAGGCTCATTGGAAAAAATTGTTTTGCGGTGTGTACGCTATATCACTGAATTATGTGAAACAAATTTAAAATTATTTCTCACGCTGTCAAACTGTACACAGATCTACCCATGCCAGTCCAAAAGTTGTATTTACTCTCTAAATCTCAAATAGTGAAAATTCACTATTTCATAGTGACTAATCACTATTTGAATTTTTGGAAAGTCAGTCACTAAGATCTTGTGATTATTCACTTTATAAATAGTGATATATTCAAATTTGGAAATACTATTGATAGTGAATATTTAGTTATAAAACAGTAAATATTCACTTTTAAAATAGTGAATATTTAATTTCAGATTATTAAATATTCACACTCAAACTTGGTTATTATTAAACGATAATATTTAGTGATAAACAATGAAATATATCATTATAAATTTATGAATTTATTGTCTCTTCTGGCTGAAGTACATTATTTACATTACTATAATTTAAATGCTTCTTTAAATTAATTTTTCTTCAAAACAAAAAGTTAGTTAAAAACAAAAAAATTTTTTTAATTTTTTTACATTAGAAATATATATATATATATATATATATATATATATATATTTATTCTATTTGCTCATCACCCGTATACCCATTAAATGGGTTTTTACAGGGACACCCCTACCACCTATGTGTGGGGGTGAAAACATTCCAATTTTTCCCATCCCGGTCCCCACCGTCTCGCATTCGCCCGGGGTTATGCCCGTGAGGAAGGGAAAACCTTGTAGGAAATCCTTCCCCGAAACGGCCGGTGTATTGAAACATTCTGTTTAGATGTTCAGGTCACCTTGCGTAGGCCCAAACACCGAAACCGAATGTTCCACACCTTCCGCTCACGTTGTGAAGTGTGGAAAAACACCTAACCGATCCCGAAAGCCGCACAAGAATAGTGTCACTCATCCAAGTACCAACCGCACTCAGTGCTGCTTAACTTTCGTGATCGGCCGAGGTGTGTCTCCGCCACTCCGCCACCGTGTCGGTTAGAAATAGGTATCATATAATTTTTTCCCAATTAAAAAATGTATCTAAAACCATAGAAAAAGTTAGCACTATGATAGGCTGCGATTCATATATTTAATAACTTTATACGAAAATTTACCAAGGTTTTTGTCCATTTAGGCATTAATAGATTAATAATATGTGTTTTTGTACACTAGTAGTAAAGAATGTATAATTAAAATTTTATAAAAAAATTTTTAATTATTAGATTCGCTACTATTACTTTTTCTCCTTAAAAACATCAAAGAATTTATATTACTTGTTATTTGTAAAATCATTTTAATACTAAATAGATGAACTTACTAATGTAACATAAATAATTCTAATAAAATAATAATAATAATAATACCAATAAATGAATTTTAAAAGCTATATTTATGTATTATTTTTTTAGGTTACTCTACATATTTTTTAGTTAAAATTTTATTCTTTAACAGGTTCAGTGCGGTGTGAGCCATTTATATTTGTCATGAATTAAGAAATATTTTTTATAATTTATTACTGTAAAATTAAATATTGAACTAATTTTGTCCGCGTCAAACTTTTTCTACATTCTACAGAAATTTCTGAGTACATAAATATAATAAGTTTTAATTAAATATTGAATGTAATATTTGATTTTATAAAAAATTGAAAACATTTGATTATTGGCCGCACTGAACCTGTTAATTATAACATATTTTGCGTGAAACGCCATTAGTTTACCAATTCACGCGATTATTCACAATTATACTAGTAAAAAAGTAGTAGGCTAATCGAAATATAAAAGTATTCACATCTTAAATAGTAAAAAATTATTTCACTTTTAGAAATAGTGAACATTTTCACTATTTTGGCAGTAAAAATTATGAAACTATGTGAAATTTCCTCTATTTCACATTATTAAAAGTAGAAAAGTAAATTAAAAATCTGTATAATTTTACAAGTATATATACACGGAGAAAACTTTTTTCTAAAAAAATATCTAAATGTTTTGGATAAATGTTGTAGTGACAACATGAATCTAAAATAAAACACGTGCTCGAAGTTTACTCCTCGACTGGGAAACGTTACTATCAGGGATGGTAAAAATTGTCAATGTGATTATCAAGTTTTATATAAAATTCTGGAAAAAATATGCAAATAAAGAAACATCACCAATCTATCCAGAACATTTGGATAATTTTTATTTATAACTTTAATTATAACATGGTTCACGATTAATTGGCAGTAATTATTTTTAATTATAATTAACTCTGTAAATCGCAAATAGTGCAAAATCAGTTTCTTAACATTGCAAATGCGGGCACTTTTTTCAAAAGCGAACATACGCTTTTCCAAAGTGGATATTCGCTTTTGTCAAACATCTGCTTTTTGAGACAGTGTATATTTCCATTTGGAAAAAATAACGATTCTCTTTTTTTTAAAGTACGTATAAACTTTTTTTTTGTCAAATTAAAAATCACTTTTTCCCAGCGACCGGATTTTTACTATGGCAAAGTGATTATTCACCATTTGCAATTTAGAGAGTATAGGTTGTAAATTTTTAGTTTACAACGCAATCGGTAACCAAAACACTCTAATTAAACGAGTAATTATTATATATATGAAAAAATTACCGTTTAAAAAAATCACTTCTAATAATAATTTAAATAAAAAAATCAAAGAAAATTATTGGTAGATCTTTGTGACACATCGCCATGTATATACGAAATAAGAAAAATCATCGATACGACGGTAGCACTTGCCACAGGAATGTATTCTTGCACGAAAGATATAATTGACAGGATAGAATAATCTGAAAATGATTACCCATATACCGTGAATGTCTGTCACGTTGTATTCACCCCGTACGTAATCCAGCTCAGCTGTGTCTAGCTGCCTATGTACACGTGCATCGACACCCACACACACACACACACACGTATATCTCGGTCATATTGAAATTTTGGTAGGGCTGCAATTTCCTTCCTCGGTGGCTCTCACCGAGAAATCGAACTGTAAGTCAGAGTCTCTGTTATATAATATATATGTATCTATACACAGGTACATATATATATATATATAGGTACATCTGTGTTTCGACGCACCGCCGCGTGAATTATGCCCGCGGTTCCGCAGCTGCACCGGATACTGAACTTCGCCTCGTGCTTTTCGAGCGTAATTCACCTGACTCAACCGTAAATCAATTGATTGGTTTTGATAGCGCGAGCCACGAATAACTTCATCTAGGTTGCATGCTTCGTTTCTTATATATGACTCTATATATATATATATATATATATATATATACCTGTCTAATTCGACGTTTAGTTTCAACCTACATATATATACATCGAATAAATTGGTGCGGAATAATCTTACGACGAATATGCGTAGATTTCTTTTTCGTGTACTATTGTATCCATTTTCTTAAAATGAAAAACAAAAGGAATTAATTCATCCCGATGATTGTATAAATGTCTTACAAGTCTCGACAGATATCGACGATGGACGAATCGCTCGAGGAGAATCAAAGAAAATTATAAGGAAGCCGGAAAATCAAATAAAGAAAGAAACCTTTCATTCGCCCACGCATAGTTTTCAAAGCATCTTCTCGATTTCGTTCGGATGATTACTCTCGATACTTCTTACGACCTTTCTTTTTCTTTTTTCTTAATTTCTTTGAGCTACAGTGGAGATTTTTCATAATCTATAAATTTTTTCTTTCGTTTTCATTTATACATACTTTTGTATCGAGGGCTTCTATAATTTATCGCAAAAAAATTGTTCACTACCCTCCCGCTAATCCGATGTAAGATTCGAGGCAACAAAGTTTTAAAAACCTGGAAATAAGAGTCATTTCGTTCGTCGATAAGTATCTATTTGTGTATCGCGTGTTAAATATAATCAATCTGATGTATATATACCTATATATCGAGTCTCGAATTATCGAACTATATACCGATTGATTAACGGTTCCGACACAAAAAAAAAGTAGGTAAATCCGTGACAACCCCAGATTTTCTGGTTTTCCCGTTTATTTACATTTAGGGAGTTTCTTCTTTTATTTTACCAACGGTGTGTGTGTATACGGCTAATTTCGAGCGGTAATGCAATTTGCGAGTTTTTCTTGTCTATTTAAATTGGTCGTTTGTTTTCTCCCGCACGCGAGAATCGAAGAGCATCCGTTCTCTTTTATGCAAGCTTCACTGCAGACTCGCGTTTCGTCGATTTTTCTGTTTTTGTAATTTTTATTTATACTGCCAGTATCGATTTCCACTCGATTTATTTTCTCCGCGGTGTACCGTCAATCGAATAAACGTGTAACACGACGATTTAACCCATTTTATTACATAAAAATGTTAAAAATTGTAAGAAATCATTAGAGTAAACGTTTTTGTCGGTTATATTAAATTACTTATTACGTGTCCTCGAAACGACGTCTTTTTAATTATAATTTCATTTTTCTTGCTAAAAATTGCGTATAATACTTTTAAGTGTCTTCCGAGTTTTCGAATTGAAAATAGTGAAATTAAAAATAGAGTAAACAAAGGTGACGAAAGGACGAATATATATAGCGTTCGTTTGTTACACATTACTTTGTATAATGAAAATCTATCTTAAAGGAGAGATCGTAACGAGAAAATTGAATTACCTTATACGTTTTTCCCCCTTGTAAGTGAAATTTTCATTTGAAAATGTAGGGTATAATATGAAATGTAATATATTTATCATCGAATTACCAACGAAAATACGAGTTTTGAAACGAAATTTTTGTATAGTGTTATTTATAATTCTGTAATTTGCATCGACGATCACCCGCGAATTGTCAAAGAAACGTACGAGAACAAAGTTAACCGGAGGGAAAATACAATCGGGTTTTCCCATAACTGGTTGGTATACCTTTCCAGATAAGCGTCAAAGCGTCCAACTAATCTGGTTGTTACGCGCATTCGGTATGCGAGGATCGTACCTAATCGTAAAAAGGTTCAATCAGACTCGGCCGTATCATGAAAATGCAGTGTGATTCTGGCAGTTTAGATCTTAATTTCGATGTGTGTGGCAACAACGCCGTTTTGGTTTATTGTAGGTCAGATTTTAACACTGGCGTAAGGGAATGGGAAAGTGTGTCTCTTTAAAACGGAATGATTTTTAGTTTACAAAGTAATTGATACGGAAGATATACTAATAGTCTAGGGAACTTTGGGTATCCCTAAAGATTTGGAAGGATAATATACGTAATGGACAATTTATATATTATTTAAATTATATTTATATTTATATATAATGTTTAGCTATATGTGTTGAAACCATTGAGATTATGCAATTTTTCATTTTTTTATAATTTTTAATTTTGCGCTGTATTTATTAATTTTACTTTTTTAGGACGGTGTAACCAAAAGAAGATCGAATGCTGGACATACTGCACCCTACGGCCGTCACAGTGATTGCTATGATTTCTCTATAGGTAAATACTATCTTTAAAATATTTCTTATTGTCGATTGTGATAGATAATACTTAATATGAAGACTTTAGAACTATTTTTGTAATAAAAAAAAATTTAATTTTTACCATGAAGAAGAGAGAATTTCGCCCTCTTTCTTGATATTATTTATCATTTTTTTCAAATGTGAATAATTTATGATTATTCTTTTGTTCCAGATTTATTGTTTAGAAAATTTCGATAGATAATTTAGATTATTTTGAAACAATTCATTTATTTAATAAATAATCCTTCAAAGGTGATCGATTATAGGAATACGAAGGGTATAATCTTCTCTTTATTTTGGTTAAGATTGATAAAATTTTTTATTATAATTAGGAAATGGAAATGTTTTAAACAAGGGAAAATGGATTTTTCATTGATTAATTTTACCTTGAGTTTAGTAATATTTTTGGAAAAATGAATGTTATATATATATACTTAAACAATATAAGTAAGAAAACATTTTTTTAAATTAGAAGATTTCATCTTTGGGATAAATAATACCACCTTATACGTTTAATTAAAGCTGAAAGAAAGTCTAAAAGTTTAATTAATTAATATCGTAGCAGTATCTCCATGATTAGTTATATAAGCATCAGGTCAACTGTCGAATTAAAAAGTTTATTTTTTATCTAACTTATTTTTTGTCCATCGAAACAAATGCTTTCTTTTTACCGTTCCATTAATCAAGATAAATCACGAAGAAAGATTAAAAAAAGAGCAAAATTCAGTAATCGCGATCGATAAAATATCATCTACCCGTATACATCTTAACGAGACGCTCCCGGTAATGAGACCGCTAGTTAAATTTTCGTAAGCTTTGAACCGCAATCCGTTCGTCCGATTTGTTTTTCTTTTTTTTTTTTTTTTTTCTTATCGACTATCCCTTTAACCGGTGTCTCTTAGAGATAAAAATGTGTGTGGGAGTAAAATAAGCGAAACAAAGACCCCTCGAGAGGTGGCATTTGTTGAAACTTCGGCGTGCCTGGGCTTAACTGAGATTATGCAACTGCAATTTTACGTCCCTCGAGCTCCTGGAATTTGTCTTGTTACTGCAATCTCATTATTCTTCTTAATAGCAAATGATAACAAAGAAAACTTTTTTTATATAGCGGAAGTTTTGAATTAAATTTTTTTTTTCTTCTACCAAGCTCATCTTCATTTACGTCTTGAGAAATCGCGAATATTCGTTCTATTAATTGCCATGCCGAAAGTGGAAAAGTTCATTGTTCGTCCAGTGTATATTTATATTTATGTTTGATTTTCACTCTTTGCTGAATAAAATTCCTCTGTTCATCAATTCCGATTTCAAAATGGAGATTGATCATTGTTCATCATGCATTCATCTAAATTTAAAAGTATTTTGAGTTTTAACTATCAGATCACTGCGATAACAAAATTTAGCTACTGAATAAAATATTTTGTTACATATACGTTCGAAAAAAATATTTGTTTGAAATTTGTTCTTATTTACACTGTATACAATAGTTTTCGTTTTCATATTTTTAAAATTAAAATGTAATTGAAGATAACACAATTATGGGCAATTGTATTTTACTAATTTTATTATTTAACATTTTCTTTTTAGGTTAAAATCACTGCTGCTTTCACTTATAAAGAAATCAATATTAAGTTTTAAATGTTTTTGTAATTTGTTTTTAAAATGGTGATATCTCTCACGATTTTATAATATTTTCGCTCACTTATATAATCATTGTAATAAAATAATGTAAAAATAAATGTTTGCACTTTACTTATGCACACTTATGTATAAATAATATATTTATGAACTTAAAACATTTTATATACAATTTATATTCATCTATTGTTATAATGTTTTAAAAGTTGTATTTCTCAATTTTATGTCTGAAAATTAAGAATATGCCTGCAATGCAAGTTGCATCTATAAGCAAAATAATTATATGTAATTAACAGTTCATATAAAACGAGCATCTGCTTTGACGGAGTTAATGTAGATTATTTCTTTTTTAAATAATTTAGTTATAACCATATTACGCGTATTCACTACGCAAAATTACAAGTATAATAATCGTATATTAAAACTAATCATATTCCACTTTTCTGAAGAGTAAAAATGTTACGACTTTTATCAGGGTAAATAATTAACTTTACAATTTAATTTATTCCTTTTTTCAGATTTGAGTAAGCCTCCTTGCGAGGCTAGTAGCCTTCCTGTGCTCACCCAAGACACAATTGACGGAGAAGATGTCGAGCCGAGTAAAAGGTAAGATTTAATAATTCAAGTACTTATCCTCATTTTGATACAAATTATTTGTATATTTTTACATTCTCGTAATTAACGTGATGCAACAATATTAATAATGTACATAAAGAAGGATGATTATAAACGGAGATTTGTTAAAAATCTTCTATTATTCCAAGTATTGGTTTTCATTAACGTTGTATCGACGATGAAATCATTTATAATTCATCTGTACCGGATCCGAAAACAACGCGTTTCACGTCTATAATTACATTTTCCCAACATTTTTATCGAACGCAATAAATCAATAATAACGTTATAAATAATATGAGAGGACGCAAAGCAACAAGTGTTCGTGTGATTAATCCAACGAAATCTATAGGTACACGTCGAGTGTGATGTCAAATTCATTGAACAATCAAAATAAAACTTCCATTGCTCGATTTGCATAATATTGATAGTGCGCTAAAAAAAAGCGAGTGAGAGAGAGAGAGAGAGAGAGAGGTTGAAAAATGACGGGTTGATAAGTTCATCGGTCGCACATATACCCATTACACGAGACAGGAACAGTCGAGTATTCGATATCCGACGATTCAATTAGTCTCGGTCGCATTTCGAATTTATCGCCCAAAATTCGTCACAACAGCCGTTCGAATTGCCGATTCGTAACATATATATACAGGTATATACACTCGAAACTCTCTTAAGCTCATTGGCTCTCTATACCGCACTAGTCGTGGTTGAATGTTCAATCGTAGAAATAAAACGTATATATACGCAAATACATTGTTTGAACAATTCGTTACACGAACGAACGGTATTGATATAATTATATACCGTCATATTTGTTATGTAATCGTACACAAAAAATATCCACGTCGAAAAAATGTAATTAGGTTGCGTTGTATTCAACACTTAGCGTTCATCGATCAAGCTTATATAGTTAAAATATGCTAGAGAGAAAAGTGAAACGCTCGTCGGAGGTGAAGAGAATAAAAAAAAAAACACCGAGTGCAACTGTAAACTGAACTGAGAATGATAAAACGGTAACTTTTATTTGTACCGCCTCAACCATCTGCAAACGCTTGAACGGTAAAACTCGGTGAATATAACCAAACTGCGAGGTTGCAAATTCGTAGCCAGATTAAAATCTATGTTTACTCGTAGCTTTACGCGAACCATCAATTCTTCGAATTTCAAAGTTTGTAATGCTTATTCAACCTAACGTTTCTCAAAAAGGAAGATATACGGATAAATAAAAATTACCCGCTTAGAACGAATATCGGTCTACGTAAATCCCGTGTGTCTGGAAAATTTTTAACCTCATATATATTCCATTATCGAGGGTGGAGAGAAAAAAAAAAGTTTTCCTTAAAACTTGGGTTTAGACTTCCGGGCGACGCGTCCATAAATCCTGCGAAACAATAAAATTCACCCCACCTTCCGTAGAGACAAAAAAAAAACGAGAGTGAGGGGGGGGGGGGCGGAAGTACCGTATGAGAACTTGGTAGAAAATTCAGGTCAATGAGCTATCCATCTATATCCTTGCTACTATAAACTTCACTTAGATTTTGCACTATGTAGAAACCTCCAAAAAAGTTTTGAGGCAGATTGTCAGAAGTTTTAATGGTCTCGATGTATGCTTCACGAGGTCAGTCCCTCTCACTCTCCCTCTCACACTTTACATTTCTCTTCGAATCGTTCGCTGCGGATTCACTCTCAGAAAATAAAGAAGGTATACGCACATTTTTTTGTAGCCGAGGTTTTCATTTCGCGATATATGACACTCTGGTTTTCTACGAAAATGATAAGTACCTTTTCTTAAATTACTATCTATATATATGTACACAAATATATTATTTAATGAATTTTTTAGTGTTTTCTCCCCCTTAAATAACTGATTATACACTGTGTCGAGCAATAAAATAAAGTAATGTTAAATGTGTAATTGAATTGAAAAGTTAGTTTGAAAAAATACATCGAAACTTTGACGTTGTAAGTGATACGTCGAACTAGATGTTACCCACCTTCGTTCACTTGTGCATAAAGAAGATTCAACTTTTTGTTTAGCAACTCGATTGTACTTTTAAAACAAATTCACGTTTAACTCAAATTTGAAAACTCGTATGTCTGTTTTTATTTTAAATATTTTAACTATACACGTACTTTGCATTGTGCAAAATACATTTTTTATTTTCTTGTTTGTTTGATATGGTATTTACATTTATTCGTTTAGTATAAACACATCATTTTGATTATCGATTGAAATTTAAATATCTTAACCCATTAAGTTTTGACAGGAAACATTTTTTCAACTTATTTCAATCATCATAAAATTGTCGAAAACCAACAGAAAATAAATTTAAAGAAAGTTTATTATGTAAAATTTTCGGAACTTATGAATTTTCAGTTGGATTTGAAAAATTAAAATGGTTGATTTAACATGGCTGCCAAAAAGTTAAAATTTCTATACAAATTTCACCGAAATTTGATTTGCGTTTATAGGATTCTTGGAATCACTGGTTACAAATTTAAAATTGAATTTAGAACTGTCGAAATAGCAGATCCAAAATGGTTGACATAAAATTAAAATTTCTACAAATTCTACCGAAAATTTGTTCTATAGGGTTTTGAAATCGCTGATTACGTATTTAATGTTCGATAAGAAAAATTCAAAATGGTAGATTTAAGAAGGTTGACGATAAGTAAAAAATTCTACAAATTTCACCGAAAATTTGTATTAAAGATTTCAAAGACGCTATTTTCGAATTTGTTGTTAAATTTCAAAAATCCCTGCTAGAAATCAGAAAATTAAAAATCGGCAAATAATAGGTTATTAACTAAATAAACGTATTTTATAGCTATTTCTGCTAGGTTGTTACCACTGCTAAATGAAACGCTTTTTCCTCTTTAATTCGCCCATTTCTTAGATTCAAAACAGCTAATGATTACGATATGTTCATTTAAGTCCTTGTTTCAACCCATAAAAGATCGGATTATTTGATAATATGGACACCGAAACAATACCTAGTTCCTAGGTATTTAAATGACACTTTAAATAGATTTGGAAAATAAATTGGAAATATTGTAAATCTGAATGATACTTTAAAATGACTGGTTTAAATGCAGAATTAAGAGTAAATTAGTATTAGTATTCGAGTAAACGATCCAATTTGATTAAAAATGTGGAGCATTAAATACATGTATGGCCAGAAGGTGAAGTGAAAATATTTGGAGGTTACGGCAATCTATTAAATTTCTAGTTTTTAGCTTCGCATTTCCAGCAGGGATTTGTAGATAGAAATTGGACTCGGGTGATTTTTATAAGATTTATCCAATTATAGGAATGCAGCAGTTTGATGCAACTTAACTTCTATATACCTATAATTACAAAAAGTTAGACCATAAGAAGCAGCTCTAAAAATCATTATTTATCATCTGCAGCACACAAAAGGAATTCTATATCCACTTTCATGTAATAATACATTCGAAAATTATAAAATGTCCCAGCAATATAGTAAAAGTCTCAGTCTCAACACTGTTCCACCACTTGCTTCACTTCTTTTCTGGGCAACGATAATTCATATGTACTTGTATATATGACTTCAATTTTTTTAAAAACTTACTCCTTATTTTAAATCTACATATAGTTATAAATAAAAATTTTAATATTTTCGACATAGTTTTAAATACACATTTTACTAAATTACATGGAATCTACTTGGATCCGACATTTAAAATAATTAAAATCCAACCTCAAGTTTATAATCAGCGACTTGAAAAACACTTAAATACAAATACAAGTTTATATTAAATTTTGTAATGAAAATAAAAGAATATTCACTTTTTGGCAGCCATCTTTAAATTGCTTTTTGGAATCTTTGAATTGCAACTTTCAATTTTTAATCAGCCCGCAAACCATCCAGTACCAATTTGTCTGAAATTCGTATAGAGGTTTTAATGTCTTGGCAGCCATCTTGAATCTCTTATTTTGAATTTTTCGAATCCAAGCTATAGTTCGAATTCAGTGACTCCAGACAGAATTCAGTCGCTCCTTTGGTAAAATTTGTAGAAATTTTATTTTTGACGATCCCAACGACCCCAATGTCCACTCTTTACAAATTTCTACGCGAACTCATGAAAAATGAATATTAATACACAATAAATTCTTAATTACATCGGATTTTCGCCTGTAAAACGACATTTTGAATGCTTAACACTACATTGAATTTTGATGTGCATTCTTATAAACAATGAAGAATAATTTTCGAGGATACGAATTGTCCACTATTTAACCCCACTCCATGCATCAATTTCGTATTAAAAACCTTGTCTTTAAAAAAAATTAAAAAACGTGATTTTTTCACGAGAAACCAAAGAACATATATTTTTCAAAAGTTCACGAAATACGTCGATGTTGCTTCTTTCAAATTTTTTCGGTTAGTTTTCAATAATTTTACAAGGATTGAAGAAGGTTAAAAATACGCGTCCTGTCAAGAGTTGATGGATTTATATAATTTTAGATCGATGTAATTCCTATAAAATATTAAAATTGTTTACCTACGTATACAGATAAAAAGAGTACCAAAAATAATGAAAGATATAAATGAAAAGGTTAGACTATCAGTTACATCAGTAAATTTAAGCGTTATAAATACATTCCGATTAACGAAACCTCGTGTTCTTTTATTTTTGTACAATATATTACGAATCCTTTCAAACGTTCTTTTAATGTGTGAATATCGATCGGGTGTAGCACTTCCGACGCGAACGATGAATTAAGCTCGTCCACGCGACAACGAACACGAAATGCGCGTATTTGTTCTCATTTTTCACGTAGCCCATTATCTTATACGCGGATACGTTCACAATGATAATCCGCGAAACCTGTAATTTACTTGGTTGATCGAGTGTTCCAATCTTATTTTACGACTGCGGGATACACCCTTCTCTCCTTTTTTTTTACTCTCATTCTCTCATGGCTTGTTCTCTAACTCATCGTAATTTCACCTCACTCTAGAGGTCGTTTAAGTGTACTTGTTATACAAACGAAGAGTATATTCAGATGTACGATAGAGACAGAAAATAATATATATATATATACACACACACATGTATTTTTATTAAACGTATCTGAAATATACGATGTGCTCATCTTTACAGTATTGCAAAATAATTAAATCAATATTATTATTTAATAAAATAATAGTTATCAAAAATGTTTAGGGAAAGATCGAAGATATTGCAAATGAACAAAATATAAAAATGTTAATAAACTTGTGGAACTATGAAAAATTTCTGACTTACGTTTCAAATTTTATGGTATCTTTCTTTTACGACTCGTGATCGTCAATGTAGCGATTGTAAAATTTTCTTGGACTGTTTATAAATATACTATCTATAAGTTGAAAATAAATTCGTAAATTGTTTTATTCATTCAAATAACATTTACACCAATGAACTTTTTCGAGCATCGCTACATGCGACGGTGCCACGTTCTCAATGCTGCAGTAAGGAGATACCGAACTTTTTATTTATATAATAAATAACTTTTCGGAAAAGCAGGTAATACATTTTTTTTTAAAAGAACAGATTTTTAACGTTTTAAACCTATTTTAGTTTATTAATCCCCATGTTACAAATTATGTAAAAAAATATAATTGTCTTGTTCAAAAATAATGATTACATTTAAAAATATGTACAAACAATTTTAAAATTAGTTTACTTTTTAAAATATACAAAAGAATTTTTTTATTTCTCTCCGATTTTTACGAAAATTGAGGAACTATCTAGTCACTGTTTCATTTGAAAGGTTAACGATAATCGATTACAAAATTTCCACCAGAAAAAAAAACAAACAAAAGAGCTAGTTAATAAATAATAAAACAAACGTGCAGGTTTCCTTTTTTTATTTTAAATATTTAATCTTCTCCAAATATTCCATCTAACGATAAATACTTGATTCTATTGTTATTAAGGGGTCAAGCCTGGGTTAACTGCTCAAAAAATCGATTTTTTTTTTATTAACTTTTTTTAAAGTATTTCTTACATAAAACATTATCCCAAAATTTGAAAAAAAACAAAAAATTTTTTCGCAAGTTATAATTGAAATAAAGTAAGCATCAATAGACATTATTTCTCTAAAATTATTTTTGCAAAAAAAGACATTTTATTTTAATTTAACTAAAATAATAATTGCGAGGTTTTCGACGTTTACATACAAGTATATTAAACGAAGCAACTATCAAGCGTAGAGTTTGGTAAAGTAGAAATCTACTTTACCATACGATTCAAATTTAATAGTTAATAAATAAATGATTCTTTTACTCTAATATACTGCACAAATACGTACAGTTCTATTTGAAGTAAATATTGTCTGCATTGATAAAGTATTTACATTATTTTAGTAAATACTCAGTGGATTTTAAATTAAAAGTATATTTTTAACTTTAAATTTTATTAGTTTTAAGAAATTAATTATAAGTTTATACAAAAAAAGCAGTAAAAAAAATGCCAGACTCAAGTAACAGAATAACATCTGCTCATAAAAAAATTATCAACATCAGTAAGAACCAACTACGATGCACTTCCATCAACATTGATCCAGATCAAGTAAAAAGTTAAAAACTGATACCATTGAAGAAAGTAGCACAGAAAATAGAATTATTGATATATCACTACTTTTCCCAACATTAGAAGAATTTTTAGTTTGTCAGAATTGTCATGGTACAGTTAAATTTTCTGAAGTTGATGTGAGAGGTTTGGGAAGTAAAATAACAATAACATGTACAAACTGTTTTAAGGTATTTGTTATTGATTCAAGTAGAAAAGTTGGAAAAAAAGTAACGCTTGAAATAAATAGACGTTAGTGTACACAATGAGAACTCTTGGTCATGGGCATGCTGGTTTAGTTACTTTTTGTGGAAATATGGATTTGCCGAGTCCAGTTTCTCACAGTAATTATGACATTATTAATACAGAGATAAAAAATGTTTGTAAAGAAGTTGGTAAACAGTCTATGAAAGCAACTGTCGAGCAAGTATATGATTCAACAAGTCAGAATTGCCATATAAGTGTATCAGGTGATGGTTCTTGGAGGAAGCGAGGATTCAATTCTCTTCAAGGTGTTGATACTGCATGAGAATGAAAAAGTAATTGACGTTCCTCCAAAGCAATATTTTTGCAGAGCATGTGAATTGCGACCAGAAGAAGAAACAAAAGAATATAGAGAGTGGTACTTTACGGCATGAAATATACTAATTATATTGGAGGTTTGAAACACTTTCACAAATAAGTACACATAAAATAACTTCAACCACATAATATCGCACTAAGCACAAATACACTGAGCATAACAAAACACTTGTTTATAATTTTATCTGTATTCTGCAAATATTGTATATCTAAGTGTTGACACATTGGTTATGCTGAAATGGAGAAACAAAGAATCAATTTCTTGACATAAACAAAATATAAATTTAAGGTTATGCAAATACTTATCTGATATAATTTGTTCATGCAGTTTTATAAACCACTAGTTTTTTTTACTTATTTTATTTAGATATTTTAATTTAACTAAAATAATAATTGCGAGGTTTTCGACGTTTACATACAAGTATATTAAACGAAGCAACTATCAAGCGTAGAGTTTGGTAAAGTAGAAATCTACTTTACCATACGATTCAAATTTAATAGTTAATAAATAAATGATTCTTTTACTCTAATATACTGCACAAATACGTACAGTTCTATTTGAAGTAAATATTGTCTGCATTGATAAAGTATTTACATTATTTTAGTAAATACTCAGTGGATTTTAAATTAAAAGTATATTTTTAACTTTAAATTTTATTAGTTTTAAGAAATTAATTATAAGTTTATACAAAAAAAGAGCAGTAAAAAAATGCCAGACTCAAGTAACTGGTACATCTGCTCATAAAAAAATTATCAACATCAGTAAGACCAACTACGATGCACTTCCATCAACATTGATCCAGATCAAGTAAAAAGTTAAAAACTGATACCATTGAAGAAAGTAGCACAGAAAATAGAATTATTGATATATCACTACTTTTCCCAACATTAGAAGAATTTTTAGTTTGTCAGAATTGTCATGGTACAGTTAAATTTTCTGAAGTTGATGTGAGAGGTTTGGGAAGTAAAATAACAATAACATGTACAAACTGTTTTAAGGTATTTGTTATTGATTCAAGTAGAAAAGTTGGAAAAAAAGTAACGCATGAAATAAATAGACGTTAGTGTACACAATGAGAACTCTTGGTCATGGGCATGCTGGTTTAGTTACTTTTTGTGGAAATATGGATTTGCCGAGTCCAGTTTCTCACAGTAATTATGACATTATTAATACAGAGATAAAAAATGTTTGTAAAGAAGTTGGTAAACAGTCTATGAAAGCAACTGTCGAGCAAGTATATGATTCAACAAGTCAGAATTGCCATATAAGTGTATCAGGTGATGGTTCTTGGAGGAAGCGAGGATTCAATTCTCTTCAAGGTGTTGATACTGCATGAGAATGAAAAAGTAATTGACGTTCCTCCAAAGCAATATTTTTGCAGAGCATGTGAATTGCGACCAGAAGAAGAAACAAAAGAATATAGAGAGTGGTACTTTACGGCATGAAATATACTAATTATATTGGAGGTTTGAAACACTTTCACAAATAAGTACACATAAAATAACTTCAACCACATAATATCGCACTAAGCACAAATACACTGAGCATAACAAAACACTTGTTTATAATTTTATCTGTATTCTGCAAATATTGTATATCTAAGTGTTGACACATTGGTTATGCTGAAATGGAGAAACAAAGAATCAATTTCTTGACATAAACAAAATATAAATTTAAGGTTATGCAAATACTTATCTGATATAATTTGTTCATGCAGTTTTATAAACCACTAGTTTTTTTTACTTATTTTATTTAGATATTATATAATATAATATATATAATATATAATTCTACTTGATATTATAATAGCTTAAAACTGAACTACAAACGTGTGGCTGGTGCACACTTCCATTAGCAGCTGTAACACTATATGCCTCTCTCTTTCTCTATCACGTGACAAGGCTATCCGAAAAATCAATAATTTATGGAAGACTTGTCATGTGAGAGAGAGAGAAAGAGATATTGTACACAACTGTCAAACAGTATTTGTTTTTACTGCATTCTTTACATACTTTTAATTAAATTTAATGCTTATAATAAAAATTATAATCATATAATATATATATTTTTATAAATATTTTTAAATATATATAATCATGTATTAATATTCAATAATAGCTAAGTATTTTAGTTTTAAAAAATTTTATTCCTCTTTTTATAAAGAAACTGATTCTTGAAGTTGACTTTCTGTTATTTTAGATAATACATGTATATTAAA
The DNA here is from genome assembly GCA_026168455.1 of Theocolax elegans. NCBI lineage: Eukaryota > Metazoa > Arthropoda > Insecta > Hymenoptera > Cerocephalidae > Theocolax > Theocolax elegans. Next base: position 64,561,834 of record CM047428.1, on the reverse strand, counting down.
AAAATATACTGAGTATTATATTAATAAAACCAGAAAAAAGTCACTATAAACCTATTAAATATACATATTATTAAGATTACACATACAAATTGTACGATACCTGAAGAATATGGTATTAGAATTATAAAATAAGTAAAACTTTAAATCTAATAAGTGAAACTTTAAATGCATTTATCTCATTAATGGTTTTTTAATGATTTTAGCTTACTTGCCGCAGGATATTTCAGAGCCAGGTTGATGAATCACTTTGAAATTTTGGGGAAACTTTTAAAATATATTTCTACGGACTTATGTTGCCCAATTTTCAAAAAGATAAGTTTTAGGTGAATGTTATGTACGTATACGTACATAACATTCACTATTTTTCTTGTTATTATCAACTTTTATATTTAATACATTGTTATTAATTTTTTTTCAGAAAAGGAAAAACATAAGTCTGTAAACATATATTCCATGAACATTTTAAGCCTTATTAGACATTAAAAGATGCATTCAATGCTTCAATATCCTACGGCAACTGCAAAAATTAATCAAATATTGAATATCAAAAAAAGGTGACCACGCCACACTCGATTTTGATCTAACACCGCTCAAAAGATCACATTTTTTGAGAGCTTTCGAATGGCGGTGGTTAGATTATTGGCCAAGACCGCTGGTGTAAATTATGCCCTAAAATACATGAAATTAGTGATTTTATGAGGTTTATGGGGTATAACTTACACCAACGGTCTTGGCCAATAATCTAACCACCGCCATTCGAAAGCTCGCGAAAAATGTGATCTTTTGAGCGGTGTTAGATCAAAATCGATTGTGGCGTGGTCGCCTTTTTTTGATATTCAATATTTCCAAGTGCCCTATCTCTTCGAGATGTTAAAATTAAGAATTGTAACCCAGGTAGATAAGTTCTAAGATTATTTTGAACAAAAGTTGTATTTAATGTTTTTTCAAAAAAATCAATAGATTTTGAGATAAATGGCTTTAAAAATATAAATTTTTCTAAAAAATTGAAAAATTTCCATTTTTCATGGTGGAATAACTCTTAGGCAAATTATTTTTAACACCTAAAAATTTTTTTCTATCTTCTGGAAGATATTTCCAGCCTGTTTTCAAATTTTGGAGCGATTTAAAATTTTCATCGTACCACTTGACGTGAATAGCCCTATATATATACACACACATATGTATTTTTATTAAACGTGTCTGAAAATAACGATGTTGCTGATCTTTACAGTATTGCAAAAGTAATGAATAAATATTATTATGTAATAAAATTTAATTATAAAAAAATGTTTAAAAGTCGAGATTTTAAAATGAACAAAATATAAAATGTAAAAACTTGGAACTATGAAAAATTTCTGACTTACGTTTCAAATTTTATGGTATCTTTCTTTTACGACTCGTGATCGTCAATGTAGCGATTGTAAAATTTTTTTGGACTGTTTATAAAATATACTATAATAAGTTATAAATAAATAAATTCGTAAATTGTTTTATTCATTCAAATAACATTTACAACAATGAACTTTTTCGAGCAATCGCTACATGCGACGGTGCCACGTTCTCAATGCTGCAGTAAGAGATACCGAACTTTTTATTTATAATAATAAATAACTTTTCGGAAAAGCCAGGTTAATACATTTTTTTTTAAAAGAACAGATTTTTAACGTTTTAAACCTATTTTTAGTTTATTAATCACCATGTTTAAAATTATTAAAAAATTATAATTGTCTTTTCAAAAATAATGATTACATTTAAAAATATGTACAAACATTTTTAAAATTAGTTTACTTTTTAAAATATACAAAAGAATTTTTTTATTTCTCTCCGATTTTTACGAAAATTGAGGAACTATCTAGTCTCTGTTTCATTTGAAAGTTAACGATAAATCGATTACAAAATTCCACCAGAAAAAAAAACAAACAAAAGAGCTAGTTAATAAATAATAAAACAAACGTGCAGGTTTCCTTTTTTTACTTTAAATATTTAATCTTCTCCAAATATTCCATCTAACGATAAATACTTGATTCTATTGTTATTAATAGAAAAATTTATAAAAATAATAGAAAATGCTATTATACTCGCATATCCGATGACATAGGTAGACTGCACCAGTATGCGAACAGACACCAGCGAATAAACTTTATGTAGTAAAAAATATACGATGCAATATATTTTATATATTTTTAGATACAAAAATATGTATCCCCTAATCTTGAAGCTCGAAAAATATATTCATAGTTAATAATTATGTTTAACTAAATAAAATAAAATATCACGTGACCTGTTCATCAACTAACCTTATTCGTTCGATCATTGTTGAAGTTACCCTAAATACATTTAAATTGAAATAAACGACCAAATCCGTACCAATATTAAACGTATATTAGACACAAGTAAAATATACCATTGAATAATAAAACTTACAGTGCAATAAATGCTGTTATACCTATATAAGAAAGATCAGTTAAATTGACATGGACATAATAATAAAAATAATAATGCCAACGGGGAATTAAAATTTGAATCGTTGGCGTATAGAATTAAATGGGTAAATTCACAGGGATCTAGAATCTCCGACACCGAGTCTTCGATTGATGACCCGGCTATCAGTCATGGTTGTTTTATTAGATTGCGTGTGAGCGACTTCAACTGGGCTATCGGTGCGTCCATTCGCGGTACGTCCCGTAGGAGCGTCGAGGTGATTTGTTGTCCACCAGACGCCCAAGTCTATTGAGCTCCCTCGCGCTTCGTTATTTATTGCGACTCCAATGAGCCCGAGGAAACTCGAGAGACAAAGGGCCTCGCCTTCTAATTTTACCTCGCAAAAACTTAGTCCTCCGAGTATTTTCAATTAACGTTAAAGTGAATTTTTCTTACTTTTATTACATTAACCTTATTAACCATTTCTCTCTCTTCCTTTATAATTTTCTTTTAAATCGGCTATTCATTAGATCAACATTTGATATTTATTATACGAAAGTTGAAGTGTTACGAGGAAAATTTTAACTTATTTTCGTTAAATCTTTTTAATTTTCTTTTAAAATTGAATCTTACAAGACATTTTATGATTCAGGAACTGGTATATAGATGTAGAACACGAAAGGTTGTAGAAAATATTTTTAAATTACACTTTTATTGTTTTTTCTTATTATTCTAATAGCGAATAAATATTGGCTTTTATAGGGGTCAATCTGACTCTCAATGTATAATAATAACTGTTGTGACTTTCATTTATTTTCAATTTTCAATAAATTATTGTTTCCACGTTAAAATAGATATTTTACATAAAATACGCAGGTTCACCAGTGTCTAAATTAATTTATATTAATAGTTATCTTTGTACGTAATTATACATTTATCAATAATTTATTAACATATACATTCATTATTCTTGAAGGCACTGCAGCACACTAAAAAAAAGTATATGTAATATTTAATAAAAATATTTTGTTTAAAATATTTTTTTTAAAACTAAGAAATATTTATTGAGTTTGAAATTTTTTAATTAAAAGAAAAATATATATTTTCGAATGTATTCAACAACTGAAATATAAACAACAACGAAGTGGTAAATCTAAAAATGTTATACAATAATTTGGAGCACTTCAATCGTAAAATTTAGTTGTAGGATACATATAAACTCTGCATCGAAACAATCGTACGAATAATAAAAATATAATAATCTGCGTTGTGATCATCTAGCAACGTGAAAGGTCGATCTATATTTAGGTGTATATATATATATATAGATGCCATCGTCGATTTATAATCCCGTATCTTAGAGTGTGCACGCCCTGGGTGGCCGTGGCTGACGAACGAAAAAAGCAAAGATAATAAAGTAAGCCCTGTTTACCCATCCATTTTAAATGTACGCGATGAGTAAACACGAGCACGGAAAAAGGGGTTGGGGTAAAACGGGCCACTCCACCCTATACCCTCCGAGGTTCTATACGAAGATGTAGCTGATCTCGATAGTTTTTTTTTCATTTCCTTTCCTCTAATTGATTTAGAGGACACGTTTCTATTGAAAATAATCGATATAGATTTGACAACGAAAAAGAACAATCGCTCTCACCTGTAGAGTTCTTTCGGTATAGTGTATATATATATATATATATATATATATATATATGATTACACATTGTCGATGTTCAGCTGTACACGCGCAATAAATCGTAAAGGAGAATGATACGTCATTTCATATTGTTTATTCCATGTTTTGTTTTTTGACAGTATGGATTATTGGAATGCGGCGGAGAGGTGAATAACAACGAGACAAAAATATAATACTAATTATGAGGAGAATTGACCATACAAGAGGAGGCTATGAAATATTGAACGACTGTAGTCTAGAGTCTAAATTATAAGGTAGCCTGCGTCGAGCACCAATGTCCTGTCTACGGTACCTGCATATAATAGCGATTATGTATTATAATAAATGACGATGTATAACCGATCTTTGCAAGATTATTTAAAATTAAATTTTTTGCCTATACACCGACATGGGAAGAAATTCTTTTACAAATAATACTAATTCTTCTGGATATGAAAATTCAATGCGCCGTCGTGCGACAAGATTTTTGTCTAGTATAGTCGAAACTGACTATCCGATTATCAATTTTTATTCATTTTTTCTCTAAGTGCAGTTCCCTCGTAGAAAGCGAAAACATTTAATAGTCATTTTTATAGGTACGAAAAATTGTTAAAAAGTATAAATCAAGCTAGTAAAATTAATATTTCCTAATAAGAAGCATTTTATACGTTTGGTACACGGATTATGCTTTAACTTTAGGATATACTTTGCGATGTCAAAATATGAAGAAAACGTGTACCCCAGAGCTAAACAATAGCTTTTAAGAAGATTTACTTTAATCGCTTATGACTCTTGAACGATTACAAATAAACAATTGAACCGAAGTTTTAAAAAACGTTAAGGGGAGTCCGTAGAGTATAGTTGAATATATCACTACCCGAAAATTTGCGAGAAGAAGTGGCGTTGCCGTCAGGTAGGCTGTGTTGATATTCGATAACAATTTTGAATAATTGAAAAAAAATAGAGTCTTTACCACACAAAATCAAAGTTGAGCGCCATAGCTATTGATGTAATGATTAATTACATATTACTTAGCTGATCGAAAAGTCGGTATTTTCGACGAATAGTGAGAAGTACGAAGTGACTTCGGTGTGTGTTCTCAGAATTGATTCGTACTTCTCACTATTCGTCGAAAATACTGATTTTTCGATCAGCTAAGCAATAAGTAATTGATCATTACATCAATAGCTATGGCGCTCAACTCTGATTTTGTGTTAAAAACTTTATTTCCTTTAAATGTTCATAATTATTGTCGAATATGAACTCAGCTTATCTGACGGCAGCGCCACTTTTGCTCGCAAAATTTCGGGTGGCGAATTTTTGAAGCTATCGGTACGTACGATTCAAAACAAAAATAATTTTTAAACAACTTTTAGGTGCAAAGTTATATATCAGAAACAAAAGTTAGAAAGAATTTTACTATAAATTTAGCAGTTAAATTTTGCTAATTTTTAATAGGCAAAATATCTTTCAATTTTTGTTTCTGCTACATACTTACACTCAACTTTTTTAAAAAATTTTTTTCAAATAATCGTTCAAAAGTTATAAGTGATCGAAGTGAATCTTCTTTTTACCAAATATCTACTTTAACCCTTTGAGTCACAGTGGTACTGCCAGAGTACCACCTTTTTAAACCGCTGCTCAAAAAGATTCTACTGCATATTTTGGTCTGAAATTTTGTACTCGGGGATTTTTGGGGTCGCTCAACATGAAACTGAGGTTAAAATTTTAAATTTCAAAATGGCGGATCGAAGATGGCGGAAAAATGTGTAAAATTGAACTAATCATTTCGACAAACCAATCAAACTTTATTTTTCTGAATATTTTAGTCTAAGTATTCGTATTTGGAGGTTTTCGGGGCCGTTGATTACAAAACTACTATTAGCTCTGGAAAATTCAACGTAAATCCAATATGGGTTTTCGGGATCATGAATTTAAGGTTTTGAAAAAAATTTAAATGGCAGAAAATGGACTCTCAGCAATACCCAGAACTAACAACGTGGACGTGGAGAGTTTCTAGTTCCTTTTATTTTTGCTTTTTTTGTATTTTTCTGTTTTTTTTTAATTTTTTTTTTGTTTTTTTTTATTTTTTATATTTTTCTTAGGAGAAAAAGAAAAAAATCTAACCTCAGATTCGTGATCAGCAACCCCAAAAACCACCGTGTACAAAATTTCAAGTCAAAATATGCAGTAGAAAAAAGCATGACTCAAAGGGTTAATGACATAACTTTCGTAAAATCAATTTTTAGGGTCTGGCGCTTTGGCTTGCTTCGTAACACACCTAAAAATATATCGTAGAGTTAGAGCATGATCCACCTACCAAACATATTAGGTTCTCCTTGTTATTGATAAACCGGTTTTTCTCGCATTTTTCAACCATTTTTTACTAGCAGAGGTCAAAGCCTTCGGAACACGGATTTTATAGTTGTTATAGTCTCTAAAGCTACTTTACACCAAAATTATGTGCTACAAACCAAATTAAAAAAACCACATCTACTTGAATCGCTTGTAACTAATCAGTCATTAAATATAGCTATTATAATTTAGTTTTAAACGAAAACTTAAATAGATATACGATATAAAAAAATAAGCTCAAATCCGTCCATTTAGAGTAAAATTATAAAAGAAAGAAAAATTGTAAGGGATTTTAATCAAAATTTCTTACATTCAGGATAAAATATTGTTAATTGTTATTTTCTTTAGAACCTCTTGTCAAATTATCGGATTTGAGCTTGTTATTTTGAAATTTTGGTTTGGTATGGTTTTTCAATTTTTAGTAGAAAATAGAAAACGTATCCTAGAATTTGGATTATATCCGTGATTTGATTCTCTCGTAGTTAGTTTGGAAGATTTTACGCTATTTATTTTATTTCATTATTTATCATATGATCTATATTTATCCAAGCAGTTAACGCTTAGGAAAAACGCCCGCAGAAAAAATGCTTAAAAAGATGTCGATATTTTAGGAATTTTACAAGCCGTGATTAATTTAATAATGTATATGGTTATTCGCCGTGTCCTATGAGTTATACATATTATTTTACATTTATAAAAAGTACTTTTCTTTCGCTTATCAATCGTTTTCTTTAATATGAAGCATAACTTATTTTCTTGGATAAAAACAGACACATTTTAAATATCTATAGTTAGTGCCAGACCAGACAATTTTAATTTTTGATATCTAAGTTACACGAATTTTTAGAAATTCGTATTGATTCGAAAATGACAAGCATATAGCTAACGAAGATATTCAGATCGATCATCTTATAGAACAATGGCGTGACCACAAAATCTGCACTTGGTTGAAGCGACGACATTGGTAAAGTCAATCAACTGACAAACTTCCCTCGTTATCGATAATTTCAGTAAAGCATCCGATTATTCTTCTTCGGTTCGAGTAATTTATTAGAAAAGTACACAAGAGAGGTCTTGAAATTGTTCAGTAGCTGTAAAGATTGGCAACTATAATACTCGACGAGTATCTTGTATTGGTTCACATGACAGAATTACAATTAATTATCTCTTGATTGAGACGCGACAATTCGATTCCTATTCTCTCTCTCTCTCTCTCTCTCTCTCTCTCTCTCTCTCTCTCTCTATCTTTTTTCTTTTTTTTTGTAGTTGCTCACTTTTTAGTGGGATATATAAATTTCACCGATAAATCGATTGCAAAATCAATTTTCTTTTAATTAAATGCGATGGAAGTAACAGTGATTTGGTTTTGATACAAGGGAAAAAGCAAAGTTTGTTAATTAGATCTTCTTGATGAAGTGCGTCATTGACGAAGATAATTTATCGAGTTTCTACATTGATTTCACGATTCTCCATTGTTTAATTAATTATATATTCTGAAATAAGCGAAAGTTATTGTTATTTTGAAACTATCCTATTGACATCTCATATTTGGTTATTGTTCTGTAAGCGTTCCGTTAATAACATCTTAAATTACTTACAAGGAGACCCTCATATGTTTGGGAAACGGATCGTGCCCAGCTTGTAGTATATGTTTTCTATTAATAAAATATGAAAAAGCCAGAGCCGGCAGACTCTAACAATCGTTTTTTCAAAAGTTATACGCTGTTAAAGCAAAATTTCCAAAGAAAAGAAACTTCACTTTAAACGCTTATAACTTCTGACCTATCTAATATTGACATTCAAACCAAAGTTTACTGAAAAGCTGAGATAAAATAGATACATTTTAAAAAAAAGTACGTTCAAATCCGTTAAAATGGAGCAGAGTTATAACCAAATTAAGAATTAGAAGCAATTTTAAACAAAAATTGAGCAGTACAAATTTTATTGATTTTTTTAAGCTAAATTTCTTTAAATTCTTAATTCGGCTATAACTCTGCTCCATTTTAACGGATTTGAACGTACTTTTTTTTAAAATGTATCTATTTTATCTCAGCTTTTCAGTAAACTTTGGTTTGAATGTCAATATTAGATAGGTCAGCAGTTATAAGCGTTTAAAGGAAAGTCTTTTTTTTTGGAAATTTTGCTTTAACAGCGTATAACTTTTGAAAAAACGATTGTAGAGTCTGCGGCTCTGGCTTTTTTCATATTTTTATATTAGAAAACATATACTACAAGCTGGGCACGATCCGTTTCCCAAACATATGAGGGTCTCCTTGTTAGTTCAGTCCATTATTATACTGTTCAGTATTAAAGGTATACTGTTACCCAACGATTTATTTAATTTTATTAATTCTTGTCAAATCAAGTGATAATAGTTTTTAATAAATTTTACTTATATAATAATTTTATTATTCAGGCAGAGTATTAATCCTGCTTCCTTAATTTGACTTACTTAATGTATAAAATAAATATATTTAATACATTACTCAACGCTAAGTTCCATACAATCAATTTTTTATTATTTAAAATAATTGCAATGTTGCGATCGATAAGATTTCTCGCGCATAAAACTAATTTTACATACAAACGTTCACACTCACATTCATATTCAAATTTAAACTTTACCGAAATTCGTATTGATTCGAAAATGACAAGCATATAGCTAACGAAGATATTCAGATCGATCATCTTATAGAACAATGGCGTGACCACAAAATCTGCACTTGGTTGAAGCGACGACATTGGTAAAGTCAATCAACTGACAAACTTCCCTCGTTATCGATAATTTCAGTAAAGCATCCGATTATTCTTCTTCGGTTCGAGTAATTTATTAGAAAAGTACACAAGAGAGGTCTTGAAATTGTTCAGTAGCTGTAAAGATTGGCAACTATAATACTCGACGAGTATCTTTGTATTGGTTCACATGACAGAATTACAATTAATTATCTCTTGATTGAGACGCGACAATTCGATTCCTATTCTCTCCTCTCTCTCTCTCTCTCTCTCTCTCTCTTTATCTTTTTTCTTTTTTTTTTGTAGTTGCTCACTTTTTTAGTGGGATATATAAATTTCACCGATAAATCGATTGCAAAATCAATTTTCTTTTAATTAAATGCGATGGAAGTAACAGTGATTTGGTTTTGATACCAAGGGAAAAAGCAAAGTTTGTTAATTAGATCTTCTTGATGAAGTGCGTCATTGACGAAGATAATTTATCGAGTTTCTACATTGATTTCACGATTCTCCATTGTTTAATTAATTATATATTCTGAAATAAGCGAAAGTTATTGTTATTTGAAACTATCCTATTGACATCTCATATTTGGTTATTGTTCTGTAAGCGTTCCGTTAATAACATCTTAAATTACTTAGTTCAGTCCATTATTATACTGTTCAGTATTAAAGGTATACTGTTACCCAACGATTTATTTAATTTATTAATTCTTGTCAAATCAAGTGATAATAGTTTTTTATAAATTTTACTTATATAATAATTTTATTATTCAGGCAGAGTATTAATCCTGCTTCCTTAATTTGACTTACTTAATGTATAAAATAAATATATTTAATACATTACTCAACGCTAAGTTCCATACAATCAATTTTTTATTATTTAAAATAATTGCAATGTTGCGATCGATAAGATTTCTCGCGCATAAAACTAATTTTACATACAAACGTTCACACTCACATTCATATTCAAATTGAATATTTGGATCCCAAGCGACTTCTTGGGAAAATTCGCTGACTTTAATCGTATTGGATTTTCATGGTGTAATCGATGCACTCCTCGAATAACCGAAGAATTGACGACTAAAGCCTTATAATTCGGACAATAATCTAATTTCGACCAATCTGCAAAACTTCGATCAATTCTCCTATACTTTTACATAATACTCATATAACTTTTGCCGTAAATTCACGCCCATTACTATACAGCATAGTAAAATTTTTAATAGAATGTTTCTCTTTGAGTAAAAGAAAAATTTGCTTGGAACACAACGATAGAAAAATTATTTCATTAACACCTCGATCAACACTTAATAAAAAGATGACTTATGCGTTTGTAAATGGTTACGTTCAATGAGTACAACTATAAATTTAACTTTTGCACTTTATTTCGAGGAATTTATTAAAATAAAAAATCGTCGGCCACTTATTATTTATATCGTAGTGGGGATAAATAATACGAAATTTTCCAATATTTTATTTTAGTCATAGGTGGATGGAGCAACAGGTCAAGAACGGATGGGGCAACTTGAGAGCGAGCGCTCGAAATCTGTCGGTTCTGCGCGGTCTGGGCTTTTCGAGCGGAAAGCGAAGTGGCAGTCACTCGGTAAGTTACGTCATAATATTTCAAATTCTATGCGCTCTCGCACATATGTCCAATTTACTCTTTACAATACAAACATTTCCATAAGCTTTAAGTACAATAATACCAAAGTAAACTCGAGGTAAATTAAATTACATTTAATCGAGTATCCCTGCATATACTTTAACTCGACCTCTTCCGCGATTAGTCGTACATTGGAAAAGTATCCTACAACTCGGAATATATCCCAACAATACGCGTTTGAAAAGGTAATTGGTAAAATTCGAAGCAATTAGAGGAGGAGCAGAATATCCATCTACCGAGATGAAAAAAAAAAATTATTTGGCAAATAAAGGTCTAATAGAACTTGGGTGGAGTATAAGGAATAACTGCAGTGTTTTTATTTCTTAGACAATCAGAAAAGCTACGAGTAATTTCGAATATCTCGGGAACAAAGGGAAGAACGAAGCATCGTTTAATGGTAATTTTTGGAATGTATTATATGTCTCGAGGCTTTCACCATCTCGACCTTACAGAAGCATTTTAAAGGCGATTGCAATTCGCGAAGTTCGGATGGAAGTGCCGCTAGCTGAATGACTATACAAAATGGCATTCTTAAGTATTCACGTTAAAATTAAGGGCTCAGGAATTCGCAATATAAGTTGAATAGAAACCTTCAGAATTAACGTTTTTTTCTGCCGGTACAGAAAACTGAACTACTGCTTTAGACTAGCAATATATATATATATATAAAATATTTTTTAAAAACTGTTCATTAAATTTTATCTATATCTTACTGTAAGAATAATTGAAAATGTCAGCGTTATCGGAAGTTGAAAGAAAAATTTGCTTGGAACACAACGATAGAAAAATTATTTCATTAACACCTCGATTAACACTTAATAAAAAGATGACTTATGCGTTTGTAAATGGTTACGTTCAATGAGTACAACTATAAATTTAACTTTTGCACTTTATTTCGAGGAATTTATTAAAATAAAAAATCGTCGGCCACTTATTATTTATATCGTAGTGGGGATAAATAATACGAAATTTTCCAATATTTTATTTTAGTCATAGGTGGATGGAGCAACAGGTCAAGAACGGATGGGGCAACTTGAGAGCGAGCGCTCGAAATCTGTCGGTTCTGCGCGGTCTGGGCTTTTCGAGCGGAAAGCGAAGTGGCAGTCACTCGGTAAGTTACGTCATAATATTTCAAATTCTATGCGCTCTCGCACATATGTCCAATTTACTCTTTACAATACAAACATTTCCATAAGCTTTAAGTACAATAATACCAAAGTAAACTCGAGGTAAATTAAATTACATTTTAATCGAGTATCCCTGCATATACTTTAACTCGACTCTTCCGCGATTAGTCGTACATTGGAAAAGTATCCTACAACTCGGAATATATCCCAACAATACGCGTTTGAAAAGGTAATTGGTAAAATTCGAAGCAATTAGAGGAGGAGCAGAATATCCATCTACCGAGATGAAAAAAAAAAATTATTTGGCAAATAAAGGTCTAATAGAACTTGGGTGGAGTATAAGGAATAACTGCAGTGTTTTTATTTCTTAGACAATCAGAAAAGCTACGAGTAATTTCGAATATCTCGGGAACAAAGGGAAGAACGAAGCATCGTTTAATGGTAATTTTTGGAATGTATTATATGTCTCGAGGCTTTCACCATCTCGACCTTACAGAAGCATTTTAAAGGCGATTGCAATTCGCGAAGTTCGGATGGAAGTGCCGCTAGCTGAATGACTATACAAAATGGCATTCTTAAGTATTCACGTTAAAATTAAGGGCTCAGGAATTCGCAATATAAGTTGAATAGAAACCTTCAGAATTAACGTTTTTTTTCCTGCCGGTACAGAAAACTGAACTACTGCTTTAGACTAGCAATATATATATATATATAAAATATATTTTTTAAAAACTGTTCATTAAATTTTATCTATATCTTACTGTAAGAATAATTGAAAATGTCAGCGTTATCGGAAGTTGAAAGTGAAATTATGCTTTTAGGATGTTCGGTTATATAGAGGTTTTTTGTCTAGTCCATTCTTTATTGATTGTCTTTTATAATGCTTGCGTATATTTCAATCTTTTTCTATAATAATTTCTAAAAAAAAAAAGAAGTATAGTCTACCATTTACGTTGGAAGAGATTTTTATCGTTTAATAATAACGAAATGATGCGCGAATCTTTTTATCGATAATAATGGGATAGGAAAATAAAAGATTTGTATCTTATTTGAAATTTTTCTTATTAAAGTCCACGTGACAAGACGTGGATCGAAAATTCTGAAGGTGAGGGAAGAATAGCGATTCGTTCGACTCATCTTGAAATATTGGCATTCGATATTCACTATGTATCCTTAATGTAAATATTCATAGGATCCATTCATACCAACAGAAAAGTATAATATTCCTCAACTATGTATGTGTACATATATGTGCGTGCGTCTGTGTGTGTGTAAGAAAAATGTGAACCACGCGATTTCACTGTATCACACGCAAAATAGAAAATATGTATAAGGCGAACGGAAATTGAAAGGTCAATACTTATTTCGACGTTGTTATTTATCATCAAATGTTGTATACATTATATTCTATTTAGCAAACGTCAAAAAAAAGAGATTTTAACATTGTTAAGAGGAAAAAAGTAACTAATCGTTAATAAAATAACGTAACCGGGGCTAAGTAAGCTTAAAATTCGTTATATATCAGTAAAGATAGGATTTATTTATAAAATCAAAATCGTATACACATCAGATGCGCGATCGATTGCTAATCGAATTAAAATCTATCGTTGTATCTCGATGATACAGATATTAACGTTTTAAATAAAAAAACTTAAGAAATAACGGCGTATCAGAGCCACAGTATATTAATAAATAAGCTTTAAAATAATTGACAAAAAATTGTAAGTAAAAAAGTGAATGCACCAATATTTTAATTTAAAGTGGTGTGAATTGACAATTTGGTTATATAAATAAAAAGGTAAAGTATAGCCTGGTGAGGATGAAGGAAGTCTGTCGAATCGTAGCCAAATACACTTGTTGTTTAGATCATTCACCTTTATCGATAGATAATCCTTTCCTTAAGAGTAAACATTGCGAACGAGTAAATAAACAATTTAAAGAAAAAGATTCCATCGTTTCTTCGAGTCTCTTGCTAATATTGTTTTTTTTTCATTCGTCGATTAGAAGTGCATTCATTCGCCTGGGTATAGCACTTAAATTTTTGATAAAATCTAAAGTGCCTTTTTTACCCTCGCAAAGAGAAACGAGGAGATTACAGGAAGATCCCGTGAAAAGCAAGGATACTCTTGTCGACTTAGTACAGGAATAATGCTGGAGTGGTCCGGCTTTTGTGGGTACACACTGCAAAAAATTTTGCTTCTACATGTCAATGGAATTAGGAAAGAAAAACTTTAATGTATTCCGTAAAAACGTTACGTATTAGATAACCTAACGCGCAACTTAGAGAATGTTCAGTTGTTAAAGATTTTAACTATTTTAATTGTACACTGTCTATTTACGTACGCAGTAAATAAAATGATGGAACGCGCAGAGGTCTAAGTAACGAATATTTGAGGATAATTAGTATAAGGACGAATAATTGAATAATAGTTAATTAAATAATCAAATTAATACGATCGGAGGACAGATTGTACTATGGAATGAAACTTCTAATTTGATTCTGAAATCACCTAAAAGATATGTAAAGTATTTCATACATACTATATACCTGGTATGCGGTGTATAATACAAGTTTACACCCGCGCTCTGGCATTCGAAATAACTGGGATGTGCAGTGCATTTCTGTGGAAAATGGCATGTGAGCTATTACATTCAAAAGTTGAGACTTACGCTGGACATAATTCGTATAAACCCCCACCCCACGGTCAATGTGTATATTACATTTAGAAGCTACGAATAATGCGATAAGAAAATATCGTATTATGTATGGTTGAATATTATGTTCGAGTAAACAAAGAATTTGCATTAATTAGTTTATGAACATCTGACTGGTCATCCTCCAAGAATCTGGTTTTGACTGGTCGAGTTACAACGGGAAACCGGTCGGTCATCGTCACGAACGTTGCATTTATTCAAAATAGTCTGTTTTGGTATCGTGAATTTGAAGGAACGTTTCGATTGTGTGCTTGGCAAGACTACTATTGTTTTTTAGTAACGATGAATTTGTTAAATTTTCTCCTAGTTTCTCTAATTATCACCGTTCAGTCCAAACCAAATATTGTTGTTATAATGACTGACGATATGGTAAGTCGATTACAAATTTATAAAATAATTTAGATAAAAATATTTTTATATAGAGATACCTTGCTTGTAAACTTTCCTTTCAATATTTTAAACAACGGATATTCGAAACTCTTAAAGTAAAATATATTCTACTAGCAGACTTTTTACTTCAATGTTACTTTCTAGTACAGGAAGCTTTCTTATATTATGGCACAATTTTAAAAATTTTTTATTTGTTTTTTGTCTTGAGATATATAAAATGCGAATAAAAAAACTTTTATTTGTACACTTAACATTACATTTAACCTATTATTCAGTACTAGTATATATTAATATATATATAGAATATATTTTTAAAGAAACATTTAGTATACCTTCAGTTATTTATGGGTAATTTACCAAAAGGTAATCTAAATTAATCACAAAAGTTCATAATTTATAACTTTATAATAACAAAGTTTATTTATATTTTAATACTTTATCTATTTGTTTTTTAACGTATGTCGATGCAGCATTCTAATATAGAGAAATTTATATAGATATCTTAAAGTATTATACAATGATTTTAAAAATTTTTGTTGAAACAATAACTAAATATTTGAAAGCTTGAATATTATAAATATGTTAAAAGGTCAAATTTTATTGATTGAGTCAATGGATTGAAAAACAATTTTAATTAAATAAATATGGTAAATTATGAAACACTGAGACATCAATACCCTTGGATTTAGTATTATTCATCACTGTCCTAAATTTTATACAACAATATCAATTAAAAAATAGTACTGGAAGGAAATTTGATTGTTAAATCTGTAACAGAAAATTAAGACCCAAATTTCCTTTCAATGCCGATTATGAATGTATTCATGTTTGTGCACCGCCTAAATTATCGACGCGTCTTATCAATTACTATCTTTCTCAAACTTCCTAAGTCACGCGGCGATATTCGTGACACTATTATGATTTTAGTAACATAGAAATGAATAAAATTTTAACGCTGTGAAGAACTAATTCAAATAATACTTAGCTGCAAAGAAATAAATTTTTCAGCACATTTGTCTAATAAATTTCCAAAATATAAAATATTTGAAAAAAATAAATTTTTTTTTCAACAAAAAAACTAGTAGAGATAATTTGTCAATCCAAAATTGAGCAGATAGTTTTTTTATTCTCTATAAAGTACATTTAGTTGAATTAAAAAAAATTAATAATATTATCAAAATTTTTGAAAAATTAATAATTTGGGGGTTATTATTCGGAATTATTCGGAAAATAAAAATCAAACTGTACAGACAAGCAGAGCGATATTGACCGAGTACACTGAGAAAAATATTATAGGAAAAATTATTATAACCTTATCAAAAATTAGTATAATGCATATCAACGGCGAGGCATACTTTCAATTGTTAAAAATTACTATGTTACATGGAAAAATGTGTAATTTTGAAATTTCACAATGTTTCATAATAAAATTAATTTTTTTAAATTGCAAAAATTATTATTTTTGTTTTATACAATATTAAAATTTTGTTTTAGCTAATAAATATTCAAATTGACAATAAAACATAATAATGTTAAATGTAAATAAATATACATATAGATGTTATTATTACAAATTTTATTCATTGATTTACAGCCATGTTTTAGACCATAAGAATATTCATCATCCAAAACAATCAATGGTAAAATTATTTCATATCCCAAGTGAAATATTTTATTGTAAATTTTAAATGCTTGCAAATGCGTGTTATAAAAACAATGCTCTTAATTTTTTTACAGATAATAATTTGGGGTTATTATTCGGAATTATTCGGAAATAAAATCAAACTGTACAGACAAGCAGAGCGATATTGACCGAGTACACTGAGAAAAATATTATAGGAAAAATTATTATAACCTTAT
This sequence comes from Theocolax elegans, assembly GCA_026168455.1. Classification (NCBI taxonomy): domain Eukaryota; kingdom Metazoa; phylum Arthropoda; class Insecta; order Hymenoptera; family Cerocephalidae; genus Theocolax; species Theocolax elegans. The sequence goes on along the minus strand of CM047428.1, from coordinate 64,544,898 downwards.
CAAAAATAGTATAATGCATATCAACGGCGAGGCATACTTTCAATTTGTTAAAAATTACTATGTTACATGGAAAAATGTGTAATTTTGAAATTTCACAATGTTTCATAATAAAATTAATTTTTTTAAATTGCAAAAATTATTATTTTTGTTTTATACAATATTAAAATTTTGTTTTAGCTAATAAATATTCAAATTGACAATAAAACATAATAATGTTAAATGTAAATAAATATACATATATAATGTTATTATTACAAATTTTATTCATTGATTTACAGCCATGTTTTAGACACATAAGAATATTCATCATCCAAAACAATCAATGGTAAAATTATTTCATATCCCAAGTGAAATGATTTTATTGTAAATTTTAAATGCTTGCAAATGCGTGTTATAAAAACAATCTCTTAATTTTTTTACGAAAACATAATTTGAATTTTCAAATATTATTTCCCAAACTATTTGAAATAACGGGTTAAAAGAGGTACTTAATTACGAAAAACTTATTTCCCGATTTTTCTTATTTGATACATATTCATAAGATAATTTATTCACTAAATGCTTAACCTTATGCGATCGCGGCATGCACTTTTTTAGTTAATATCTGTGACACTAAAAGCGCGTATTCGTTGCTATAGTAACTTAGACCCAAGCGTATTTTTGATTATAATAATTTTTAATATGTTATGTATTAAAAATTATTATCCTCAGTTGCTAACTGTAGAATTAAAAATTTTTACTATGTTACAAAATAAATCTTACATCATATTCAAATAAAAATTACATAATTTTAAAAAAAATTAATATAAATATATCTCCTGGTAAGAATTGTATCAAAGAAAAATGGGGTATAGCCATTAACTCGGTATGTAAAATGGCTAATTTCTAGAATGAGGCTTTTTTCACATTATCGCTCATTTAATGGAGTGTCCGCAATACCTTCAAATATTTTAAGCAAATCTATCGGTAGTCTTTGAGTCATAATTTGTATCAATTGTTTATTTTCTACGAATCACCGCTCAAAATATATATCGAGATTCGCGAATTAATTTTACAAGCCTTTTCATGGACTAGAACGAGACAGACAACCTATTTCACACTAAAATGCCGAGGAACCTACCTTTCTGGCTAGGAAATAGACTGATCTTGATAAATTAATGTTGTAAAAAGCGTTTCATCACAGGCATAATGTCCACATTTTAAGTCCATATTTTTCGAAACAAGCTTATTACTACTAAGAAAATGGAGATGATTCCTATCAGGATCTTGTCATGTAACATAGTAATTTGAATTATATGCTGTAATACATTTTATAATTAATACATATAAAAATTGTAAAGAATGTATTGATAACTAATAAGTTCATTATAAAAATTGGTTTAAAATAAGTATATATCACAAATATCATGCATTATAGTAATTTTTGCTAAATTTATAATAAATTTTCCTATAACACTTTTCTCAGTGTAGTTTCGAAAGTACGGCGGTATACGTACATACACACCCACACACATACACACATACAGTTATTTTCTTGAAATACGTGATTTCGTTAAAATTATATATATTATAATATGTTTTTAGGGATCTTATTCGGAATTGGACCCCCAAAAAAATCATGTTTTTTTTATCTAATTGATTAAAAGGTGCATAAAATAACTTTCTAATTACTTTTTTTAGTGGAGAAATGTGTTTCCGATCGATTTTTAGCAAAAAAATAATTTTTATTCCACGATTTATTTTACCATTTCCATTACACTATAGTTTCAACTTGCTTTTGTATCCGTCCAATAACCCAAATATGCATAAACCCGTTTATCGGGCTGAACTTGCTTTTGGGTTAAGCGAACTACAAATCACTAAAAACGACCGAAAACACATTTCTTCACTAAAAAAAGTATTTAGAAACTTATTTTATTGATTTTTTAATCGATTGGGTTAAAAAAACATGATTTTTTTTGGGGGTCAAATTTCGAATAAGTACCGTTTTTAGCTAGTCGAAAAATTATACTATTACAAAGCTTCCTCCATGAGGAAACAAAAAGACAATTTGAGTTAATGAAGGAAAAGCTCACAATTAACCGTTAGAGTTTCATTTTTAACATTGAATGTAAACCTATATATACAAATTTTGAATATACATAGATATACCTCCAATGTTATTACATGGGCATTCTCCTTTCTCTATCAAAATGTCAAATTGACAAATAATCGAGAAATAAATTAAAAAAACGAGAGAATAATAAAATCACACATTGTAAAACAAAGTTTAATAGAAGAGCTTACAAGAACATAATTAATGTAAAAAAAACATCAGGGCTGGAACGACGTAAGTTTTCACGGTTCGAACGCCATCCCAACTCCAAACATCGATGCACTAGCCTACTCGGGAATAATTCTAAACCGTCACTACAATCTACCAACTTGTACACCATCTCGGACAGCGTTCCTAACGGGTCGGCACCCTATACGAATGGGTAAATACGTGAGTTTTCTCAATTATTCGAGGTTCGTGTTATGCCACGACTACCGTTTCAGGCATGCAGGGCCTGCCATTGAACGTAGCGGAGCCTCGAGGCGTTCCCTTGCACGAGACGCTTCTACCCGAGTATTTGCAGCAACTGGGATACGTCACGAGGCTTCTAGGTAAGTGGCACATTGGATACTACACGGACAACCATACACCTACGCGACGGGGATTTGACTCCTTCGTTGGTTACTACGGTGGTATCGTCAAATATTTCGATCACACGGTCACCAAAAACGTGAGTATATATACACTTGTTCGCCATTTCTTTTTCTCGTCGCACTGGCTAAATGTGAAAATGACGAAGATCAGAAACACAGTGGTATCGACTTTCACTCGGACACGAAGGAGAAACTCGAATCTTTTAACAAAGATCAATATTTGACTGATTTGATTGCGGATCAAGCTGAGAGTATTATACAAAATCATGATAAACGGAAAGCCCTTTATCTTCATCTTGCTCACGTCGCTGCACATGCAAGTGAAAACGATGAACCAATTGAGGTTCGCAATTTAACCGAAGTAAATGATAAGTTATCGTACATTCCAAATATTCAGAGGAGAAGATACGCAGGTATATAAATCTTATATCCAAAAATATCCATTTCTCACCAAAACGATAATTCTGACTTGTATTGCAGGGGTAGTCACCGCGTTGGATCAATCCGTAGGAAGAGTTGTTAAAGCGTTAAGTAAAGCAAACATGCTGAACAATACTGTCATTGTCTTTCTCTCCGACAACGGAGCGCCAACTATGATATCACCGTACAAGAACTATGGATCGAATTATCCTTTCCGAGGAGTAATTATCACTGTCAATCATCTTCCATTCTTTTTGATAAATACGAATTTTTACATTTTTTTCATTGTTATCAACAGTTGAAATCAACACTTTACGAAGGTGGTATAAGAGTACCTGCTTTCATATTTTCACCGTTGATAAAAAATCCATCAAGAGTTTCTAACGATTATTTTCACATTACGGATTGGTTCCCAACCCTTTTGAAGCTTGCTGGAGGAAATGTTGAAACTCTGCAAGATATAGACGGTATGGATCAATGGTCCGCGCTTAGCGAGGCTACAAAATCGGAGCGCCATTCAATTTTCGTGAATATCGATGAAGTGCTTGAACCTGAAAGTGCCATTGTCGGAAAATACAAATTAATCAGGGGCGAGTTATTAATTTGTTAATAATATTATACTGATAATAAATATGTATACGAATGATTACATTCACAGGTGTTAACGGTCTTCACGATTACTATGCTGAAGACGAGTCCGGATATTCTCCAAAAATTTATGACGTAAACCAAGTTTTTTCATCAGATTCCGGCAACGCGATTAAAAGTTTAACGCGTGATATATTACCATCCGAGGAAAAAATATTCGAACTAAGAGAACAAGCTACCGTTCGTTGTCAACGTAAAACAAATTACCCAAACTGTACGGATACGTGTTTATTCGATATTACAACGGATCCATGCGAAACCACGGATATTTCAAATAATCATCCAGAGGTACGCTCATAAATTCATTAGAATTATTAGCTTACAATTTTTAACACGTACAATGTCTTGTTTAGATGGTACAAGTTGTCAGCGAATTTTTAGATAGTCACCGTGCAATTTTATTTGGTCAAACGAACACCTACATAGATCCATATGGTTATCCTGATAATTTTAATGGATTCTGGATGCCTTGGATGGATCATGAACATACTCCACCAAAAGATAGAAATATATCAATTATTTGGTCGACCGAACTATTCTGCGAAGGATATCCGGTGGGAGATCCAAGACGTTGTTTGTAGAATCTCCAATAAAATAAATCTCGTGCGCTCTTCTATAGTTAATTCTTGCAATTACAAATATTGAACAAAATAATGTAACAACATAAATAACATAATAAATAAATAACAAAGTGTATACAGTAAATTAATTAACAAAAAATACAAACCAAGTGTTCGTTATTCATAAACAAAGAAGAAATTGATGTAGTTAATAAATAATAAGTATTAAAGAATATCAATGCCAAGAGATCGATAAATATACACATATTCTCGATGGTAACATCCAAAATTCAGATAAGGAAATAAAATAGAATAGAGTCCTTTTGGAATTGGTGGCGCGTAAACAACGCGTGCCAAGAGATTAAGCGATTGCGCGATATGTCCATTGCCATGCATCTTGGCCAGAAGCCCGCGGCATGCCGTCAAAAAGGAGAATATTGTTCGAGGTGTTAATCGGTGTTACACACGTGGGCAGAGTTTCGCCCACGTGCTCACTAAAATTTCCGAGTCGGGAGGGGGAAAAGAGGCGGGAATTAAACGTAACGTTGGATCAATACCGGTACAAGTGTAGAAAACGAATTAGACTGTACCTCTGATAATTGCGTTCACGTTTTAACCTTACTTTATTTTCTCATCCACAATACGATATTACAACCGAGATGAGATTGTTTATAAATGTTTGAGTCAACAAATTCGCCGGAACAATTAGAAATCAAGTAAATTCCGTTGTTATGGAAATTGTTTAGGTCTTTGGCTCAACTTTCTGGGGTAAACTGGATAAATTCGTTAGGATTATTTATAAAAGGTAAAGAGAAGGTTAAGAACATTGTAATCCACGTCATCTTCCGATGTCTATCTCATCGATTCGTTCTAGATGTTGAGAGAGTCTATTCAATTAAGCCAAACGACTACACGAAGATTTTTACTTATCCTACCAATTTCAATGGCGCAAATTAACTTTTCTAGAAAATATTACTTTAATTTTCGATTGATCAATGGCGCCCTATATATTTTTTTATCCTTAACAATAAAGTTACGATCGATTTTTCGTAATCAATTTTATTTGAAAACAGGATTTAATCTTCGAAGTGAGACGTGGGCGGAAAAAAGTTTCAAATTTAAATGGTGCTTTCGACTGAAGTTTCTTCAATGAAATTCGGTGGTACGGGAAGCTTATGATTTTCAATTTCGCATCGCCAAATCTTTCAACGATAAATCTAACGGTAGAAAAGCTCGTAAAACATAAAAATAGTCGAAAATCAAATAAACGATGTATAACATATAAACAAGGAAAAGCCAAGCCAAGCTGCTACTCGATCACAAGGAGATCGAAAGAAAAATAAAAATAAGCAAATCAACTTGACGATATTCATTCGCACGAAGAAGGTACCTCCTCGATCGGTAGGCTCATCCAATCGCCATCCATCATCGTTTCGTTTCCTTCTCCGTCGAAGGATAGACGGGCAAGTTTTCGGCTTATATAGAGGCCGGATCAATGATGCGACTCAGTGTTTCGCTGGCGTCACGCGACCCGGAAAAGCATTCTTGGAACTCGAGAATTTCTCACCTCCCTTCGTCTCTCTCTCTCTCTCTCCTTCTTCCTCATTCTTACCGGAAGTGTGCAGGCGATGCTGTTAATCGGGTTTTCCCGATAATTCATTGACCTTGCTGGAAATCAAGGAGTACCTATCGCGCTTTCGGAATACCATTATTGATTAACTCGCTCCCGGATAATCGCGTCTTCCACCTATTTTATTAATTAAAAATTTTGAAAAATTAAAGAATTTAACCCTCGGATTAACACAATAGTTTCGTATACAACGTCGTTCAGTTGCATAACAAGACCTGGGTTATTTCATATTAATGATCTTCCATTTGGACTGACTAATGCGTCTGCCGGGTTTACAACAGCTGGCTGATGAATCGCTCGCTACTGAATACACAACCCCTGCGTTTTTGTCCACGTGAATATTCGTGGAACAGTTGACACTTTACCATTAATATATTTATTATTTTACCTTAACCGCCAAGAGATAAGCCCGGAAATAATTATGTCAACTTTTTATTACATTAGTGAGTTATACCATTGCGTTTTAGTAATCATTTTCCAACACGTATTGCGCGCAGTTTTGTCGACGTATAGCGGAAGGTGCGAGATGCAAACTGTCCCGCGTAAACTAAACATTCGTTAAAATGAAAATGCAAAATATATATACGTACATCAATATACCATGGTGAAAACCAAAAAATTGGACAAAAATACGGGTATTTTTAATTGGTGAAAAAATGGATGTTCCGTGGAATTTAAGAATTTATGAGTTTCGTTACGTCAGTACGGGATGCTTCGAACACTGTTTTTTTTGTCGGTGTCGTATAAGTAGGGTAGAGGTACTTTATATTCTTTACAACGCTGTTGATGTATCTGCAACCATAATGTAGCTTCATAGTTCGTAAGTTATATATTGGCGCATTTGCTTATCATATTTTATTTATTGGTTGTTTTATTATAATTAATATCACAAACTAAAAAATGCTTGAAAAATGCGTATTAATTAAAAACGATATTAAAAAAAATCGTTTCATGTAATTTTAACGTAGAAAATACTTAGATATCTACAATAGATATCGAATTTTTGTTATTACATTATATATATAAAATATTTTCTACGAGATGTAGCGTCAGTACCGCGCGATCGAACGAAACGTTATTAAAAAAAAAAATAATTAAGCATTGTAAAAAGGGTATTATCGATAAAATCAAGGGATCTCGAAATTAACCTAGGAATAAGGAGATTTCAAAAGGTAGGGGAAAAGTAAAACCCGGCCAAGGTAGCTCGTTAGTGGTCGAGCTCGCCGTTCTGTCAGACGCACGGAGACAAGCCGGACAGCGCGCGCTTGTATGGTAATCAACTCGGCGCGGAATTCCGTAGGGAAGGTCAGGCTCAAAACTTGGAGGGCTCGCTAACAAACCGAGGGTATAGCCAAGAGAAGAGGTGGCTAAATTTTACGCTGACAAGAAATATTCCGAGCGTGATATACCTCTACCTGTCAAATGTAATTTTCGAAAGCTGTTTCCGTATAGCCACGAGAATCTTACAACTGTCTCATTCTCGAGGATGAAAATTAAAATGAGGTTGTTTTAATCAAAATAATGGTCGATCGTTTACTCTCCTAATTTTTTCATTTATCAGATCCCAATGGGGTAGTAAATGATTTATCGCAATGGAAGTACTGTTAAACAATGATTTATATTACCCTCACACAAAGTTGACATCGTCATTCTTTACTAATTACTAGCGTATATACACTAATTGGGCTAGTTAAAAATATTCCGTGAAATCTACACTAAGTGAAATAGGAAAAAGTGTCAAGAAATAATTAAATACTATATCTATTAATAGTATTAAATTTTTCGTTGATATTCCTATCAAAAAAGTTCATGTGGAATTCCACGTGATGTTTTCGGATTTTCGGAAAAATACTTTATTTCTTATGATAGTCTTTTTTGACTGTAGAAAAAAGTTAATGATAATTTACACATGCAATTCCATGTGCAATTTCATGTTTGATTCCACATGATTCCATATAATTTTCATTAACTTTTATGTATATTCCAAGAAAATAATAATAAAGAATAAAGTTTTTTCCAAAAGTCTGAAAAAACCACATGTAGCTCCACATTGACTTTTTTGATAGGGATATATATATATATATAATTTAACAACGTATACTCATACAAATATAAAAATATGTATATACCATCGCTTACACTGAACAAAATTTAATTTCAGATTAGAGAGACACGTGTACTCTTCATCTACTACAATTGGTGAAATGTGGAATAGTTAGTAATAATTTGAAAATCTTACCTTAGATGCTTGTTCTCTATGCTACTTCAGCAAAATGGGCTGCGTTTATATATAATAAAGAGGACGACTGTTATATAGCGAGGAAATCGACAATCCTCTAGCGATGGTACAGATTGAAAAATCGATTAACAATTAGTGAATCCTTTGATATCACTATGACAATTAGTAAAATTAATTATTTTGAATTAAGTAAAGTTATATTTTCGTTGCTAATTGATATTTCATAATGAAATTTAATAATTAATATAAAAATATTTATCGTCCATGCGATTTGTATGAATGGGTGTTGAAGTCGATGTTGGTGAACTAAAACAATATAAATACACTTTTATTTATCGGTGAATGAACATCGTTCTGTACATATACTTAAATCAACAATTTTCAACAAAAATGAAGAGAAAAACTACATAGTGTAGAAATATTTCATTACCATATAATGAGTGAAAGTTTTCCTTACTTAAACTTTAGAACCTGATTCTACTATTGCAATAATTCTTAAATGAATAATAATAAACGATAAACACAATCCCATATAAGAAATTTCATCCCTGTTCTCTTTCATTTTCAAGCAATTTTTCGTATAACATTTTTTAAAACTTGGACATATTAAAATTAAGAGTTTAATTAAAAACTAGATTTATACATATACATACATACTGATATATATATATATAACAAGACAGTATGACAAACTAGCAGTTAATTACAATCCGTCGTGGTGTAATCAGTGAAGCATAAGTAACATTAAAGGGACCATCGTACGTGTAAAAATAAAATGACGCGAAAACCACCGGGGATTTTTTCTTCGTGTAAGGGTATAGTAGTAGTCGACGAACGAAATTACAAAATCTCTGAAAATGCGGAGCACGAGAGAATGCGAGAGAGAGACAGATTTACAAAAAAAAAAAAAGGAAAGGAAGCAAGTGTAACAGTAACGTAGAGTTTTGGAGTGGTGTCAGTATAATGAAGAAAAGCAACATTCCACTTTCGCCGAAAGAAATAAATGGAACAGTAAAAGAAAAAGAGAGGAAGGGGTAAACGTGTATGTTTTTGTTAGAATCTCTTGTTTGTTAGTCTAGTGATCCCGAGTAACTTTGATCCCGAAGATCAAGGGTTTGAACGCATCGGATTAACAAAGAATACGGTATATACCAATGAACACAAAAGTCCAGTATGCACGCGCGCGCGGTAAGTGAATAGAGAAGCAGAGGTATGGAAAAAACGTGCGGTGAGAAAACGGATCCGACAATAGATCTGCATTAGCTATAGCAATTTGTATGCGCGTACGTTCATCCCGCGGCGTTTCGGAATCTTTAGTTATTTCAATGAAATGTATTATTTAAATTTATACTTTTAATAAAGGGTGTGCTGAACAAAATTATAAGATCGAAAAAAGTTGGAAAAAATTACATCGAAAAATTTGCGATAATTGAAACATTGATTTACGATTGTTCAAATGAATTTTTCTCTTTCTCCCTCTCTCTCTCTCTCTCTCGTTCTCTCTGATTGTACGAAAGTTCGAGTTGCGCAGCTGGAGAAGATAAATAGCGAATTCTTGTAAGATGTACAGTGGTTCTCCTACACGTTGACAATAACCTACTTGCGACTCGACGTTTTAAAAAGCATAAATTATCTAAATGGTATTGTTTTCAATTTAGTTCAATTACAAATACTTAAATTTAGTTACTTTTTTACTTAAGGATATGTGAGACTAAAAAAATTGGAACCATTATTTATTTTTTAATTAACAATGGGTTGACTTTTTCCAAAAAAAAAAAAGTTTTCTACCTGCTTTTAATAGTACACCGAGAGAAATTTTGTATTAAAAATTACTATAGTTTCTAGTTAAAAAATCACAGACTGACAAACTGGGGAAAATTATTATAGTTTATATTAAAATTTAGAAAAGTTTAAGTAAATATTACAATAATTGTAGTAAATTTTATTATAGACTATAGTAATTTTTAATTTAAAATTTTCTCAGTGTACGATTTTTATCAAAATCTTTTGTCACTAAATGATCAAGATGTTCGTGTAGTCGTAAGGATCAACTTTCTCACCAAATCTTTACCGACGAAAAGTGGTTATTAACTTTTCAATTAATTTAACATTAATTATTTAAAGAAAATCGTTCTGTCAGCTTCTTGTATATTACTCAAGGTTCACATATGAATCTCTTCCGATATTTAGTTTGACAATAGCAGAAAACTTTTGAGTTTTTGAAAGTAAATCTCTTTAATTTGGCTATCACCTCTCCTTAAAGTATTAAAAAGCAATAATACAGAAATAATCATATTTGTAAATAAATTATATAATTTTAATTTCTTATCCATATGAGAGCACCGACTTAACTTCTTTTGTTCAGTTCGTTTCACCAGCAGGTGTTGCAGCCATTAAAATAAATTGTAACAACCCCGTCGTTAAGTTATCATGAAATATGTTCAATTTTTCAGAAAAAAAATTGATATATTGATATAAAAAGAAATAATAATAATAATAAACCTATATGACATCGAAGAAAAAAAGAAAGCAGCTTAGAGTCTCGGAAATGGTTAGAGGGTCGCGTGGAAGTTACTGATCATGCGCGCAACCCTCCGGTATATAGGTATATAGAGTCAAGCTCGACGGGGGGTTTGGCGCCGAAAATTTCGCGCGGCAGTGCGACGCGCGACCTAGAGGCGGCAGGATCACGTCGCCCTCGCCCCCGGGGACAAGAGTCAAAATATCGTAAGAATAATATCAACGACACCTGTACAGTGTCGAGTGGAGGGAACATTTTTATTGTCGTACGAGTGGCACGTTGGTGATAAGATTACCTTTTTTTTTTTATTCATCGGTCAGAGGGAGTTGGAGATCGTATGACCGATCGCAGGTAAAATTATTGATCAAGATTACATTTGGGAGAACCATAAGATCGTGATAAACCTATTGTGATATTGTACTCGATTAATTTGACATTACCTCGTACGGTTATCCTGATTAGATATATATACATATATTTACTTATTTTATAGGTAAAATTCCGATTGGTGGTTAACCGTCATTATTATTTCGTTAGGGTTATAAATCAAACTTTTTTTTTGGAGGGTGAAACGATTCGATACTATGTTGTATTATTATACTTTTTTAATAAACAGTTGTATAAGGTATCATATGCGTGTGATTGTACAAGCTAGGTTATAGGTTGTCGGTTGATGTAAGAAAAAAAAGTTAGTTTTATACATTACAACTAAACGCGTATTCGATTCTAACAATCTAACCTCGTATCGCTTATTTATATAAACTCAACTATATAGTCAATATTTTTGCAATTAACATTAGTGGGATTCTACAATAAGAATTGGTTAAATTAAAAACTTTTCCTCAGGCAGTAATTGTGTACTCTATTAAATTTTTAATACGATATTTTTTTCACTATCTCGTACAATTATTAATTAACTGAACTGCTGTAGAATTTAATTATGAATTTTATTACCTTATATAATACATATATATATATACATTTTAAGTTACATAATAAACTTGAAATGCCGCCAAATGAACAAATTATTTCGTTCGATATATATACTTGCACACGAAGGCAGATATATTCACTCGGTGAATTCCGCAGCTATATATTATCGTAACTGCAATTAAAATAAATAAAAATTCTTATAACAAACTTTAATATTAAAAACAAAAAAAATTATTGCTCGACTGCGAAAATTTGACAATGAACGCGTATTACACCCGTCTATTACGCGTCTTATTAATCAATTAATATTACAAGATACACATACAAAATGATTCTAAAACGATTAACTAGATCAACGCGCGCAACTTCGATTCTCGCCTTGGTTACACACGGCAAACGTAAACTTTGCGCGCGTTAATTTACTGGAAAGTAGATCAACACGTAAATAGTACTTTGCAAATATGTATATATATATATATACACCGCATTACGATTATTAATCTTTAGTATTCCTGTATATTAAACTCGACGCTATCTCTCCAACACTAAATTTTCATCATTTTTTTTTCTCAACGGTATCTTCAAATTCCGGCGTTTCTCTCGAATGTAAACGATTATTACAAAAATACGCGCGTAACGTAATAACAAGTACACCTAGTATACGTACATATATACATATATATTTTTATACACGCGTATCATTACTAATTGCCGGGTGTATATATATATATATATAATCGGATTGACATAAAAAAATTGTGCGTATACATTGTAATATAAAAAATAAACACTCGTTTTATTTTCTCTCCCGGTCTTTATTTATGCAAACTTGGTATATAAGCTTGAGCGATAAACGAATTCTCGGTATGTACAACCGATGGGTATACGCATTATAAATTTATACGCGACGCGAGTATATTTAAAATGTTCGGTTTATATAGATACGACGTTGTGTGTATATACACGCGTATATATTTGCACGCGGTTTCATGAATAAATAAAAAATATATACCGTTATGTCGAAAAAATGAAAAAAAAAAAAAAAATGGATTGGTTTTTCAGATAAACTTTGACTATTATACGATTTGATTTATTACTCGTTGCGTACATAAATTTATTTATATTGTTTAATGCATGATTTATCGTTTAATATATTTTCATCGATATCATTTGCATCGTTTGCGTTAATCGTGCAATGTGTATATATACCCGTGTTTTCGTAAAATGCTAATGGATGTAAATTATTTTTATTAATAGGATATATACTGCGGTAATAACGTAATTGACAGTTGTTCTATTCTATTTTTTATTGTTTACATAGATTTTTTTTTCATTCGTGTATACGTTTCGTGACAAGATTAAGGTTTATATATATATATATATATATATATATAACAAATAATGATTTTTTAGTTAAATTTGCGTCGATTCTATTTAATCGGACGAGTAGCGGATATAATGATAATAATCGTTATACCTTTATCATTGTGCGCACATTACACTTTTACATCAATATATATATATACGTTATTATTCGAAATGGGTAAGTGGCAATCGTACGGTTCTGAGCCAATTAACGAAACGATTGGTAAATTAACATAGCAAACAAACGATTTCATCTTTGTACGAATTCCTCGCGTTATTAAAATTTAATTTGCAAGTTCGCGCACGCGTAGAAAATAAAGGTTGTGCATAAATCAAAAGTTATCATGGCTAAACGACCGGCTCGATCGATGGTTGGAATCGATCCACCTATACTACAAAGACTACATAGACCAAGAGAGTTGTTTATACACCTAATGTATATCTCAGATAATAAGGGTGCTTTCTTTTTTTATAACATCCACGGGGTTATATAAGGAATCTTCGGTTTATATATATGTACATACTTTTTATTTCGAAAGTTTGGGAATTTTTCACGTGTGAACATATACAGGGCGATCGTTTAATTAAACCTTTGCAAAACCCCGGGAAACAATTTAGAGGTTCCAATTAGTCAAGTTGGTTAAAGTATTTTGTTAGAATTTTTCCTATACCTTATGGTTTCCCTCTGCTTTCCTTTTTTTTTCTTTTAATTAAGTTATTTCGTCGACCTGAATTTTAAGTGATTATTAGGTTTGCAATACGGTAATTTTCGAAAGTAAATGTGTACGCGCGAAATTACGAAAATTGTCCGCGCGCTATTTATTTCATTTTTAAAATCAAGTTTTCAGAGTCGTCGATATATATACACCGTGTATGCATTTTCGTTATATTTACCTAGGCGAAACAAAATTTTATTGCTTTTTACTTACGCAAATTGATATGCTATATAATATATTTTTTTAATAAATTTGATAAATTTCCTCCTAAATTATATAGTGCAATTTTTACGATGTAAGAAAATTTTTTAAATTCTTGGTGCTCTTTTTGACGGGGTGATGCAAATCCTTGAGAATTTTGAAGGATATACTTTTGAGACGTAATGAGCACTTAAGTGTAGATAAAATTTATACTTTTTTATTAGTATTAAATTATAACAAATATATTATGTAATGATAAAAGATTTCGGTGAATTGCAACTCACTCCAGTAAAAGGAAATTAAAAAGCTATATTAAGTTATACAATTATCCGCACTTAATAATCAAAATTTTCATATTAATTTTTGAAAAAAAGTCGTCAACGACATTTTTTCATTTTAACTAATTTGAAAATGAACACCAAATGCAAAAAGATCTTATTACATTCGAGCTCTTTGAAATAATAAAAGTTTTAATATAATTATTCACTTACACGCGTATACATAGAGATATTGTAATTATCCAATTTTTTCAATTTAAGTTTTAAGTGTTACTTACTCGAGACACTCTTTTTTTTTTATTGAATGAATCGACATATCGCTCGACACTCTTAATTTAATATTTTCATGTAAATAGAAAACGATTGAGATTAATAAAAAAAATTGATACCATCTTAAGTTTGTAAAGCATTACTGTCATCGAGTGGAATATTAATTTAAAAAAATATATTAAATTTCTAAACAAAAAAAAAAAAAAAGATTTATCTCGTGATCCGACAAGTATAATCCCCTCTCTCAACTTCTCTAACCATCCGCCCCTATATCTTTTGGTAATTGCGTTCGAGGCAACTATTTGCATTTTTCCTGTTAGACGTTTCACCCATCCGGTGACGTGTAAACATTTACTATATAGTTATGAAATTTTTTTTCTTTTGTTTTAAAAGTGCGTGTATATATATATATATATATATATATATATATAAAGTTCACGCAAATATAATGAAAAATTTATATTATATATTTTTCCCCAGAATTTCCAACGGATGAGTTGAAAACATTGAAATTTATAATCCGCTATTATACGTATAAATATATATTTATGAGATCGGACTAACGCGTTTAAACAATATATGCATGGAATGAATTTTTGGTGTGACATCCGTTGATCGAGATTAATTCGAAATGTTCTTTTCTCTCTCTCTCTCTCTCTCTTCTCTCGACCGGATCGCATGAAATTAACATTTGAACTACTTAACTGTATTACTTATTTGACTTTCACGCGAAAACGTCGAGTGTATAAATTTATTATATCACCCGGATAAAATTTGAATAAAATCTCTTTTATATGCTAGAAAAGCGTTTATTACCTTTGACGGTTTTGAAAATAAATATTTATTTGCATGTAATAGAACCCGTCGGATATATTGCACATTTTCCTTTAGAGGGATAAAGAAAATGAATTTGTTTATAAGAATTATATTTGATCCCGTTGACTAATTTTAAGCGAGAGAAGAACATTTTTTTTGTTGCTCGACGCGCGACAGTTGTACGGCTAAACGAGGAGATATTTTTACGTTAGCCAAGAAACTTTAACCATGTTTTTCCTTAACTTACGAAGGTAAAAGTTCTTCCTAAATCCCCGTTTGCTTAGCTACTAAACAAAGAATTTCACAAGAACAAGTTATATATGTATATGGTACTTTGTCAGTGACTTCTTAAATTATTACCAGAAGTACATTTGACTGTACAATTCGTTCAGCTAATATATATTTATTTCATGTATCAAGAGGATAGGCTAAAATTAAATTTCTGTATTTTTTTTCACTTCAAAATTCTGTAATAATGAATAATTCTATACTTTTTACATCTACTCGAGTGAATAATTCCACATTTATAGACAAATCATAATGATTCAGCATCGAGTCAAGTTATACCTCATATATAATCCCAATTTTCCATTAAGGAGTGAAAACTTACTGGATTCCAGTGAAATTTTCATTGAAAAATGTAATGTCTCAGTTATGCTGGTAGCTTCGATTTTTAATTCAAAATTATATTAATTAAACAATTCGTTTTATTTTAATACGTTTGAAATACGGAAACCTGTTCACGGATGGAAAACTAACCTCGAAATGGCACTTACATTGATTTTACTTGAACATTTTATATAAATTTAATCTTTGCGAAAATAAAGAGCAGATTGGCGTAATTATAGTTACTTATTACTTCGCGTAAGACAAACATCAACTGATGTCGTATTCGAACCATAGGATATTTCAAATCCAAAAGAAGTTCGGTATAAAAAAGAGGTTTGACCTTATCCTTTAAAACAATAAAGAAAAAATCATATCTACACGGAGAAAAATGGTATATAAAAACTGATTATATTTCATAGTACCATATAAAGATATATATATCTATTTTGACTACATTTTATATAGCAAATATTAAAATATGTATACAAGTAATATTTTTATTATAATAAATTGTCCTCAAAATTACTTTATGAATATATTAATATTTATTAAAAAATACAATAAAATTATGATTACTATGAAATACAATATAATGTTTAATATATAATTTTTTTTTCAATGTACTATCATTTTATTACCCGCAATTCTTACGATCGGAAACAAACTGTAGATACACCAAGGTTTGAAAAAAATAAGTAAAGTAGGGTACACGCGCGTAAGATCCAATAGGTCACGTACTCGAAAGCAACGTTTACAGTGAAACGGCCGCAATTTATGATAATTTCTCGATGTGGATTCGGTTGCTCGTTTATGGGACCGTCTCGAACGTTACAATGGGTTTTGCGGGTAAATGGACGAGCTACGAATGGGAATCTATGGTATACGTTTGTAACAGGATTATCGTCTAATTATCAAGATATCACAGCTGTTTCGAGGTTGCCTATAAATATAGACCAATCTAATTGAATTTGTTTCGATGTAAAAATTTTGGAGATCGCGCGCGTAATTTTTCATGCGCAAAATTACGTAAATGTATACATATTGCACGACCTCGTAAAAAGAAAAAATTCAATTTAAGAATATACGTAGGATTTTCTTGAAAGATGGTATATTTTTCTTCGTCCAGTTGTTTCAACTTTTATATGTACGCTTAATGTTATACGAGTAAATTAAACGTGCACTCATCGCGCAACTGATCCTACTTTGTTAAAATTCAATGCGAAAGTTATAAGAGAAGGTGGACGATACTCGGATTATTTAAAAATGACTCTTACCATTTGGAAATCAATTTCCTAAACGACGATTTGCTCTTATTTCCCATAAATAAAAGGATACAATACCTTGGATTATCTTGGATTCTCGTTAAAGGACTCGAGTTCTCGTAAACATGGCTCTGGAATTCGGAGATCGTAAAATGTTAATTGTACATTCTATACCTCTCTAACTTTGTAGCGCGGTTTTTATTGGGTCGTTCTGTAAAACAAGGCTTTTTGTTTATATATATACATATATATGAAGTATTCCCAAGCTCGAATGATTATCGTTAGAATTAAGTAAACACCGCGTTTACGCGTAGAAATTTTTGTAAAACTGTTCGTTTTGTATAATCTAAACGATTTGTTAACATTTTTTGTAAATAAATATTATTTACTTTATTTTTTAGTATACGACTACGTAGACTACGCGAGCGTGAATCACTTTTGGCTTAGATGTGCGAGCGTTGGCATAGAGCTTTGAAGAAAAAAAAAACAATATCTAACGTAACAATAACGGATAAAGATTTGGCAGCGCGGTATGCCTTCGAATGGATATTTTCATTTAATTTCCGTAAGAGGAAACTTGGAGAAGATATTTGCTACTTTTAACTTCCTCGAAAGTTTCTTTCAATCGGATTTTCTCGTAACTATTTATTCGACTTAAAATTTCGTATTTTTTTTTGTTTCGCAACAATAACTGCGTATATATAAGTATTTATTTCAAATCGTCTATATATATGCATATTACGAAATTACACTCGAGCGAATCGGTACGATAGCAGCTGCGCGATCGATTTATATACAAAGTAAATAATTGACGGTATGTATATGTATGTTGTATATATATATATACAACAAAAAAAGGTTACATCAGTATCAAAATACCGACATCGTTAATAGTGAACGAAGAAAGATCGACATTATGCGTACGAAGCGTAACAAATGAGAAACTGTATAAGTAACGATGTAGATGCAAATAGAAACTATGCTTCACAATTCTCTTGTCTATATAATCTATTGTTCAATAATTATAAGCTCTATTTTCTCTAACGCGGAATACTATTCGAAAACGGTATTAAATTTATCGCTTCGTCGGTCTATACGGTTTATAAATATATATTTACGATACTTTCAATACGCATTTCGATATATCGTATAATAATATTGCTTATTATCGTATAAATTCAAGTAGACACGTTGAATACAAAAAATATTAACAAGACTCCTTGTCCGCTACGGATAACGTGAATAATAATAAATAATCGCGTGGGTACAACAATAAAGAAAAAGTTGAAAGCAAACTTTGAGAGATGCAAGATCTCAATTTAAATAAACATAATGATACTTTGAATCGTATTTATATATATGTATATATCACATGTATTTGTAAATGTGCGGTAAAGAAAAAGTTTTCCTGCAGGAACGCAAATTATATAAAGAGTATTGTTATATCGAGTATTGCGATAAATTTCACTTCGAGTATACTAATGATTACGAAGGGACTTATATATACACGTATACCTCGAGGAGGAAGAAAAAAATTGCAAGACAAGTATCAACAAATTATCGGAACGATCCCCCCCCCCCCCCCGCAGTATAAGAGAAGAAGAAAGAGAAAGAGAAAAGAACCCCAAAGAATTTGGTATAAAGACTTTTTTTCGTAAAATCTTGCAGTAAACAAGTAGACTTGCGTGCTGGTAATCAGAGGATCGTGTATATTTCCTTTCTTTTCCCTCATTTCTTGAGTCCTCTTTTCTTTCTTAGAAAAAGCGTAAAATACATTTCCCTTCGACGAAACCTTGTTTCTCAAATGACATTTTAATAATACTCCCAAGTTATTGAGTGAGAAAATTCCGTGAGGGCTATATACGTATATGTATGCGCGCACACACAAACACCTGGAAACACACCCGTACACCTACAAACTTTCCTTTAACAGTATCACATTACGTTGTATATACACTTTTTTTCTTTCTTTCTTAATTTTCGAGCTGCAGTGCAGTATAATTTCAAATTCGATAAAACGTGCATGCTCCTTTTCCTGCTTCTCGAAAAGTAAGTTTGGTATAACGGTGAGAATTTCAACATTCTTTTTTTTTTCTTAATAAATTTTGACGGTTAAATACGAAGCTACGAAATACATTTAAATACATTAGCTTGATTAAAGACACTTCTAAATAGCGAGGGGTTATCAAGTATATAATATTGTACGTATAATAAGATTTATAAATGATATTGTAATTAAATGTATTTATTTCGTTTGACAATAATCCCCGCTTCTTAACTATCCTTTGTATACCTTTCAAACTTAATTTATTTACTTACAAGACGTGCAAATGTTATATATTTTGAACTACGCGCGATTTTGTACAAATTTCAATGTACCGAAGATTCATATTTGAATTTAAAGAAGATTTCACTCGAAAAGCGGTTTCTTTTAAATTAATTAATCGTAGCTTTCAATCGGTGTGCTGCATAATTCTTATGTATCAATTAAATGAGTAATGTATTCCGATTAAAAATGTAAAACGTACCTATATAATTACAGTATAAATATTTACGACGTTTACACGTGGATACTAATATCTTAATCGCGTTAAAATTTATTGTTTATTTTGCGAAAAATCACTGCGCTAATCGGAAACGTGATTGACATTATATACCTATATACAGCGCGTAATTAGTAATTTAACGATCAACATAATTATTTTAAACTCAATTTTTTCTTTTTGTATTTAATAATTAATCCAATTTAGTAGAATTGCGTGCAAACAACACGCCAGCGAATGGAAAATAAAGCAATTAACAACATATTATCCTCGTTAATTAATTGTGATCCCACGATAAGAACCGAAATAATCGTATAAATATATTTTGATAAATTAATTTCGCGTACGAACAATTTGCACTGTCCCTTTTTTTGTTGTTTAAAACAGGTGCGTCCAGCATTACAGAAATATTTGTTTATGCCGAAATGTAAATTGTTTATTTCATTAATATCATACGTTGCGTAATACATTACGTATTTAATTATCAAAATTATTATTTGACGTTCGCAGTAATTTAATAAAGAAATATATAGGGGTAAATGCAAATTTATATACTCGGAATAAAAATACTATTTTAATTGTATATTGTGTATTGTAATTATCTATCAGCTTTTTTTCTGACTTCGGTGTTACACGCGGTAGAAATCTCTCGTCACGATAAAATACCCAATAAACGAGGTCGAAAAACGAGTGAGAGAGGGAGTAAAAACAAGAACGCGCAGACATTTCAGTAAGGATCGACGCACACCGAGAGGAATTCGAGTTAACGGTAATCCATTGCAAATGACCAAGGGTTTATCTCCAATCGATTATCCAGCGATTTTAAGGGGTAAAACGTTGGAAGACTATTCCGCAGATAGTTCATTATTCCCATTGCGATCAAAATCGATATTCGTTCGTCACGGGTTGCCGATTCATCACACTCGCCGAATCAAACCAGACAGATTCATGTAATGATACATCAGTTTTAGTTTATACTTTTCTTTTTCTCTTTTTTTTTTTAAGGGAGTAGGTTTAAGATGGAATTGACGGTTGATTATAATCGATGGATATTGACGTGTAATTGCAGAGGGGAATTTATCTAGACGTCAACGTTATATTTTTTATCGTATAGTGTTTTATCGCATTGAAACGATGGCTACTCCGTGATACGTTATCTTTATTTCATTTCCTCTTTTCATCGTCTCCCCCTTTTTTTTCATCGTTTCGTACCTGCTCATTTGGGTTGATGATTAATATTTCGATTGCTCGGTGGTGACGTGCGATTCAATGCCGGAATGAAAAATGTACGTTTGAAACATTTAACCACCATAATGTTATCTTTAAATTTTCAAAATAAAATTATAACGCGTAAACGTATAAACGTCAAATATAAACCTAAAATATTTCATACACACTGACTAAAAATGTAAAAAAAAAAGTAACTACAACACCTTAACACTTAAACACATTCTTTACGAAGTACTTACCATCTTATATAATTGTATAAAGCGAAAAAAAGAAAACCCAGCTTTACCCACTGAAGTAAAAAAGAAAAAGGGCTCTACCACTCTCTCTTCTTCTTCTTCTTCTTTTTTTTCATCACTTCACAAATCCAGCTTCATCTCGGAACCTTTTATTATGCATTCACGACTACACTCTGTGAAACAACGGTCTTCCCCATAGAAATGGAAATGACCTTTTAAAAGAAAAAACGACTTGAAACTCGACTCCCACGGGTCTCGAGCACGCGACATAACCGACATTCTTTCTCGTTTCCGTTTTGTAGGAGTGTCTTGATACGCGCGAGTTGAATACTTATATATATCCCCACGTATCCGAAAATTCCGACGTTTCACATGTCCACCTGGATCGGTCAAATGCATCGAGTGAAAACGAGACAGGACCAACGATCTCACGTATAGTTAATTCACACGCGGTTGAATCTTTTCTCGCTATACAATTTCGATTTGATTCCCGATTAAATTTTTAATTGATTCCTCCCTCGTATATACACATATATATACATACATACGTATAGGGTACATATTGGCCAAATATTCAATTTCCTAATTAAAGTCCTGCATTTTTCCATTTGATTTGTCACGGACGTTTTGAATGTTTATTATTTTTTTTTTCAATGAAAAATATATGTTTTATTTTTATCTTATATTTTCGACGGTTACTTTTTTTTTATTACAACAATTAAAAAACGAATATTTTGTGATACAAATTTTTTTATTTCATACTCGCTATCAATTATTTAAACGACGGAACGTTTGGTAATTGAATATTTCGTTAAATTCGATGACTGATAATTTATTTGACTAGGCAAATAATAAAAAAAATGGCGAAAGCTGCGTATGTAACTTTCTTATTTATCCGATTTAAAGCTGCAAAGTTCTTTCCGAAGAAAAATTAGTATGATTTCGAAAAGTCACATTTTTCTTGAAGTAACCCTAAGTAAACTTAATCCAACGATTTCTCTTCTAGAAACTGCATAATTCTCACACCTATATACATATATATTACAAAGTCGACTGGTAGCTTAATGAGCTTTTCAATTGAAACCTCCATTTAATTAATTTATACCATTTTAAATTACTCACCAGAAAGTACATATACATATATATGTTTAACGATCGTCTTTTCGAAACCCGCATAATTACGAACATATAAATGACTGAAAGCATCAACGTAGTTTCAAAGATTTTATTATTATACCTTGTGTATATATATGTATGTATACCCGTAACGAAACTTTAAAAGGAGAAGGCGAAACTTTATAGAAATTTTGTTTTAAAATTCAGACTGCGTTTTTTGTATACTTTTGTGTAGAGCACAGTAGGTCCCCAAAGGAGTCGTAAAAAGTAAACCATTAAAGATCAAGTGGCTGGACTGAACGTAAACTTACCTTTACTACTGAAACTGAGTGATTCATTTGACTTGCCCAAATATCCCTTTGTGTATACGTGTATATATATATATCCATGTGGTTTTTGGGATTACGCGTTGCGATCGCGCATTTGAGAAAAGTACACTTTTATTTTATTACATCGACGTGAACCTGTTTTAAATAATTTGGTATATCAACATTTTTAAGGTCACGATTTTTTTTTATCCTAAGAATGATTTCACCTAAGAATCATGAAATTCATTGACCTACTATACGTATTAAAAGATAAAAAGTATATTTCGAATTTTTATTGCATATGGAAAATATGTGTATTTACTCAATTAAATAATTAGCTATTTTATTAAATAAATTTATCAAGTTTACTTTTAAGAAAATACATATATACACTATAATAACTTTAATTAACGGTCCTCTGTAAAGGACGTTATGACTTTAATGGTTAATTAAAATAAAGGTTTCGATGACATTCGGATAAAAACTAACGGAATTTACGAAACATTCGGAATCGTTATATATAAATTCAGGCCAAACATTTGATAATGTCTCAAATTTCATGTTTATACATACACTGTATATATATATATATATATATATACATAAATGTATGTTTTTTTTCTTTGTCATCCTGGCTTTCAATTAAATTGCGATCGCTGAGATAAAGAAACGAGAGGAAAGCCAATGGTCGGCGCAATTTTCCGCGCCCTCAAACTTGAGCTTGCAAGCTCGAAAGACGAATTCCTGTCGTAGTGAATCTTCAATTAACTTTCAATTAGGAATATAGCGAGACGAAAGTAATGGAACAAAATCTTAGTGACCTTAATTCGATTTCGTCATGAGTAATTACAGAAAAAAGAGAGAAGAAAACCAAAAAAAAAAATTTAGTATTAACGATTTATCGTAAATTTCTAAGTGGATCGTGTCTAATACGTAGTTTGCGTTGATATATGCACCGATTCGTATGTGCATTAAATTTTAATTAATAACATTAGTATTGATGACGTATTGTTGTTTTTTTTTTCAAAAACAGAGGGAGTATTTTATTTTTAAGTTTTTTCTATTTTCGTGGTCAATGGTTTTATCAGTGATATATTTGACAATGTCGGTAGAGATGAAATATTGACAATCGAAGTTCTCTATATTTATTTGACTTATTTTTCCTTTTTTTTTCCTTCAGGTTTAATATACGTTCTTTGATACTTCAAAAATAATATGTACAAAGAACTTTGAAAAATTCACTTTTCTAAGATTAAACAATCTTTTCCTTCCTTTATATTTATTTACGAATAAACATGTGAACGGTCTTTTGAAATATATATATACAATTTAAGTTAACGATCTTAAAAAAGAAGAGATATAAAGCAGAACAAAGCCCATAAATGTTCTTAATAAGACACCGTAATTGCACTACTTTGCATAATCAACGAATGTAAACATCTGAAAAAAAGAAGAGAGCACGGAAACCTCTCGAAAGCCAAGTTTCTTCTTTCTTTTACGGGAAACGTGACAACGGTTTACGTTCATAAAACCACTAAACTTCGACCGGACATGCATAGTCCATTTCGCTCCATTTTTTTTTTCGTCAGAAAAATAAGGGAAAGTACCGAGTTGATATAGGCGTGTATATATATATACACGCATCCGGAGCGTGACGTATAATACAATGACTTGGGTTGGTGTCATAAGCCCCATAAACCAACGTCGTTTTTCTTCCCAGTACGACGAAAAGAAAGAAAGAAAGAAAGAAAGAAAGAAAGAAAGAAGAAGAAGAAGCGAAGGGAATTCGAAGGGGGAAAAAGTTGAGGGGATACCAAGCATAATAAAGACGTCCCCAAGTTCCTTACGAGATTTTCCTCGCGAGACGTAGCTGATTGAGGGGACACTGCGGTTAGTTTTCGTTAAGACCCGCGCAAGCTTTACGGTTACATTTTTCTTCCTTCTCGGTTGTACATTATATTTTTCTAATTTTGTATTTAGGGTTTATTCCTTAGAAATAACACCGTACATTTATTTATATCATACGAAACTTTTCTTCGAGTTAATTTTTTCTATAGTTTGTATAGTCATTAAATTTTTATTGTAACGTTAAAGTTTCTCATA
The DNA here is from genome assembly GCA_026168455.1 of Theocolax elegans. Classification (NCBI taxonomy): domain Eukaryota; kingdom Metazoa; phylum Arthropoda; class Insecta; order Hymenoptera; family Cerocephalidae; genus Theocolax; species Theocolax elegans. The sequence goes on along the minus strand of CM047428.1, from coordinate 64,520,206 downwards.
TATAATCTTTTAATATTTATCGTGTAGGGTGTAACTTGTAAATCAAATGACTTGTCACTTATAGCCATTGTACTCGTATCAACTTTATTTCTAATTACGAATCGTTTCAACCTCTTTTTTTTAAAAAAAGAAACGTACTATACACGTCGAAACTCGATGTTTCGATTGATTACCGCTCATGACTTTTTTTACAGCAGAAAGTTATTCTTACAATTAAAAGTTTGATGATCTTCTAGAACAACTGTGATTACGAGCACGCAAGTGTGCTAGAGACCTAGAAATAATCATTGTTGTACAAACTAACGATGAAAAAAAAAAGAAAAGAAAAAAAAAACAATCATTTTTCGTATTTACCCATGTTTAATTTGCAGTAACTCGATTTTTCATTATGCTCGAACGAAGGCGTATAAAAGAAAAAGTAGACGTTAAAATCTCAAATGCACGCGTGTCACTCGGGGGATGTAAATAATATAGCTATTTAGTAAATAAAATTTCCTAGTTTCATATTCACGTAAAGTTTGAACGAATGACGAGGTAACACGTGCACGAACTTTAGTTTTACGGAAAAAAAAATTTTACGTCAAATTGAACGGACGAAACTTTACTTTTATTCACGAAATATTTTTATAGTGTGCAGGAAGCACGTCGCTTATTTTAACATTAAACATTTAAATTTTACGATAAATAATCGAACGATTGGATGTATACGTTGAGAGACATATGTAGTTTCTGATAAATTAGGGTACGTTGTAACAAGCTTTCGGTTTATTTAGCTAGAAAATTAAAAAGGTTTATCGGATCGCGTTTAAGATGATACTCGGGATAATCCATATGCCTTTTTTTTTATTACGAAAGAAATTTTTTTATTGCCGGAAATTGTTACGATACCGAGCAATCGATTAGGTTGGTAGACCTTATAATCTTCAAGTGGATTTCGTTATAAATATTGAAAAAAATGTTTGAACGTACTTTCAGATCCTAAATTATATTTGAGCCTTGGGGAAGATTTTTGAGAACAATTTTGAAGACTATAATTCATAGTTTAATCGTTTATAACTAACGAACAATTAGAGATAGATAGGTAAAATGTAAGAAAACTGTAACTTGTAACGAATTGACATTTCAGGTAGGTCTTATTCGAATCTTATCAGTTTGACCCGAACATTCATTAAAAGTTTGGTTCGAGTGACTATCACTAATTGCCGACTAATAAATCGTAATCGATTAAACTGAAAGAAGTTGGAATAGTCAAGTTTCGGTACACTCGGTGAAAATATTATTAATAAGAAAATAGGGTATATAAAAAGCATGTACCACCAAAGGAATATTATAATAACATTGAGGGCTGGTAAAAATCACGATCTTATGGTATACCTCGGATAAGTATATATGTATAAAGTTGGACTGTATATAAAAGTGATGTATACATAAATAAAAGTGAAAGTACCGTGTCCACTTAAATGTCCACGTTTGTGCACAGATGCCGAGAGCGCACCCGACCGCAATGCACTAAGCACGGGGAATTTATGCCCGATGAAGAGTCAGCCCTAGCGAGGGCGAAAGAAATCCAAAGCACGAGCGGATCGATCTCTAGCCGAGGACATCGAGCCTTGACCCAGTAGCCTATACAGACCGCGTGGGAACCGTGTCATGCTAACCTTACGGAAGCGAAAGTGATGCTCGACCCGATCCAGAGACCCGTCCCTCCTCTTGAATCGGTAAGGCCGAAAGTGTGGAACCCTGGGGCAGGGGCTTGCCGAAGTCGGAGCCCAAGTCGAAGGGTACATTGCGCAGTCTGGTCCGCCGGCTGAGCGGTGGTGGCAACACCCAACAACGAGCTAGCCAGCCGAAACCCCCGGTAGCCGATACCACGGTGTCAGCGTATCCCCAGGTCGGTACCACCACCACCACCGGCAGTAGCACCACCACCACCACCACCACCACCACCAGCACCACCGGAGCCAGTGGGCTCAGCCGGCGGCCGAGTCGCGAACGCAGTCCCTCGACGGCCAAACCAGCCGGGGCTGGCTCCGCGGGCAATGAGCGCCAGGGTGGAGGGCCCGGGGGCGGGGGCGGGGCCGGAGGAGCCGCCGCCACCGCTGCATCCGGACAGGACTGGCGAAGGCTAGTCGGTAGTATCCGAAGGAAAGTTCGGAGGAAGACGGCCCAAACTAGTGCGAGCATTTCCGAGCAAGCTTTGCAAGAGACTAGTCAGAGGCATCAGGATGACTTTCTCAAAGCCACTATGAGAATATTTCTTGTCGTATCTCCGCCCATGGGTCGCGTTCAGGTAAACAACCTCCGTAAACCTACAACTTCTACCTTAACTTCTCTATCTATACACTACTTTTTCAAACTATCTAAATCTATATATCCCTACCTATATTATTCTTCTAACTTTTTCGTTCAACACTTTTTTCCCAATTTTCCTTTGAAATTTCATTCATGGTAAACGATTACTCTTCCATTCATTTCTGAAACAACTTGAACTTTCGCGCTTTAATCAAATGTACGAAGCGCCAATTGTATTTTTTCATAAATTTCTGGGGTAAGTACATAAATCTGCAAAAATATCACACTGACACGTACACACGCAATTGTCAATTATGTATGTCAAAAATAATGTATGTTTCAATATATGTATAAATTTTATGTTTCCAATTGAATATTTACCACTGTCCTAAATCACCTATAATATTTATAAAATTATATTTCTTATTGAATTATCGTAACCAAGAAGGTATAATTTTGGAAACCCACAAAATCGTCATAAAATACAAATTTTACCCAAGTTTCGAAAGCGTTCGGTAAAGACAATACAAAGAAATACCTGGTCAAAATAACTTAAACTTCCTAATCACCGGACAAGGAAGCAACTCGAAGCAACAATGTGGCGATTTCTAGTTCCCAGTTTACTTTTGCCTCTTTGTTGGAGCGTTTACAACTTAACGGCAAAACTTGTACTCGAGTTACAACTTGCATCTCCACCTCTCTATCTCCTTCTCTTTTGTCTCTCAACCTTCTCTTCAATAAAGAATTTTATCTAAGAATTTTATAAATGCGACGGTGCCGAGACCTTATATTAATACGATAAACTCTTTCTTTTTTTTATAGATTTTTGCAAATAAAGAATTTTTGCTTTTTAATAGGGATTCTTCGGTAACTTCGAAAGCTCGTGTTTAGAAACTTTTAATTGTGCGGATTCTTCGGGTAAAATGTTTTATATTTAACGATCGGCAGATAATTGGTTAAACGATCTTCTTAACGGTTCGGGAAATGATTAAATTAATCCGCGAATTTATTAAATTCCGGTTTGTTGTATAAAAATAAAAAGAGTCGTACCGACGACTAGTACAAAACAAAGAAATCTCCATAATGATCACTCAAGGCACTCGAGTGCACGCCGCAAATACCTCAACAAAACAATAATCCGATAATTCGTCAACGTCATTCGCACCTGTGTTTACCAGAAGTAAAAATCACATCGATATCCGTCTAGTGACTATCCGAGTGTAACTCGAGCTTGCGATTTACCCTGTATACGCTCGGTTGAATTCGATGGTACTTGGAGTCTCACGCGTGTCCATTAGCAAGCCGCCGGTTTACTTATTAACGCGACAAAAGCGAAACTCGATCGCCCCTTCGAAAGCGATAAAGTTTATGCTCTTCATGTCGTAAACAACAAAGCGTTGATCATTGTTTGATTTTATGTTCCCTGGTAATCATTACTTCTAATATCAAAATCGTTTACTTTTAACATTTTATTACTTCCTGTCGTTATATACTACACAATTTATTAGTCTCTTTTTTTTAAAAAAAAAAAGCTCACCTTACGACTTATTAATCGATCGATGTAAGATCCCGGTTTGAAATTTTTATGTCAATTTTAGTTTTTAGTCTGTGGAGTATAATTTTATTTAACTTTTGAATATTATTTTTAATTTAATTGAATATAAAGGATACTGTAAATGTCTATACTTTTTTATTATTATATAATTTTGAAATTTTTTATGTAAAACGATTAAACAAAACGAATTTTTCAAAGAAAAGAAAAAATGTAGAAAAATATTTATTTATCCGCACTGAGCATTATACAAATAACTGTTAATAATAAATCATTATCTCTATCGGGAATAATTTAAAAATAACCACATAAACATTTTTTTGTCATTGTAGACGGCCGTTTGAACGATGTAAACTGATAACTTAATCAAGTAAAATAACTTAAAATCACTTGGCGCAAAAAGACTCGTAAAATGGCTATCTACCCGAAGCATTAACGAGCCCGTAATCGTCGACTCGGCGGGACGGAAAATTCGCGTAATGAGACCCGAGGCGAGCTTTTGGCACTCGACGCGTCAAGGCTCACGTTTTTTTTTACTCTTCGTCCCTCTTTTTCCGTCTGATGGCGTCACGTTCTTCAATTCTGGAAAACGCTTCTCGCTAATAAAGAAAAAAAAAAAGAATCTTCCGGTGATTGGTGCGAGAATGGAAGCTTTTACAACAAATTTGATAATTGACTGTTTTCCCGGCGAAAGTTTGCATTTAATTTGCGAAAAGTATTAGACCCTCAGAAAATTATTTATTACACTTTGCAAGTTCTGATGTGTTATTACGTCGATATATTATTCATTACGCGCTTCATTATCGGGAACAGTAGGAAAAAAATAAATATAGGTGTTTATTTTAGAGGGAAAAAGTTTAGTAATAAGTCCTCTTAGATGCAAAAAGTGAAGTACATCTGTAATTAAGTCATCGATTAAAGCATAAAAATACTTGACGTTGCAATATATACATATCGGAGGAAAAGTTTTCTCCCTTTAATGGACTGATTCTTCTTTCAATTTAACTTTTTAATATCTTTGATTCTTTATCATTTATCACCGGATATTACTTTAATTAAGTTAATAAATAACGAACGTATATAACGGGCAGTTAATTTATTATGCAACTATCTGTTGTGCACAACAAATTGAGCACACATCGCTGTTAATTTAACAATCTGAATGTAAAACGAAAATAACCATCACTCGTTTGTGTATTAATTTTATCGGAATTTGATATCTAGTAACGCAAAACAATGACGTTTGTTTTCGAGAACTAGTGTCCATTTATAGCGGTATCAATTTATCCGTTCGCCTTTTAACAAGAAATTTATCGTTCATAAATCGCCGAAAAACCTTTCCCATAACAATAACCGTTCACGAATTTCCACGTGGCTCGTAAACGGTAAAAGTATCAGTCGACACTTTTGTTTCTTTCGCTCGTGTTTCTCCTTCGTTAAATTGAAAAGATTATTGGCCATATTTCGCGATTTAAAAAAACACACACATTCACGGTTGATTTTAATTTTACGTAAAATCGTAGAATTGAAATGAGGTTAGTTCGAGAAGAAAAACAAAATTAAAGTTAGAAATAAGTATAACCTCGTAATTTTTAATAAAGCCCTTTGCTTCGTCGTCACCGCGGAATTTAATATGGCATCGAACGATTATTATCGATATTTACGAGAATTCATTACATCCCTAAGAGACGATCGTATTTTCTCGTGTTGTTTCTCTCGTGCCGTGATAGCCGGGGTTTAAAAATAAAACAGTCCTTCTTCAACTTTCGAAATGCCGAGAGAAATTCTATTCGTTTAAACGTAATTGTGATTATACGCGTGCACACGCGCGTATTCGCGAAGTATTAGGAAAGTTTTCGAAACGATCGTTAATACCGAGTTTCAATTTCATACAATTTAAAAGGGAATATTTGATTTTACTTTAAATCTACGAATCGTGCATATAGGTATATTTTTTCTGTCATAATTCGGTTTATATGGATTCCTCCAAGTTAGCGGTAAATAATCTTTCGATAAACGAATATGATGTACTTTGACTAATTGTTTATTGTAAATAATAATATATATATATATATACAAAAAAGGCATTTATTATCGAAGCCCTGAAAAATTTCAAAGTATTTGTCGAGAAAAGTGAAAGTTTAGGTGAATTATTCAATTAATTTAAAACTTGTTCAAAGTGAATCCTTACGAGGCATATCTCACAATTGGATTAGTAAGTATTATACCGTCGAATTCTCCTTCTGTATAGGCTTATAAACGGCATGCTTAATTTCAAACAATTCAATCTAACTAGAACTAATATAAATTTTCTTAATTCGACCTCTACTTATCCCTAGTAGAAATTTCAATCTAAGAACTAGTAATTAAACATTGGTATTAAATACCTTGTGATGAAACGCTTTTTCACCCATTTTTTAACACTTAATAGAATTAACAAAACCTCAAGACATTGGAGGAATGTTTCCAGCTTTCCGGTAACAGTAAACTTCAAAATTTCTATAGTTTCGGATGGATTTTTAATGTTTTCGTCTGATTTACAACTAATTTCTGTTATATTTCCAGTATTTACGAAAATAAATGTGATTTTATTATATTTTTACTTGTCTTGTTATAGTTTTTACATGTTTAATAGACATTTAATAGTACATAATTAGACTCAAATTTGATCTATGTTTATAAGCTAAAAATTAGCTCAAAACAGAATATAAGTTATATTTTAGTCTATTTAATGGTTAAAAATTGGGAGAAAAAGCGTTTCACCGGGAGGATAAAAATAGGCACATTTTTCGCCTATTTTCACCCATTTTTCGACCATTCTATTTAGAATATCTATTTACTACCTATTTAATGGAATACGATTTCTACAACTAAAATTAAACAAATAATTGCGTGTGAATCTATTTCGAGAAATAGAAGTAATTTATCTTTTATAACGCGGTCTCGAACCCAATTGTTACCCTTTTCTGTAGCTTATCGATTTTAGTATTGCATACTATTGGATATACAAAATTAAAATATATTAAAATATATTATAAATTATTAAAATATACAATTCGAAGAGTTTATTATCTTGCTTATATATTAATAAATAATCCGTAATAAATAATACACTAATTGTTTTTTAAATTTTTGGTAAGCGATTTTTCCGAGAATATTAAATATTATTACTGTATACACTCTAAATTTTTAAGTATAATAATTGAAAAATGTGTAAATCGACAACTTTACACTTTGGAAAATAATAAAATGCGATATAATCACACTTTATAGAAAAGTATAAGTCTATAAAATTTAAAGTGTATAAAATATAAAGAAAAATATATAAGTGTATAATACAATACCGTTATTAAGTTTAGGATCATTTAGAAATTTTCCATTTAAATGTACATATTTTATGTGATTTTTACATTCAAAGAAAATATTCTATAATAATTTGAAAAAAGGCAAAGTACAGGTATTTTCTTCATCTTTAACAGCAGGATGTCGGACGCAAATTACAGAAATCTGCACAGTTTAATCCTAAAATTACATTTAAAATATTGAATTAAAAATCTAAAAAACTTAATGCGGATAGCTTAAAACATAAGGAAGGGCATGACGTTTTGATTTTTTAAAGAAAAAATCATTTTTTAAATAATAATTGAATAAATAATTTTTGGTCGGTAATTATTAGTCAAAAAAAGACATAAACTTTCAACTTAAACCTCGTGATTAAATTATGGATTAAAAATCTGGAAAAATTTGGGTATATTATTTAAAATATCTCTAACAGCCTGCATTCAGGGTTTTGTAAAAAATTTATTCATTTGTTTATAAAAAAACAAAATAAAAAATTACCATTTTCTGAGTCCGATATCCCCTTAAGATGATATCACTCAACGTTACCTACGTAAATTATTTACCGGAATTAATTTTCTACTTAAAAATAAAATTTACTTTATTTTAAATGGGAGGATTTTTTTAAATTTTGTTCAAAAATCGCCCTATCAGCTACATTTTTTAAATAATTATTGCTAGTGATTTTGAATAATCAGTTGAAAGATAAAGAAGTATCCTGTATTACGCTTTGTTTAAATTATTCTACGATATTTTCTTCGAAAGTTGTGGATTGTTAAATATTAGATAAATTATACTTATTTAAATCGAAAACTTACAAATGATCCTAAACTTATATGGACGGTATTGTATATAGATTAAATAATCAAAGAACAATCAATTCTTACAATTCCAAAAATCATCCCCCTTTTTTAATTATGTAAATTTTCACGGATTTTTTGTTAGATCGATAAGGTAATAGGCATGGTAACATTAAATTTAATATACCTTAAAATGGTAACAAACTCCATAAATAAAAAAAAAGTTTGGAAATTATTTTTGTTGGTTCGTTACGCGTTTAAGGGCGTTTTCGACGCCGCGTAGAAATGAAATTCCATAAGTACAGACGAACATATGTGGAAGTTTTATTATCACAAGGGGATTTACGATTCTCGGCAGATTCCATCGAGCCTCCGAGAAAGGACGAACTATCGTTCGGGATATATTCACCAGGGATTAAGAGCCTTCTACTTTCAACTGCGATTTACATGCACATAAATCCAATTTGACCGCACGGCAAGACTAAAATCAACACGGAAGTTGAACCTCTCCCCTTTCAAGGGCCTAAAAAGGAAGGTGCCGTATCAAACGAGAAAAATAGATTTTCATAAATCCGTTGAAGAACGTTTCTCCAAATGTCTTTTTTTACTTGCGTTTTATTCAAAAAATTCCTCTTTTCTTTCGTACCACCAGCAGCAGATGCTTACAAATCGAAAAGAAATTAGATTAAAACGGCATCAGGTGTGCCTTGAATTAGGTTAACGCTTTCGATTTAAGATGTATGCACTAATAATATAATACACCTAACACGATTTAATACAAGTCGTTTAAATAAATCTCTCTTCTGCAAGTATAAATTTTCTATAAAATTTATTCGCCCGGTATATCTACTTACCTATATATATAATTAATTGTCAGGGAATAAATCTTTGAAATATCTTCATATAGTCAAGAAAGTTGGGAGTAAGTTTGAACGTCGTGTATATACATATAGATATATATTTTGGAACCTTAATGTCGGTCGGCTTTCGTCAAGGCTTTTAATTGCTTAGGCGTTAAATCTACGCGTTTGCCTGGAGGAACCTTGCGGGAAAGTGAAAACTTAACTCACTCGTACTCGGCTCGACGGGAAGATAAGTTTTTCCCTAGTTTGAGTAACAGGGAACAGTTTACGACACTTTTTACGCAGTTTCAACTTCTCCAAACAAATCTAACGAATCATCAGCTCGTCTTTATGAGACTTTCTCAACGTTTTACCGGGTTTCCCTTTATTTGCGGCGGACGAATTAATTGAATCACGTCTCGATGCCCTACTCCCACAAGAAATATCACGTACCAAAAGTAATCTTAGATACACTTTCTCATTTCAATACATATTGTTATTGTTCTTAAAAAAATTTATCGTTGTATTATATACTTATATCAACTTTGTTCGCTTCTAAAAATAGTCATTACGTTGTTTGTCTATATAGAGTACTCACGGATCTTGTATGTCAAAATTACTTTAAGATAAACCAAATATTTATAATTATACATTTTACGTATGTGAATATCTACGGTTCCACCTTTATTATTAATTTAATACACGTACATTTATATATTTAACGTAAAATGTAATAATTATATTTATACCTATAGTGTTAAATTAAATATAGATAAATATAATTAATTTTATTATTAAAAATTCACTCGTTTTATTTTCGTTCTTCATATATAGTTATGATAATTACACCGTTAAACAATAGAAGTGTAAATAATGGTTTCTACGGGTTACAATGTTATTGTTATTGCACACTGTAGCAATAATATAATTCATCGATGTTAACATTGTAACATTGTGTTTTTAGTAAAAACTGAGAACTTTTTGAGTTTTTAACCAAGAAAACGTTTTATATTCTTTTAATATAGATATATATATATATATATGGGGTATTCCACGTGAAGTGGTCCGATCAAAATTTTAAAATGCACCAAATTTTGGGTACACTTTGCAAATGTTTTTCAGAATACAGAAAAAATTAAAATTTTTAGGTACTGGAATCTATTTGCTCAAAAGTTATTCTAACCTCAAAAAGTGAATTTTTCCATATTTTTTTTCAACACCAGCTGGGTTTACCGCTATATAACTCAAAATCTATCAACTTTTACTATAGAACATTATATGTAACATTCGTTGCTAATTATATCTAGAATTTATTCTTCTGGGTTAGAATTTCTAATCTCAAGGTCAATGTTACATAAACTACATGTCAATATTCAACTTGAAAAAGTGCAAGTGCGCCACCTTTGATTTTTTCATCCAAAAGTCTAAAAGAAAGCTTGGAGCAATACCTTTCAAATGGTCTGTAGCATTTTTATGGCCTCCAATTCTGTAAAAGATTATGACAATTTAAAGAAAGAGAAAAAATTCACAAAAATTAACATGGTAATTCCCATTTAAATTTTTAAAAAAATTTCGTGTTTCTTTAAACTGTCATAACTTTTTACAGAATTGGAGGCCATAAAAATGTTACAGACCATTTGAAAGGTATTGCTCCAAGCTTTCTTTTAGACTTTTGGATGAAAAAATCAAAGATGACGCACTTGCACTTTTTTCAAGTTGAATATTGACATGTAGTTTATATAATATTGACCTTGAGATTAGAAATTCTAACCCAGAAAAATAAATTCTAGATATAATTAGCAACGAATGTTACATATAATGTTATATGGTAAAGTTGATAGATTTTAAGTTATATAGCGGTAAACCCAGCTGGTGTTGAAAAAATATGAAAAATTCACTTTTTGAGGTTAGAATAACTTTTGAGCAAATAGATTCCAGTACCTAAAATTTTTTTCTGTATTCTGAAAACATTTGCAAAGTGTACCCAAAATTTGGTGCATTTTAAATTATAAAAAAACTACTTGAATAGAGTGTAGCTAAAGTTTTAGACCTGAATTTCAATTATACCAGAGTTGTAGCCATCGAAAAATCGAATTTTTTGAAAAAATTGACTTTTTGGCCATGTTTATCACTTAATAATACTCAAATCTAACAACTTTTTCTTATATACATTAAATTTGAAAAAGTTTATTAATTTCAAGAAGAATCAGTTCAAATATTTCATTTATTTTATTTTAAAACTTTGAATATAGTTATAATCAATAAAAACCTTATAGTAAAAAAAAAGGGTTGTACGATCAAAAATATCGGACCACTTCACGTGGAATACCCCCACATATATGTGAGATTCCATGTGAAGTGATCCAGTTAAAAAATAAAATTTTGTTTAATGTATGGAATCAGTAAAAAACTACTTGAATAGAGTGTAGCTAAATTTTTAGACCTGAATTTCAATTAGGTACCAGAGTTGTAGCCAATCGAAAATCGAATTTTTTTGAAAAATTGACTTTTTGGCCATGTTTATCACTTAATAATAACTCAAAATCTAACAACTTTTTCTTATTACATTAAATTTGAAAAAGTTTATTAATTTCAAGAAGAAAATCTAATTCATCGATGATTAACTACCTTCAAAATATGCAAAGTTTGAGTGCGGCAGAGCATTTCAGACAAAGTTATGGTGTTTTTAGTCAAATTTCATAAAAAAAGAGAGCGAATGCATTTTATGAAGAGAACAGACTAACCGTATACTTGCATTCAAACAATATGGCACTATTATTCCTCAATATTACTAAAATATAGTATTTATTGTTAGTTACTGATACTTTTATTTAGTTGTTATTTAAGTCTGATACTTTTAGTTATACCTGTTATATAATTGGATTTATTGGAATTATAAAAAGTTTCAGGTATTTATCCAACTATATAACAGGTATAACTGCTTATACTTACTGTTTTGTGTTTGTAAGCAACTTAGAGATTAAAATGTATCAGTGACTAACAATAAATAGTATATTTTAGTAAATTGAGGAATAATAGTGCCATATTGTTTGAATGCAAGTATACGGTTAGTCTGTTTTCTTCATAAAATGCATTCGCTCTCTTTTTTTATTAAATTTGACTAAAAACACCATAACTTTGTCTGAAATGCTCTGCCGCACTCAAACTTTGCATTATTTTGAAGGTAATTAATCATCGATGAATTAGATTTTTGGATGGATAAAATATTTTTGATCGTACAACCCTTTTTTTTACTATAAAGGTTTTAATGATTATAACTATATTCAAAGTTTTAAAATAAAATAAATGAAATATGTGAACTGATTCTTCTTGAAATTAATAAACTTTTTCAAATTTAATGTATATAAGAAAAAGTTGTTAGATTTTGAGTTATTAAGTGATAAACATGGCCAAAAAGTCAATTTTTTCAAAAAATTCGATTTTTTGATTGGCTACAACTCTGGTACTAATTGAAATTCAGGTCTAAAAATTTAGCTACACTCTATTCAAGTAGTTTTTTACTGATTCCATACATTAAAACAAAATTTTATTTTTTAACTGGATCACTTCACATGGAATCTCCCATATATATATATTTATATATTTTATTAATAATGTTATTGCAAGTTTTTGAAAAATTTTATTTATTATTTTTATAACCTTGGTATCAACAAGTTTATCCTCAGTTATGAGAAAAATTTCATTCATTTTGTTTAAAAATCTAATATATTCCAATATTTATGAACAAATTTTTCGATAAGTAAGCCTTTATTAAAAATTTAATTAATCAATTTAGAAATCTACGTTAAACATTATTTTTTCCGTAGAACAATAGAACGATACTTAAAATGTTTGAAATATTATAAAATATTAAATATATATATATATAGACCACTATATATTGTATCCTCCATCTTGAATTTCTAAAACCGTATCAGCGATACGAAAATCTCGGGATTAGATATTTTCAAACTTGTACAAACTTTTGTTATTCAAATCCTCCATATTGTATTACACTACATTGAATTTTGAAAACCTGATATTGAATTCATACATCTAAAGATCATCTTCGTAAACCTGTACTCTTATATACATATAATTTGAGAACAAGTAATCTTCGACGAAAACTCGCGCAACAAAGGGCTAGACTGAAAAACTGCGAATTCGCATGTATATAGATTCTGGCGTCGAATTTACACTTAAAAGGTAAACGAATATTATTGTTTAAAAATCGAGTGGGTGTCGAGTAATCGAGTAAACAAAATCTAAATTATATAAGTAAAATGACTCGAGGCGTCGCATACCAGATGCAAATCTTCCTCGATGTTTTATCGGTCAACAGACGACAATTGCCAACCGAGCATTAACCTACTTATTGTTATTCAAACACAAGGAAGGTAGAAGATTAGAATTATGCAGTTTCGAGATTAGAAGCAACCCATTATTCTCCGAAATTTATACTGAGAAAATCGTCCGACAGGATTTCGAATTGTATCCTTCGTAGATGGTAACGCAGAATTACGAAACTCTCGATGATCCTTTGCTTTTAATGAACATACCTTCGAGATAAATAATTATCGGTTAATTAATGGTTAGTTCGTCTCTTCATCCAAAATTATATTATCTTTACTAAAATTTCATACAAATTTATCAAACATGTTAATTTTAATAAACATACATCTCTTTTATTTCGAATTTTCATATAGGTACGTGTGTAACTTACACTTTTTCTGTAACTCCATATGTATAGTTCACAGCTGATCGCAGGTGCGCTGATTCCGCATCAAGCAAATCAGTGATTTATGTGTAATTCGAGGTACACGCGTTTTATAAATGTCCTCGTCTTCTCTCTCTCTCTCTTTCACTCTTTTCTTTCCTTTCACCGGTATAGAAGTGTGCACATTAATCTTTTTCGGTCGAGTCCGAACTTCCCTCACATTCGAATAATTAACTTCGGCATACAGTCAACCTCGTACGTCAAACGGAAAACGTATGTATATATATATATATATATATAATATATAAATTTATACAAAATACTTTACATCCGTCCACATTTATCTTTATTTATTTTTTTACCTGGATTATACAACGTGCTATAGGTAAATATATATATATCTATACTAATTAACACCGCGTAATCGAGAACTAATGTAAAAATTCTGCGGAGGGTCGAGCATATATATATATATATACTCGAAGAGAGGGAATGTAATTCAACGTGATTGCACGTGTGTCGCAGTTGCAAGTGACAGGTTACCTAGAAACTTGTTTGTTTACCCTGAGACTCAAGGAAACCTTTCTTTATCTTTTTCATTTGTATTGTCGTTCAGATTTGTTTATTAATATATATTTCAATTAATTAGGACACGCAATAGGGATCAATCGTATTTTCTATTTTAAATGTTTCATTTATATTTAATTACATTTATATTTATATATATATATATGGAAGTGGATAAATATTAAATGGAAAATAATTAAGATTTCGTGAAGGTTCGAATAAAACTAAAAAGCACATTGTTACACAAGCATTATAAGTATACACTTATCTTTGCTTGATAAATTACTAAATTTAATTCTCGCCTTTCTTAACCATCTGTTATGCAAATTTAACATTTCTAGCCCGTAAGTCGTATCTTTCTCTTTCTCTCTCTCTTGTTTTTTTTGTTTCCTCGAATTGATGTGTACATATATATATATATATATATATATATATATATTTATCTGTTACTTTAAAAATTCTGTTTACATTTTTGTATAGAACGCAAAAGTTACGGCTCTTGTGCGCATTCCCGTAAAAATATTTTAATACAGACGCAACAACTTTTACTTTTTACGATAGTCAGAAATATAAAAAAAATAGAAAGGATTGGCTGCTATAAAAAGCAAAGTCAGACGAAAGAAACTTTGAAAATAATAACAAAAAATATGCATGTGTTATGTCTAAGCGATTTTAAAAGCAGCGTGCATTATATACACGAAACATTCATTTTTCAAAGTTCTTTTTAATATTTAGTGTGCGATAATTTTCAAATGATTTTTATATATCGAAATAATTTAATTATTCGTGTTCTCTTATCGACATTTTATCTATGATTTTTTTAAGTCACCTAAGAAAATTGCACTTTTTTAATGCAAAATTTATATACTCTTGTTAAATACGTGTACTTTATAGAAAATTTGATTAAACATGTATATTTAACTTTTTTTTTAATTATTGTGTATTAAAACTCGAAAATAGATATTTAATTGGCGAAGAAGAAATTATGTAACGTAACAACCGAACGGTCAATTTCATCGTCAGTACGTGGCAACAATACGAGACTAATCATAATTACACCGATAAATCATTATGATGTCAATTCATCCTTATACTCGTAACCGATGAAAAGAAATACATTTTCTTCCTTTTACACAAGTTTATATATATAATATATATATATATATATACACACGCACACCATATATATCTGTATTAGGTGAAAAGAAATACTATTATTTATGTAGAACATTGTTCATCCTTAAACTTCATCCGTAAGTAATAAATAAAACTTGGCGATAAGAATCCACGTGGTAAACCGAGAGGTTAATTTTCCCACCGTGAATATTTTTTACCTCTCGAAACGGTGTACCCTATTCAAAATCGTCTACGTGGAGAATGGAAAAAAGTTAAGGGCCCCAATGGGACAGACCAAAGATTGGCATGGTTTTCTTTGTTCTACACGGAATTTCGTACTTGCAAGGGATTCGAAGCGAGAAATTTAATGTATATAGGAATTCTTGGTAGGTTTATATATATATATATATATACAGCTACAATTAAACTGCACATTTTACACCACGAATTTATAAATTCCACATAGTATAGAATTAAATACAACGTATAAAATTTGAAGTCTCTAATGATATTATATCCTGATTGCCGTAAATCAATTGCAAGTTTATGTAACTAATAAATGTATATTAATATTAAGAATATTTCAAAATAGTACATGAATTTTTTACTTTATCTATTGCATTATAAGATTATCCGCATGATTTTTACATATATGAGAGATTCCACAGAACTTTTGACTTTCTTGTTACTTTCACTTTTCAATGCTATTTGATGATTTTCATCATATTAAAAAAATCATTCCTTGTAGAAAAAAGTCACAAAGTATAGTGACCGTTATTTATTATATTAATAATATATAATATATTACTTAAAAAAATTATAATTTATCGCATTTTAATTAATTCTTTGTGTTACTCACTCTACTTTTTTACTTTATTAGGTTTATAAAAAAAAAAACTTTTATTAAAAATGGTTTGGATAATTTTCTATATAATCTTCACATATCACAGAATATAATGTAAAATTTTTAGAGGTGTGCTTCAACCTACATAGATTAATTTATTTTATGAATATCCGTAACCACTATTTAAAAAAAACTAATTTATTTTACTTTTAGCTCTTAAAAAAAAAAAAATAAATTATTCTCATAAATTTTCTTCATGGAAAATGACACTTATTGAGCAGACAAATAAAATCGCGTTTGGTTTGTAAGTGTGCTACTTACAGAAAAAAAATTGTACCCTCGCAATGGTTATAAAAGTAATTGCTCTTTTTTATTAACCTTTTAAAAACCATGTTTTAAAATACTTTACATAAAATTCTTCTTTGTTTGCCTGAAACGAACTTACGAAAAATGTAACAAAATGAAATTCTTACTTTCCGAGAAAATAAGGTATTACTTATAGGATACTATAATCATCTTATAGTAAATATTTGTAATTGTAATTCTTAAACACAAATACACACACATTAATGGAACGTAAATTAAAGGTAGGAATTATAATTAAAAAAATCTTTGTATTAGTTACAATGTTTGTATATATTATATATTTTGTTACATTTCTTTTGTTTGAAAAATTATTAATTGCTTAAAATAAAATTTTATTATAATGATATTTTTGTTTTACAAAATTTTTCTTTCCAACACATATTTTGCTACATATTTTATCAAATTTTTTAACATTTTACCTTAATTTTGAAAGAAAAATGTAAAATTTTATTTTTTTGATGAAAAGTAGTATGTTTTACATTAAAATAATTGTATTTGATTTTTTACAAAAAAATTTTTTAAAAAAATGAGGGGCCCCATGTTTTTTATACTACTACTGTTATTTAGAAATGGTTCGATAAGTTTCAAAGATGTGCCTTTAAAATAAATTTTCAATTTTCTTTTGACCTTAAAGTCAAAAGTTCTGTGGAATCTCTCATATACATATAATAATTATTCTAATATATATAAAAATATAATCATTATTTGGATACTCATCATGAATTGAATATGATACTATATTATAATAAAATAAAATCAAAAGGAGCAACGATAAAATTAAATTAATTTAATTTATTGTTCTAACTAAGAAATATTGCCTTCAAAATATGTTTCATGTAACTAGGAAATATTCTTTAAATTATCCTTTCTTTTTTCCGCGCAAATAAAAGAAAAATCCACAAAAGTGTATACACACAAACGCACACATATTTTCCTCGAGATGCTTCGTGTACACATCAATTGTGTTTGTTCAATTCTCATAATAGTTATATATAGTCGTACGGGTATAACAGTATTACAGAAAGTAAACTAACTCGGAGAAAAAAAATGAGCAAAATTCTATTTATTTCTTTCTTCCTTGATTTTTCTTTTTTCACAAACGCCACAAAAATTCTTCGTTTTTACCATCTATAAGTGCACTTTTTCACGTGTATATGTAACACGTTGTGTATATGTACATCATATATATATATATAGATGTAGAAACGCGGTAAACAAAAGTACGGCATTGGGTAAGGAAAGCCAGCAGAGAATGAACGTGTGGGTGGTATAGAGAAGAAGGGAAATTGCACAAAATGAAAAGATGTCATCTTGGCACTCCGATATCATTCTCTCGCGTGTTAAGGCCATTCCACCTTTTATTCTCGATACTCTTTCTTTCTCGAATTCCCAAAACGAGTTTCCTTTTTTTCGAAATATTCTCATTAAACTGAATGGAAATTGCCGGAGAAGTAAACGTCGATCGAGGTTGCGATTATAATTACTTTTTTGGTTTACCTTCCTCATTAAGGCGGCAATGAAAATTTCGTTGAAATGTATTGTTGATGGGATCAGATGCGTTGCATTATATCCCAACCGAGGGGGGACGATAAGTTCTGAATTTTCTTTTATTATGGAAATTTCGTCCGCAGTTAATGTAGATACTCGAAATAGAAGAAACTGCAGTACAAACTAAATAAAGTAAACTCGACGAAATACTGATACCGCCACTAATAATAAATGCGCATAAATAGTATATGCAAAAAGTTTAACAAATTTATTAAAAATACGAAATTTCCATTCTACTAGAATGCACCTTCGATCCGAAATACATCGAGAGTTGTTTGGTACACGGAGAAAAGGGATTTTTTGAGTCAAAGAATATTTCTTAATTGTTAAGAAATGTGGATTAGAATACGGCGAAAAAGGCACATGTCTTAACTATTAAGAATTCAGTGACTTGAATTTTTGGTCAAAAACGATTATAGAATTTTGTCTTAATTAAGACGTTTTTTATTAATACGTAATAAATGAAATCTTATTATTAATATATAATGCATCGTAAGTTAATCTTTTCACGCGCCGCTAGAGGGAGTCAACGACTTTTTGAACTTGTTAGTAAATTTGATGCATTAATGGTATAAGTACGTTCTACCTAACTCTCATATATTAACTTGTAATTAATAATATTTATTAATTTGACTAAACGAATGTATTCAGTATAATAATAATATTAATCTTAACTTTATACAATACTGTAAAATTTCTATCTATGTAGTAAAGAATATTAGGTTTTATTTGATTGCTTTCTTATTAAGGAATATTTCTTTATAGTTGACAAATTGACATTTCCCGCAAAGTAAAGATTTAAAACAATGGCAAGTACACGGAAATTCTTATAATTCAATAAAAGATATAAGTATACGTTTACAAGAAAATAATTTTCTGATTATGATGTATATATGATATATCTTATAATTAAAATCAGTTGAGCGAAATGAAATTTAAGCTCTAAGTAAATTCGCGTGCAAGCGTTTTCATCTGGACGGTTCTGAGCAGCTGCGAAATGCACTTACTTTCCACCAACAGCAAAAGCAAATCAGAGAAAGCTCGGGGAGATGTATCAAGATCGAAATGTTTAGCAGTGGCGTATACACATTCGACGAATGAATTCATAAATATACATGCGTGTAGATGCATATGTAAAATTCCACGTATGTATATATATATATATATATATATATATATAATTTTGATGCAATTGAGAAAATAAATATGCATATGTACGATTAATTAATGAATTTTCGATGCAACCAAGGGAGCATAAGAGGTCAAGGATCAATTGTGATTGTTTAATTCAAATGCGTGTAATCGACTATACGCGCGAGGATACTCTCCAAAAGCCCAATCAATTTTGTGGCTCTTTCGTGGGTTAAACGTGTATGTACGGGATAAATGTTTTATCGAATTTACGGTGGCCGATCTCTATGTGTGTCTATATATGTATTTAAGTGAATAAACGAGTAAATATTTTATGCATTTCGATGTTGACTTTACTTGCGGTCGGTTATTTCCTAGAATTCGAATATTATATTTATTAAGGTTAACCGTCATGGAAACCTATCTATAAATTAAGAGGTAACTAAATTATTAAATATTTCACATTTTCATCCATGCAGCAGGTTAAATCTTGTCTTTAAGGCGATGTGATAGTCAAATTACAGGGATCTAACTTTAAAACCCGGAAATGTGTAAGTAAATTTTGGAATTAAAAATTTCGACATATTCTACGAGATGCTTTAATGATACGTATACAGTAAACTTGGAGAATTTGCTAATGTAATTAATTTTAATTTAATTAATAAAAATAAAATTATATACGGTATAAAAATCGAGGTCTGCGACTACCAAAAAATTTCAATTATTGACCATAGTATAGCGATTGAATTGAATGTTCAAGGAGGTCGCATAAAATATATGCAATTTTATGCAAAACCCGAATACAGTACAAAGGTCCAAGTCAATACAACAAAGACACCTTAAAATTTCTGCACCAAAAATGTAGAATTTTCCTTGACTTTTTCGACAGTTCTGTGATTTTTATGCAGAAATTTTTTAGGATGTCCTTGTTGTATTGACTTGCAACTTTGTAGAATGACTTATTATTGAATGATCTATTGCTTCTGTATTCGGGTTTTGCATAAAATTGCGTATTTTTTAAAATAAATGTAATAATTATATTTTTTGCTTGATCAGTAACTCACCCGGGTATGACACCTCCTTAAAATTTAAGAAAAGTTACGACAACGCTGACCTTGATTACGATGAGATTTATAATTGTGCAAAGTTTTAAGCCGATTGGTCAAGTAGTTTATGAGATTAATTAGTTTAAAATTTTGATCCGTGCTGTACTGATATTTAAAAATTTGTTAAAACAATTAATCTCATAATCCACTTTATCTATTGTTTTGAAATTTTGCATAATGATATATTGAATCGCAACGTTCTTAACAATTTCGTTAAATTTTAATATAAAATAATTATTTGTGTGAAAACAGAACTTTTCAGTTGGTAAATGATTCTAGTGTGATTATCAAAATCAATTTTTACCGACCGTGTCAATAGAAACGAAAAAATGATTTTAGTTAAATAAATATGGTAAATTATAGACAAATCAAGAGATCAATGTACTAAAGTCAATTTTTTTTATTATACCTACCTTATCAACCGAGTTAGTCAAATAATTTTAAATATAAATTAAAAAATATGACAGTATTTGTAGAAAATAAGAGAAGACGCGCCTTTTTTACATACAATTTTTAAGATACTTATAATTCGATCGGGTTTCTGAGAAATTTCTTGCCAAAAGTATAAAAAATCAATAATCAACACTTCTTGGTAAGGGGTTTCTCGAGGTCAATTGTTTGTAAACAAAGACATGTCTTCTCTTATTTTTTTCTCATTCGATGATAGATTGTGCGCGATTTTGCTTAACAATTAATTTTTAAGTAAACAGTACTTCTCTGTCGGTAATTCCGACTCTTACGGTAATAACTGGCTTAACATTCTCTTAATTATGAATTGGTTATTTTTAATAATTAGACAAAAAATGCTTTTTGTAGAAACTATTAAATAACTGTTTTTAACTTCAAAACATTAAAAATAGTAAAATATCGACCACGGTGAAGAATAGAAAACACTTTGAAAAAATATATAGATTATATTGAGTTCAAGTAGAAGGACGATCGAAACAAATTTTTTTTTTAAAGTGAACCGGTCATATCACACGAACATTGCTTATCGTTACAATGCAATATCTAGCTGTGTAATTTTAGTAGGTGATTGGTACAATTGCTAATGCGATTAATTATCTGAAAATATTAATGAATTAAGTAATAACAATTAATCTCATGAATTACCTGGAAACTTTACACAATCGTATATTACACTCTCTCGAAAGGTGGAATAATGTTTCCATGATATTAGATAAATTTTAATATAGGTTATTAATTTTTGTAAAAAAATGTATAATATTCACGTATTCGTAAAAATGACACGTAAACATCAAAAAATTCTTTTATATATATAGTCTTTAAAAATAATCTATCTGAAAAAAATTTTACATACATAGGTTGACGAAGTATTATGCGAAAGAAAAATAATTGTTAAAAAACTGATGATTTCTCTGTTAGCTAATGGAAATATAATTTTTTAATCCTTTTAAATATCAGTGGTTGAAAAACTAAAAATAAGCTTAAAAAGCTAAAACTCTGTTGTTTCAAGGAATCAAGAAAGGAATGTATATCAACCCGGAAAGTTATTTATTATCTGACCTAAAAATTTGATTGATTTGCAACCGCTCGTCGTTCGCGTTCAAATCATGACACCGTCGCACGTAACAATTGGTTGGAAAAGTTCATCGCTGCAAATATTATTTAAACGAATAAAAAAGTTTGAGAACTTTATTTTAATCTACTAGAACAGTTAAAGAAAATTTTAGTATCATAATCACTATCACCGACTATCACCAAAGGTTAAAGAACAACGTTTAATTAAAATGATGAATAGTTAATACGAATAGTTGGATATCGCATCCCGTTAAAATAAAAAGAGCTCATCGATATTTTATAGAAAATGTATGAAAATGTGTAGTAACTAAGGGTGACGTACGTAAGTAGGTGCGAAAAAGGAATAAAGTATATTTGTGAAGAAGGAAAGACCACAGCAATTTAGATTGTAATAATCAAGCTTGTGCGCATTAACCATGAAAGTTCTAGTTCCCGCAAAGTGTCACCGACCTAGCGCGCGCTCTAGCCATAATTTAGGAGGTAGATACCGAGAACTTTTCGAAAGTAGCGTCATCACAAAGCGTAAGTGCATCCGATAACCTTTGTCGTATTTCTAGTTAAACAGACAAGGTACTCGCAAACTTGTTCAAAATTTTACCTCGAAACTTTATGCAAAATCATTGAAAGTAATTGAAAGGAAAATAGCACTTGTACACACATATATATATCGGACGTAATATCATTCGACTCGAAACCACACCGGTTTATCGACACGATCACAATAAACTTTCGTGCAACTTGATTTATCATATTCAAAATTCTCAAGAAACATATACATATATATATGACATGAATGATGTTGCTCGCGTGTGTATCTAAATATCGACACGAGGAATGTACCAAAAATCTTGTAATTTTTTTTTTTTCGTTCCGCGCTCTCCTTCTCGACGGAAACAGTTTTGATCTCGTAGAATATTTCGAGCACGATCCGGGTCATTCGTAGATGTCATGGTAAAGAAGAGATGACTCTACGCTTTCAGCAAATTGAAAATTCAAAATACCGGAGAACGTCGATTTCGTGGGGGGAAGGACATCACAATTCGGAAATACAACAATGGCGACTGTTGCAGCATGCTGATGAAGCAAAGAGACGAGAGTACCTATGGCCGTCAGGCTACCGGATTAATTGCTTGGCCAGTTTGCCTCGAGGATAATTCCTTGAGGATTAGACAGTCCAGATTGTAATGCCCCTCGTGCAATTCGGCTCCGCGTTAATTGCCCTCCTACCAATTTAAGAATCTTTATCGCTAAACCTTTACAATAAGATTATACAATTTTATCCGCAATCTCTAATTTTAGTCCCGAGTTTAGATTATTTAACGCAATTATTTCGGTAATGCCTCCTCGTACTAATTGGAATTTAAATTGGAAAATAAGGATTACTTCTTGAGCTATACGGTCGTGTATAGAGGTATAAGGAAAAAGTATTTTCTGTATAATTTCTTATACCTAAAACACAAAATTTATTTATTTTCTTTTAAAACAAAAAATATGTTTTAATCGATAATTTTGTACTACACGTTTTTAGTCAACTCGATATACTTTCTACGACATATATATATGTATATACGTGCCAGTGCATAATAGCCGTTTTAAATCATACATACCGCATACATATGAAGTTGAAAAAGAATCGTTACGAGTAAAAGATAAAATACAAATTTTGTAAAAATTAAATACAAACGAACGTTTACAAATTTAAATATTCGCAAACACGGGTAAACAAATTGACCCTATAAATATTCCGTGCTCCCAATATTTTCTTTATGGCGCAAACGATAATCTTTCCACTTTGAAAAAAGGAAAAATCTTAATCGTCGAATAAATGCGAGTCCATAAACTTACGTGAGTTATTATGGAAAACCGATGCATTAATAAAAGTCATCCTTGCGCGGGATGAAAAAAAAGGAGGAACGAACCGCAAATGATCACATTGATCATCTTGCATCCTGAAACAAAAAAGAAAAAAAAATATATATAGAATCACCAAATGAAACTGGAATCCGTGTCTATAGCAGCAAAACCTAATCGAAGTATGACCCACATTTACCATCGTGGCAAGGCCGTAATCATAATCAATTCATAAAACGACAGTCGTGCGAGGTCGTTCAACCATAAATTCGATCCTAAGATTTCGTGAGTTATTTTACGTTTCTTTTTGGTACCACGATCGCATGCCACGGTACAAATTTTGACCGATCACGATGAATCTATGAAATATAAATGTGTTTGTAGATATATAGTTTGCGTTTACTAAAAAAAGGAAAAGCACTGTCTACGATTGGTTCGTCTGTAAGTGGACGACCTAAACCTACTTAGTCAATTGCATATACGTCTGCACGATTATCGAAGTTTATATGCACACAACTGAAAATTACTTTCCTTTGGATGTATGCTTCGAATTGTTGTACAAAACCTTTCATAAATGAGATTGTGTATATTAATTTAAAATTAACCTGCGCGTTTAATGTTTTAAATAAAATGAACAGGAACGTACGCGTTTGAGAGTAAATCAGATTACAAATAGTTATATACGCGTATTAAATTAATCTCTTCATTTAAAATAAGCATTAATTACACCACGCGTTAATTAATTCAAAATAGGATTATGTAAACAATGCGTTTAGCGTTACAACTACTATATTTTACAAGTAAACTTAATGCATCGAACGTATTTGCGTGACAATAAAAAATTACCTAAAATGACCTTATACGAATCTATTAGTAGAAATAATCGATTCCGCGAGAGATTTCAAGAGATTCCGTCACGACGCGTGATTCTTAGACTCGAGGGTTTATGAATAAGAAGATGAGGTTTTTATTCGGCAAAAGTCGATCAATGAGAATAAATTTGGTGGTCTAATTTTCAGGATTACCATTTGAAAGGTACGAAAATACTTCCGCGTGTGAATCCCGTGGGTGGAAATTGAACTTCTTAAACTTTTGTTTTTTCTTTTTATCTCAAGGAGAAGATCCCTATTATAATTTTATTTTACGTGATACGGTAGGCATAGGACGAGAGAAGCATTTTATATAAACGTCAACCATGTTGCTAATATTTTTATTATTTGAAGTTTATAATATATAGGTTTGAAAATTAGTTTTCTTTCCTCGTGGAAATTTCCGGGGCTACTCACTTAAGAAATAACTGTCAAAATGATTTAAAGTAATTATCGCACGACTTCTACGTGATTATAAATAATTTCAAAGTCATTTTCAATTTTGATATAATTAAAATGTATTTAAATTTGTTATTTAAGAGGATAAACAAAATGTATGATTTATTAAAATATGGTAATCTTATTATAGTGTTGATGTAACGCAGATTGTACTTTCAACGGCTATTATTGAAATATAAAAATAAAAGTATGAATTCAATCGTTCTAAAATAATTTCAATTCGTATCAATTTAATCGCGAAATTCTATATGTGAAGGCAATTTCCGTAAAAACGATTTTAAAAAACTCCTTATGATTACGATCTTGATAAGGTGATTAATGATTTCAAAAGAAGTCCTTCGTAGAAATTTCTAGGATAATAAAATGTACGTATATCCAAATATTATATAGTGATAATTGAATAAAGTTTAAATTTGGAAAAATATAATTAAACATTTGTATAAGGTTTGTATAAACTTAAATTAATGTCTTCGCTTTATTAATTAATTAAAAAGTTATTTTTATTATTATTATCAATGAGTTAAATTCAGGTTATAACAGACAATTGAAACGTATGGTTGAAAATTCTTAAATTGATTTCAACTTATTGAAATAAACAATAAAATATATTTGTTAAGCGAAATACTCGAAAGTATATAGAAGATCAGAGGTGCGAATCCCAAACATATAATTTTTTTACTTCGTTTAATAATCTAAATTTTTCACGTTCAAAAAAATATTTTGTAAATTATCTAAGACATAAATGTATTAAACTTCGCGTAAACGTTATTTAATATTTTTCCAAGTTTAATAACAATTTAATTAACATGAAGTAACAAATATTTCTTTAGAGTGAAATATCACTCCTAGAAAGTGCAAACAAAGCCACTCTCGCGTGGAGTGACTCGAATGTCTCTCGACTTTTCACGCCCTCATCGTTTAAAAACTTAATATTAGTATTATCCAAAGTTACCTTTACGTGAAGCTAACCATATTTCGCCAATTTCTTTCGTAAAACGTGGCATATCGCCAAAAATTTACAGGAAAATATTCCTGTACCCCTATTTGTACAATGACAATCTGTAAGATGTGCATTACATTGACCTATATCTTTGAAAGAGCAACTGTATTTCTCGAGAATATAAATATGTATATCAATAAAAGAAAATGTGTCCTTTACACATTGTATAGTTTAACATAGCTGACGTGATAGTTTTACCGGTTCGATATATAAAAGCACGTCGTTCTAAAAGCGTTCAAATTCTTCGTTATCGTGAAAATCCGTTTAAGGAAAAAAACTTTTTTCCCTTTTCTCCCGCTATGTATATATATATATATATAGGAGGAAAGATTCCATGGTTGTCATAACGAACCTGGCAATAACTCGGTTATTTTCCGCCGTCTCGAGAATTCACTTTCCTCTCGAGCTCGTCGCACATGTTTCCTTCCGCGCCCAGTTATAGGCGTCGGAAATGACTTGGGGAGATTGCGCGCGAGGGGAGCCGCTTATGCGCGTCGTTAAACGCTGAGGGTTTGGAATGCCTATTATTAAATTACTATATTATTGTTAAATATATTACCATATTTTAGTTTTTCTCTTTTTTTTCACATTTATTTTGTCCAAGTGGAGACCCGAAATTTAATAATTGATTATCTCGTATTCTATTCGGATGTTTTCGCAAAACACACAGAGTGAGAGAGAGAGAGAGTGAGAGAGAGAATAGGGGATCGAGTGTAAAACCTTGTTTCGTCACGTTCATCGACTCGCTTTGAATATTAATTTGTTTTTCATACTATACTTACGGTAAATCCCTGTTAATTTAATTCGCATCGTATATATACTCCTCATTCAAACAAACATTTTAACGAGACGAACTATATCGTACATCGAAGATGCGTCGAAATAGTTTTATTAAAAAAAAAAAGAATTTTAAAATAACACTGTCTGTCTGATTTAAATAAAAGTCTATTAAAACATTTGAATTTTCCCCAGGTACGTATTATGTAAACAATTATACAATAAATTGCATACCGAAGAATACGATATTTTGAATAATCCATGAATTATGCATTAACAAGCGAACCATATACTGCCTGTTATTAAGAAATTCAACAATATTGAAACAATATCGTACTGAAATTTGGTTTGTAAATCAGTTGTATATATATATATCAATACTTTCACTTTTCATTTTGAGTCATCTGCTTAAGCTCACAACGGAAAAATGTCAAATAGAAATAGGGAAGATTGTGTTAAAGTTTAAGTTTTTTCTTCAATGTTTCCCGACTGGACTTTTCCCAATAGTTTCCTTAACGTTCACCCTAGCGATTTCAATATCCAAGAGAGAATTTAATATATTTTGAAATTGCTGGAAATTTATCCTGTTAGTAATATTGATTTTCCTTCTTTATGCATACTTTATTTCTTGATAACCGGATATCTAGGTTTCTTTTTTATATCAAACGATCGGCGTGCATACACATACCTTTTTCTTTCTTTTTTTAATTTTTATCGCTACACCTACGGTTTATTTTCAGAGAAGTAAATATTCGCGTCCAAAGTAACGAGAATGACATTTTTTTTGTAAAAGTTACTTTTCTGACTTTTAATTAGTCCTCTCGATTATTAGGAGGATAGGGAGCAATCGAGACTCATCGAATTTCCATTGCGCACCTTCCCGTAATAGTACGTTGAACTCGCCCGGAGGCTATGCTATTTAGGGTCCTTCCGCGGTGTTCCACACCCTGCGTTTCCGAAGGGTCGGACGCCCTAGGAGAATCACTTAAAATGCAAACTAAACAACCTCTCTCGTGCGCCCAGTTTCGATAAATCGAGTATCACCCTTTTTTTTTCTCGGTAGTCACGTATGTGTTTCATCTATTTTTGTGGGATGATATTTACTCGGTCGAAGTGCCAGTCACGCGTTCGAGGCTGCTCATTCGTATTACTTTTCGGCTTCTGGATTTTCGGGGATGGATTTGCGATCCTGAAATACTCGATGACACCTTGGCTTTACATTTTCCTAGCGAGACGAGCTTGTGTAACTCCCTGTAATTTAAATTTTTTCTACATCAATTATTTATTTTCAATTTTTTTGTAAATAATTTTTCAATTAGTTAATTTATAATGAATATATATATACACTACCGATCATAAATTTCCGAAAATTTTTTGTAAAATAGGTAATAGTTTAAGCAGTAATAACTCCGGTTCTATTGATCGCAGAGTAAAAATAAAAAAGGCAAATTAAAGGGCAATCCAAATACTAACTTTCCATGTTTTTAAAAAAAATTTTAAATTGATTTTTATAGTTTTTATTTTGCTGTAAGTAATGAAGAATTTTCTACAATTTTTCAAATTTATTCAATCACTTGTAATTTTTTTAAATATGAAGATAATTGAAAAATTCAAACGGGAAATGAAAGATCATAAAAAAGTGTTAAAGTTTTTACTCTACATTTTTTTCGATACGTTGTGTTTTAAAAAAGTTACAAGTGATTGAACATTATACCTTTTCCAAAAAATTTTATTATTTATTATTAAATTTATTATTGTATGTATGATTACCGTACTATCCTTTTTCGGAAAAGGTATAATGTTCAATCACTTGTAACTTTTTTAAAACACAACGTATCGAAAAAAATGTAGAGTAAAAACTTTAACACTTTTTTATGATCTTTCATTTCCCGTTTGAATTTTTCAATTATCTTCATATTTAAAAAAATTACAAGTGATTGAATAAATAAATATACACGTATACTCGTATAGAAATAAAAAACATAAAAACTTACGTTTTCGTAAATCCATTATAAGAATCAAATGCAAATAGTAGTTCGAGTTTAGATTTTGTCAGACGACTATATATATCAACTTACTTTTAACGGTATTAAGAAAATTTAAATAAATTGTTATTCGCATTGTATTTTGAAGAGAATTAACAAACTTTCAACGAGATTTGGCTAAGCAGCAACTCTGTATTTTCAATCGGATGAAAGATGCATCAACCACGTAGCAATTCGCTTAAATTAAACGATCAAACGAACGGCAAAGAATTAAAAGTCGAAAATTATATTATCCGTATATATTCTCGATTTATTTTTATCAACTAAATATAATACATTTTTTTCATCAGTATAATTTAATCTCGTTTATCGAGTTTCAATGTAGATGTTTATTGTAACGTTGCGAATGAGAACGGGACTGTACGTTACGAGAGCTTACTTAATAAGAAATCAATTTATTACTAAACTTAGACAGCTTTACAAAAAGATTTGTATAATTGGAAAGAAACGTGAGTGTGATATCCTTTTCTTTGAATTAACACGAATTCGGAAAATTTCATTAAAAATGTAATGATAAATTCTCTTCGAAATGTAAAAAAAAGTGATTACGAATTAAGGACCGGCCAGAATGAAAACAAAAGTTAAATCCTCCTTCCACGTACCCAAGAAAACTTTTGGTGTGGCACTTGAAAGTTTAACACGGAAAGCGAAGGAATAAAATGAAAAACAAACGGCTCGTTTCCATAGGAACACAACCTGTACGTTATCCTAAAGCAACGAAATTATGATGTTAAAAAATCATGGTGTTAAGTAGACGTGAATTTTTTTAAAACAATTTCGTTGTTGCCACTGTATTTTTAACTCATTTTCTTCGTACACGCCGTCAACGAGCACTGTCGAACAGCACATTCTTTTTAACGGCAAATCAATACTAAACAAAGTTTTATTAACAAAATAATATCAACCGTACAAAAAGACATATACGATATGTGTATAAAAATAAATGAAGATTTACGTCAATCCAAACAATCATAAATGACTAATAAAATGAGTATGAAGAAAAAAAACAACAAAACAGGAAGAAGTTATAATAATCCATCATTCGAAACAAGCACAACCCTCTTCCCCAAAAAAAAAAATTCAATTCTATATATACCGGACCCTTCCGAATTTGCTCCAATGCCTTGGACAAGAAAATCCACGATAATGGTCTACGATTCACGCATCGGTCGGTCCATTCTCGAAATACGAAAAAAAAGAGAGAGAAAACTCGAAAGCATCCCGTAAATGTGAGAAAACCTTGAAAACTCTTCGCTCCTTCACACGGTTTTGCGTGAAAAAAAAAACGAGGTTATACACATACATAAATATATTACAACTTACACTCTTACAAGCTGATTGGCTCTCTTACCGCGGAATCACTTTTACCGTAGTCTTTTTTACATGCGTTCTGGTTCGTTTGACGAGGGTCTGCGAATTTTGGTCGAGGTGATTGTGTGGCTAGTTTGCGTGATTTATGTTGATTCGCTTGGATACCAAGTGAATTACGGTTAGTTTTACGAATAGAATTTTTCTTATTCCTCCTCTACTGAAAAAAAGAAGGTTAAACATTTCAAAGTTGAATATAGTAATTGTTACGCGTGTAATAAACGTGATTGAAATCATAAGTATAATACTCCTAAACTTACGTAAATAGTGTATAGTAACGATTTTCTTAGAAATTTTTATGAATGTGCTGTATTTAATAAGTTTAACGTTACACACGTATACAACAGCTGATAGGATTAATTTACTTCGTAATTGTTAATTTGACGTTAAACGTACCGATTGACAATTAATTAAAACGAAAAAATACTTTTGCTAAATAAAGGAATGTAGAATAATACACTTCTTATCTCGCTATTGTTATCTCAAAAAAAGGGAAAAGAAATAAAGTAGCAATGCACACTGTATTTTCATTTTAATTAAAATATAGTAGCGAGAAATGAGTATTAAAACTTTCGTTAGTACTGAAGTTAAAAAATCATCTCGACCAATGGGTGTTATAACGAAGCATAACTTTTTTACGCGCATCTATAAAAAAAAATACGGCGATCTTAGAAAGAAAATTAACGTATTTTTACTATGTACTATTTTTCATTTGAATGTATAACATCTTTCTTAGCGTGTTAAGGATGTGCAATTTATTCGAAGTGTGTATGAAGCGTGCGATAGTGAAAACGTATAAATAAATAAATATAGTTATTAAATTTTATAAACCCCTTGACGAAGTACGCGTTTTACATTTTATATATGTAACATTTACAAATATTAACATATTAAAGTATAATTAAAAAATTAGAAGTTGCCAATAAAAATTCAATTTGCAAAGAGAAAAACAAATAAAAGGTAAGGGTATATAGGTATAATCGATGTATATTTTATCGTGCGACCCTCGCAATACGAAGTTTCCCTGTAATTTACGAAACATCCTTGAGTATTCGAATAATTATCGATAGAGAATCGAACGAGCAGAAATTGGTAGAACCTTCAAAAATAGAAGTGTACTTATAGGGGAGAAATGAATATAGGTTATAAGCTCTCGTGTATATTAATAAAAGCGTCAAAATGAAAATATCCGTGTAAACGTTCTGGGTTATTAAGACTGCCCCGATGTGCCAACCCCCGTCAAATTGAATAAGGAATAAATAAATCGACCGCTCGATTTCACTGTATATTCCTTTTTTATTTCAATTTATGCTGATAAACGTTCAATGGAAAATACCACTCTATAAACATTATATGTTTATATACAGTATTTCGAAAAAAATATATTTTTTATAATGTTTCAAACATAAGTAGAAAGTTTTTAAATAATTATTATTTAAATTGATTAATTAAAATATGTTTATATAATAAGAGAGATTAAAAATTAAAAATGTTTTTAATTTATTATTAATATTTATGTAGATTACTAGATATTTTTGTAGATTAATATTTACGTAGATTATTGCCCTAGTAGAAATTTAAAACTAAGAACTAGGGATTAAAAATTGGTATAAGTAAATACCTTGTGATGAAACGCTTTTTCTCCCATTTTATTAGCACTTAATAGACTGACCACAACCTCAAAACATTTGAATAATGTTTCCAGCTTTCCGGAAAGAGTAAACTTCAAAATTGTTATAGATTCGGATAGCCTTTTATCGTTTCCGTCTGATTAACAACTAATTTCTATTTCCCGTATTTACGAAGATAAACGCTGTTTTATTAGATTTTTCACTTGTTCATTTTTAATAGATATTTAATAGGACATAACTAGATTCAACTGTAATCTATATTTACAAGCTCAAAAATTGGAGAAAAATAGGATTTTACATTAATAGATGGTCATAAAATGTGAGAAAAAGCGTTTAATCGATAGGAGAAAAATGGGCACATTTTCCGCCTATTTTTTGCCCATTCTATTCAAACAATCTATTTAATACTTATTTAATGAAATACGATTTCTATCAGGGTGGGTTCTTATTTATTATATACACCCAAAAAAAATTATTCTTTTTAGAACTCGTGATGTGTTATCATGTTTTATATATATATAAAAAGTTATTCTAACCTCAAAAAGTGAACTTTTTCCAGTTTTTTTCAACACCAGCTGGGTTCATCGCTATTTAACTCAAAATCTATCAACTTTTACTATAGAACATTATATGTAACATTCGTTGCTAATTATGTCTAGAATTTATCCTTCTGGGTTAGAATTTCTAATCTCAAGGTCAATGTTACATAAACTACATGTCAATATTCAACTTGAAAAAAGTGTAAGTGCGCCACAATTGATTTTTTTATCCAAAAGTCTAAAAGAAAGATTGGAGCAGTACCTTTCAAATGGACTGTAGCATTTTTATGGCCTTCAGTTCTGTAAAAGGTTATGATAAATTAAAGAAACACAAAATTTTTTAAAAATTTAAATGGGAATTACCATTTTAATTTTTGTGAATTTTTTGTCTTTCTTTAAATTGTCATAACTTTTTACAGAATTGGAGGCCATAAAAATGCTACAGACCATTTGAAAGGTATTGCTCCAAGCTTTCTTTCAGACTATATATATATATATATATATATATATATATATATATATATATATGTTAATTATGTATATACGTAATAAATTTAAAAAAATGAGTTTTTCCTTCCAAATTAATATTTTAAATTATGTATTTGATGACTTTTCACGATAATTTATAAAAACAACATTTTTGAGAGGACGGTGGTGGATATAGTGAACAAAGCCTCCTTTTTTACAAAAAATTTATACCGCACTTTTTAACTTCCTCTGAATTTAATCTATGATTTTTTTTTTTATTTTTATATTCTTGATTTTGTGCACTCTTTTTCCTGGCACTTCCTACCGTTTATCCCCCTGGGGACTTGAACGGTGTCCACCTACCACCTATGTGTGGGTGCTTTATCCCTCCCTTAAAAACCCCACCATCTCGCATTCGCCCGGGGTTATGCCCGTGGATGAGGGAAACCTGTGAAGCAGGGAAAACCTCACCCGAGATGGCCGGTGTATTCGAAACATTCTTTTTGGGTGTCAAAGTCACATTGCGTAGGCCTTGACACCGAAACCGAATGTTTCACACCTCCCGCTCACGTTGTGAAGTGTGAAAAAACACCTAACCCGCCACGAAAGCCAAACCCATCCAAGTGCGAACCGCACTCAGTGCTGCTTAACTTCCGTGACCGGCCGAGGTGCGTCTCCGCCACTCCACCACCGTGTCGGTTTTTTTAATTTTTATATTTTAATTATTATATAGCTGTAAAGCTCGTTTTTACCCTGGTAGAAATATCTGATGATAAATATGTTTTTGAAGCCAAAAAATGACCAAGTGTCATAAAATACCGAACAAATGGTCAAATAATGGGAAAATTAGAGTTTTATTTAACCTTCAAATGTTAAATTTCTACTAGGGTATTTATCACTTGTATTAATCCTATCACATACCTGATCGTTACCAACGAAAATGTATTACTAATAAATGTAAAATTAATCATTTGGAAAAATTAGCTTTAAACATTTTCTTTTAAAACTTTTTCAGACTTTTAGTTACATAATTCACTTACAATATTCCAGATTTTAAAGTTAGTTCCTTATAATTTGACTACCACAGAGAGTGTTAAGCGTGCAAAAGTGAAATTTCATCTCCTTAATAAAAGAAGATGTAGTATAAAATTTTTAAGATTAATAAAAAAATAATACATACCTATATATATATATATGTATAAAACGTGAAATCACGAGAGCACAGATATATTAGATTAACAGTTAAATAAAAATGGCACGAGATGAGCAATAAAATCTGTCGAGGAGGTTGAAACGTTTGGTTTAACGATATCCGAATTCGATTACCTTAACGAGATTAATCTGTCTGATGAATCGATCTATATAGACTCTTGTGTATAACTGCAGAGTTCCACGACGATACAAATAACAGCCGGGTTTCTATACGTGTATATTCGCAACGACCGAATTTTCCTAAAGTTGTAACTGCACGCCACGCAATTCCCATTAGTCTAATGGGATATAACGAGCCGTTAAGTTATTCGATAATTTTTGTTAATCAAATGTAATGTACACGATTACGTTATATTATATGTATTTCTATACACTGAAAACGCCGTATGTTTGAATCTTTATATTTATATTTGGTATTTTACTAACTAACCCGTTAATTACAATATTTTTTTTATTGCTCGCCATGTAGTATATTTATGCATTGTTTCAGATACTTGCATTTACACGTACGGTTCGTGTAGATAGTTTACAACTATACGTTATTGTACAATTACAGGTTCATATGTATATATACGCACGTAGAATTTCGTTGATTTACCGATCGCAATACAGACTCTACGTACGTCAGGCAGTTTAATTTTCTAGTTTAAATAGTACGTATATATACAAATTATTGTTACTGAAGCTTTAAACTAAACTAACTTTACATTAATTACAATTGCATTATACGCAGAAATTACTTATAGCGGTAATGTGATATACATCTTTTATTCCTGTACTTGCGTATATACGTAATTTTAAATGTAATATTGTTGCACAGCTATTCAAGAAATATTAACATTTTTTATTAAACTTACCGATAATACAAAATATTCCAAGTTATTTAAATTATTCGCGTTAATCGAAATATAATTGTTTTAGTAAATTTAATCAAATATTTCCTTGAAAATAAGGAATATTTATTAATTTCGAACGAAATTTTAATGAAAGGCGGATCCACGCCGTTTTTCAAACTATCAATCATATATTTATTAGTTTCGAACAAATATTTAATCTTGCGTATTCAACCAAATAATATTTTCAAATCAAATCGTTAAAAATTCTTTCACAGGGTATATACAATTTGGTTGTATAGTCAGATTTTATAACTGTTACAATTAAAGAAATACGTATAGTCAAAGTAACGATTGCTCCCCCTATCTCCTCTCAAACTTTATTACAACCTTAATAAATTCCCTGTGTCGAGTAGTAAAAAAAAAATATGAAACAACGATCGTAAACAAAGTGAAACGCAATTAGAAATACGTCAGAAATAACAGGCAAACGATACGGTTTACCCTATAACTAGCTTTACACCCTCTATATCCAAAATTATTTACTGCAGCCCCTCCTCGGCTCTCTCTCTCTCTCTCTCTCTCTCTCTCTTGATATCTGTGTGCGTGTATGCGTGTGCCTATGTGTATATATATATATATATATATAAGAATCCATAAGCGCCCACGCGACAGAGAAAAGTGTCAGGTCGCATTAGCACCGTCCAAAGGGGAATGGAAAGTAACTAGTCTCATGGGAATCTCGTCACCTCGACGAAATCCTCCTTTGGGAAAAGAGCCGTCGATCTTGAGTTTATTAATTGTTGACGAAGAGAGAGGAGGTTACGCTTTTTCTTCTTCTTCTCCTTCTTCGTTGTCTTCTTTTCCTCGATCCTTCAGGGGATTCAAAGTGACCGTGCCTCTTTACGAGATTACGCGCGTGAGTCCGGACAGATTTTTTGTTTTCTTTTTTTTTTTTCTCACTTTGTTCTACATAATATTTTGAATTATTTATTCAATTTTGCGCGTGAATTATTTAGCTTTTTCCCATGGTTTATTTATAGAACACAGACCTATTATTATATCATCCTCTCCTTCGCAAAAAAATGTATAATGAAATATTTTTGGTATTAATAGTGTGTGATATATAAATGTTGAGATGTTTCAAATAGTTTGACATAGGTATATCAAATTTAAAGTTCTGAACAAGGATTTAAATTACACGGATTCTTCGGATTGTGTAACGGTAAAATATTCATAGTTTAGCGACTATTCAAAATGCGTAATTCCATTCAACGAGTGTCAAAGACGGTATAATAATAATAGTGTCCTTAGGCTTATATTATACGTATATATATGTATATTCTTTTAATTTTCACGAGGTACGCGAGAGTTAAGATAATTTGAAAAAAAAACGGGGATACAGACCGAACTTATGAAGAGAAGTCAGGAAAAGTTGAATCCGTTTAGTTTCTGAAAACATTACGCGTACAGTTAAATTTATTACGGTCTAATGGAGTTTAAGTTTTAATAAGGATCTAGTAGGACTAAAACTTTTTTAATAGGTCGCAATTGTTCTCCATTTGGTAATGTATACGTATAAAATATAAAAAATAATAATTGCTTGTACGATACGACATATTCAACGAATCATATTATTATCCAAAAGTCCGGCCTGTTATAGAGACGGATTATTTTTGTTGAGTGTGGATAATACCGATTTTAATTACAAATAGAAAAGAATGTGTGGTGAAACGTTTTCCCTCGTTGCTTGGCGCCAATTTATTGGAATGAAATCAGCTGTTCCATCAGAATTGTTAATTTGCTAAGTTATTTTTAACCTTCCAAAAGTAGGTTTCATCGAACAAATCGAAACCAAAGCTATTAAAACGTCATTAAAAATTGTTATGTCAAATTTGTTTTCGATAGTAGAAAATCGTAAATATCTTTAAGCGGATGTCGGACTCAAAAAATGGTCATTTTTAATACTTTTTTATAAACAAAAACATTAATTTTTGAAAAAATCCGGAACGCCATGTCCTTAGGCATGTTTTAAATAATATACTCAAATTTTTTCAGAATTTTAAATTTGTAATTTATTTTTTATTTTTGCGTTGAAAATTCATGCTTTTTTAGATAAATAATTACCGACCGAAAATTGTTTATTCAATTATTAATAACAAAATATTTTCTAATTTATATTTTTTAATTTATAAAAAATCAAAACACCATGCCCTCGCTTTTGTTTTAAACTACCCATATGACTTTAGTTCAGATTTTTAATTCAATATTTCCAATATAATTCTTATGTTGAAAGATGTAGAACCCTGTAACTTGGGCCCGACATCCCGTTATAAGATCAATTTAAGACGTAAACAATAAGAAATTCAAGTTTATAATCGGGTGATTGATTCGATTTGATAGGTAATTTAAGTTCTGAACCTCATAATAAGCATTGAAAACCAAATGAAAAAAACATTTCACGACTAAGGATTAATGAACTAGTTTTCATGTGAAAATTTTATTATTTAACAGGGTTGAACCAACTGAACGATATCTCGTATTATTAATCCGAGACAATAAATAGGTTAAAAGTAAATTTGATGAAAAATAGTCGTATGTATCATAGGCATAAGGGTGTCATCCGCAGAAACATTTTTCTTTCGTTTCGCCACGCGCAAAAGAATGTTAATTCGCCGAAATTCCAGGCATAGCTCTATACTACGTCCCCTCATCCGGAAGTAACTCAAGGCCATCGGAGAAATGTTGGGGGAAGAAGGGGAAGTTATATATACGGAGGAGCGTCGTTTCGACGCCTTGACTCTGAGGGGTTTATCGTCAACATGGGAAACTTTATCTTTCCTTTTTTACCCCACCTGTAAATAGTTGGTTTGCGTGTGCGTGCGTCACGTCTATAGGTATAGTTCCCTCTATATAACGTTATACTAGTCTCAGACAAATGGATTTTTGAACGTGCTCGCGGTTGCGTTTCACTGATTCATCATCGTGTTATGGGATTTCCATGGATTTCACGATGGTTTCGAGGTCTCGATAACCTACGTTACCGCGATTATCAACGATTAAGCCTCTCTCTCTCTCTCTTTTTCATTGCGATTCGGTATCATAATTGATGTACATTTAGATTTGGCAGTTTGATATTGTTTTATAAAGAGTACTACACTTTTTAATCCAGAATTTTTTCTTATTTTTTTCTTTATTCTCACACGTTTAACATATTTGAAGAACCGCGTCGTTTTAAGGGGAGGCTAAAGCCCGCCCTCTTTTAGTTTTCCGACCGTCTTCGTATTTAAAAGTTTTTATAAAAATGGCAAAATTAATTGATATTTGATTTGGACAGATCGATAAATAATATTGATAGCTATGGCGCTCTTCTATTTATTTAAATAATTATTATGTTAATCTAAAGTAATTTGGTACTTTATAAGCTACAGACATTTTGAGGTTAGGTTTGGAAAAAATATTTACTTAATCGGCTTAATCTTAAAGGGAAAATGTTCATTGAATCGAGTTCTATGGCGCTCTTCTGTTCATTTTGTACCTCAATCGATTTTACAATAGTTATAAATAAAGGAAAATATGTAATTTTTGCTTTAGCCTCCCCATAACATAGTAAACAACGAGACGCTCATTGAAAAATTGAAAAATTAATAAATTCAATAACTACAAATATAAATATACGTAATATATCTTATAGGTAACAAGCGATTTTAGGGTCGGGAAAAAAAAAGAAATAATCGAACCTTCGTTATCCCGGAATTGACCGATATCATCAGTATTAACAGGCTCGGAATGTTGGAGAAACCAAGAACGAAAGCTCTATACTCACCGCGCCCATAAAACGCACGTATATATGTAGACATTCGGTTAAGTGTGCCGAACCCACAGGTCCAAAAGTATTTATTTACTTACCTTCAATGATGTTTCCAAACCCATCCGGTTTAACTTTAACTCCTCTTCTTCTTTCTCTCTATCTCCAAAACTTCCACGTCGATATAACTAACCAAAATTATTTTAGAAATTCGACGTTATAATTATGTCAGGGAGTCAATATATTATTTATTTCGTATCTTGTATAGTACGTATACATTTTCTCTTCCCGAACTATAATCCTATTGACATTTGAGGATCGTAAAATTAAATAAAACAATTTTTTTTTATATAGACTATAAAGAAAATGCTATATTTTAAGGTTCGTCCTTAAATTTTTAAAAGATATATAATAAATTTTATTCAAAATATATGTAATATCTTTTATAATAATAATATATAAAAAAACGGGAGATCATATATTTTTTTTATTTTACCATATGCTTTACATATGATAAAATGTCGATAAGAAATTTCACGCAGTCTATCTTTCACCTGGATGGCGGAATGTAATACGAAAGTTACGAGTAAATTTCGACGAGCAATAACTCGCTAAGTTGATGAAGTTCGCGGTAATATATATATACACACATTTTTTCAATACACACTAACCGTCAAAAGTTACCTCGGCGTAATAATATTAAATCGATAAATTGAATTATTCGA
Source organism: Theocolax elegans (assembly GCA_026168455.1). Lineage (NCBI taxonomy): Eukaryota > Metazoa > Arthropoda > Insecta > Hymenoptera > Cerocephalidae > Theocolax > Theocolax elegans. Next base: position 64,480,859 of record CM047428.1, on the reverse strand, counting down.
AATTCCATTGAAGTTAAATTCAAATACAATCAATATATGGAACATTCCATATCAAATCAGCAGATGAAAATTTAAAAATTATTGGTATTCTGCTAAACAACTCCTTTTCAACCTAGAATATGTAAACACATTTTTTTAGATGCTTTACTTAGATATGACAAAATTTTGCTGTTTTGTCCTTATGTGACTAATTTTTACGACTTTATAATTCAAAATATATGCATGCATCCTACAAATTGGAAATTACATCAAGATTTCAATAAAATTTTAATTATAGCCATTAACTGAATATTATTGCACTTTTACTGACCTTAAAACACTAAAAAATCATATATTTTGTTTTTTGACATTGTTCGGCACAATTGATATTACTGAAAAAAATCACTTTGTGTGTACCAAACCGCTTAGTGGCATAATTAAAAGGATAAAAGATACTTTTTTCTGTAAATATAACTGCAAAAATAAAAATAGTTCAACATGACTGTCAGTTATATGCACATGAACTTTTTTAATTCAAGATAATTAACAATTTTAAAAATACTGATAGATTCTACTTTTTATTTGCAATAAAAAATATCTATATAAAGTTTCTCCTGAGATTAATAGTTTCAAAGAAAAAAATTCGTATAAAAAATATAATACGAATACCTTTATGAATTTTTTTCTCTAAAACTATTAATCTCAGGAGAAAATTGATACAGACATTTTTTGTTGCAAATGAAAAGTAGAATCTATCAGTATTTTAAAATTGTTAATTATCTTGAATTGAAAAAGTTTATGTTCATTGGTAACTGACAGCCATAGTTGAACTATTTTATTTTTGCAGTTAGCTTTACAGAAAAAAGTGTATCTCTTTTATTCTATTAATTATGCCACAAACTGAGAAAGGCCATAGCATTTGGATCACGGATCTTAACCAAACTGTAGGATATGTTTTGTAATATAAAAGTATGAGGAAAGCCAGATTTTTAGACCTTAACGCGTTAATTTTCGCAAGTTATGGTTAATTAAAGTTATTCAATCTATTTAATTTAATTTATAATTCACAAGTATTGTAAAATTTGATATAAATATTATGTAGTTGATTTTATCGATCTTCCCGAGCCAAAGGTGTAGGTGAGAAAAGAAAAATTTAATACATTTTTTCTTTGTGACGTTTCGGTGGTCAGTACCACCTTCTTCAGACTATAAAATTTTTATTGTCAATTGTTTTCATGTACATCTCAATATATAATTAAAAAAATGAGTATAATATAAAATAATGAGAAAATATACATACCTTCTAATATTTAAATAATACTCCGTAAACAGTAACATTTTCGTCGTAAGTCGATTTAAAATTTTCGCTTCTTTTTCCTCATTGTAAGTAAGGAAACGTCAAAACAGATGTATACGCGACGAAATTTTCTGCTATATATGAGTCATATACGATTCGCGCTTACTTATATATGGTTAGGTAGAGAGCCTATATGTTTACATTTTTTCTATTGATGATGTACGATCGAGTTTGTATACAATACATTATAGTTACATTAAAAGGCTTTTCATTCTATAAATAATTTGAGAATACTGTTTAATTAATTTAATTGAGTCTTCTTGTTTATTTATTGAATGTTTTTGTAAATTAACATGCACTATTTCTGATGCTACTCTCTTTCCATGATTCCTTTCTTTATCTAAAATCTTAAAATTTTGCCAATCAAAATCATGTTTCTTGTTTTGATCGTGTTGAAAAACTACGGAACTCTTTCTATTTTTATGTTCGTTTATTCGTGTAATTATTTGTCTCTTTGTTTGTCCTACGTAAGAAGCATCACAATCATTGCAATTTAATTTATATACGACATTATTTTATGTATTTGTGTCTGATTTATCTTTTCCTGTAACTAAGATGATATTATCTAATTTGTTTTTAACCGTTGGGATCGTACTTTATTCCGTGTTTTTTAAATGTAAGTGATATAAATATTGATATAAATATTTATAATTTTGTCCAATAAATTCAGCACCTGAAGAAGTCTGCAAACCTAGCAGACGAAACGTTGCACTTAAATAAATAAATTGGATTTATTTATTATTGACCCATAACAATCGACTATTTACTAATTATTCAATCTATGTTTTAGAAGAAAGCTGAGATTAAATAGATATAATTTGAATAAAAGAAGCTTAAATCGGTCAATTTGGAGCAAAGTTATAGAGAATACAGGAAATTGCTGAAATTTTAACTAAAATTTAGTTGTAAAAAAGTATTGACGTTTTTGGCCAAAATTTCATGAATTTTTTATTTTCTCTATAGCTTAGCTCTAAATTAACCAATTTGAGCTTCTTTTTTTTAAATCATATCTTTATTCGTTTCCGAGTAATAAGCGATCAAAGTAGAAGTAGTTTTTTTACAAAATTGACTTTAGTTAGCCATAACTTGGGAAAATTAACGCGTTAAGGTTTAAAAATCTGGCTTTACTCATACTTTTATATTATAAAACATATTCCTAGAGTTTAGTTATGATCCGTGATCCAAAGGCCGTGGCTTCTCCTAGTAAGTACATAATTAGAAGTATTCTGTGATTTTTTTCAGTAATATCAACTGTGCCGAACAATGTCAAAAATCAAAATATATGATTTTTTAGTGACTTAAGGTCAGTAAAAGTGCAATAATATTCGATTAATGGTTATAATTAAAATTTCATTAAAATGTTGATGTAATTTCCAATCTTAAAGGTATCTATCATTTTTTTTGTAGGATGCATATATATTGAGTTATAAAGTCATGATAATTTGTCATATAAGTGGAAAACAGGAGAATATGTGTTATTTGGTTATTAATAATTTTATTGTATCTAAGTAAAGCATCTAAAAATTTGTTACATATTCTAGGTTGAAAAAGGAGTTTAGCAGAATATCAATAATTTTTAAATTTAATTTCATCTGCTGATTTGATATAGAATGCTCCATACACATCGTAAATGTATGTGTGTAGAAAAACCACAAGGGATAGATAATAATAATAAGTGTATCACAAAGAGAAATATCAAATACTTATATATCCTTAAAAAAATTGACTTTCGCAGATACTTTCACATCCACTCGATTCTATCGAAATGAAATTACACGAACGAAGAGGTTGGTGGTTTGAAACACACACCCTCCTAAGTTTAATAAGAAACCCAGCATTCTCAATTTCCAAGATAATCAAAAAGCAAATATAACCCGAAACCTCGAGAGCTTTCGTATAGATCAGAATCTAGGTCACTCGAGAAACATATATATATGTACGAATATATATATATATATATATAGGTTTATATATACATCACATTCTTCCCTCCTCACCGCCAATCAAATCTCAACGTAAACTCTTTAAAAAATCTCGTAATCCGACACTTACATCTAAAATCGAGGTGAAATATATAGCATTTTAACCCGGTTGTACGTCGAGCTTGTTATACGCTGTACACTGCGAACCGTCACTTGGGTTGTCAATAAGATGTCTTAAAAAAAAAACGCGAGGCGTTTTCTTTCATCGACATGTCATTTCCTACGATTTTCGTCCGAGATCCTCTATAGGTGACTGACTGACAAAAGCTCGTAGATTAACTTTGAGATTGCCGATAAATCGTATTTCCGATGGACCAGCGTTACAATTATCATACGTTAAAAATGATAAATTATTATATTTATGTATTCTTTTTGGTAATTCGCTAGACACATGAAATTTGATATAATAAAAAGAAAATAATGGAGATTTGTTATTACGGTGTTAATAGTGAAAATGCCGTATTGCTGAAACGCGTGTCACGGTTAAAATGATGGTGTAATGTAGTCAAAGTGCCATGTCACATCTTCGCAATAGTACAACGGTAATCTGAAAAAAATTTTAATTATAACACGAATTAAAATAATAAAACTTCTACGGTTTCAGTATAAATTTCAGTTGTACCTCGTAGGTACACAACCTTTATAAGAAATACAGTGAATTGATATAGATGAAAATATCGTTTACTTGGATAAAGCATACGTGTGCAGTGAACTTTTAAGCATCGAAGTAATACTTCGACAACGGTAATAATTCGGCATTTATCCTGATAAATAAATCTGGTGGAAAAGAAAATATTGGAAAAATCGTGAGAAACTAGTGAAATATCTTATAGAGAAATCGATGGAACGAGAGAAAGAGAGATAGATAGATAGATAGAGGAAGAGATAGAAAGTCGGCTCTTTTATCACGAGGTTGAGCGAAATCGATATGCCAGTCCGAGCAGCCTCTCGACCAAGAAAAGAAAGGAGATATGATGATAGCAAGGGTGGTTGCTTCACATGCCCATTAATCATGAGGGTGACAATCTATACAACCATCAAACGTGTCTTGGTCTCCTTGATAATGCAACTCGACTGATCGAAATCGATTCTCCTATACATCTATACACATATACATATATTTTAATCCTTTCAGTTTTCCTCTTGGGTATTTTCGACAGTTCAAAAGTCAAACTAGAATATTCTGATGTTTACGAAACATTTCCACAAAATCATTTTCCTTTTCTCGGCAAAGTGAAAAATATTCATTTATTTTTCAATAATGTACGTTTACCTAGTTTGTAAATTAATACCCCAAGTATAATCGGTGTTTATTATATATATATATATATTTACACGCAAAAAGGATACTGCACGGCAATTTATTTTTCGCGAACGAGATTTTCACCGCGGAAATTAAAGTAAATATTTTATTACATCAACTTTTCCGTACCCGATTCTAAGGAGAATACATATTTAATTTAAAGAAATTAGTTTGAGACTTATTTATACCCGAGAAAAAGTGATAGATAAACGTAACGTTTGATTTAAAAAGTAACTGATGGTTCAAATAGGATATAAAGAATATCGAGGGAACTTTGTAATTGTTGCTCGGAGGATAAAAATTAAATTAAACGATATATTAAACAGCCATGAATAATTTATTTTATGAAACGTCTAGTTGATTGACGCATTTCCTCTTGTAACTACATTTTATTACAATTTTTTCCACCCGTATATTTACGAACAATATAATTATAATTATATTTTCTTATAATTTATATATATAAATTATATACGTTGAAATAGTCAAACGTTTGTAATAATGTAATGAATAAAACTCTAAATTCGTTCATAGGACAATTACTATATAATACAATTAACATCTCTTATACCGAATGTGGGTAATATTACGTACAAGGAAGAATAAGAAAAATTTCCTTACTTCGTACACTTTCTTTTCACGTCACTTTCCATTGTATTTCATTTTTTGAAGTATCACGTTGCTTAATATTAACCCATTTCCCATTCTGAGACTGATAGCTACGAACTCGAAGAATAATAATAATGTATTTTAAATAAATTGTATTAATTCTCATACGTTCATTAACCGCGCGTGTTAAGTGAAATTTAAATTAGAGGAAAAATAATTAGAAAGGTTTAAAAAAAGAAAAAAAAATATCAATTAATCATAGGTCGAGATGTGTTATATATATATATATCGATACAACGACCTAACTCGACGTGATTCAACGCGCGTTACGAGCTTATTAGGAAGAACAAAGGCACGATAATATATCGAACAATAATGCGCCATTAATCACGCGTTTCTCCTATATATACGTTTCTGTTGCGCAGTTTCTGTACCTAACGAAAAGAGCAATATCATCTATGGGGTAAAAAAAGAAGAAGAAGAAGAAAGGAGTTAAAAATTTTCATTGTACGTAGGCTTCATAAATAGTTATTTCCTCGTAGTCGACTTTAAAGTATCGGTCATTACCACATTATACGTGTCATCCTTCATTAATTTATACGTATAATTTACACGCAACACTTTTAACGATAAATCGCTAAATTTAAACAAACCGTAACTCTTTCGAACGAATCCTCGTATCTCTATACATCTCTAACGCATTTACCCTAAAAATGAACCGTCAGTATTTGCGCATAAAAAAAAGAAAGAAAGAAAGAAGGAAACAAATACGTAAGAGCTTTTGTATACGTGCGTCGGTTCTTCCGGAGAGAAGGGAAATAAAAAAAAAGGAACAGGTGTTGCGACACGTCATTAAAATAAGGATGTATGGAGTGAGAGGTGTATAAGCAAGAAAAGAAAGAGAGATATTTCGTCGACCGACGAAGAGTAACGATTCTTCTTTGTTCCCCTTTTGGAAATCAATGTTCTGTGAGTTTATACGTCTCCAAAAAAAAAGGGAGAATACGACCAAAGGAAATACGAGGTTTCTTAGATATATATCGAAACGTAGTTTATCTATACTATTTATATTGTGTGTATATATATGTATATATATGTACAAGCTTTTTGGTGAACAATGGGAAATTTGAATGGAGAATCGGAGTGACGCTCTTAACGATGGATTACATAATCTTGTACGTTAGTCATACGCTTTGTTATGTGAATTTTAATAATGTAGAGTGGGTGTGTGTGTGTGTAATGTGATTATTTGTTTAAACAATTGATTTCACACACGTATATTTACATTTGTTGCTCGATATTATTCTGAAAACGACATAAAAATTGTACTGCGCAAACAAGTACAGAGAACAATCGATAAACGTGAAGGAAATCTTTCTGTCGAGCTTGCCAAAATAATTCAACTCTTATTTGCGTACGATGTACTATTTCAAATATATACGCGATACATTTATACTCGGAGGGAAATATTCTAGTTAAAATTACAATGTTATTGAGGAATCGAGAAACGGACTTGACAAATTATAAATATTATTATATTTCAGAAAAATTTATCAATTTTACCAGTCAAAATTTATCAACAATATATTCCTGATCATTATCCAGTTATCGATTTATTACTCATTTATTTTGATAATATAAATATAATTTATTATTTACTTTTTTAAATGTACAGTTATATGATCGGAAATTCGACTTAACTGATTAGAAACCGGTATTATACGGTATATTAAATATTAATAAATTAATTATAGAATGACGAGACTAAACTTTTGCCTAAAACTGGACATGCTAAATTTTTTCATATTACATAAAAATTGAATACAGATCATACAAAGATTTTTTGTAATATTATACTAAATTATTGTATTCTAAATTTTGACTCTAAATCGTCCGTGCATGTATTTATTACAAAGTATTATATAAATTTTAATCGGTATTACCGAACTAATTTGTGTTGCTCAATATTTTTTCAAATATTGCACAAAACCTTAATTTTCTAATACCTCTGGCAACATTTAAGACTTAGCGATATGCAAGTAAGTTGCTAATAAAAGAGGGTTTTGTGCAATATTTGAAAAAATATTGAGCAACACAAATTAGTTCGGAAATACCAATTAAAATTTATATAATACTTTGTAATAAATTATTGTAATTGATTGACTAAAACATAGGTGTAATGTAATTATTCTATTTTGATAGCATTTTCTAAAAATTAGGGAGATAAGCATGACTGGACCCTGCAAAGCAAAAGATTCAAACCACTTGAACAACCGTTACAATAAAAACTGGAATAATTATAACTATATTTTTAATATCGTTATCTGTATTCCTAATATTTTTCTATGATTTAATAATGTTAAAGTTTTCCACACTATGCAAATCTATAATTCATATATACTTTTACACAAAATTCTTGTAAATTAATAATATATTAAAAAATTGAACTATTAAATATTAATGCATCATGAATTTTTATATAATCTGCAAATATTTAACACAAAAATTTAATATAATATTATGTTATGTTGTCTGTATTTGCTGTATGCATATTATGAAAAATGTTGTCTGTCTAATTCAAGGGAAAAGTTTAATTTAATCATTCTACAAAATGTTTGTATAGACTACATTATATTTTTTTTTTACCTGTACAGAACTGCAGTAAATTTTCCTATAAAACGTAATAATTTTTACAATTTATTCGTCTAGTCTGCAATCTCTCGATTGCTCAATAATATTGTATATTGAATTTAAACATTTTTCTCCGTACACGCACAAATATTAATATTAATATGAATTTAATTTTTACATTTCGAATGTTTGTGTAATTAAATAGTTAACTACATTCTCCCGAAAATACTTGACTTGTTTTTTTAAGAAAAAAAAAGAGGGAGGTAAGGTAGAAAATAAACAGATGTACTTATATAGATAGTGTGTGTGTGTGTAGTTTCAAAAACAAGCCACACTTACGAAAAACGTTTGGTAGCTGCGTGAAAACCAATGGGCCGATGAGTGGTTCGAGCCAAATTGGCTCAAATGGAGTTGATCCCTGCATATACCCAAGTTACCTTAAGTAAGTTACGCTAAGGTTTTATATAAGATTAACGCTATACACTCTTAACTTATCCGTAAGTTGGAACAATCAGTATTTAATTCAGCTTTTTTTCATATTTATAAATTAAAAGTATGGAAATCGATATATAATATTCCTCTTTATATATAAATATATCGCATAACAGTATTTATTGGTACATATGGTATGTAACATTTTTAGTTACTTTAAAATTTATTTACACAAAGAAAAAAAATACTATTAACAGAGTAAAATATATTAATTCATCTTCCGATAGTATAACAGTATATATCTGATACTTTATAAAATAGATGATTGATATAAAATTAAAGAAATATCCTTAGAGTCCTAAATGCCGAATGTACACTTGTCTACAAAGAGACACTGTTAAGTCGTCGTTTCTTGCTAAGCTTTTCTCTTTCTCTCTATCCCTTAGACTCTCTCGTTGCAAAACCACCGAGGATTATTAATTAAAGCGCCGTGAGCGTGTCTAAGGATCAGCTCTACGACTCCTCCTAGGCATCCCCTCCTTGGCATGAAATGCCTCGCATTGTTATGATAATGACGAACCTCTCCAACACACAAACACATATATTTGTCTCTAGGACAAAAGTGAAGCAATTATTTTAACGTTCGTCAAGTACCTCGGGTGATTTTTAACGAGCTCTTTGTTATAGCAACTCGACCTACCCGTCTTTCACCAAATTATTTTATACCCTTTATTTTCAACCTTTTTGGAGACTCACTTTTTTTTTCTTTAATTATACATCGTTTAAATGATTATAAAGTAAGAAAGATAATTAATCGTACGGTACACCATTATTTTTTTTGGAGGGAGGGGAAATTTTTAATACCGTGCGTTCACTTTATATACCATGAAGATTTTGAAAATTGCAAATGTAATTCATAATTTTGACAATATGATTTAAATAGATTTCTCCAACTTTTATAATAATTTCTTAAAAAAAAAAGAAGAAAGAATAAAAAACAAGACGCCAACGAGGGCATAATTTACACTTTACTTCACAAGAGAGTGGCAAGTTTTTTTCTCACACTCGACTCGCGAAAAATGAAAGTCCCCCCCCCCCTAGTATAACCAAAAAGTTTTACGCCAAGATAGAGAATTCGCGGTGGTTTAGCTTTAAAAAACTTTTTTCATTTTTCTTCCGAGATATTGATGTGCAATGGTATGTCATCTGACATCTTTTTCGATCACTCTCTTTCTCTTTTTCTACTCGACAGATTTCTCGAGCTTCAAATTAATTTTAAACTTTCACCTCGATTTCCATCCATTTGTACTTGTAATTTCGAATGCATGCTCGATATTCTCTGCGAATTTTTCGTTATATTCCATATACGACAATAGTGATTGGAAAATCAAAATTGCTTTTTCTCCTGGAATTTTTATGCTTGTGAAAAATAAAGTTTAACAAATAAAATAATGTTGAAACGTTGGAAAATTTTGTTAAATATTTCTAATAATATATAAGGCTGCGCCTCAATTTAAATTACGCAAATTCTAAATCGCGTTTGTCGTGGAGTAAAAAAAAAGGTTGAAAGCGTAATAAAAGAATTTTTGTTCTATATAAATTTATTTTATATATATATAGTAGGATTATAACGTTCGTTGATAAATCAATTATCCAAAAATTTTCACTACAAAATTGATGTATTATTTCAAAATATGATTATAAATTAGACAATTTAAAAATCTCATCAGTATTGCATCGCGAATATCAACGACGATTATGTGACCTGTAAGTTACGCTATAGTCTAACAATTAACTCGAATTTTAATTATAATACATAACATAAGGATAATGCTCGATAATTTATGAATTATAATAATTCCACACTTGAATATTAAACATGAAAATTGAATGCATCATATACGAATCGTAATTACAAGCACGAGAATATATTAGCTTTAACATATTCATTTAAACGTTCTAACATATCCATCTTTTCTATTTATTTCATTTTGAACGAACGATGCGATTGTTCCGCGTACTCGGTTGCATATTTCATCTGTCAGTTTCATCATTTATCTTTTTCTCACTATACGTTTGATGCCTCGCCTTCCCTTTAATATTATAATTTTGTCGCACGCGTCTTTTATACTCTCCAAACTGCCGGGACGTTAATCGCACGGTCTCGAAAACTTCATTCATAACTCGGATATTTATATACTTGTTCTCTCAACAAATTGCCTTAAAAATTTGTTTACGTATATATACTGACGTTTATTATAATTACGTATAAATATCAATTTAAACTAATCAAGACGTTGAAATACTTTGTAACAAAAGAAAAATCAAATTGATCAACAATAGATAAATATATACATGTATCTATAAAACAGTGTACGTGACGAGTATACTGACCTCAGGGTATACGAATATCTGTTCTTGATTCTCGAGCTCCGTTATACCGAGTTGTTTTGATTAAGTTATTTCACCTCGCGACATTATTTATCCTGTGGCTTTTTGACCAAAGTCAAGGTGGATACGTGCGAACGAAACCGAGGAGCTTCTGTTACTCCAACTTCGATAAATATCATTTTATTTTCACCTCGGATTAAATTATTCTCACATATAATTTATTTCCCATATTGCTCTTGAATTTTTTTTAACTAATTAATTAATAATTAGATGAAACTTTTGTTTACACTCGCTTTTATTTGAAATATTTTTTACAATATTTCATTGTCACATATGTGTACTAAAACGTGGGCTTTGCCGTGAACAAAAAATTTATTGGATTTAGAATTAAGCGTTCGTCGTGCATAGAATCTGCGATTGTTACGTTGTGTAAATTTAACGATGCATATTTTTAATCAATTGATTCAACGTTGTCCTTTGTTTATGTTGTATTCTAGTTCTTTTAAATATTCAATATTTTATAATTTATTTCGTAATAACCGTGGAAGAATTATCGATCGATTAATTTTGAGAATCAGACAGTTAAAATTATTCTAGTGAATGGTTTGTGATTAAACGCTTCTTCAACCATTTGGTGGAAGAAGCAAATTTCAAACATTCACATTATTTTCCAACTTCCCAACAATAGTACACTAAAAACTTTCTATAGATCCGGTCTGATTTTTAAAGTACTTATTTTATCTACAAATCATTTTTAATGTACTTGCCATAATTACGAAGATAAATGTGATTTTAGTGTGTTTTGACCATAACTACGTTTAATACTGCTTTCGTGGGTCAAAATTAGATTGAAATAATCTATATTTACAAGCTAATTAAATAGCGCAAAACAGGATAAAATTTTGATTATACTCTAATAAATGTTTAAAATACGTGAGAAAAAGCGTTTCGTCGGACAATCTATTTATTACTTATTAAGAGGAATACGATTTCTACTATCTAAGGACCTAATAATCCTAATGGGGTACCATACTGAACTTTTATTTTGCCTATACCTTACCGACCTAAAAGTGATAAAATTGAGTAGGGGAGGACGGGGCTAAGTTGACCACGGAGCTAATTTAACCTTTTGGAATATTTTCATGCGAAATGCGTTTTTATTTGTGACCGGAAAAAAGGTTTATTTTTCATTAACAAATTCTTTGCCCCGAGATGCATTTGTGAATTCCAAAGCAAATTCTATACTTTCAGACGAACATTTTGACGTGCAGCTGGTCTCTGACAGTCAATTATTAACAGAGTTACGTGCATTTAATGTCATTTGTAGCGTTTGAAGTTAAGTTGCTCATAACCGTGGGGCTAGTTTGCGCTACCGGAAACATATGGATTTAAATATATTTTACGTTAGATTTGAGCGAAAGTAAACAATATTTCTTACGTACATGTATTTAGTATTTTATAAAGACCGTTTATCAATACCAATGTTCGTTTTTAATTCTGTTGGTAAGGTAGCGGTAAGTGGTATCGATAGAGAACCTTTTCCAGACCATAGCTTTTCGAACACGGCAAGTGTTGAAATGTGTTAATGTATCGTTTCGTTAACTTTGTGTTTAAGTGATTGGATTACGCATACTTTTGAGTATCTCTAGTTAAGAACGTAAGATATCTGCAAACACATTTCAAAAGACAATATAATCTTTCAATTACTGATAATTTACCGAAAAGTCCAGATTTAGGCGTTGGAAAAGAAAACATGTTTCAAAAAGTGTTCCGAAAAGAAAATTAAAGCCTAATGCAAGATTAAATGGATATATTATAGAAGTATAAATGAAATATTATTTAGAGCAATTTTAAATAAAAAAAGAGTCAATTTACTAATTAATTAATTATTAAATGAATTATTAAATCGTTGTATATTATAAAATATTTTAAACTATGTAAAATTGAGAAGCTAAATAAAAATTTTATTAGTTTTGAAAACGCATGTTAGAAGATAAGGTAACTTAGCCCCAAGAATTGAGCAAATTAGCCCCAGCCTCGGATCTAAATTGTCCAAAACGATTTTTTTTACCTCCGGTATAAATTTTTTTCCCATTCGGGAAAAATCAGATAGGTAGCTAAGATGTTGAACTTGTTTTTTTTTCCATGTAGTGTAAGAATAATTTAAATTCGCTAAGAAAAAAAATTCATAAAAAAACATAGGCAACTTAGCCCCGTCCTCCCCTATAGCTAAAAAAGAGCATTAATTTATATAAGAGATCATCAACCCTTCCTTTATAACTAATTTACCCAAATGCTAAATTTTAGCCATAAATTTTTATTTGCTGCTCTTTCAGAAATCTTACTTTAAAATTTTTGGTAAAGGATGATTCTTAAAAAGTAATGAATATTTTTACTCGGAGTTTAGCAAGTAGGCGGGTAATTAATAAAAGGAGGGCGAGAAACTTAAAATTCCATTAAGGAGGCAAGCCTGGGTTAAAATTGAAAAAGAACTATTCAATATTAACAATTAATAATTTTTTTCATAACAATTAAAAACATTTCTTAATTTTTTAAACAAATTATATTATTATTAACTTTTATGTAAAATTTTTTTGGCCAATTTATATGTAAAATAACTATTTTAATTAATTATCAGACTTCGTATACTCTAATTTTTTCCATGATGGACTTACCGCAGGATATTTCAGGAACCACTTCATCGAATAGGCTGAAATTTTAGCAGTAACTTTTAAATATGATTTTAATCCACTTAAATGGAACAGGCTGTGTTAACATTGTAATAAAAAAATTGTTATTACCAAATTAATTAAAAAAATTGTAAAAGTATATAAAAAACAGGTAAATAACCTTTTCATATATACACATTTAGACTTTTATTAAAATTCTGTTCCGTTTAATTGTATTTAAAACCTATTTTAAAATTACAGTTAAAATTTCAGGCTATTCGATGAAGTGGTTACTGAAATATCCTGCGGTAGGTCCATATGGAAAAAAATCAGAGTATGCAGAGTCTAATTAATTAAAATAGTTATGTAACATATAAATTGGCCAAAAAAATTTAAAATAAAAGTTAATAATAATATAATTTGTTTAAAAAATTAAGAAATATTGTCAATTGTTAATATTGAATAGTCCTTTTTCAATTTTAACCCAGGCTTGTCTCTTAATTAACGCTGTCTTTTAGGTCAAGAGAGTAAATATTAAGTATTTGGTATACCATTTACAAAAATTATATGTATTATTGTACTCAGAGTTTCAATTAATAATTGTATTTTATCAGATTGAACAAGTTAAATAATGAAATTGCAACATTTTGTTCACAATAGGTGCGGTCGAGATCGTTAACGCAACTCGACGCCCTTGGGTCTAATATGCTGGACGCAGGCGATCATTATTTAGGCAGTGGTACGTCGATGCAACAGCAACAGCAACAGCAGCAGCAGCAGCAACAACAACAACAACAACAACAACAAAGTCCGCATCATCAAACGCACCATCATTCTCATAGTTTCGCCGAATCGAGTCCTCGATTTCTCGTACCGAACGTAGCCACTGCCGATTCAGCGAGACCCAATAGGACCAAACACAAACTCTCGAGATCCCAGGTTGGTATTAAAAACTCAATTTTCAATGCGATGATATTCGATCGTACGACGTTTGCCTTTAGAGTGCGGGATTTAATTATAAAGGAAGAAACGAATCAAATTTGTATGTATTTAAATGTTGAGATCGAAATACACAATCAGCGTTACAAAGTTTCGGTTGAATTTTACGGATCAACGGGATATAGTATCAAATTTATTACAATGCTCTAACTTTTAGAAGGTATTACTTTTACAAGGTATTTTTATGAAGGTACTCGAACTTTTAAAAAAGTATGAATACGAAAGGAACAATCAAAAAGAGAAAGGAGTGAAGTTTTAAAATCCTATATATAGCGACAAAGCTAATTAAAATTAAAAAAATTATTAAAGTTTATATTACATAAATGTTAAAACATTTTATAATGATAAAGTTTAATAACAATCTTCAAAGAGTATAACGTCTGAAAATCGATCAAAGTATTCTCTTAAATTCGTTTAGATTTTTTAAATAAATTTTTAAACATCTTATCTTCTTGATTTTTTATAATTTTAAGAATTTTGTTCTGTACTAATTTTTATTGAATTCAAAAGTTTTCAAGAAAAAGACTTTTATACAATCTTTTTGTAAAAAAAAGTGGATAAACGTTTATATACAAATTTTTTCTACTTAAATTTCAAAGACTGTGATCATTTTTTGCCATAAATAAAAAATAAATTGTATGTGGTGACGTTGCACAAAATATATAAAAAACCAATTTATTGAAAATTTTGTGGATTCTTTACGTTTAAATTGGTCATATATCTTTTTATGTGACGTCTAATTGCAATTTCGATTTCATAATATAAGTATAAGTTTAATATTATATTATTATGTAATGTTAATAGAATTATTTTAATTTTAATTTAAATATTGGGTTTATGATTAGAATGGATTGAAAGAGCATTCAATTGATTTAAATAATAAAATGATTAAAATTAATTTCGACTTAATTATAGATTTAAAATGAAATAAGAACATAAAATTTTACGTCGGAATATAGACAGTACATTATTTTTAGACCAACAACAAACCCATTGCAAAATTATAAAAAGTTTGGGATGCTTGGGTATTAATGAGTTAAATAATTAAATTCAATTAAAAAAGATACCATATTGTTAAAATAATACACAAAAATCTATACCTGTTCGCTAAAAATTAATCGTGAAAGAAACAAATAATCAAAATAAGGTCCACAAGTTCTAACGAAATCCCACAATTATTTGCATCGGAATGTGTAAAATGAGAAAGAAAGTGTAACGTTAGTATTCCGGGTGTCTCGGTCGGATTATAAAACTGTAAAATATCGCAAGTCCGATGTACTCGATGGACACGTACGAAAAGAATGATAGAGAGACGGCACGTGCGTAAAATATAAGAGAAGAGCGACCTCGAGAATTTACAGGTACGAAAAGTTCTACCGCAAGGTAGTAAATCTATAACATCGAACGTTCTCTTCATTTATTGCTTCGCGGTGTGTATATACACACGTATACATATATATATTTTCCCTTTTATTTTCTACGACTCGATGCGTATATAACTGGTACGTATACACCTGTAGCCCGTGCAACTTTTACGCGACGATGTTGTCGAGCCTTACTGTTTTACCTCGCGGAATAAGGTATCAACCGCCTCGCGTAAAATACACGGTATATATACACAGAAACTTGAACAATTCGCTTCGATTTTTATCGCTTCGAGGGTTGTAATTCTTTTGTTATATATAAGACGGGTATTCTTGTCGTCTGTCTTTCGATTTATAACTTTGTAACGTCGGATAGATGGAAAATTTACGAAGATTTCTCTTTGGATAACTTATACCCAGAAGAAAATACGTTATTGTTTTTCTTTTTGTTATTTCTTTTCAAGTTGTTTTCAACGGTAACGCATTACGGACGATAAAAGTAGAAAATTAATGGCGAACGGAAAAAATGTAGGGAGGATTTTTTGAAACGGTACTTAATTATTCAAACGAAACGTTTGTAAATACGTCAGAGAAACTGCATGATAGAGACTATATCTTGGGTAGTAATGTACATTTTGAAGTAAAATAAATTTCGTAGCTGAAATTACTTTTTGCGCGAGCTGCTTATCCTAGCGAATGTAAACAAAGGCTCGTTAAAACCGGCAAATTAGGGTGAAATGAAAGGAAGATTACGCTCTAAGTAAAAAGTACGGTATAATTAAAAGAAATTTGTATCTTCCGTACGTATGAAAATGAAATATTTCTTAACTTAAAATATATTCAAGATTTTACTTACGTTCTTGAATCCAAAACTTTAAATTGATTACTTAAAAATTAATAAAACTGTAAGGTGTGCAGATATTTGTACGCTACACGAGTTTACGTCTGATCGTAATCAGGTTGCACTACTTATACTTTATAGTGTTCGCGGTGTCTGAATTTTTGGTGCTGATAGTGGAAAGATTTTTTTCCGATAATGACTATTCAATTTCTCAGTGTCACTAATCTTGTTGACTATCTGGTCTATACCTAATATTAGCATTTTAAGTATCAAAAAACATTTCAAAGTAATAAAAATTACCATATCAGCACTGTAAACCTGGGAGATATCAGGTGTTCACAAAAAAAAATTATGCTGTAAATTTATAATATTTGTAATGGAAATGAAATAATTCTTACCGCGCAGTCACAGTATGTTTTTGATGCACTGTATTGTCAAGCATACTAACTTTCCAATATCGGAAATATAAGAATAAAACGTTGATAGATAAAGTTCCTATTCCATCTACATAAGATCATTATATTCCTTACCATTTTCTACAATGTATACAACGGTTACGTGATCGTGGAAGGTATTCATTGCGTTATACCCAATGGTTATAATACAGTGGTTTTGTAGTGTCCGTAAACATAACCGTAATAGGCTTGCCACCGTAATCTACTATCACGTGTCGTCGTTAACCTTATGAACATACGTAAAATGCTAAATTCTTTGGCGTTCTCGCGTGCATACAAAATATACGATAACCAATCTGATATAATATTTTGAAATTTCATTTTTTTCATTTTTCGTATTGCTTTCTCATTCGAATTCGATCGTTTAAAATATACGTATAAAAATATATACGTTATTCTCGTTATCGATGAAACTAGAGCGATAATATAGACATTTTGTAGATTTCGCGGAAAATAAATGACGTGTACCATACACGACCAAAAATACCTTTTTGTTGTTGTCAGTGAAATATTTAAAGAATAAAGGTAAATATTTTATTCTACATTCGGTACTTTCAAAATATGTCTACGAAATGTCGAGTCAAAGAATTCGAAAGCTTCAAAAAGCTCAATGCGAATAGTAAACTGTGAATTATATACACATACTTTTTTTTCTCAACTCAAATCGAAATAACTAAAATTCCGATTATTTTGCTCTTTGAACGCGATAGATTGTACGATAAAATATTTATATACGCGCATCGGGGTGATATATAAAATAAAAGTAGGTACAAATGATTTTCAATAATAAATTAAGCAAATCTCTTCGTTCGGAACTGACGCGCACGACATTGAGATTTAATCGGATTACGTTATGATTATAAGGTGCATAAATACAAAATATTAATATATGAATGATTGAAAAGCTTAAAATTTTAAACAGGAAAAATCCAAATTCCGTTTACTTTTTATATGACTTTTCGTCAGGTTATTAAAATTCGCAAATTTATTAACAGATATTAGCAATTGCTCGGTCGGTATTATTTTTTCACTATATTATTGTTTTAAATATTATATATATATTCTTAATTGAGTACAAATATAAATAAATACAATGAAAATATACATATATATATATAAACACATTTAATAGTTTTTTCATATAACTTATAATTATTATGCGAAATGGTAATACAATCACTTGTATTTATTTATTGTATGTGTGGTCTAATGGTATTTTTTAAACAACAAACATTAAATTTTTTTTTTCTAAATACTGTACGAAATTTTATATAATGCAAAAAATGAGTAAAACATGAAACTTAGAAAATTTTATGGTATTTTATTTAATTTTCACGTAATACTTATTTAGAACATTAATAATACACCGTAATTAAAACAACTAAGCAATACGTTTAATATCCAATGCATTATACATTATTCAGGGAAATATCGTTAAGTTTATAATATTATTTTAAATCTCTTGAACTTTTACAATTAAAAATCATAATTTTGGTTTTATTATAAATCATTCTTATTACGGTTTACGTTTACCTGCACAGAAATAATAACAATTATGTCACGCTAATTTTGACGAAAAGTTAATACTCAAAAGTATATAATATCGAGAAAATAAGAAGGAAAAGTATGAAATTGCCGAGATGCTTTTACCATCGCAAGCATCACTCCACTTGTAGATAATAGGCTGCATTTGCTTAGATGACTCAATTTATTGGGGTAATGCAGTCCTCGCTGCGTAGCGAAGAGTCTGATTTCCGATTTTTAAACGTAATTGGTATACCGAACGATTGTTTACCATAAAAGCTGCAATTTTTTGTGTCTTATCAAAACTTTTCTTTCTCGCTTTATTCCCAACAATTTTAGACGATACCGTACATTCTAAGATTTGAAAAAGCTTTTAAACCTTATGTAAAAATGTTTTACGTAATCTAATTTATTGGAGAACGAAATCTTTTGAAACTTTGAAATGCGTTGTGTAATAACGCACGTAGACGTAAAATTATGCAAGTATAGGTTAAACCGATTTTGAGAGATATATTTTTGTTTTGAACAATGATAGTATATCCTTTTCAAACTATACATAATTATGTTGTTGTAGTTAAATTTTAGATTTGACATCCATTTAAATATGTAGATTAAAAATGTACGAGTTCAAAACTGTATAATATAAGTATTTATCTTTTAATTTTTATATAATTTTACTTTCGTCACAAATATTCTTAAATTACTAGAATTTAACTAATTAATCGAATAGCTGGTTTTTCATGCATTAAAAAATAATTTGATGCGAAAATAAAAAATTCGTACTTCATGATCCAATTTTAAAGTATGCGGGCTTCTTATATGTATGTACGTGCATACGTATATTCACAACTGACATACATTCCTAATGCAAGAAATCATATGCTCCAGTGAATTTCAAATGTTAGTCTTTGAAATACAGTGCATCAAAGTTTGGTAATAAGCCCACGTAATCATTTGTAAATGAAGTTTTGTGTATATTTGCGTTCACGTTATAGGTCAGTTAAATGATTATTTCTGCAAAGTATTTTTATTAAACGTGAAATCAAGATAACACCTGTGTCGAAATCATATGTTTAGAAATATCTAATAAAGAGAAAAAAATTTTAGTTGGATAGTCAAGTTTATAATTGAATGTAGTGCATCATTATACATAATATATTAATATAGATAAATGTAAGATGGATTGTACATTTATTGAACATATTATTTTTATACATTGTACATAAATATTTTACACAAGCATTACAATCATTGGTGTTATCGTTGCGATCCGGATGACGGCAAGATATTTGGATATTACAACAAAAAAACAATTATTATGCCATTTTGTAATTTAACAAAAAATATTTTTTTTTTAAATTTTAGAATATACTGAATTAAAAATTTCTAAAAATTATAATACAATCTTAAAAATACACGATAAACAATTCTATAATTTAACAAAACATAAAAAATTATTAACAAATAGTCATAATAAAGAATATGAATGGATTAAAAATTTAACATCCATTGAAACAATATTGTCTATGTTTACTGATAATGTCAATTATTATACAGATATATAAGATTCTATTAATAATGTAACTAAATAACAATTTGTAAATAATTATTGTACCTACCAATGTAACTCAATATTACTGTAGTCGCTAATACTCTTTTGAGGCGTGCGACTTTTAAATAAATAAATGAAAAAAAAGAAAAATATTGTCTCACTTGGACCTAAATTTAACACCGTGTCAAAATTTTTTAATAATGATATTGTTTCAGCTACAAAAATGTAAAATTCAATTTAGAAAAGTAAAATACATTTTAGAACAAACAGATATTAACGAAGAAACAAAAAATGAGATAAGAGATATTATTGTAAAAAATATTAAATATGTAACTAAAAATTCAACTCATTTTTCAGTTAATGATTGCGAATTTACAAAAAATTTAAAAGCTAGAAAATGTTTGATTAAAAAGAATCCAGACACATTTTTTGCTTGTGCAGATAAAGGTAACATAACAGTATGTTCAAACAATGCTTGGATAGTTACAAAAAATTAATAATTAATTAAATGACACCAATACATACACGATATTAAAAAATAATCCACTTAAAACACTTCAGTTAGATATACACATTATATTAAGAGCTTTGTATGATAATAAATATTTTCATAAAAAGTTTCATAATAACCAATTAATTCAATCTAACACTACAATAGCCAAAGTTTACGCATTATCAAATGTAAATAAAAATAACGTTCCACCTAGACCAATAATGTCTAAAATTTATAATATAATTATCGGACCTCCCAAACTAAATGCTTTATTTTTGGAATAAAGCAGGCCCATTATATATCCTTTGTCCACTATGGTTGGTGATATTTCCCAGAGTAACGGCCTTTTTAAAAAATTAAAACAAAAAATTAAAGGCGTTTCGTCCTCGATCCCCAGTTTGGACTCCTCAGTAAGGAACTGGAGATCATACCTTAGATGCCTGTCGCAAGATGAACTGCGACGGCAGCAAGATGTTATACGGTTATATATATAGAGGAAGACGACAATCTCTCCAACGAGTATAGTCGTTTCCATCTAGCGGTGCGAAAGACCACCAAGCCAGAGTGCGACGTATTAGACCGAGTCGCAGGTTTATTAAACCAAAATAAATTTAACGTAATTCCACCAACCATAGTGGACAAAGGGTATGAGCCTGCTTTATTCCAAAAATAAAGCATTTAGTTCGGGAGGACCGATAATTATATTATAAATTATCACCGAACGTTAAATTTATTTTGTTTTAATGTCTAAAATTGTTTATAATGAACTTAAAAATGCAATTTCAACTCGACAATGACATAATAGTTTTGAATTAAAAAATAAACTCATATATTAATATACCAACGGATTATATTCTGTTATCATTAGATGTCAGCTCTCTGTTTACAAACATTCCCTGCAATGAAGTTCTTAATAGTTTAGTCAAGCGATTTAATCACATGCATAGTAAATGTAAGATATTTTTTTTGGAATGCAGAATATAGTTGATTTAATAATATATATTTTAAATTTAACAATATATAATCTATGAATAACAAATTTTTGGATCGCCAACGAGTTATCCCATATCACCATAATTTGCTGATTTAGATCTATAGTAACTTAATGAATTAGGTAAAAACTATAATTGTACACCATTATTTTATTATAGATACGTTGATGATACAATATTGTGTATCCAGAAAGAATATAAAAAACACGGTTTTACAAATCTCTAATAATTATAATAAATATTATAATAATTATATAAATTTCTTAGATCTTACATTAATAAAAAAAGGATAACAATAGTATAACGAATTCGTTTATAAATCCACTAACTCCAATCGTACGTTAAATTTCGAATCTAATCATACTATACAACAAAAATGTAATGTTATTTTTAATTTAATACTCTACCTCTACCTTATAGCAAGGAATTTTTTAATAAACGTTCTAACATGTTAAAAAAATGTTACGTAAACACAATTACTTTAATTAATTATAATCTTAGTAATATTATAAAATTAGGCAAAGATATTACGGAAAAATAGGATTTGACAGGGGTTGTATACAAAATTACTGGTAAAAAATGCCCAGCCATGTACATTGGAGAAACTAGACGATGCTTAAAAACAGAATTAAAGAATATCAAAAAAGTAATAATCCGGATGTTGCTGTCACTACAGACACTTTAAATAATGTAGATAATTTGAGTTTTATTGGGATAATACGAAAATATTAGATAGAGAATCATGTTATAAATAACGACTTCTTTCCGAAATGATGCACATTAACTTTTAAATATGATTTTAATCCAATTAAATGAAACAGACTGTATAAATATTGTAATAAAAAAATTATTCTTATCAAATTATTTAGAAAAAATTTTTTTTTTATTTTAATGTTGCTCTTTTTATGCTCCCAAGTTGGTACTAATATTTAGAGAAATTAAAAAATCGTGTAAAACACAGCTAAATAATTTTTTTAAATAAACATTATATTTTTATTGAAATTCTGTTCCATTCAAGTGGATTAAAATTATATGTAAAAGTTACTATTACAACTTATTCGATGAAGTGGTTCCTGAGATATCCAGCGATAAGCCATTATGGAAAAAAATCAGAGTACAGCGAGTCTCATAATTAATGAAAATAGTTGTAACATATAAATTCGTCAAAAAATTTTAAATAAAAGTTGATAATAATATAATTTGTTTAAAAAATTAAGAAATTTTTTTCATTTGTTATGAAAAAAATTATTATAGTTAATATTGAATAGCTATTTTCAATTTTAACCCATGCATGTCTCCTTAAAGGAAAAAAGTATTTTATACAATTTTTCTCCGGAAAAAGAACTCCTTATTGGTACTTTGAAAAAATTTATCGAGGCAATGAATAGTTACGATTAATCGATACAGGGTTGATCACTATTCCCACTTATCTTGCTCCTATAAGAATAATTGAAACCCGCATATGTCCATACGGAAAGGAAAACCAAGATATTAATCATATCTTATGGCAGTGTGCGTTGCATAATAAACAGCGAATCCAGCTTGTACATGATTTACGCAGAATAAAATTATACCTTCCTTTATGTATGATAATTGTGAAGTCAAACATTTTTGCGCGTCCTTGCTTGCCACCGCGGGATACAGAAATACCCAAGGCTTATATTTAAAAATTATTATTTATGCACTTTTTTAAACATAACAATTTTTTTTAGTACATTTAAATTAATTTTTGGCTACATGAAGTAGACTATCTTTAAAGTAAATGTTCAGCATATTAGTATATTAAAAAGTACGAAGTGGCAAGTGTGTTATTCCACAAAGGTGTGGCAACAAGGGTTAAAGTGTAATGAGCGAACGTTACAGTTCATATAAATAATTACTGATTACGTCATTACGCGCGTTTAAGGTGAGACTTACATGGTTATAACATGCGCAATTTAACCGATTTTGTATAATAATAAACTTTAATAAAGATTTCAAGTGTTTAATAAGAAAAAAAAAGATTATTGCAATGCTAACGTTTTAATTAATAAATAATAATAATTATTACTATTATTGGTGTATGTATCATGATCACTCTCCGTGGTGTTAATCTTGAAAAACTTATATACGATCTGACGGAGGCAAAGGAAAAAATCTTAAAAAACACAGATTTTTTGTAGAAAAGCAACGTTTCGTTGGCGTGGTCTGCCAACCTCTTCAGGCTATTTATTAGACACAAAAAACTAAATTACAATTGAGAACGCACACATGAAAAATATACTGACAATAAAAGATTTAATTTCGTACCTTTAATCGGATTATCGATGCGTCAAGTGAATACAAATAATATATTAAATTATGTGTACATCGTCGTGTTTATATATGTATAGCGAGTGTAAACACAGGAAACGTCAAATGGTTGTTAATTAGACATTTAAATTTCTAAGAACTGGCAAATAAGTAGTATTCAAAAATTTTATATCCTCTTTCTTGTTGATATTATTACTGTCAATTTTTATATGTATCATTTCGGAAATCAAACGCTTGCTGTAATTACACTCACTATATACAATTTTTACGCCATCCCAGTTAAATGCATGTTTAAAAAGAGATACCTACATGTTGATTAATCACTGAAACTGGATTTTTATTATTTCTATGTTCATTCATCCTAGTTTTTAAAGAGCGCTTCGTTTCACCAACATAAGAGGCAGGGCAATTTTTGTATTTAAATTTATAGACAACATTTGTATGTTCTTGTTTTTTAGTACAGTCTTTGCCTAATTTAATTATGGAATTGAAATTTTTTTGTACTAATGGTACTGTTGGAATATTATAAGAGTGTAAAATTTGTGATAATTTATTGAAATTATTGGTGTAAGGAAGCGTTATATAACTAAGGCGGTTAATTTTTTAATTTGGCTGGTTATTGGTTCTATTGTTTTCGATTTTATTAATGCGAAATTGTATATTTTGTTTTATGAACTCAATAGGATAGTCATTGCTTAATAACAACTTTTGCACAATTTTAAAGTTTTTTGAGTGAAAAGATTCGTCAGATAACAAAAAAACTCGGTCTACTAAATTATAGATAATGTTCTTTTTTTGCTGAATTGGATGATTTGAGAAATAGTTTATAAGTTTGCCTGATGCTGTCGGTTTTTGATACCAATCTGTAATATAATATGACCATTAGTTCTAAATAAAGTTACGTCAAGGAAATTGATTTTTTTGTCTTTTTCTAGCTCAAAAGTGAACTGTAAATTATTATTATAAGAGTTGAACATATTAATAACTACATCTATATATTCCTTTTTAATGCACATAATCGTGTCATCAACATATCTAAAGTAGAAAAGAGGTTTGCAATTGTGTAACGTCAATAATTTTCCAAAGCATCCATTACAATGCCAAAAAAAAAGTGGAGAGATAGGAGAACCCATAGGTGTACCATGAGTCTGTTGATAATTGTGTCATTAAATATAAAAAAAATGTTATTATACAGAAATTTTGTAAGTTCTAAAATCTCATTAAAAGGAATATTACATTTATTATTAATAGCGGAAAATTTTTTTCTAAGCTCTCTAAAACTAAATTACAAGGAATGTTTGTAAAAAGTGAAATCACATCTAAAGACATTAAAACACAATTCTCATCTAGTATGTATTGTTTTAATTTTTCTTTCAAATCAAAACTATTGTTTATATGTGATTTTGGTGGTTTGATAGTTGATTTATTTATTATTATTATTATTTATTATTATTATTTATTACTATTATTCTTAATTGTTCAGCCTATATCCGCGAGAATTTAAAATATATTTTTGTTTCAACGTCAAATGCACAGATGATACATCCTTGACCGACGAATACATATAAACGCATCGCCTTATAACTTTAATGAGAACGCACAGTTAGAATCAGATTTTCCATCGAAATGCTCACGGTCGATGTATATATATATAAATTCATTGTAGTGTAAAGTAAAGCTTTCGGCATGGCGCATTTACCAAGCATAAACGAAAGAATGACAAGAAAATCATGTATATATGGAAGGACGTTGAAAATTTGCAGCGCGATTGCGCGAACCTCATGCCATTTGAATTGCTAAAATGACCGATAAGCGTATACGTATATATATGTATATATATATATATATACATACGAAGCGCGTCGAACGAGAAGTTTAAGCTCTCGAGGTCCGATGGTATGTGCTATGTAATCTAGGGAGAATATTCGTAGGGGTTACACATCGAGTTATTGCTTATTTTTCCGGTATACGAGTACGTTTTATTTCCTTACGCGACACTGGATTTATGATCGATATTGTATGGGTTTACGCGTTCGTTTAATATTTACTTTAGACGCAATTTCGGTTTTAAACCGTTCTCTTCAATTTTCGATCTTTTTCTTTTTTAATAAAACCTTTTCCCACTTTTTCGTTGTTTTAATAACGGAGATGGTAATTTAGATCATTGTAGGAAATATTAAATTGTTGTTTTATATTGTGTATTTTTGTTTTCGTAATAAATAGTTGGTTCGAATGGTGATATATTGTTTAAAATAGAGATTTTATTTTAATTATACTTATGGCCATTATTAATGGTAATATTAGGATTACAAACAATGCCGAATTATTGGTTATTTTATGCTAAATTAAAAAAAAGATACTTATTTCTACATTATCCAAAGCATTGCATGGTCAAATATATTGACAAATAAATGCCAATGATTCTGTAATTATAATGCCCAAACAATTAGCATTATATAGAGGAATGGAACTTTAACCTTAAATGAACACGTGGTGTATCCATACATCTCCAAGATTTTGTTTTGATCACGCGTCCAATATTTTCTAACTTGTGCATGTAAAGCATATTTTCGTGGTAGAATTCATTGTTGCGAGAGAAATAAGGACGCGTTCTTTAACGCAAGTGTTATGTTATTGTGGGTTCGTAGTTCGTAGCTGTTTCTTAACTCGAAGGTAAATAATTTGGTAGAAGATAACCTGATCAACCTTACGAGAATCTGCTCATTCGATTGGAAATTATGTGTCCTACACCAGAAGATTCAAATATTTGTTAGTTAGTCAAGTTTCAGAAGTGTAATAATGTTATATTTTTTATAAGTGCAACAGAAATAAAGTCTAATAAATTCAGTATTTAGTAGTGCCAATATTAGTGTGTGTGTATATATGAATATGTATATAATAAAATTTATTACTAAAATGCTAATTATTTGGCTAAAAGATGCTGAAATGTTCGCGAATTTTTTCTATCCGATTCAATCCCCATCTCATGGCCTAATGAATTGCTTGTATTCGCCATATTGTAGTAAAAATATTATAAAGCTATTTCATTAAAAAGGTTGGCAATTTATGGTCAAAAAATGCCATACTTTTATTAACTTGATTTCGCCATTTTTATGGTTAGAAAAAACGTTACATTTTAGTTATCAAAATGGCTTTTAAAAATGCCCAATTTTTGGGTTTTAGTATGTTGAGATGGCCAAGAAATGCTATTAAAAAGTTTTCATTTTCTACTAGGGTACGCACACTTTTTTATTCGATTATTCGATATACTACTGTTTTAGACGGTACTTACAGTACCGTCCATAAATTTAGGATCATTTGTAAATTTTACATTTAAATGCACAGATGATACATCCTTGACCGACGAATACATATAAACGCATCGCCTTATAACTTTAATGAGAACGCACAGTTAGAATCAGATTTTCCATCGAAATGCTCACGGTCGATGTATATATATAAATTCATTGTAGTGTAAAGTAAAGCTTTCGGCATGGCGCATTTACCAAGCATAAACGAAAGAATGACAAGAAAATCATGTATATATGGAAGGACGTTGAAAATTTGCAGCGCGATTGCGCGAACCTCATGCCATTTGAATTGCTAAAATGACCGATAAGCGTATACGTATATATATGTATATATATATATACATACGAAGCGCGTCGAACGAGAAGTTTAAGCTCTCGAGGTCCGATGGTATGTGCTATGTAATCTAGGGAGAATATTCGTAGGGGTTACACATCGAGTTATTGCTTATTTTTCCGGTATACGAGTACGTTTTATTTCCTTACGCGACACTGGATTTATGATCGATATTGTATGGGTTTACGCGTTCGTTTAATATTTACTTTAGACGCAATTTCGGTTTTAAACCGTTCTCTTCAATTTTCGATCTTTTTCTTTTTTAATAAAACCTTTTCCCACTTTTTCGTTGTTTTAATAACGGAGATGGTAATTTAGATCATTGTAGGAAATATTAAATTGTTGTTTTATATTGTGTATTTTTGTTTTCGTAATAAATAGTTGGTTCGAATGGTGATATATTGTTTAAAATAGAGATTTTATTTTAATTATTATAATGCCCAAACAATTAGCATTATATAGAGGAATGGAACTTTAACCTTAAATGAACACGTGGTGTATCCATACATCTCCAAGATTTTGTTTTGATCACGCGTCCAATATTTTCTAACTTGTGCATGTAAAGCATATTTTCGTGGTAGAATTCATTGTTGCGAGAGAAATAAGGACGCGTTCTTTAACGCAAGTGTTATGTTATTGTGGGTTCGTAGTTCGTAGCTGTTTCTTAACTCGAAGGTAAATAATTTGGTAGAAGATAACCTGATCAACCTTACGAGAATCTGCTCATTCGATTGGAAATTATGTGTCCTACACCAGAAGATTCAAATATTTGTTAGTTAGTCAAGTTTCAGAAGTGTAATAATGTTATATTTTTTATAAGTGCAACAGAAATAAAGTCTAATAAATTCAGTATTTAGTAGTGCCAATATTAGTGTGTGTGTATATATGAATATGTATATAATAAAATTTATTACTAAAATGCTAATTATTCGCACACTTTTTTATTCGATTATTCGATATACTACTGTTTTAGACGGTACTTACAGTACCGTCCATAAATTTAGGATCATTTGTAAATTTTACATTTAAATGTGCAGTATATTTTATCTAATACTTAACAATCCACAACTTTCAAAGTAAATACCGTAGAATAATTTAAAAAAAAAAACATAATACAGGATACTTGTTCACCATTCAACTGATATTACTCAAAATTACAAGCATTAATTATTTTAAAAAATGTAACTGTTGGGTCCATTTTTGAACAAAATTAAAAAATCCTCCCATTTAAAATAATGCTAATTTTATTTCTAAAATATAAAAGTAATTTTTAATCAGTTTCAGTGTTTTCGAAAATTAATTCAGATAATTCTGAGTGATATCAGCTTAAAGGCGAAGAAAATACCAGTATTTTGTTTTTATTTTTTAAGTTATTCTAGGATATTTTATTTAAATGTAATAGATTGTTAAATATCAGATAAAATATATATATTATTTAAATAGAAAATTTACAAATGACTCTAAACTTATGGGCGGTACTGTATATAAAATAGATATAATTTAAAAATATATACGCACAAATCCGTTAGAATAATGCAGTTATAGCCGAATTGAGAATTTGACGAAATTTTAACAAAAATTGCACACTACGTATTTTATTGATTTTTTAGCGAAATTATTCTTCAATTTTTTAATTCGGCTATAACTTTGCTCCATTCTAACATATTTGAGCATATTTTATTAAATTATATCTATTTTATCTTGGATTGTTCAGAAATTACAAACGTTTAAAGTGAAGCCTAATTTTTTGGAAATTTTGCTTAATTAGCGTATAACTAACGATTGTTAGGGTCTATGGCTCTGGGTTTCTTTATATTTTTATATTAGAAAACATATTCTACGAGCTATACACGATCCGTTTCCCAAACATATGGTAGTTTCTTTATATCAATCCTAAAAAGGTTTTCTGTTTTACCAATTAATATGTTGACATATAAATTTTCAAATGTAATTACTTTTGGCAAAGATAAGTATGGAAAATTAAAAAATTATACAAAATTAAATGCAATCAGTTTGCAAAGAAATGTATACAGGACGTACTAGTAGATGCTTAAAAAAGCGTTTAAGTAAATACTATAGTATTATATTATAAATTCGGATGATAAATCAATCCCTTTTAAACAAATAATTACTAGATCGCATAATTTTTATTTAAATAATTTAAAAAATTTTAACTAGAGAAAACAATAATAAAAAAAAGAGAATTGTTAGAAATGTTATATATCTGTCTTCATAAAAATAGCATAAATAGAAAACAAGACATATTTTATCTAAAAAATGTTTACAAACAACAGCTTAGTAATTTTAATATTTAAAATTTTATTTTATTTGTATCGATTCACCGGTTATTTTTCATATGTAATTTGTATACGTCCTTGCGATTTAAATATAAGCAATGTGTTGGAACTATTCATACGTTTATACACAAATTTTGACATTTTGGACTTTACTCAACCCTTGGATAATAGCTATTTTGACTCCTCCGAAGATATGGAGTATAGAATTTTGTAAGTTAGTATTAGGTGAAACTTGACAATAAATTGTAACGTACAATGTCTTTTATAATGTTTTATATCATTTTTTATTAATTGGAAAGTTATTATATTTCGCTTTGAGTGTGTCAGAACCCTAAAGATGATCGCATTATGGAGTTGGACCGTCGAAACGTTGGCAAAAATATTATTAAAAATATATTAAAAATTCAATATCAAAAAACAATATCATATTAAAAATATAGGTATAGTTCCTAATATTATTCTAAATAATTTATTATTTGTCTTTACTATCTTTTCTATCATAATTGCATAACGTAAATTTGAATGAATTTTGTATTAATGATCTTTACTCTACTTTAATCAAGGTTAACAAATTATTTTTCCTCTATGTGCTGTATAATCATTAACTTCAAAAAATCTCTATTATCACTATTTTCTAAATTAAACTTGTACAATTCCATTGAATTTCCGTAGTCATTAAATTCTTCGTAACACATACAAACAAATTTCAACTGGAATGGCTTGTACGTGTCTATAGTATATACAAACAAAAAAGCAAGAACCTTCGAATGCGGGAAATACCTCGATAATGAAGTTTCATACATCGATTCGTCGATTTCACCCTGTTCGCAAGGTAGGACTTTGGTAAATAGTTAAATGTAGACTCGGTAACAAAGTTACGAGTCTCGCGACGACTATTGATACAAGGATTATTTATCCTAAATTTCCCATGAATTATTTAACCGGGATGTTTCTTAACTTTGACAATATATATATGGGGTATTCCACGTGAAGTGGTCCGATCAAAATTTTAAAATGCACCAAATTTTGGGTACACTTTGCAAATGTTTTTCAGAATTCAGAAAAAAATTTTTAGGTACTGGAATCTATTTGCTCAAAAGTTATTCTAACCTCAAAAAGTGAATTTTTCCATATTTTTTTCAACACCAGCTGGGTTTACCGCTATATAACTCAAAATCTATCAACTTTTACTATATAACATTATATGTAACATTCGTTGCTAATTATATCTAGAATTTATTCTTCTGGGTTAGAATTTCTAATCTCAAGGTCAATGTTACATAAACTACATGTCAATATTCAACTTGAAAAAAGTGCAAGTGCGCCACCTTTGATTTTTTCATCCAAAAGTCTAAAAGAAAGCTTAGAGCAATACCTTTCAAATGGTCTGTAGCATTTTTATGGCCTCCAATTCTGTAAAAAGTTATGACAATTTAAAGACACACGAAATTTTTTAAAAAATTTAAATGGGAATTACCATGTTAATTTTTGTGAATTTTTTGTCTTTCTTTAAATTGTCATAACTTTTTACAGAATTGGAGGCCATAAAAATGCTACTGACCATTTGAAAGGTATTGCTCCAAGCTTTCTTTTAGATTTTTGGATGAAAAAATCAAAGGTGGCGCACTTGCACTTTTTTCAAGTTGAATATTGACATGTAGTTTATGTAACATTGACCTTGAGATTAGAAATTCTAACCCAGAAGAATAAATTCTAGATATAATTAGCAACGAATGTTACATATAATGTTATATAGTAAAAGTTGATAGATTTTGAGTTATATAGCGGTAAACCCAGCTGGTGTTGAAAAAAATATGGAAAAATTCACTTTTTGAGGTTAGAATAACTTTTGAGCAAATAGATTCCAGTACCTAAAAATTTTTTTCTGTATTCTGAAAAACATTTGCAAAGTGTACCCAAAATTTGGTGCATTTTAAAATTTTGATCGGACCACTTCACGTGGAATACCCCATATATATATATATATATATATATATATATATTTACACTCAAACCCTTATTTTATTTTTACCCCAATAAAGTGCGTATAATAGATTACATATTGACTAACGACGTTACGTATCATCCGCATGATCTGTATTAATTAATAATCGGTCATTATGCGCTTCCAATGTGTTGAGCTTAATTACTGTCTTTTTCATTACTCACGGATACATATACATACACATTCGCGCTCAAAATGTTAAATGTTATTGTGCTTACAAAAAAAAGGACTATTTTATTACACGCTCATATATATATATTTGAGTCATAAAAATACTTGATTTAATTAAATTATTCATTTTCATTTTACGCCCCAATCTTTTTTTATATTTAAATGTATTTGTGTAGGTAGCAATTTGTCGGACGTATTATATTTTTTTAAACAAATTATTTACGCAGCTTATCCTTTAACTTTTTTAATTTTCAAATCATTGAACGTAACCTAACGCTGTAAGAAAATTATTGCAAAATTTTAATAAGAAAATGCTTGAAAAACATTAAACTAAAAAAATTTTTTTAAAGTGTGAATGTTTTTCAAGAATAACCAACATTATCTAAATTAAATTATTCTGAATAAATAACAATAGATTCTAGAAGTTCAGGAAATTTTAAGTCGATATTGCTTTTTAAAAATTTTCCCGGTTAGATTTCGACAATTTAACGATGATTGAAAAAAAAATGAAAAAACATGTGTCATATCAGATTATGGTTTAAGTATAAACGCTTCCGTGATTCAAATTATATAGTATATAATTATAATATGTAATATGCATTATAGTACGTAATTATATTTTGTATACCGAAACGGATCAAACACGTGCACGCATATATTATTAACTTTAATATTAATTCGAATTGTTGTATGAAAACCCTTCCGTAATTCCAAGACGAACTATTTTCTCATTAAAAATGCACAAAAGAAAGAAAAAATTGCAAAATGACCATATTATCGTTCCTCCCCGAGGACTAAGAAGTTCACCCAACAGGTGGTTCCAGATCGAAAGATTATCAAGGCATGTATATATATCCACGACGCAAAACTCGCTCGTCCACAACCAAGAGCGGGACAGAGAAATACCGGTAATTTTGAGAATCACGAGGCTATTGAAAACTATTTCTCGTTCTGTCGGATCGATATACATAAATGTCGATAATTCCGGTGAATAATAAAGAGAAAAAAAAACGAGGATAAAGAAAGATTGTGGAAACTCGAATGCGTGAAGAGGTCGTTTGATGATCGGCAGAAATAGAACGGAATGAGCGATTCGAATTTTAATATAACGACGTCGTTCTATATGTATATGCGTGGCTTGTTGTCGGAAATTCCACTGATTGATTCTCCATTGTTCATTCCATTTTTATTTTCTTCCTTTTTTTTGACACATTCATCCTGCCATTTCACTGAGATTATGAGATAATTAGTTTTTTGATTGCGCCGACAAAAAACCGATTTCAAAAATCGATCTTGCGAATGCGTGTCAAAGATGTTGAGAGACATGGGGAGGATTTTCGTTTTTTTCAAGTTGGTTTGCGAAATTTGATGGTTGAAAATACGATTAGCAACAAACTTGAACTGCCCGAAAGTTAAGTAATTATTCATAATTACGCTGTTCTCAAACTGACGGCTCGAAATTCTGATAATTAATTATATTGTATCACAAGACAAGGGGGGGGGGAGGAGGAGGGATCATGAACTCCTGACATAATTATTCAATTACGAGGTAGTAAATAAAGGAAACTTATCACTTGAAACTTGTAAGACAGTTGCACACCTATATGCAAAGTAATAACGGTGGGGAAATATTTAAAATAATAAAGGGGATTAAAATTTGTTAATGATCTTCACTATATTTCTACGAAATAAAATAAGAAGTAAAAAAGAGGAAAAAATATCTTTCAATATGTTGAAATACCAAAAACAACCGGTTCAAAAACCGTATTCCGAGAAATAGACGAAAAGCGAAAATCATGATTGAAAGACTCGGAGCACTTTACGGGATAGATTGGGAATGTTTTTTTCTTCCACGAAGAGTTCGATTAAATTATACCGAACCATAGCTCCCTATGGGATAAAGGGATGCTCCATTTCTCTCTGTCCGAATTGGTTGAAAATCGATATTATGCTAAACGTAGACCAAGAAATCGAGGCCTCAAACCGTATAGGAGATCAGTATATTGCATATCCGAACTTCCATTACCATGCACTTAGAACCGTTGACAGTGTTCTTCCTATATATTTGATTTAAGATTTGCCTTTGCTATATCCTTCAAATTTACTCGTAATTGAACTGGCTGTATTTTCGTTTATCTATATGAATCTCAGTTTTATTTGAATTCTACAAATACTAAAAGCTTCGAACAAAGCCAATTTAAAAGTCAAATTTCCCGCGCGTACAATTTTAAAATTATTTAACAAAATGTATCAATTTATGTCAAAATATCAACACTGTCGTCGTACACCATACAACGTAGAAAATATTTTACTGCAAAATGTATATACTTACTGCATAAATTTTACGAATAAATGTAATAAAAACGAATTTATTTTTATTTACTACGCACAATATACTAATTTTTAATAAAATATTTTTCTCTGTGAATGCGCAATGTTAGTCGTTGTTTCAATCTTAAATTTATTGTATTCGTTCATTCACATTATGTTCATTCGTTGATTGGATTGTTTAATATTTTTTTTTGTAACAATTAATCGAATGAGTGAATGTTCCAGATTTTCTTGTAGGATTGATTTAATTTAAAACTCGTTTCTTTCTTTTTGGTATTTGGGGCGTTGGAGTAGTGAATGTTCGATATTAATTCGGCTATTGCAGATTTCACATTGTGGAGGATTTCCGTCTTTTAGCAGGTAATCTTGCGTTAGTGGAGTATGTCCGATTTTTATCCTGATAAGGAGTATTTGATCTTTTCTGTTGAAACTAAGTGATTGGTTTTTTTTATAAAAAATTCAGGTTTATTTTTTATAATTGTGTTTTGTTTGATGATTCGTTTTTCCAATTTTTATTTCATTCTTCATATATTTATCTATTTATATATTTTTTCCTATCTTCTTTGTTTATTAGAAAACTATCGTTTTCCATATTTTCCGTACTTTGAAATTCTAATTAGCTGACTAGTATGGCCAATTGACGAGTTTTGTTTTTAATCTCAATTGAAAAGTATGAGTAATATATACGAATGTCGATCGTTGAGCAAACGTTAGATAAGAGTTCTTTTTTTGAATAAATTTTCTAGTTTAAAGTTATGAATTAGTAAGTAAGCTTGATTTTCAGGTAGATGAATTAATTTATAGGCATAATTTGTAATTATTTGTGTTCGTCTTAGGTGCAGGGGGATCATTCCTCATTCACTTAATATATTGATTATTATTGGGCTTGTTCTGTAAGCTCCACTAGCTATTCCCATACTATTGTTTAGTATTACATTTAGTATTTGTAGTATGTATGTAGACAACACATTCGTAATCTATTTTTTATTGAATCAATGGCTTATAAGTATTAATTAGAATTTTCATGCTGGCTTCCCAGTTTTTGACTGATAAAATTTTTAGAATGTTCATTCTTCTGATGCATTGGCTTTTAAGGTATGCTGCATATTTTTTCCAGGTAAGTTCGTTATCGAAGATAACACCTAGGATTTTTACTTCGTCTACAACTTTAAGTTTCTTTTACTTGTATATAGTTTTATATCAATTTGATTCTTTCTAGATTTATTGAATAAAATCGTTTATGATTTGTTTGAAGAGAATTTAAATCCGTTTATATTTGAGTATGTGTCCAGTTTATTTAGCGTATTTTGCATTATTTTTAGGAAAAATTCAATATTTTTACTTGATACGAATAATGATTTTATTAATACTCATAATAATTATTTTATCACTTTCGCTGATGAGTTTGTTGAGATTATTTAATTTATTCGAAGTTATAACTGTAATTTTCTCCCAGTTTATTTCGTAAAATTTCCATTTACTGTATTGTTCTATTTTTGAGGGTTAACCTAATCAATTGTTATTGTAATTAGGTAATGATCGTTACCATATAAATAATCTAGCGTATACCACTCTAGTATTGTAGCTATATCGCTACTGCAAAAAGATAAATCTATGGCGCTAGATTTACTTGTAGCAAGGTTAATTTTAAATACCTTGAGAAATTCTTGAGAACATCTTTGGATATAATATATAATTCGGAATTTCCGTGTTCACGTTTGAAAATATGACTCTTTTGTTTTGAGAAATTAATGGTCTTCGTGTTACCTTTTGTTGTTTGATTTTTATCTGGTCATGTTTGCTTGTGATGTCGTATATCAGACCTTAATTTCTCTTTACTCGAGTAACAGATGCATTGGTGTTTTCAGTTGATGAATCAAATGCGAACAGAGAAATATCTATAATAATTTTTTGGCTCTGCATTTTGGAGGCCATGATGATACACTCGTGGTGAATCTGTATCAGGGCAAGCCCTGGATATTTCGCACTACACTTTTTGATTGAAATTATACATAACTAGGCGCTGTTTGTAATCGTGTCAACTCACTAAGCGAATTAACAAACAACTGAAATATCTTTATATATAACTGAAAATTTGAAATCTATAACGGTGGGACATTTGAATTTTTCATTTGATTTATCATCTTTTTAATAACAATTATATATGTATTTATCGAATTTTTCAAAAAATATACTAATAAATAACATAAATTATTAATTTTAACTTACAATTCAAAATTATATATCTTACAGTAAACAATTCAAAACGTGCATATACAACGTATTAAATTAAAAAAATGCATCGGTTTATTCAACATTAAAATTATCTGTTTATTGACTGTATTACTTTATTATTTGTTTCAGGTATCCAGCAGCGAATATTTCAGTGTAAGCTTCGAAGTTGGAGATGAAACATGTACGATAGACCGCGAAGAATTTCTACCTGCTACGAAAGGAACGTATCTCGTGTAAGTAAACAAAAAAAATTTTCTCTCCTTGGGTTTAAACCGTTCTACGCAGCTTTTCCACTTGCCCTTGCAAATGCGACAAATCCATGTATTTTTCGATATGTGTATATATATACATACATTCTCAGGTTGTATATGACGAAAATGGGATAACCGAAGAGAAACCATATCATCCGATATGTCGATGTATAAAATCGTCGTTTGTACTCTTCAAAATCGTATTGTGGATATCTATATATTCGACATTTTCATTTGAGGTAGACGGTTATTAAGATTAAGTAATCTATTATTTTGCGATTACTATTATTATTATCATTATTATGTGTTAAGTTACATTTAATAAAATATTATTTTCTTCTATAAAAATTTTTTTAACGAAAATTTAGCGAAATGTAAAATAATGTAATAAGTAATATAATAATACAACTTTTGATTATTTAAAAGGTTTATCGTGAATGAATCTAAATTTACGTAAACGTAATATTTTGTTTATCACAAGCACAATAATTATTAATTCAAGCGATCATACACACACACACACATAAGCAGTAACTAATAACTCGTCGTAAAGGTTCATCAAAATTTATCTAATATCTAGCTCTCATCGTCCACGGAAATAAAGACACAATATTTCCAGGTTAATACAGTAGGTTCCCAAAAAAAAAAAAAACGAGGAGGGGAAAGAGAAAAAAAGAGGTCGGTGTTAACATTTCAGAAAACGTCACACGTTAATCTCCCGCAATTAGGGATGCCAGTAGCCCCCGCTCCGTAGAGCAGTTAATAAAGCGAGTGCTGCGAAAGCGCGCACGAGAGCAGTGCTTAAAAATGTACAACGGCCCTATTAATCAGCGTACTCAGCGCCATTCGTTGTGGATCGCGTCACTAAATCACCGAGGAAAAGCGAAATAAAGAAACCAATTACGATACGAAATAAATACGCGAACGAGTATATACTGTATATATACACTGTGAAACAGAGAATCGGCGGGATAGATTAATTTACTGCGGTTGCGCCTTCTTTGCGGATTTAAATTAAATGGGTCGATATATACCTAACGCGAAACGAATCTCGTGATACCGTTTTACTAATTATACTAATTTTCGGGGATGATTATCTTTTCTTTGGGTATGGCAATCCTTTTTTTTTTCTTTTTTCTTTTCATTTCGAATGGACGATTCGTCCAAGTTTCTTTTACGTTGGTTTGTACTTTTTTTCGGCGAAATAAATAGGAGTCGTTATTAAACAAGGGGAATATGTGAAGTGCGTTAACGAAGCGTAAAAATATTCAAAGAGATTCACTTTTATAGGTAAAGAGTATAAGTAATATACATCCTATTTGGAATAACAATTTGGGAAAAAAAACGCGTAGGAAAAAATATGGATATCGACAATGGGATTACGAAGATTATAGTCAGTTTAATTTTTGCGAAATTTCAAATCGATCAATTGGTCTATGTAAGGCAATCTGAAGGGATCATTCGATTGAAGTAATGATCGGATTACCTGGTCATACGCTCGTAATCAAATAATGGGCTTTACGCGGGAAATGAGATTTTCGCATCACCTCTAGAATTACCTGACTCATTCGTCGACACTCGTTTTAACGATTATCTCTTTCTTTCCCATTAAATATTAATATTGTAATCTAATATTTAAATCATTTTTTCGCGTTATAAAATTTCGAATGGAAATAACAGCTTTGTATAAATAATTAAAACTTTAAATTTAAAATGAAGAAATCTGTATTAGAATATTGATACAAGATTATTGAATAACTTAACAAAAATTCGCGGTACATATACGTATGTATCCTTTAAAATTTCACTCAAACTATCATTTTCTTTTTCATTTTTAGAAATTTTGGCTGAAGAACTCGTAGAGCTCCACACGCAAGTTCCTTTATCACTAGCGTCTATAATTTTTCTCGGAGGCGAGCATCTCGCATAATTCTCGGTGGAAAAACGAGGAGGTTCTTAATGCAACATATCAATCATGTTGCGGTATAAAAAAAAACTAGTGCGAGCTTTCTCTTTTTCTTTTTTTCTTTCATTGCAACAAGATACGTACTTGGATTACCGGTGAATCTTGTACTTTACGTAGATATTTACGAGGTCGCGGTATAGAAATTTGACAGTTACGTGGTTGAAATGTTGTTTATTTATTTTTAATTTTGTCTTATTAAATTTTTTATTTTGCTTGTATACTTGATAAAATGTATGTGATTGACTTTATACTTGCGTTAGGCGTTGTCGCGCCTTTTGATTTAAAGGAAACCGTATAGAAATATATTAGATTTTGATAATATATGCGTTTAACAAATTTTTATAAAGCAGAAAAAGTAGAATTTGTGGTGAGATAAGGGGTGGCATGCACGGTAGTTCACCGACCGAGAATAAATAATAATTATTACATTTATTTTAAAAAATACGCAATTTTATGTACAATCCGAGTACAGAACTGCACTAGATAAGTAAATAATAATATAGTAATTCTACAAATGTATGATTTTCTGTGATTTTTCAGTGCAGAAATTTTTTAGGGTGTCCTTGTATTGGCTTGGAACTGTGTAGAATATTTAATTATTTACTTTTTGCTTGGCCGGTAACACACCGAGTATACTACCCCCTTAACGCTCAATAAATTATTAAAAAAGTGTCCACTTAAGTTGAAAGTGACTAAAGGACAATCGCATTTTCCATCTTACCAAAAAAATGTTGATTATGTTACACACCCGCTTCATGTGTTTGGCAAGGTGTTTTTGGTGTGAAATTTTTCACGAAGATAAATGGTTTATAAACAAAGGCGCGTTATCTATTATTTTTTCAAATACTATATTTATTAAGTTACATATTTTTTCATTCCAGAGTTCTATAATAAAATTTGAAATCCGAATTCCAGAGTAGATATTACAATATAATAACCAGCTAAAGAACACCGCAAAACCTGCAGAGGAAAATGATATTTCCTGTTTGCAGGTCCGAACAAAAAAATAACGAAAGAAAAAACATAAAATGATAGTACTAAATACATACACCGTACCATCGTTTATGTTACCAGTCGCACTATACCATTCACTCATAAGGACAGCACAAATATAATTCGGACTATCATATTTTATAAATTCTTATTGAATTATTTATTTAACTTGATCGATAGGGCAGGGTTAAAAATGAACTTTTATAGTACCCCGTTAAGTAAGTCAATACTGTTACAATTATTATTTCAAGCTAAAACATTTAAAAATTTCGCTTTGAAAACAATCAAGTTCCATTTTAATAACTTGGCGAAAAAGAAAAGAAAATACTTTTGAAACTCCCGGTAAACGTGAAATTCGATTTTTATTATAAAATCGTGCTTTAAAGGCACAAAGCGGAGAAATAACGTTAAAGGATGACTATATACGCGTATCAACTTCGCTTCAGGACGTATTTAAGAACTGCATACACGTTACTTCGCACCCTTGTAGAAATTCCATCTTGACTCCCTTGGCTCATAAAGTACGAAAGAAAATAAAAATTTTTATGCCTAGTTCGTGTGGGTGTGGTATATACATATGTTGTTGTCATATTAATGCATAACACGTCGTAACAACTACATTTATTCAATTTCATCAGTGAGTCATACATTTTATAGATAATTATCGAAATAATTGTAATAACGGATATAGACATAATTGCGATACAAAACGATCGTATCGTCCGAATAAACAAAAGAAAAAGATAGTGAAGGGATCTCCGTTAGAATAATCAGGAACGAAATACATTACCGATCATCGCTCACCTCGATAAGAGAAGGGCGAAAATGGACCGGTCGTAAAATGGGCTAAAAGCATCGACCCTAGGCACTTTGCGAGATGCATAAAATTCCGTCTCGTAAAACGTCGTACGTATACAGACCCACACATATACTCGTACACACGCGAAACTGACTACCAGAGTCTTTGGAATTTACACTGACGTATTACACGTCGGATAGACAAATTCTTCGATCCTTTGAACGCCTTACGGATTTAACTTTATGTTATTAAAGGCATCGGAAACTATTGTCGTCACTGTATTGCGAATTTTGAATTATTAGTTGCTATACGTTTTTTTTATTTTCACGGGAAACATACTATTTGAATAAATGGCCAGAAACGCTATATCTATATAAGAACAATGTACTAATCTAAAAGTATTCTTTAGAAAAAATTTATATCAACTCTTGAACGTACGAATACATTGAAGGGTTCATAAGGAATTCTTTAAGGAGATGTGAACCCATTAAAACAGAATCACTATTTATTTTTTCTTAAGCGAACAGTATAGTTTATCGAAAAAAAACGCTCTGTAACGGTGTTGTATTTACATTAAAGATAGTCTATGAATTTTTTCAAATTTTTTTATCAATAAATCAACGAGATTTTTGAGCAGCCGTGCAGCATTGTTTTTAGCTATATATCACCGACCATATGGTGGTATATAAAAATGGTTATTTCTATATAATTAATTTTAAATTAATTATTTTGAAAAAATCGCTCTGTAACGGTATTCTATTTGCTTTCAACATTATCTGTAAATTTTTTCAGATTTTTAATTCCATTAGTTTTTAAAATTTTTGGGATTTTAGAGGTAGGTACCTGTAATTTGGGTATCACATCGCCTTAAGGGAACAAACAGCTGCTGTAAATATTAAAAAAGAAGCTATTCAATATCAACAATTAATTATTTTCTTATAATAACTGAAAACATTTCTTAATTTTTTTAAACAAATTACATTATTATAAACTTTTATTTAACATTTTTCTTGGCTAATTTATATATGTAACTTGAATATTTTTATTAATTATTAAACTTCGCACTCTCATTTTTTTCCAATAAGAGAGTTACCGCAATATAGCTCGGGAACAACTTCATCGAATAGGCTAAAAATTTGACAATAACAACAAAACATGATTTAAATCCATTAAATGAAGCAGAATTGCAGAAAAAGTAAACGTTCATTACGAGGATGGTATACTCAATATGTACCGTTATATATATTTATTTGATAGAAACTAGTTAAAAGAAGGACAATGATGTCTTTATTTTCCATAATTTATTGCTTTATTTATTTAATCAGAATAATTTTTTCATTTTTATATTGACTCGGTCGGTAATTATTGAGAATACCATCCCCTTAAACAAAAAAATTGTTTTTTACCTGATTTTATTGCGATAACTTGGCAAGTATAATTTTATTATTGTAATGCCAACACAATCTGTTTCATTCAAGTAATTTAAAATCATATTTATTACATTATATTATATTATAAAAAATTATACTGCGGAGTATCATAATTAATTAAAATACTTATGTTGTAAATAAAAGGTAATATAAAAAATATAAGAAACGTTTTAGATTATTGTGAAAAAAATTATTAATTAAATTATTATTTATTAATATTATTGAACAATTCTTTTTTTTAATTTTAACCCACGCTTTGTCCTCTCAGGGTAATGTACATTACCATAGAGATTTCGATTAATTAATTTACACAAGGTAAAATAAATCTTAATATCGAACAGTATCTAGATGTAAATCAAGTATTTTATCTCATCATGTATAAAGACACTTCAACAATAATCACTCGTTCACTTGTAATTTAAAGATTTGATGAATTATAAGCTCGCCAACTCGACTGATTAAAGTGTTCGGTAATCTGATTCTCTCCAAATGTATACCAAAAAGACACGAGGAAGATACATTCCGATATCCGTAATCCGTTCTACGGACATCTCGTAAACGTAATTAGTATATAGTTAGCGCTTTACGAAATTGCTTTTCTGAATTTTTCGTTACGCGGAAAAGTTGCTACAAAAATATAAAATTTTCTAGACAATGATACGTAATTTCCTTGACATCTGGAATGCCGTTGTTACTTTTTATTATTCAAACGACGAAGAATCAAGCATTTATACCACGGTGTTTAAATAAACGTAACGTAGCTTTATACGTCTTTTACTTTTCCTTTTTCATATTTCTCACGATTGTCTCGCCGTGCATTTGAGTAACGACGCATTAAATACGACTTGCACTAAGTCTTCTCACTTTAAAGCTTGCGATACTAATATTTTAAATATTAGATTTTATAATACATTTTATTATTATTATTCATCTTTTGAGGATTATTCCTTTGACGATGCGACGAAGGTATTAAATTGTAGTTTAATAGAAAAGTAATATAATATAATCTACATTTTCGTTTTACTCGAATTGCAAAGAAAGAAAAAAATATATTGTTTCTTCTCAAAAAATAAATTTATAATTACTCGTGTCAAAAACAAATGCATATTTTGTAATTTATTAACGAAAATATGCGTTACGTAAATATTACAGTATTATTGTATACTACTACAAAAGATTTTATTAAACATCGTAACGAAGTAGCGTCACTTTTCCCAGCATCTCAAATTTCTCTCCTCATTAACGAACCCCTCGTGATAATTTTATATTATTTTGCCTCGGTCGTCGAGGAGAGGAAAAATCTGCGACTTATACATATATACGTGATTTCGTAAACGAAAATGAATCGGATGACGATATACATAAAAGAAAATCTAAATATAGAATAAAGGAATAACAGAATTTTACTTGACATAGTAACCGGTTAAACAATCGAATTTCCTTTTTTTTACAAATACACTACGGGCTATATAGCTGTTCTCCTAAAGGAAAACAACTTTAATTGCGGGATTCGTACAACGACGTCTCGCTTAACGACGTACAAAATACAAAGAGAATAAATAAACGACAGGATTCTTTTTTTTATATATATATATATACGACCAGTAGAACGGTATTAAAATACGGTAAATGTATATATATTATATAGAATATATACGATACGTTCAGCGCAATAAAATAATAGAAATGTAAAAGTGATTTTAATTTGTAACGTTTATAT
The DNA here is from genome assembly GCA_026168455.1 of Theocolax elegans. Classification (NCBI taxonomy): domain Eukaryota; kingdom Metazoa; phylum Arthropoda; class Insecta; order Hymenoptera; family Cerocephalidae; genus Theocolax; species Theocolax elegans. The sequence goes on along the minus strand of CM047428.1, from coordinate 64,437,151 downwards.
AGAAACATTTATATTATACGAGAACAATGCTGATGCAATTTACATATTGCATTTTTTTTCACCTAAGTACCTACTAGTACACTAATTTAAATATCAAAGGAAATCTTAACCGAGTGGAAGTAACAAAAGTTGTGTAGTTTATATACTACTTTGACGTAACGAAAAGATAAATAAAAAAAGGTAGACGGGACTTAAACGTTAAATAATCTCGTAACTTACTTTTGATTGCAAATTCATTGTTGACATTTATCTCCTTGTATACCTTGTATTCATTGTTTTCGTATTATTTATTTTTACGATACGTACACTTATGCGATAAACTATTACTCAAATATTTTATTGTCTTAATTATAATGTGTATATATGCATGTGTGTGTATCTATTATATTTGTCTATAAACTTTCGACTAGATTTATATTTAATTTTTATATCTAAAAGTATATTAAAAAAGTTTATTCTTAATATCGTATCGGTTTTATGGAGCGTGTAATAACTTTAATATAAACTGAAAGAAGAGTATACAAGAGTCTCTAAGGATGATTTTTCGAATTGCTTCTTTCTACCTCGTAAAGTCATATAAAAAAAAAAGTTGAAAAAGAAAACAATAAAGTTGTTTAGGACTCTGTTATCTTCATACTTTAAGAATGATATACTTTAAATATTCTTATTAAAAACTTCTCAGTTCGATTTGTGCGCTTAATAAATTCCGCCTATCGTTAAAAGATTGCGCCTTGTAAAATATAAACGTTTCGTGAAGGATTTGTATGTTTCATTTTTGACGTCTGAAAGAATATGGATTTGTACTACTGCAATCTCTCTCACTCTAATCTATCCAGTACTTTTAAACGAGAAATTCTTAAACCAATCAGATTATGGTCAATGAATAAATATATATTCAACTATACACATAGGTACGTTTAATTAGCAAAATAATCCTTTTCGTTATCGACCCGATTCATCAATGTCCTCGTCAGTAGATTCAAGAAAAAAAAAGAAAGAAAGAGTAACGTACAAACGCATCTGCGACGAGTAAACTTTTTCTCTATACTAATCCCAATATGTCACTGTCTTTACAAACCGAGGGTCAATTTAACGACATTCCTTTTTCGATTAGGTTCGTTCGTTTGAGAGGGAGGAGAGGAGAAAAAAAAATAGAATACTGACAAAAAAACTGATATTCCTTTTTTTTATGGACTCTGTGTATACCTTTGGCTTCGAAATAGGAGTAAGTTGAAAGAAGCGCTGTACACGGAAAGATGAAAATGGAAAGAAGATCGGCTGTAATGAGAATTTCGTACGTGCTTGGAATTTTTTCGTTTAAAGTACCAAAGACAAATTGGTGAAAGCGTAACTTTACCAGTTGCCGTGTAGTACGCCGTGCCTTTTGTATAAATTTTTGAATTACTTTTTTTATCTTCGTTAATTTGATATAATAAGTGGAAACTTTATATATCGTACTTAAGATTATCGGTATATATTTACATAAACTTTGAGACTCCTTGATTAACAAATAATTAATTAATATAATATAGCGCCAAAAAAATTTGCGTTATATAATAATTATACGAACGACGCGACAATATTATTAGTAGAGTAAAAGATAAAGCATATCCTGTTAAACGTACTTTAATGGAATCGCAAAGAAATGACAAATTTTGACTAAGCTTCCGCTGTCTTAAAAAAAAACGACGTCTAACAGATGACGCATCAGTCCTCTTTACTTTTCAATTTCGCTGGGTGATGTTTGAACGAAATTACGCAAGGACCTTCAGTTGTGATCAAAAACGTTCATTAGCCCAAAAAAGTGAAAAAAACAGGTGGCCGTGATATCGGGTTGGCGAAAAATCGAGCGGCAAAGAGCCAGATAAAGTGTATATACGTATAGAGGGTGAAAACAAATGAAAGCGCCCAGGGTCAATTGATAAAAAAAAAACGAGGCTATGGCGCGTATAAAAACGAAAGAGCCGCGCGTGTCGGACTCCGTGATTTATCGCGTTTTAATGCCATTGGGAATTCTATAAACATGAATACGGACCAGCTGGGACGAGATGCGTGTATGAAAACGCGTTTTCGTGATATTCGGCCAAACTCGACGTTTAAACGAAAGTAGGCTATTATACGAGTGACTTTCTTTATACGACTTGAAATTCTGCTTTCGAATGTTACTTTTTTCAGATGATTCTAACTCTATGCTTTCGTTTGATTTGATATTGCTGTGGTTAATTTCGATACGTTATAGAAGTATATTTTCCGGAAACAATTTTTTTAATATAAAAAATATTTGCTAATAAAAATATGCACAAAGCTATAGGGAGTAAAATTGGTCTTTACTCCCCCGGGTGAAGTTTGATGCCCGAACTTTAGCGAGGGACAGATAATCGCACAAGGGAATAATTACCAATTATTCCCGAGGTGCATACAAGACTTTTCTGCTAAGATTCTAGAAATACTTTCACATATATTTAACAATTTTTGTACAATTGCTATGAGGGGCCCGTCGTTTTTCTATATAAATGACCTACACGTTTATATTTATGTATATTAATAAATTATTCGATGAGATGAAAAATTTTAAATAAAAAATTATTTTACGCTTATTAGATATATTACTAATTGATGTTACAAATAATTTATCAGATAAACTCCGTAAAAGACTCTATAAATTTGAACGATAGATTATATATTTCGCTCATTTTTATTTATTTTGTTTATATTAATTTGATGTATTTTATTAGATATATTTTGTATTAAACAAAGAAACAGAAAGAAAATAGTCAAAATTCATAGGATAAATTTACTTAACATTCGAAAATTACTCAAGTAAAAGAGATAACTATTATCCTTATCTGTAAATGAAAACCCTTCGTACATTACTAAATCCAATCAATCACATATAAAAAATTGACACCCACGCATTCGAAAAGAAAATAACACACACACACACACACATAAATTGCAGTCGATTCATGCGTAAATACCCGATAAGAAAGCTCATTTCGAAAAAAATGTACAAAAATCTGACGGTTATTAATCCTTTCTAGATCCTTTTTTTTCACAATGTTAAGTACGAGAGAGGTCGGATCAATTTCCGGAATGATCTAATTTAGAAAGACTTTCCACTCGGATACTCGAGAAAAATGTCAGACATTCTTTATTTTTGTTCTCCTTCTCCAGAATCACTCGGTAGGTATATAACTTCCGTTGTAGAAGAATAATTTTATGCATCATTAAACAGTAATTAAAGAGATAATTAGATTAATAAATTTCACGTATAGAAATATCAGTCAGGTTCTTCTTTGGTACATTCTTACGTACAGGTAGATACACACACGAATTTTGACCTACTTTTCATTTGGGAAATGAACTTTACTGTGTGGAGAACTTAAAATTTCTGTTAAACTTGACTAGTTACTTGGCGATGTTAATAAATAGGAAAGTCAAATTGAATTACCCAAGTTTCTTTAATGAATTTTTTTTGTGTGAACTTCCGTTAATTAAGTATATCTCCGAGTGCTTAGAAAGATAAATAAAGTACTTGTTGAAGATTAACGATTGAAAATATTACTTTGGAGTAACTAATTATTGCATCGCTCGTTATATATTTTACTTGGAGAAATCGAAATATAGTACACTGAGAGAAAATTAGTTTAATAATAATTACCGTTAATAAACATTCTTATATTAACCATAACAACTCTTACATTTTAAATATATACAATTTCTATTAAAATGTTTTCCTCAGTACATCTAATGCGTATAAACTATTAAAAAGTTAAAAATCAAAGTACACATTAAAACAAGAATTAAAAATTTATTAATTTATTTAATTTTTTTTTCAATTTAATTTATACGGTATACCCGTATTGTAGAATTTTTGCATAAAATTGTTTTCTGCTATATAAACATATAAATAATTGAATTGTACTAATAATTTATTACGATAAATCGATTTAAAAGTATTAGCAGATCTCACATATTTATCAAGCGTACTGAATATTCACGGAATTCAAGCCTTTCTCAATACTGTTTGAAAATATCGAAAAGCCGCATATGCAAGCGAAATTCAGCGTTGCGTCGGAATGCAATGAGTAAAGAAAATCGGTTGTTAAAGTTTTCATTTTTTATTTTCCAACAAATCGACTTGATAAAAACTGTACACAGTTAATAAACTAAAGAGCTTCTGCAAAATTGAACGGTATAGGCTTCTGTACGAGAAAAAAAAATCAATGGAAAATACGAATTCGAAAAAAAAAAAAAATAGCAACCCTTTGAAAACTTCGAATCGAAAGGATCTATGTTGGAAAGTGAAAAAAAAACTAGCGAATTCAGCGATTTGATTCACTTGAAAAGTAATCAATGGAGCTTGACCGAATCCTTTATACACCACTCGATAAATAAAATAGGGGGGTGGGAAAAAAAATTTTGTTTGCCAGGAATTTCGTATTTGGCTCGGTATACGCGTGCATTAGCAGCTTGGACGAAGGCCACTTTGATTGACGTTGATCGCGTGACTTGGTCTATCTGCAAATGCAGGATGTAATTTTATTTTTTCCCTTTTATTCCGAAGGAGTATCTTTAAATTTTTTAATGGCTCGAATTTACATATTTCTATTTATTATGCGCGTAGATAAAAAAAAACAATGTGCTTGTACGTAAAATGTGTTAGGTATAGCCGAGCGCAAGATAACTTTAAATTATTTGTCTTATTTTTCAATTTAACGACTCCGGGAATAATTTTAGTTTAGAAAAAAAAATATATAATTAATGTGTAATCGATCGAAAAGCTACGAAAGTATTAAAATTTATTACAATTCGCGTATAATAATATATAAAGCTTAATTAAAATGATATGATATAATTTTAAATAAAATTTTTACGTTGTATAAACAACACATGGGCACATTAGTCCATAAAAATGAAAACTGTCATGATTTATGAATAATTTAACTATGCACTTAGATGTTACGCGAGAAAACCACTAGATGTACCCCCCCAAGAGAATTTATGTACCGACATCTATAACGATATTTATACTTTTCCTATCCGTCTTCTTTAAAATATCAGTAGGAACTCTAACTTATTATACAATAATTAATACGTATATATCATCGAAAACATTTTCAATAATTCAAAAAAGTTTAATACTTCCACGTACGTATACATTATCTCCCTATAATGTCACTATAAAAAATTATAAACTTTTGTTATCAATGCCAGATCGATTAAAGGATAAAGATACAATTAAAACTATTACTCTCTTTACATAAATTATTTTTAAAAAATGTATCGAATTCAATTATATCGTGAAACAATATTGCGCAATCTAAGATTTTCTTGGCGTGTGTATGTATATACCTATATGGAACGTCGGTTCATCACGAGTACCAAATAAATATAATACTCGAAGCAGCTAACCATCCGTTTCCCTCGTGGGAGGTGTGTAGCATCATTTTTAACGACGCCTATGTATGTATGTATGTATGTATATATTTGCGCACGAGATTTATCGACCCCCGCATAGTATTCAACCGCGACGTCATTCATTTTTCTCGGTTTCTCTCACACGTATAGCCAGTAAAAACGTGAAATCGGAGCGTGATATACTCTTATCTTCGAGTAAGTATTTTCCGGTTTTTTTTTTATGTACATATATATATATTCCATTGCAAAGTCCGAAGGCCAATCTGGATCTAGCGTTACGATTTACAAGAGGATCGTAAATTTTTATCTCACTCAAGGGTTTGTTAATCGTAACCTCGTTTCGACGAATGAGAAGGGCTTGTTTATTAGGCCCACACACCTAATTTATTGGGATATCGATTTTACCTTCTACTTTCTACATTCCCTTTATTTCAAATCAATGCTTCATCAACTTCGATTTTCATTAGGATATATGTGGAGCGAAACTTTTACATTCTATTCGTTCGCGAGACGCGATTAATAAAATATAAATCGTAATCGTTCTCTATACGGAGAAAAAAGTAGTGAGAACTCGAGAGATAAACTTAAAAATTATTTTTCAAATGTTTAAAGTATTTATTTGGTAGTTAAAATTTATCAGATATGTATATATATATATAGGAAACGTTAATAAATCTAATATTTAGCCTATAAGAAAATAATAATATTTATAATTTGTCAACTTTGTATCCTGATTTAAAATAGTAATTTTACGTACAACATTTTTTCGGTGTCTGTGTGTAATCTCTAAATTTGTTTCAGTAAAAAATGACTGGATTGGAAGAAAAACCGAGTGATTCGGTATCGAATATAAGATTTTAATAATTACTAGCCAAAAAAGCTCCCTTTGCTCGCGATTTCCGAAATTTATTTACGTAAGTTTTTAATATTATACAATTATTACGATAAATAATTATAACTATTTACATAAAAGAGTAGTGATAAAATAAAATATACAAACATTTTATTATCTTATATTTATTATTTAAAATAAATTATACAAAAATTATGATAAACTATGCTCTAGAAAAAAATTATGATAAAAAAATATAATAAACTAAATTGCTTCTAATTTATATAATTTTCATTATTGATATTATTGGGATGCTTTATGAATTGTTACAAACAGTGCAAAATAAATGAAATAATGCACATATTTTTGTTTACGAAATCGCTTTACCTATAGCAGAATATATATAAAACCAGTAAAATAAAAAGATATATTACTGTATATTATTTACAAAAAAATGTTTATAAAGGATGTCTACATAATCCGCGATTACCCTACTTTTTTTTTTTTTTTTTTTTTTTATATTTACTGCATTTTTAGTCTCTTGTGTTAGAGACTATTATGCTATTCTTAATTATTACAGTTATGTACATTTTACTTACATTTTTACAGTAGATGTACATATAAGTTTTACAATAAGTTTTAATACAATGTTATTGATTTCGCATATAATTTATGTGGTTAGATTCTAAATCTTAAGATTAGCCTGCTTAAAAAACGAATGGAGTGCATGACATACAGCTACTGTCGGGTTTACGAGCAGTACGGTTGCTGACAATGGTAGCTGTATTTTAATTTTGCTAATTTTTTATTAGAGTAAGTCGTTGCAAATTGTATTTTTCACATTGAAACAGTACATGATTTAAATCTTCTGATTCATATCCGCATTCGCATTGAGTACTGTTGACAACATTTATTTTAGCTAGCGACGCTGCAAGACTATAATGATTAGCACGACTTCTGTTAATAATCGTAATTATTTCTCGAGTCAACTTTTTTCCTTTAAACCATGTTTTGCTATTTCCATTGTGAAAATTTTTTACAAATTCAATGCCACTACCATACTCAATGATGAAGCTATTGGTGTTGTCTCTGGCTGTTTTTTTATGTAGCTCTTTTAAATCAGTAAATGGGATTTTCCAAGTATTATCAGCAACGTTATCAGAGGCGCTTTTAGCGTGTTGGTCGGCTAGTTCATTACCTATGACACCCTTATGCGAAGGAATCCAATAGAATTTAATTTATTTTGATTTATTTGTTTTCAGAAATTTCGACTTTACTTTTAAGTTCATATAAATAAGGATTTGTTTTTATGCTAAATTTTATTCTTTTTAAAGAAAGTAGGGCGCTAAGTGAGTCTGTGAATACCAAAAATGTATGCTTATGAAAGTTTAAAGTGTATTCAACCGCATTCAAAAGTGCTATACTTTCCGCCGTGAAAATCGAGGCGTTTTTTACTATACTGACAGAGGAGTAGGTGTCATGAGAAGGACAAACAAATGCGCATCCAACTGACTCAGATTCTATAGATTTACTACCATCAGTGTATATGGCAGTGGCATTATTATTTGCAATTAGTTGGTCAATTATGATGTTTAAATCATTGGATTTCGCAAGTGAATTACCAAATTCAGTGTTAATATCTAATTCATTGGTGAAAATTTCATAATTGTATGTATATAGTATGTATTACCCTACTTAATAACATATCTTTTATAAAAATACTTTTGCTGCCCAATACCCTATGATAAATAATTGTATATTACTGCCAATTTACCTATTGAAAAAAATGTTTAAATTTCATATTTACAAATCTCAGGATAACGAAAACTCTATATCGTATTTTCTATAAAATAGTGCTGTAGCCCAAATACCTCGTAATAAAAAACTGAATAAATACTGCTAAATTACCTATAGAAGAAAATGTTATAAACGATGTGAATATATCCCTCGACAACTTAAAATAGATCCTCTACAAAAAAGCACAATTTTCAAAATTCCTCATAGGTTTAATATCACATAGGTTCTTACAACTTTTATTTTAAAATGGTAAAAGTCCCTATTAATAAACACCTCGAGAAAAGTGTACCTCGTACTAAACAGAGAGTAAGTAATACGAATTAAAAGAAAAGTATATGTGTATTAATGATTAGAAAAATTTTATTAAATAATTTAGGCTATTAACTGTGTTTACATTTTTTGTGCAATTGTAATAATTAATGGTATATAAGATCTCATAAAATTAAGTGAAGAAAATGGACACGTACATACGCGGACATTTTCGTCTTATAATTTAAAAATAATTAAACAATCACGTTCTGAAAATACATTTTTTAGTCAGTAGTGTTAGTGTTGTCATTAGTGGCCAGGTAGAGCATTAAGTTTAAAAAAGATAATGTTTATTTATAAGTTAATTTACAGTAGGAAGGGGAAATATCACAGAAAAGTGCTCAGTTTAGGATATAAAATATTATAATATATGATGGATAATAAAGTTAATCATCTAAATTTTTTACCGAATGACAAGATTGTTCTACCTCGGAGGAAAAACTTAGTGATTGGGCATCTAATCAAAATAGTATTATAACCAATTAAAGAGTCGAATTTAAAAAGTAACCTCATTATATCAGTAAGCGTATACATTACAATTATTCACTCTTACAACGGAGACTAAAATGTTCTAGTAAAAAAAAAATGAGAATGTTGTTTAATAAAGAGGACGACATAACAAATAATCAAAAATTACAAGTTTGTTATAAATATTTACGACACCTGTGCGGAGCGAGATTTCACCACGCCAGGTTTTCGGAGCGTGCGTAAAATCTCGTCTCCGCGCACGGCGTATCGAAAATTACAATTTTGTTATGGGAAAATTACGAGACTTATAGTAAATATTAATAGATATGTAGTAAATTTTACCGATAAAAAGTAGTAATTTTTACCATTTGTCAAGTCTGCCCCACTTTTATTAAACAACATTGTCATATGTACTAGAACTTTTTTCTCCGTGTAGGAGTGAAAAGTTACTGAATTCGAGTGAAATTTGCATTGTAGCTTGGAGTGACCTTTTTTGTCACTGTATCGAATTTAGATAACATCGTACTAAATATAATACGCATACCGTCACATACCCAATTGTTGATCAATTAAGGTAAATCTGTACGTTCATAGAATAATTTTATGTTAAAAAAGCTAATAATTGTATATATTTAGACGGATACATAAAGTATAAGTATTAAACTTCCTTTTAGCCATCTCAGAAAAATAAAATAGTAAGATACTTTACATTTATACAAATTGAAAATAAGTTTTGCACGACGAGATTAATCAGGCAATGTCCGTACGCACAATAACCGACAATCGAATCATTAACTGCAGACATCGAAAGATAGAGGGAGGTATATATATACACGTGATTGTCGCGCATTCAATCGAAATCAATCGGACAGTTCGAAGTATATGTATATATGCATCCCCTATAAACTCGGCATATAACGGCTTAGAAAACGATCGATAATATAACCCCTTGAGCGAATGTAGAAAATCAAATACGTTTTGTTCCTACACGTAAAACTTCACCGACTATACGTTTAAATCGTATTGTTTTTTATTTCGGAAATTTCCCTGCACGTCGATTTAATTTCGTTTAAAATATTTTTTTTTCAACCTTTACGCGCGTTAGTTTATCTAAATATAATCAATGTTATTAACAATATAACGTTTGATACTTCTTTTTTTTCTATTTAATTAATGAACAATCAAACGTAATAATGCAAACAAAACAATTGAACAGTTTCACTCGTATAAAATAAAAATGCAAAAAAGTGAGTTTCGTTTTGAGTTCATCAAATTGATTGAACATCGTTTGATTTTATTTTATTTTTTTTTTTATTATTCATTGTATAGTTTAATAAAAATGTGTCCAGTACATTCGAAGATATATTTCAGTGAGGCGTGTATACAGTTACCGCAGTATTTCACTGGGTAATAATATTTATTAACCACTAATTGTCACGATTCTGCTTTGCGCGATGAAATATTAAGTTAAATGAATAGAAGTAATTTAACGCATTATTTGCTTGTAAACATTGGCAGTAATTAGATTAAAAATAATAATTGATCAATATTAATTGTACCGTTAAATAAGATATTTTTTTTACTAATTTTATCGATTCTTGTTCTCTTATGCTACTGATTTTGGATATGAAATTTAAAACAGATTGGGAATATGAAAACTGTACGTGTAACTCCTACTCAACATTTTATGTACATTAGATCCTGGACCACATTTCACATTTTAATACGATTTATATTGTCAACTTGTCACCTAATTTATTCTAAGCATATTTTACGATATAAAATTTTATGACGTTATCGTAATATCACGTATAGATATAAAACGGAAACGTAAAACAAAGTGTACAACGTTACAAAGTTCAAAATAGACTCTCAAATAGTGAATATAAATCTAATTACTACTATTACTAACAATTATAAGTATCCTTTTTTATTCCGATTTCGTGCAGCGTGACCATTGATAAAACGAAATTAAGTTTAATTGGATTTAATAGGAAGTAATACTTAATTCACTTAATTAAATATTCCGTTGATAAAATACTCCGAACGAAGAACGTTTAGCAATCAACGCGAGAAAATCCTTGTAGTGTGTAACGATTGTACTGCCACACGTTAATATTATAAATTATATTCACATTTGTTTCGATTCGGGGGGCACGAATAGTCGCGGGGGCGCGAAGATAATTGTAAACATCAAAATTGGGGATGAACTTTTTTGACGTTGTAATGTCACTCGAGAAAGCATAAGCCAACGATAGAAAATTAAAAAGAGGTGGGTTAATAAGACTTCCGAGTTTCCTCTGGAAAAGTTACGAATTTAATGAACTTGGTCCGTATAACGTGGTATTTGACCGTTAAGTTTGTGATAAGCGCGTTGAAATTAATTCGATTGTACCGAGCGGTAACGAAATTTCCCTTATCCTATAGGTAGCGTCACTTCACGAGTGGCAAAACTCCCTATGAAAACATTTGATTAAATTGTACTTGAGGAAAAGAACAATTTACACGTTCTAATTGAACAGTCATGGGTCTAGTATACAATTGCGATTCCAAGTAGTTGGAAAATTCGACTAATTAAATTTTCGTACATCTCTTATTATATTACACTTTTAAAAAAGAAAAGTTAATTTTTATACACGGAGAGGAATTTAGTAAAAATTACAATAGTTTCTAGTAAATAAATCACAGATGAGACATTAAGAAAAATTACTATTGTTTATATTAAAGAAAAGTTATAGTAAATATTAATAGATATGCAGTAAATTTTACCGACAAAAAGTAGTAATTTTACCATTTGTCAAGTCTGTCCACTTTTATTAAACGACATTGTCAATTTACTAGAACTTTTTTCTCCGTGTAGGAGTGAAAAATTACTGAATTCGAGTGAAATTTGCATTGTAGCTTGGAGTGACCTTTTTTGTCACTGTATCGAATTTAGATAACATCGTACTAAATATAATACGCATATATAAGAGCTTTACATTTATACAAATTGAAAATAAGTTTTGCACGACGAGATTAATCAGGCAATGTCCGTACGCACAATAACCGACAATCGAATCATTAACTGCAGACATCGAAAGATAGAGGGAGGTATATATATACACGTGATTGTCGCGCATTCAATCGAAATCAATCGGACAGTTCGAAGTATATGTATATATGCATCCCCTATAAACTCGGCATATAACGGCTTAGAAAACGATCGATAATATAACCCCTTGAGCGAATGTAGAAAATCAAATACGTTTTGTTCCTACACGTAAAACTTCACCGACTATACGTTTAAATCGTATTGTTTTTTATTTCGGAAATTTCCCTGCACGTCGATTTAATTTCGTTTAAAATATTTTTTTTTCAACCTTTACGCGCGTTAGTTTATCTAAATATAATCAATGTTATTAACAATATAACGTTTGATACTTCTTTTTTTTCTATTTAATTAATGAACAATCAAACGTAATAATGCAAACAAAACAATTGAACAGTTTCACTCGTGTAAAATAAAAATGCAAAAAAGTGAGTTTCGTTTTGAGTTCATCAAATTGATTGAACATCGTTTGATTTTATTTTATTTTTTATTTTTTTTTATTATTCATTGTATAGTTTAATAAAAATGTGTCCAGTACATTCGAAGATATATTTCAGTGAGGCGTGTATACAGTTACCGCAGTATTTCACTGGGTAATAATATTTATTAACCACTAATTGTCACGATTCTGCTTTGCGCGATGAAATATTAAGTTAAATGAATAGAAGTAATTTAACGCATTATTTGCTTGTAAACATTGGCAGTAATTAGATTAAAAATAATAATTGATCAATATTAATTGTACCGTTAAATAAGATATTTTTTTTACTAATTTTATCGATTCTTGTTCTCTTATGCTACTGATTTTGGATATGAAATTTAAAACAGATTGGGAATATGAAAACTGTACGTGTAACTCCTACTCAACATTTTATGTACATTAGATCCTGGACCACATTTCACATTTTAATACGATTTATATTGTCAACTTGTCACCTAATTTATTCTAAGCATATTTTACGATATAAAATTTTATGACGTTATCGTAATATCACGTATAGATATAAAACGGAAACGTAAAACAAAGTGTACAACGTTACAAAGTTCAAAATAGACTCTCAAATAGTGAATATAAATCTAATTACTACTATTACTATCAATTATAAGTATCCTTTTTTATTCCGATTTCGTGCAGCGTGACATTGATTAAAACGAAATTAAGTTTAATTGGAATTTAATAGTAATTAATACTTATTCACTAATTAAATATTCGTTGATAAAATACTCGAACGAAGAACGTTACTTCAACGCGAGAAAACCATTTAGTGTGTAACGAGTGTACTCCACACTTTAATATTATAAATATATTCACATTTGTTTCGTTCGAACGAATATTCGCGCGAAGATAATTGTAACATCAAAACTCGGCATATAACGGCTTAGAAAACGATCGATAATATAACCCCTTGAGCGAATGTAGAAAATCAAATACGTTTTGTTCCTACACGTAAAACTTCACCGACTATACGTTTAAATCGTATTGTTTTTTATTTCGGAAATTTCCCTGCACGTCGATTTAATTTCGTTTAAAATATTTTTTTTTCAACCTTTACGCGCGTTAGTTTATCTAAATATAATCAATGTTATTAACAATATAACGTTTGATACTTCTTTTTTTTTCTATTAATTAATGAACAATCAAACGTAATAATGCAAACAAAACAATTGAACAGTTTCACTCGTGTAAAATAAAAATGCAAAAAAGTGAGTTTCGTTTTGAGTTCATCAAATTGATTGAACATCGTTTGATTTTATTTTATTTTTTATTTTTTTTTATTATTCATTGTATAGTTTAATAAAAATGTGTCCAGTACATTCGAAGATATATTTCAATGAGGCGTGTATACAGTTACCGCAGTATTTCACTGGGTAATAATATTTATTAACCACTAATTGTCACGATTCTGCTTTGCGCGATGAAATATTAAGTTAAATGAATAGAAGTAATTTAATGCATTATTTGCTTGTAAACATTGGCAGTCATTAGATTAAAAATAATAATTGAACAATATTAATTGTACCGTTAAATAAGATATTTTTTTTTACTAATTTTATCGATTCTTGTTCTCTTATGCTACTGATTTTGGATATGAAATTTAAAACAGATTGGGAATATGAAAACTGTACGTGTAACTCCTACTCAACATTTTATGTACATTAGATCCTGGACCACATTTCACATTTTAATACGATTTATATTGTCAACTTGTCACCTAATTTATTCTAAGCATATTTTACGATATAAAATTTTATGACGTTATCGTAATATCACGTATAGATATAAAACGGAAACGTAAAACAAAGTGTACAACGTTACAAAGTTCAAAATAGACTCTCAAATAGTGAATATAAATCTAATTACTACTATTACTAACAATTATAAGTATCCTTTTTTATTCCGATTTCGTGCAGCGTGACATTGATTAAAACGAAATTAAGTTTAATTGGAATTTAATAGTAATTAATACTTATTCACTAATTAAATATTCGTTGATAAAATACTCGAACGAAGAACGTTACTTCAACGCGAGAAAACCATTTAGTGTGTAACGAGTGTACTCCACACTTTAATATTATAAATATATTCATATTTGTTTCGTTCGAACGAATATTCGCGCGAAGATAATTGTAACATCAAAATTGGGGATGAACTTTTTGACGTTGTAATGTCACTCGATAAGCAATAACCAACGATAGAAAACTAAAAAGTGGTTTAATAAGACTTCCCGAGTTTCCTCTGAAAAGTTACGAATTTTAATGAACCTTGTCCGTATAACGTGGTTTTGACCTTAAGTTTTTGATAAGCGCGTTAATTAATTGTTGTACCGAGCGGAACGAAAATTTCCCTTATCCTATAGGTAGCGTCACTTCACGATGGCAAAACTCCCTATGAAACTTTGATAATTGACTTTGAGGAAAAGAACAATTTACACGTTCTAATTGAACAGTCATGGGTCTAGTATACAATTGCGATTCCAAGTAGTTGGAAAATTCGACTAATTAAATTTTCGTACATCTCTTATTATATTACACTTTTAAAAAAGAAAAGTTAATTTTTATACACGGAGAGGAATTTAGTAAAAATTACAATAGTTTCTAGTAAATAAATCACAGATTGAGACATTAAGAAAAATTACTATTGTTTATATTAAAGAAAAGTTATAGTAAATATTATAATAATTGTGGTAAATTTTATTATAATCTATAGTCATTTTTACTGGAAACTGTAGTAATTTCCCTAATTTGTCTGTTTACGATTTGTGTACTAAACACTATTGTAATTTTTTAATTTAAACTTCTTCTCAGTGTAGAAAGTATTATAAAAATTTAAATTACTACGTTTAACGTAATGTTTACAATGACTTTTATGATATATTTCGATTAAGTGAATTTTTTATAAAAATTGAAACGATTTCTTTACAAAAATTAAGTTTTATCTAACATCGGAGATATAATAACCCATACTTACCGTTGATGTGGCGGTAATTGTTATTAAAAAAATTCTCCAATTGTACTATATAATTGTCCTTTTTAAATGATACATTATATTTCACCTATAATAAACAAAAATGTTATTTTTACAAATTGTGTGTAATAAATTAAATGTATTATACGATTTTTTTTAAAGGGAGGCGTTGAGCGGAGCCTGCGAGCGACGAGGCGTGGATTTGTCGCGAGTTGACGTGCTCCTTGACACCTTCACCGCGCCGTTACCTCTACACACAACTGAAACTTCATGCCTAGGTGGAAAACATCTGCGAATTACTGGTAAATATTTTACAATACCTACCGCTCTGCCATTCGAAATTCTCTATAAATTAGTAAAAACGAATACACATCAACTGTCCACCTCGTCCCTCTGCTATTCCGTTGTTTCTAAAAATTGTATTTAATATTATTTTATTGTAAAATTAGACTGCACTTTTATATCGTTAAAAATTTAAGTTAATCTAAATAAAATCAAAATGCGAGAAATACACTGCTGATAATGCAAATTTAACGATAGACGGAGTATCTGTCTATATATATATCCTCCTCTATCGTTGTTCGAAAAAGAAGGTCAGGACAAATCTTATTAAAGAAGTAAAACAAGCCTCAAGGGAGAACCGCGGAAAGTTACACGTTTTACAGTCAATGCGCTCAAAGTACAAAGTTTCACAAACCCTCCCCGTTCGACACGATTTTTCGATTTTCTATACCTTCTGATTTTCTTGGTGTAATCTCTCTTTAACAACGAGTAATTCACACTTCACTAAATTTGATGTGCGTTGATTTATCAAAATTGATGACAATGCAAATTGATTGATCGCTTCGTCGCTTTTAGGTAAGACGCCCTCGAGTATATATAAGGACTTGAATTATCGACCTGTCTATTGTTCGTTCTTAGCGCGATTCTTTAGAACCAGTTTTTTTTTATTATATTACAAAAATTTATATTTTCATTTAAAAATATATATCGTATTAAATTGTTGTTAAATTTAAAAATCTTTTGATAATAATAGTTGTTATTTTAATAAAAATTTATAATCGTTTTACTTTTAGCATCGTCGGCTTACTTGCGCTTTATTATAATTTACACTTTGAAACGCATTTTAGGTATTTTAATACACTAATTTATGTATAATATTTTCTCTAGTTTAGTTAAAGTTTCACTTTCCTTAGCTATTAAATACTCTTATTTTATATTTTTAAAACGCGCCCTTTTAATAGAATTCAGGGATGGTATTTCTCTTGTATTACGTATACATGTTTTAAAAAATAAATTTTAATATAACGAAGATTAACAATGCAGTAATTGCAATAATCACAAAAACAATTCCAATTTTTTTTTACTAAAATTTTGTTGCAATATTAATCGAAATATTAATTTTTTAGACGGTATATAACAGGAGGCATCACAAATTATATCAATTTCGTGATTCATTTTACTTTCGTTCGACGTAATAAAACCGTTACGAGACAACCAAGAATTTTATTGTCACAGTATTGACCATCATTTATACCCCTGGTAATAAAAATCCGTCATTGACCTTTTTCGGCATTGCGGAACATGTCTTGCATGTAAAAAAAACAGACATACACACACACACACATCCAACAATGTCAGAGCTACTGTCATGCGAAAAGCAATAAAACCATAGGTGGAAAATTATTTTTCTGTTAAATAAGAAAAAACAAATTTGTTTTACATCCGCATTACAGTCTAAAAAGTGGATTAAATATACATCTTGACGTTTGCATTTATTTCGTAAAATAATGAAGAATTTTTAATATATTTTTTTGAAACGCATATCGAGACAACTGAATTTCATAAAAGGTCATGTGTGTATATATACGTACGTCACATATGATAAAATTGTTTATTTGTTTTTTCTGCGTTTATCTTATTGTTATTTTTTTTAACTTGCTCAGTATATTCTGAATCTTTGTTTTTTTCTTTCATTTCATTTTGCTGGTTTGCTAAGTCTTTTTTATACGCTAGCTTCAAATAAAACAGTAACGAAAAATTAAAAGGGTAATGCCATATATATTTCGGAGGAACGGTGGAATCTCATTTCTCCGGGAATTAAAGGTAGAAAATAACCGTTGTAAGGAAAGGCTTAAGATAAAATGAAGAATAAATTAATTTTTATTTAATTTGCTTAGAGAGCAAAAATATATATAGCCCGAGTGTAAATGTATACATTTAATTTTAGCTATATAAAAATTGTAATTTAAATAAATAAAAAGTCGCTGTATAACGATAATTTCTAAAGCTTTATATTTATTCGTGTAGCATCGATTATTCCTTGTGCTTCTTCAGCATTACGTAAATATGTCGTGGAAAAGAAGGTTACCTTTTATCTCTTCAGATTCTTGTGTCAATTAGAAACTTGGTCAATTCACGGCTCTCCGATTTTCAATACAAAATTAAGAAGATTTTTTTACTTTACCTCACAGGGACATCGCGTAAAAGAGAAATGCTCGCTCTTTATACTATTTCAGAATGTTTACAAAAAAAATTTTTAACAAAAGAACGTACAAGATACGCGCTTGCTTATCGCTCCAGATATTTTTCCTGAATATAAAAATTTTTTTGTTCATTAAAAAAAAAGTGATAAAAAAAGATATCGATCTTCAAGAGCCTATTTATTTGTCAAACACACGCACATCAATTATAGGCGTTTCGATAGAGAGATTCGCTCAAATGTCTTAAAAAATATTATTTCGAAAAATTTCGATAATAAAAGTTTACGTTGAATGCCAGCAAAATATCCGTTTATTTATGTTGATGATAATTAAAAAATTCATAACATCGTTTTAAAAAAACGTTGTTTTTAAAATCTCACGGCATACATTTTGGCTCGTAAATTTAGCATAAAAATGGATTTTTATTTACCTTGTAAATTCGTTGATGGTATCGGCTGATTGAACGTAAATCTTTTATAGATCCAGAGTAAGATATAAAAATTGAAATTCCAAGTTTCGTGAATGTTTATTTTCCGTTATTTATTATTAGTAATTTTTTTTAATAAATACTTTATAAGACTTACAATGAAATTTTGGCGAGACTACGCGGTGATACGATAAAAGTTGCAACGAACCTCGTGAAAGCGTTAAATTTTTAAGTGGTGTAACCCCGATTGCTTTCAGCCTATACACGAATGATTCAAAATTAAATTTCGGCGGATATGAAAGAGAGCCGAGTAAAAATACACCTTACACATCAATCTGCGCAAATCATTTTGAAAACAATTTAATCGTCACTTTTCCACGGTGACTAAGCTATAATCACGTATACAGATATATACCTTGTATATACCTTTTCGAACGCTTAGGCGTATATATACAAAAGTTTGCCCGCATTCAACCGATCAACCTAGACCATTTAAATCGAAAAATAAAAAAGGAGCCCCGAGGCCGCAAGATTGAACGACAAAGAACCAAGTGACGAACGGGAAAAATCGCTTGGGAGGGTAGATCGCGCGCGTCACTGGCTCGCTACGCTCGCAAAATTAAGAGTCATTCGTACGCCAAACGTTGCGAAAAAGGTAGTCAACAAATACAGAATTCTCTCCCATCCTTTTGAATTCTCTCGTCAAATCAAAAGAATTTCACGTGTTTCGATCACGAATTTGTATTTATTTCCTTTTCACGTATATATACATATACAAATATATACATATACACGCACATACTGTGTACTACATGTATATATGCATATATAGGTATATATACACATTTTATTTCTACCTTAGTAGAAATTTACCATTTAATAAGGTTAAATAAAACTCTTATTTTGCCATTAATTGGACATTTATTGAATTTACTACATGTTTTATCTAATTTTAAGTTTTAATTAAAAATCTCATAATTTCATGTGGAAGATATGTATGTACATATGACATTCGAACGCACATATATGGATACGGCTATGTAATATTCATCGACGTGAATCAAACGAATTACGTCAAGAATTTAATTAAATGCTAAATTATCGATACATATTCATTATCCTTTTCCTATATGAATCTGGATATATGCATAAATATATGTATAGATATATATATATATACATGTAAACGGTTAGATTGTTTAACAGCTGTTGACTAGACGCTTGGTTTTACTACAGATTACTCGAGTAAACTAAAGTTTACTCGCACGCTAATTTATTTTGCATATACCAACGTGAATGACATTAATTTATTTAATTTACCTTTAAATTTCATTTGTGTAATCTACTTTACGTTAAACTGCGGAAACAAATAATCTATTTCAATTAATTATTATGTCTTTCACATTTATAAGTATATACATATATATATATATATATATATATACGCGATATTTTAGTAAATGTTTGTCTCCTTATTATATAAATATGCGTCAATTTTAAAGTTATTAGGGATAATTTGACATTACGTCTAAGAAGTAGGTGTCAACACCAATAATCGATAATTCAAATATCCCGCGTTCGAAATACTTGAAATTTAATTATAATATAATATATATATATATATATGGGTGGTTCTCTGTGACATCGAAGATGAAAAAAATAAATATTGCTATAACTGTGGGAATATGTTTTAGAAGTATCCAGTTTTTCTCCTGAATTTTTTCAGATTTTTTCTGGGCCATTATTTTAAGTTACAGAGAGTCAAAGTTGACATTTTAGCACTTTTTTGCATTATATGCCCATATTATTCATGAATTTTTAGCTCCCAGGGGATGCATTTTTCACTAAAAACATAACTGAAACTTTTTTTGTAAAATTTTCCGAACTTTTCATTAAAAATACTTTTAAAGACATAAATGTATGCTGTCACACTCTTGTAAGCCATTTAAACCTTAAATAGTGAAAATCAGCAATTCTGCTCCGGACTCTGGTAACCTAATACTGTCTAAAAGATGTCTTTTTATAGTCAGTAACTGCCTAAAAATTTCCAGAGTGGGTCTAAATCATTAAGATCACTTATGGTCAAAATATCCGGGAAAAGTGCCCGAAATATTAATAGAAATGTATATTTGTTGCCTTATAACGATGAATCTAGTAGCATGATCATTGCAAAAAAATTTATGCACTTACCTTGGAATGGTAGAAAAGTATCTCCACTTGTTTCAGTATCCATCTAATCCCTGTAAGCTGCTAAAAATACAAATATTATTATACAAATGTAAAAAATTAATTTTTAAACATTTATAATGCTGGATTTTTAGTTTTACATCCCTTACAAGAATTATAATACTAATCTGAAGGATTACTATAAAAGTATCAACATTATTATTATTATTATTCAGCAATACATTGTTTAGATTTCACAAACTTGTCACTGTCGCGTTATCATATTATTCATTATAATTATATATCCGATTTATTTATTTACCTTGTAAATTCGTTGATGGTATCGGCTGATTGAACGTAAATCTTTTATAGATCCAGAGTAAGATATAAAAATTGAAATTCCAAGTTTCGTGAATGTTTATTTTCCGTTATTTATTATTAGTAATTTTTTTTAATAAATACTTTATAAGACTTACAATGAAATTTTGGCGAGACTACGCGGTGATACGATAAAAGTTGCAACGAACCTCGTGAAAGCGTTAAATTTTTAAGTGGTGTAACCCCGATTGCTTTCAGCCTATACACGAATGATTCAAAATTAAATTTCGGCGGATATGAAAGAGAGCCGAGTAAAAATACACCTTACACATCAATCTGCGCAATCATTTTGAAAACAATTTAATCGTCACTTTTCCACGGTGACTAAGCTATAATCACGTATACAGATATATACCTTTGTATATACCTTTTCGAACGCTTAGGCGTATATATACAAAAGTTTGCCCGCATTCAACCGATCAACCTAGACCATTTAAATCGAAAAATAAAAAAGGAGCCCCGAGGCCGCAAGATTGAACGACAAAGAACCAAGTGACGAACGGGAAAAATCGCTTGGGAGGGTAGATCGCGCGCGTCACTGGCTCGCTACGCTCGCAAAATTAAGAGTCATTCGTACGCCAAACGTTGCGAAAAAGGTAGTCAACAAATACAGAATTCTCTCCCATCCTTTTGAATTCTCTCGTCAAATCAAAAGAATTTCACGTGTTTCGATCACGAATTTGTATTTATTTCCTTTTCACGTATATATACATATACAAATATACATATACACGCACATACTGTGTACTACATGTATATGCATATATAGGTATATATACACATTTTATTTCTACCTTAGTAGAAATTTACCATTTAATAAGGTTAAATAAAACTCTTATTTTGCCATTAATTGGACATTTATTGAATTTACTATATGTTTTATCTAATTTTAAGTTTTAATTAAAAATCTCATAATTTCATGTGGAAGATATGTATATACATATGACATTCGAACGCACATATATGGATACGGCTATGTAATATTCATCGACGTGAATCAAACGAATTACGTCAAGAATTTAATTAAATGCTAAATTATTGATACATATTCATTATCCTTTTCCTATATGAATCTGGATATATGCATAAATATATGTATAGATATATATATATACATGTAAACGGTTAGATTGTTTAACAGCTGTTGACTAGACGCTTGGTTTTACTACAGATTACTCGAGTAAACTAAAGTTTACTCGCACGCTAATTTATTTTGCATATACCAACGTGAATGACATTAATTTATCTAATTTACCTTTAAATTTCATTTGTGTAATCTACTTTACGTTAAACTGCGGAAACAAATAATCTATTTCAATTAATTATTATGTCTTTCACATTTATAAGTATATATATATATATATATATATATACGCGATATTTTAGTAAAAGTTTGTCTCCTTATTATATAAATATGCGTCAATTTTAAAGTTGTTAGGGATAATTTGACATTACGTCTAAGAAGTAGGTGTCAACACCAATAATCGATAACTCAAATATCCTGCGTTCGAAATACTTGAAATTTAATTATAATATAATATATATATATATATATATATGCACCATGTATACAGATACACACATATACATATATACAGCCATGTTGAATTTTTTGATTTTTGCAGTTATTATTTTAACAGAATAAAGTGTATATGTTTTACCCTATTAGTTATGCTTCTAGGCGGTTTGGTACACACAAAGTACATGTAATTAGAAGTATCTATAATTTTTTTCAGTAATGCCGAACTATGCCGAACAATGTCAAAAATCAAAATATATATTTTTTAGTGACTTAAGATCAGTAAAAGTGCAATAATATTCGATTAATGGTTATAATTAAAATTTCATTGAAATGTTCAAGTAATTTCCAATCTTAAAGTTATGTATCATTTTTTTTGTAGGATGCATATATTTTGAGTTATAAAGTCATGAAAATTGGTCATATAAGTGCAGAACAGCACAATATGTGTTATTTAGTTATTAATAACTTAGTTATTAATAACATATTCTAGCATCAAAAAGAAGTTGTTTAGCAGAATATCAATATATTTCATATATAATTTATTGCTCTATATAAATTTAATTTAAGGGAGTTCTATCAGAACTCAGTTAGTCAAAGCATTGAGTGGTCGCATTGGACTAGAGTCAATGTCACTCTTTCTTTCTCTCACTCATCGAATATTATTACCTCTCTCTTACCATTTTAGTTTATGTCGTCTGCTAATGTATACAAAAACTATTTTTTTTCTTGTTTATAACTACTGATCGAGTATTTTTAACATTGGAAAATGTTCTCCTATTATTTTTCTAACGTTGAAAAAAGTTTTAATGGAATCTGAATGTTAAAATTTTTTATATCTTGAAAATAGATTGGGTTCCCATAAGACTGCGTGTTAAAATTAGCTACGTGTTTTAATTATTTTCTCGGCTTTGAGGCACTGAACGCTTATGAAAATTTAACTGAAGCATTTTTATATAATTATTAATCTCTGTATAAATTTTCATTACAATCTCTATGTTAACTCTTTGACCGATAGAACTCCCTTAATTGGTTGCCAGAGTTTTTCAATTGATTCAATGAGTTATTTAAGATAATTCCTTGGTATTCGTAAAAAGAAGACATATACACAAAAATTTCATATTGTTTAAAAGGTAAACTATTTTCTAAAAGATGTCTTTTTATAGTCAGTAACTGCCTAAAAATTTCCAGAGTGGGTCTAAATCATTAAGATCACTTATGGTCAAAATATCCGGGAAAAGTGCCCGAAATATTAATAGAAATGTATATTTGTTGCCTTATAACGATGAATCTAGTAGCATGATCATTGCAAAAAAATTTATGCACTTACCTTGGAATGGTAGAAAAGTATCTCCACTTGTTTCAGTATCCATCTAATCCCCTGTAAGCTGCTAAAAATACAAATATTATTATACAAATGTAAAAAATTAATTTTTAAACATTTATAATGCTGGATTTTTAGTTTTACATCCCTTACAAGAATTATAATACTAATCTGAAGGATTACTATAAAAGTATCAACATTATTATTATTATTATTCAGCAATACATTGTTTAGATTTCACAAACTTGTCACTGTCGCGTTATCATATTATTCATTATAATTATATATCCGATTTATTTATATATCTTTTGTATTAAATACGTATATTCAGTTATTGTAATAATGATGTTTATATATTTATAGTAATCCTTCAGATTAGTATTATAATTTTTGTAAGGGATGTAATACTAAAAATTCAGCATTATAAATGTTTAAAAATTAATTTTTTACATTTGTATAATAATATTTGTATTTTTAGCAGCTTACAGGGGATTAAATGGATACTGAAACAAGTGAAGATACTTTTCTACCACTCCAAGGTAAGTGCACAAATTTTTTTGCAATGATCATGCTACTAGATTCATCGTTATAAGGCAACAAATATACATTTCTTTTAATATTTCGGGCACTTTTCCCGGATATTTTGACCATAAGTGATCTTAATGATTTAGACCCACTCTGGAAATTTTTAGGCAGTTTCTGACTACAAAAAGACATCTTTTAGACAGTATTAGGTTACCAGAGTCCGGAGCAGAATTGCTGATATTCACTATTTAAGGTTTAAATGGCTTACAAGAGTGTGACAGCATACAATTATGTCTTTAAAAGTATTTTTAATGAAAAGTTCGGAAAATTTTACAAAAAAAGTCATAGTTATGTTTTTAGTGAAAAATGCATTCCCTGGGAGCTAAAAATTCATGAAAATGGGCATATAATGCAAAAAAGTGCTAAAATGTCAACTTTGACTCTCTGTAACTTAAAATAATGGCCCAGAAAAAATCTGAAAAAATTCAGGAGAACTACTGGATACCTCTAAAACATATTCCCACAGTTATAGCAATATTTATTTTTTTCATTTTCGATGTCACAGAGAACCACCCATATATATATATGCGTCATGTATACAGATCCACACATATACATATATAGAGCCATGTTGAATTTTTTGATTTTTGCAGTTATTGTTTTAACAGAATAAAGTGTATATCTTTTACCCTATTAGTTATGCTTGTAGGCGGTTTGGTACACACAAAGTACATGTAATTAGAAGTATCTATAATTTTTTTCAGTAATGCCGAACTATGCCGAACAATGTCAAAAATCAAAATATATAATTTTTTAGTGACTTAAGATCAGTAAAAGTGCAATAATATTCGATTAATGGTTATAATTAAAATTTCATTGAAATGTTCAAGTAATTTCCAATCTTAAAGTTATGTATCATTTTTTTTTGTAGGATGCATATATTTTGAGTTATAAAGTCATGAAAATTGGTCATATAAGTGCAGAACAGCACAATATGTGTTATTTAGTTATTAATAACTTAGTTATTAATAACATATTCTAGCATCAAAAAGAAGTTGTTTAGCAGAATATCAATATATTTCATATATAATTTATTGCTCTATATAAATTTAATTTAAGGGAGTTCTATCAGAACTCAGTTAGTCAAAGCATTGAGTGGTCGCATTGGACTAGAGTCAATGTCACTCTTTCTTTCTCTCACTCATCGAATATTATTACCTCTCTCTTACCATTTTAGTTTATGTCGTCTGCTAATGTACAAAAACTATTTTTTTTCTTGTTTATAACTACTGATCGAGTATTTTTAACATTGGAAAATGTTCTCCTATTATTTTTCTAACGTTGAAAAAAGTTTTAATGGAATCTGAATGTTAAAATTTTTTATATCTTGAAAATAGATTGGGTTCCCATAAGACTGCGTGTTAAAATTAGCTACGTGTTTTAATTATTTTCTCGGCTTTGAGGCACTGAACGCTTATGAAAATTTAACTGAAGCATTTTTATATAATTATTAATCTCTGTATAAATTTTCATTACAATCTCTATGTTAACTCTTTGACCGATAGAACTCCCTTAATTGGTTGCCAGAGTTTTTCAATTGATTCAATGAGTTATTTAAGATAATTCCTTGGTATTCGTAAAAAGAAGACATATACACAAAAATTTCATATTGTTTAAAAGGTAAACTATTTTCTAAAATTTGTCTTTATATAGTATAGATAATTTTTATGTTAGTTAATGGAAGTAATATTGCATTTTTTTCATCGGTTAAAATATGGAAAATTAAAAAAATTATAAAAATAGGCATAGATAGATAAAATTCTAATAGTTGAAACAAGCAAAAACATGTATCAAACCGTTCTTTTCGAAAAGTTATTTATCATCTAATCTGAAATTTAATTAATTTTTAACCTCTGCTTGCTAGACACATTCAAATTGTGGCACCGTCGCGGTCGCGTGTAACGATTAATCGCAAATTTAATTGTTTCAAATATTTATTTTAATTTATTTTAACTTACAAAACAGGCTAAAAAAATTTTAGTTTTATAATCACTGCATTGACTAACGATTCCTTAGAGAACTATTTTTATCATAATATCAATTTTTTAATTTTAATTAATTATGCCCATATTAAATAATTTGGTTTGAAAATCAGATAGTATATTTTATAGATTAGAATATTTTGAAACAATATAATGAATTAATGTGTATACTGAATTAGAAAAGAAAGTGATAGATTTCTTGTTCGATTAAATGTTTTACATCGTCCTAGAACGTGGTTTAAGCTGAATTAAACACTCGGGTTTTCTGTGTGGTCTTTACAATCGAACAGAATGTTTCGATACACCGACCGTTTCAAAGATTTTCCTAAAAAAGCACTTATCTCTCAAGTTTTCTTTTGTGGAAAAATAATAAAAAGAATAATAATTCTAAGAATAAATAGGTTAATAAAATAAAATATTTCTTTAAATAAAGTTAATTGCGGTAATTTGTGTATTTAAGAAAAGAGGAATAATTATTATAAAAAAAAAACATTATAAAACGAAAAAATTGAAATCCAACGTGAAGTAATCGAAGTCGACAACAACAAGAAAAGAATGAAAGCTTATTTAAAAGTAGGCTAAAAGAACTAAACGCGTAAATTTCCTTCCGTTTGACCTATACGTGAAGAGAAGCTTCGTACATATACCTACAACAAAAAGCGGAACGAATCGATTTTTCAGAGTAGACGACTCGGGCCACGTCTTAAATACGGTGGAAGTTAATTTGCATATAACCCACTCCTAGACGAATTAACACCCGTTCGAACCTATATATGCAACGATCCGATAAGAAATTTTATTGTTGGCGACTCTTCCTGCGAAATACAGGTTAATGATCTTTCAACGACGCGTCCTTTTTAAAGATGTTCGATGAAATTTTTCCCCTCTTTTATACAAGGTTGATGCCTCGACGAGTTTGATGGATGCTGCGGAAATTTATTACTGATTTTAAAAATCGAGGGAAATTTTCCTTTTCCTTTTTGGCTTTACGTAAAGAACAATTTTCTTTCATCAACCAGTGATGTCGTGGTAATTAATTGCAAAATTCTTACCTTTAGATTTGCAAGGAAAAAATAAATTACAACAGATTTTTAGGCAGTTATTAGTTTATTTTGGACAAATCAGCGTATTCTTAGTTATCGAATCAACTGAATATTGACTGAAAAATTAAAGTTTAAACTAAACTAAACTAATTTCAAAAATAAGTAATTTTTAAACTAATTCTCGCATGAAAATTGTATTTAGTTATTTGTACCAAAATAGAAAATTTCATTTGTTGTACTAAATTTTAAAGTTTAATATAGTTATAATATTTAATTCTGTCAGTGCGCCCATTTTGATGTATTTTCACGGTATGTTCGTATTCTCAGTTAATTTTAAGTGAAATTTACATAAAAATAAACTAATCGTTAATTATTCATATTAGACAATAATAACTAATTTTTAGCTATTTGAATTATATCTAATTTCAAGCATCTCGACTAAAAAGGTTAGTTAAACTTCTGGCAAGGGCATATCATAAAATATGTGATTAAATTGAAATTGCCAAATATTTGAATTAAACCATTAAAGTAATCGTAATAAAGCGAAATTTACATTTATATATATATGTATATAAATAAATATATGTGTGCGTTTGCGTGTCTGTATATAATAATGAATAATGAATGTAATTCAAAGCAGTGCGCAGGTTAATTTTGTTAGTAAATATATAATTAATTTAAAAATAAGGAAATGAATTTTATTAATCAAAATTGTAATTAAATAAACTTGTTATTTCAGCCAAAGACGAAAAATTAAGTTCCAGATCAGCAAGCCAAAGAAGCAGTCAAAATGTGTCCTTACGAAAAACGAGTGGGGTAAGCAACACCCTTAATTAATATATTTCTTACAATTAGTTAATATTTCGATTGCAATATTAAAAACCATAAAGACCATTGGTACGATGCAAATTGCTTTAATCAAATATATACTGCGTAATATATCGCACGTGTCGAGTCTTATCTTAGGCGCACGACGCACTACATAAAAAGTAAAGCACACACACAAACAGGCAAGAATTACGTAATCATCCCCTTGGTATCTGAAACAAAAAAGGGTACTCTTATATATCCAAAAACATCCTCGTCATTCTCCACCCACGAGCTAAATATAGAACGATGTAAGAGTAAGGTATATAGTGGTAGGTGGGGTGGGAAGGGAGGAGGAGAAGGGTTGGCTCGCCATAAAACCTAAGAAGAGAAACACGCGATCGAGGCGCGAAACGTATTAGAAGAACTGTTGGGATCAAATATAGAAGAAGTGTTAATATTTGCTGTATTTATAATTATACATTGATATACAATTAACATTGTACAGTTTTTTCAAATTTTTAACTACAATTTTATTTCGTGAATAATAATTATTAAACTGTAGTTACAAAAATATATAGCAAAACTTGATAAAATAATATTTGTTTCATACAATATTTGATAATCAATTCACAATAAAACACATTGGTGCATGTACGGTAGGATGACATATTGTTACGAGTTTTTAAAAATAGTAGTAATATGACGTTCATTTGCACACCGTACACTCGCGTTTAACTATAATTTTTAAACGATAACGAGAGTGGGCCATTTTCTTAATGGAACCGTTCAAAGACCTTGACCTTCCTATATATATCCACGTTGGTCGGAAACTGCGTGGGCATGAATTTGAAAAATTTGTTGCGAAAATGAGTAATTTATCATTAAATGAGTTTTCTCTCGGATACTAAAATTTATTATTATATTTTGGTATTTAGTTGAACAATGAGAAATAAGGGTGGATGATATCTGACGAATTATACCTTTCAACGAGCACTTCTTACGGGTACAATATTTATTTTAATAATAATATGTATATGTTAATGATAGTGCCTATCCTGAAAGTAGTCGATTTTTATTTTATTTATTCGTTACAATGAAAGTTCATGTTTTATACTCAACATTGTCAAGGGATATGCATAAAATTTTGCTATATGAATATTTTTTATATGAGTATTTTTTCTAATTATATACAAATATTCAATTTGGATGAACAAATCTGTAAATTATTAAATTTACGTAAAATTCAAATTTTTTTGAATATAAACTTTTCTATATTAAAAACAGTGAATTATATTGCATAAGTTTATATTGCATACTCCCAGACACAATATGCTAACGCGTTAATAAAAAAAATTATTAATGCCTTGGATAATGCAATATATTTTATGTATAAGATAATAATTCAGGGAAACTTGTATTTACCATTTTTTTTACATTATAGTTTCTTTTCAGATCTCGAATATTACAAATTTTTGTTGTACAAAAATTCTTACGATGATAATGTATTGTTATTTTAATCCACATTAAATTCATTCGTTAAAATGCCAAGACTTTTTTTGATTGAACATTATTATACAAATTCTAATTTGCGACTTCTTTCTTCGTTTTCTTTTTTTATTCTTTTTATTATCAGAAGCGAATTTATTGTATTGTCAATACGATTAAAATAAATCATTATTTCGAAATAGAAAAATTTTCTTTTTACTCAAAATTCAAATTTATACAGTAATCCAAATCTTATCGTTAAATATATATAAGATCATAAAATAATACTGTCATTTACATTCGATTATATTAATTTTAACGACTCAAAAAATAGTTAACCATATCGTAGATAATAAGTAAAGTATTATCAATATTCAGCTTCTATCCGCGTTTAAATAAATAAATCGTTGCAAAACAAACGCGTACATCATAATTCACATTGACACGTACATATTCCCACATGCATAAATGGATGAATTTGCGACTGGCCGTTAGCATTTTTAAAAATGTGTATTTCTGTAAATCTTGAAATATATTGGTAAATAACAAAATCAAAAATAGCAGTTACGATCGTTTGGTAATGCACTCAACTGCGAGTTGCAATATGAATAACAAAGGATATAAATAACTAAATTAAATATTGCAACAAATTAGTAGGTAAAATTACACACACAAAATTATAAACCACAAATGGATTTATTTATTATCAACCCTCAATTATCGACAATTTACTATAATGAAAGGCAAAATTACAAATCAAAATTTTCTAATTATAGACAAATATTCATTTGGATGAACAAATCTGTAAATTATTAATTTACGTAAAATTCAAATTTTTTGATATAAACTTTCTATATTAAAACAGTGAATTATATTGCATAGTTTATATTGCATACTCCCAGACACAATATGCTAACGCGTTAATAAAAAAAATTATTAATGCCTTGGATAATGCAATATATTTTATGTATAAGATAATAATTCAGGGAAACTTGTATTTACCATTTTTTTTACATTATAGTTTCTTTTCAGATCTCGAATATTACACATTTTTGTTGTACAAAAATTCTTACGATGATAATGTATTGTTATTTTAATCCACATTAAATTCATTCGTTAAAATGCCAAGACTTTTTTTGATTGAACATTATTATACAAATTCTAATTTGCGACTTCTTTCTTCGTTTTCTTTTTTTATTCTTTTTATTATTAGAAGCGAATTTATTGTATTGTCAATACGATTAAAATAAATCATTATTTCGAAATAGAAAAAGTTTTCTTTTACTCAAAATTCAAATTTATACAGTAATCCAAATCTTATCGTTAAATATATATAAGATCATAAAATAATACTGTCATTTACATTCGATTATATTAATTTTAACGACTCAAAAAATAGTTAACCATATCGTAGATAATAAGTAAAGTATTAGATTATCAATATTCAGCTTCTATCCGCGTTTAAATAAATAAATCGTTGCAAAACAAACGCGTACATCATAATTCACATTGACACGTACATATTCCCACATGCATAAATGGATGAATTTGCGACTGGCCGTTAGCATTTTTAAAAATGTGTATTTCTGTAAATCTTGAAATATATTGGTAAATAACAAAATCAAAAATAGCAGTTACGATCGTTTGGTAATGCACTCAACTGCGAGTTGCAATATGAATAACAAAGGATATAAATAACTAAATTAAATATTGCAACAAATTAGTAGGTAAAATTACACACACAAAATTATAAACCACAAATTCGTAATTAATCAAGAATGAAAATGTAATTACGGTGAGTTAATTAACTTTTAACTGCGTATTAGCACACTTACTTATAATACATTGGAAATTTTGTACTGTTATATATACATATAGATATTTAACACGTAGAGGGATTAACAAGTAAACCGCGTAAAATTATTTGCAACGTTGTTTAATCCCGCAAACATAAATTGATCTATAAACTATTACATATACTAGCATTGTATTTAAAGAAACTTGAATAAATAATCACATCGCCTTGTGTACTAGGTTGTATACGCCACTCGATTTTAAAATTATTGTTATTATTATGTATAATACGAAGTTAACTGGATTTAAAAGTGAAAATTATACCGAGCGGCGTGGACGTAATTTATCATTTACGCGACACGTTGCACGCATATACGATGTATATATATATGTACGTATACGATTGTAATGCACCGATATTATGTAATAAATATTCAACTCGCTATTAATCACGCGGAAATGAATTAGTTCGTTAAGTTATATATCATTTACATTCGTTAGGAAGGAACGTGAACTACCAAAAGTTTTAAAAATGAACCGGAAAATTTTCCGGCGAGGGGGCATATTAAGGTACACTTTTAAAAGTTGGATGGAAATTCGAGAATCTGACCTCAAAGGAGGAGAGAGAGAGTTAGATAGATGCAGAGTCCGTGAAAAATGAGACGAGCTCTCGAGATTCGTTATCGCCGGCACGTGAGATACCGGATTAGCTTAGCTCCCGCGGAAGTTAGTTCGGTCCGAGACCCGATAAACTTTATCCTATATCGCCCTTCTGTATTTTGGAAACCGGCGTTTGCGGTTTTAAATGACTTTTCACACTTTTTCTTTTCCTCTCTCTCTCTCTTTTTCTTCGGAGCATCGGCATAATACGAACTTTATATATTTTTTCAGTTTTATTTTATTTGAAGGAGATTTTTTCGTCGATGTTAATGAACAAACCATTTAATTACGTATGTGACGTTTCGATGGATATATCCTATCATTATATGTCAGGATCTGCTTTTATTTATGATACATGGTTTTTTTTTAATTATACATCTTTCGTGTATGCGTAATTAACTATACCTAAAAAAAATATACTTATACTATTTTCGTCATGTACAAGCGATTTTGCTTCATAATAGCTACCTCTGATGCGTCGCTCTACAATTAATTTTTTTTACACGTCGTGAGAAAAGCAATACCATTAATTTGATCAAATTGAAAATCTATGATTATTCCCAGTTTACACTGACAGGTGTATATATTCTCAATTTTTAACGGTAATAATTGAACCATTCGACACAATTAATCGAATCGTAATCAGATTGATCGATCTTCGGTATATCCATTATTCACGTCCATCGTAATATTACGACGTTTCGCATTGGCATATTTACGTATTTTTTTGTATTTCTTACTTTACTTAGCTATGCGAACAGCATCAGTGCTTCGAGCATTTACTGGATTATTATAAACCCGGGATTATTTCGTATCGGTTATTTTATTATTTTTAATTTTGAAAGTAGTTTACGAAATATATAAAGGTTATTTTATATTATTATTAGATCCTCGCTTAATCTACCGGAGTTTAAACTTGGTGAAAAAACAGTTAATCCGATATGTAGAAAAAAATAAATCAAAGATTAAGAGGAAGTACTGCTTGTGCAATTTGTAAAAGTTTGTACATTTATATGTAAAAATTATTTGAACCTAATATTTTATATAAATAAATTTTTATAAACAATTATAAGAAAAATCGTGTTCACCACCTATTATGCGGTTCAGGATATAATGAAAAAGTACGATGGCATACTTACATCGATGTAAAGTGCAAGATAAACCGGTGTAATTGAAAAAGAAGTGCATAGAATTTTTTCTTAACCAAGCTACGTAATTATCACTTAATAACACTAATACGGATTCTGACGATAATCTCACCTTGCCGAAGGGAGTGTTTTACCTAAAGTATAACTCGACCTAACTTCACAGTTTAATATTTTGGTCCAAATAATACTACAAGAAATCTAGTTAAAAGTTACTCGAACGTTTATTTAAAAAGCTTTCAATTCACCTTAATTAAAACCTATATTTAAGAATTTTTATTCACTTAATAAAAATAAAAATTAAAACATAAAAGGTTTACTTTAAAGATATCGACACTTGACCAGGACATTTATACTAAATTTTTTTAAAGAGCTTTCGATTAGTTTTACTTAAATTTTATCTAGCATCATTTTACGAAGTTACGGAAGCTTTATGCAAGCAAACATTTATAAACATTTATAATATTATACATTTCTATTTTAGTGTCTCAAGCTTTTGACCAGTAGTATTTTATATATTAATGCTTTATTTTCAATTGAGCCACATGTTTTCGTTTTTTGACGCATTCCCGATTATTTCCCTATATGCAATTGTAAATTATACCCAACAAAAATCGATTTTCATCCTTATAGTCTAGAAATAACTTTACTTTATGGAAAATAGTTTATATTTTGTAACTAAATATTTTATTTCCATTTCTCCGATTTGATTGATTCATTTCCTCAATTTATTACTCCGGGTATTTTCTTAATAATTATTATTTTTGTACGTGTACTGAAATTAAGAACCAATTAAGATTTTTTGTTTACTCGACCTTTTAAATTTAAATATTTTCTCGGTATTGCGTTTTTTTACGATCCTATATACGTATAACCATTCAATCAGCTCAAATTGGTAAAAATAGTAATTTCAAGTAATAGCCGTTAAGCTCTTTCCTTATACGTGCAATTTTCTATAAATAGCCATTCTAAATTAACTTTGTTATGGGAGGAAGTTACATTTTTTTTGGGTGGAAGGAAAAAATAATGAAGTTATAAAAAAAAAATACTTGGCATAAAAAAGGTTGAGATCTAATCAATCTTTTTACGAGACATATTCTACTGTAGTAAGTAAACGCGTTCAAAGTTGTAAAACAGATTGCCCATAAAATCAACGTTTTTGGGTAATTTACGTTCCCGTAAAAATCAAATTTATACACTAAAATTTCGTTCATAAGTGTATGGGAAAATTTTTTGTCGCTCGTTAAATTAGTCTTGAGAAAAACTATGAAAAACTCGATCGCATATTAAATACTCTCGTTTGTAAACTCGATAAAAACTATATCCATTCGAAATTGACGATTATTTATATATACTCCGCTACGTATTACTAGATGAAATTAAATCGTTGTAAAATATATTATTACATTATTAAACGATATTTAAATTTAATTGTGAACTATATCAAGCGCGGAAAATCCATTATTAATTGCGTGTATGGTTCTTAAAATAATAATAACTAAAATTAATAATCCCCTTATTTTATAGATGCTGAGTCATTAAAATATCGCTGTAATAATTTTCTTATTACTCGGAGCATTATTTATTCAAATTTTGTGAACTGTGGAGAGAGAGAGAGAGAGAGAGAGAGAGAGAGAGAGTTAGATAGATGCAGAGTCCTGTGAAAAATGAGACGAGCTCTCGAGATTCGTTATCGCCGGCACGTGAGATACCGGATTAGCTTAGCTCCCGCGGAGTTAGTTCGGTCCGAGACCCGATAAACTTTATCCTATATCGCCCTTCTGTATTTTGGAAACCGGCGTTTGCGGTTTTAAATGACTTTTCACACTTTTTCTTTTCCTCTCTCTCTCTTTTTTCTTCGGAGCATCGGCATAATACGAACTTTATATATTTTTTCAGTTTTATTTTATTTGAAGGAGATTTTTTTCGTCGATGTTAATGAACAAACCATTTAATTACGCATGTGACGTTTCGATGGATATATCCTATCATTATATGTCAGGATCTGCTTTTATTTATGATACATGGTTTTTTTTTAATTATACATCTTTCGTGTATGCGTAATTAACTATACCTAAAAAAATATTGGTACTTATACTATTTCGTCATGTACAAGCGATTTTGCTTCATAATAGCTACCCTCTGATGCGTCGCTCTATAATTAATTTTTTTTACACGTCGTGAGAAAAGCAATACCATTAATTTGATCAAATTGAAAATCTATGATTATTCCCAGTTTACACTGACAGGTGTATATATTCTCAATTTTAACGGTAATAATTGAACCATTCGACACAATTAATCGAATCGTAATCAGATTGATCGATCTTCGGTATATCCATTATTCACGTCCATCGTAATATTACGACGTTTCGCATTGGCATATTTACGTATTTTTTTGTATTTTCTTACTTTACTTAGCTATGCGAACAGCATCAGTGCTTCGAGCATTTACTGGATTATTATAAACCCGGGATTATTTCGTATCGGTTATTTTTATTATTTTTAATTTTGAAAGTAGTTTACGAAATATATAAAGGTTATTTTATATTATTATTAGATCCTCGCTTAATCTACCGGAGTTTAAACTTGGTGAAAAAACAGTTAATCCGATATGTAGAAAAAAATAAATCAAAGATTAAGAGGAAGTACTGCTTGTGCAATTTGTAAAAGTTTGTACATTTATATGTAAAAATTATTTGAACCTAATATTTTTATATAAATAAATTTTTATAAACAATTATAAGAAAAATCGTGTTCACCACCTATTATGCGGTTCAGGATATAATGAAAAAGTACGATGGCATACTTACATCGATGTAAAGTGCAAGATAAACCGGTGTAATTGAAAAAGAAGTGCATAGAATTTTTTCTTAACCAAGCTACGTAATTATCACTTAATAACACTAATACGGATTCTGACGATAATCTCACCTTGCCGAAGGGAGTGTTTTACCTAAAGTATAACTCGACCTAACTTCACAGTTTAATATTTTTGGTCCAAATAATACTACAAGAAATCTGTTAAAAGTTACTCGAACGTTTATTTAAAAAGCTTTCAATTCACCTTTAATTAAAACCTATATTTAAGAATTTTTTATTCACTTAATAAAAATAAAAATTAAAACATAAAAGGTTTACTTTAAAGATATCGACACTTGACCAGGACATTTATACTAAATTTTTTTTAAAGAGCTTTCGATTAGTTTTACTTAAATTTTATCTAGCATCATTTTTACGAAGTTACGGAAGCTTTTATGCAAGCAAACATTTATAAACATTTATAATATTATACATTTCTATTTTAGTGTCTCAAGCTTTTGACCAGTAGTATTTTATATATTAATGCTTTATTTTCAAATTGAGCCACATGTTTTCGTTTTTTGACGCATTCCCGATTATTTCCCTATATGCAATTGTAAATTATACCCAACAAAAATCGATTTTCATCCTTTATAGTCTAGAAATAACTTTACTTTAATGGAAAATAGTTTATATTTTGTAACTAAATATTTTATTTCCATTTCTCCGATTTGATTGATTCATTTCCTCAATTTATTACTCCGGTTATTTTTCTTAATAATTATTATTTTTGTACGTGTACTGAAATTAAGAACCAATTATATTTTTTGTTTACTCGACTTTAAATTTAAATATTTTCTCGGTATTCGTTTTTTTACGATCCTATATACGTATAACCCATTCAATCAGCTCAAATTGGTAAAAATAGTAATTTCAAGTAATAGCCGTTAAGCTCTTTCCTTATACGTGCAATTTTCTATAAATAGCCATTCTAAATTAACTTTGTTATGGGAGGAAGTTACATTTTTTTTGGGGTGGAAGGAAAAAATATGAAAGTTATAAAAAAAAAATACTTGGCATAAAAAGGTTGAGATCTAATCAATCTTTTTACGAGACATATTCTAGTGTAGTAAGTAAACGCGTTCAAAGTTGTAAAACAGATTGCCCA
This sequence comes from Theocolax elegans, assembly GCA_026168455.1. Classification (NCBI taxonomy): domain Eukaryota; kingdom Metazoa; phylum Arthropoda; class Insecta; order Hymenoptera; family Cerocephalidae; genus Theocolax; species Theocolax elegans. Next base: position 64,399,996 of record CM047428.1, on the reverse strand, counting down.
TAAAATCAACGTTTTTGGGTAATTTACGTTCCCGTAAAAATCAAATTTATACACTATAAATTTCGTTCATAAGTGTATGGGAAAATTTTTTGTCGCTCGTTAAATTATTCTTGAGAAAAACTATGAAAAACTCGATCGCATATTAAATACTCTCGTTTGTAAACTCGATAAAAACTATATCCATTCGAAATTGACGATTATTTTATATATACTCCGCTACGTATTACTATATGAAATTAAATCGTTGTAAAATATATTATTACAATTATTAAACGATATTTAAATTTAATTGTGAACTATATCAAGCGCGAAAATCCATTTATTAATTGCGTTTATGGTTCTTAAAATAATAATAACTAAAATTAATAATCCCCTTATTTTATAGATGCTGAGTCATTAAAATATCGCTGTAATAATTTTCTTATTACTCGGAGCATTATTTTATTCAAATTTTGTGAACTGTGAGAGAGAGAGAGAGAGAGAGAGAGAGAGAGAGAGAGAGAGACGAAGAATTCGGTGTAAATGTGTAACGTTTACACTGACTTGAGCATGCAATAACTCTACCATGCATAATACGATTTTTCGCGTGTCTCTGCATTAAATAGAGAAAAGATAATAGAATAGCTAACTTTCCTATGTTTTCTCTAAGATTATTTAAGTTACGATGATGCTAGAAAAACCTTAGTCTTATAAATCACAAAAATTAATTATCTTTTACGTAGAAGAATGTGTAATTAATTTACTTTGCGCTAGGTCTTTTCGACATATCATACGTCTAATTAATTGTAGTTTATACTCTATGCGTATATTAATCCCCCTGGTAGAAATCAGTTTATTTAAAATGTGTCACTTTCGTAGGAAAATGATGAGTATCTCAAAAATATTTTAATTTTACCAAAGTTCGCGTCACTTTAAAATCTAAATTTACCATTCGGTTTATTAATTTTGATCACTTATTGTTTACGATTCTGACACAATTTCTCTAAAGATGAGTGGTTAATTCGTTTGTCGATCTGAAGTAGACCAAACACTTGAAAAGATGACAAATCCAAATTATCTTTTTGTTTTAACACGATATTTCGTTAATTTCGTATACCGACCATATACACAATATATTAAATATATTACAATAAAAATTATGGTTATATTAACAAAAATACAACATATAGTTTACTTCAATTTATATCGTTATTTCTGTTGTCAAATATTAATTTAAATGTGATAGTACAACTGGACAGTCAAGGTGCTCGAGTTGCATAATCGATTGAGTGAACATACGAAATATTTGTATAAATATTGTTTATGTTCAAAATCATTGTCTATGAATAATTTAATTATAGTTTTCCATTATATATATAAAACATATGTATCGTACAAAATATGTAGCATGTGTAACATTTTTTTAAATAAATATTAATCCGCACTGACTTAAAATTTTTTTTTAATTTCGTTATTTCTTATTGAAATAATTTTAGAACTTCTATTTGGAACGAAGAAATCGCGTCCTAGGAACTTAAACTTTATAATCTATTCGTTGTAATTATGAAAATAATGATGGAAACATCCAAAATGACGGCTTAATCCGTCTCATGTCAAAACGGCATAAATTTCTGTATTTATTCAATCGCTTGATTTTATTAAATCAATTAACAAACATTTTCCAAAATATGTACCCTAACGTAATTCTTCTGCTTTTTCCGAATCTGATGACACAGTTTATAAGTAAAAGCAGAAAAACGAGAAAAAGTGTCAATTTTTGAAGATTTTTTTTCAAATAATCGTAAATTTCAGCAAGATACCATTAACGTAAGGGGATGAAGGGCATAATCGATTTACTACCAAAAAGTACCCATAGTGAAAGACTTATAAATGATAATTTTTCACAAAATTAACCGATTTATACCAAATTTGGTACGTGAAAGTATTCGAAGTCGCTGATCACTAATGTGAACTCAGTTTTGTGAAAATCTAACATGGCGGATCCAATATGACGGACGAAATTCCAAACTTTAACTAATTCGCACAAAATTTGGTATGCAAGGGTTTTCAATATCGCTTATGACGAATATTAATTTAAATGTGATAGTACAACTGGACAGTCAAGGTGCTCGAGTTGCATAATCGATTGAGTGAACATACGAAATATTTGTATAAATATTGTTTATGTTCAAAATCATTGTCTATGAATAATTTAATTATAGTTTTCCATTATATATAAAACATATGTATCGTACAAAATATGTAGCATGTGTAACATTTTTTTAAATAAATATTAATCCGCACTGACTTAAAATTTTTTTTTAATTTCGTTATTTCTTATTGAAATAATTTTAGAACTTCTATTTGGAACGAAGAAATCGCGTCCTAGGAACTTAAACTTTATAATCTATTCGTTGTAATTATGAAAATAATGATGGAAACATCCAAAATGACGGCTTAATCCGTCTCATGTCAAAACGGCATAAATTTCTGTATTTATTCAATCGCTTGATTTTATTAAATCAATTAACAAACATTTTCCAAAATATGTACCCTAACGTAATTCTTCTGCTTTTTCCGAATCTGATGACACAGTTTATAACTAAAAGCAGAAAAACGAGAAAAAGTGTCAATTTTTGAAGATTTTTTTTCAAATAATCGTAAATTTCAGCAAGATGCCATTAACGTAAGGGGATGATTCTGTGGATCTGGTGGCATAATCGATTTTACTACCAAAAAGTACCCATAGTGAAAGACTTATAAAATGATAATTTTCACAAAATTAACCGATTTATACCAAATTTGGTACGTGAAAGTATTCGAAGTCGCTGATCACTAATGTGAACTCAGTTTTGTGAAATTCTAACATGGCGGATCCAATATGACGGACGAAATTTCCAAACTTTAACTAATTCGCACAAAATTTGGTATGCAAGGGTTTTCAATATCGCTTATGACGAATATGAAATTATTGTAGTGAAAATCCAACATGGCGGATCCAGTATGGCTGATACTATTGGGAAAATTTTAATTTGTTCAAACTGAAAACTAGTTATTTGTTTTTAGTGCTGCCGATTATGAATTTGATACAAGATTTTGTTTATTGTAGAAAGTAAATTTAATATAGTTTGTGTAGCTGTGTATGTAATATAGCTATGTATTTTTATTTGAATTCTAAACACTATAATTTGTTCGAATCTAGTTTTGCAATTTGAATATCATAATTTGAAAAAATAAGTATATTACATTCAATATAATAAACAATATTTTTTTCATCAATTATAATTGAATTTTATATCGTCTGTCTATTGCATACAATTGATGTGTTACCCAACTCTTACCAGCGTGGAAGTCGATGATTAAAGAGTCATTTTTTTTATTTTTAGGCACGATCGTTACACGGAAGTGCCTTATATTTTCATCATCGCAAAATATGTGATACCTCAAAAAAGTATATATTTTGACATAAAAATAAAATTTATGCAACTTAGAACCCATCCAAACCTCTCCCTAAAATGTATGTATGGATGTGTGTATGTATGAAATCCTGTGACCAAAATAACTCTGCTAGTTTTTAATCGATTGAGCTGAACAGCTTTACAGGGTATATTTGTTATAATTATAGAACTCTGTGGTCCTATTTTCAGATGTATCGCTCATAAATTGTGGAAGCTATGGAGCGTTTTACAATTTCGTAAAATTGGTTTATGCATATTATCTCCAAAAATACTGTTCTTACGTACATAATGAATTTAGACAACATTTTCGTCTTAAAATTATAAAACTTTTTCCTATACAACACTTTCTGATTCGAGCAATATTTTTAAAGATACGTACATAAAAACAATGAAAATCATTAAAAATCTACAAAAAAGCACGTTTTTTCGTTATAAATTGAAATGTATCATTTTTATATAAAAAGTGTAAATAGACAAAATATTCGTCACAAAATTACAAAACTTTTTCCCATTGAACACTTCATGATCAAAACTGTTTTTTTGAAGATAACAATATAAAAACGATTAAAATCATTAAAAATCTACAAAAAAGCACGTTTTTCGTTATAAATTGAAATGTATCATTTTTATATCAAAAGCGTAAATGGACAAAATATTCGTCACAAAATTACAAAACTTTTTCCTTTTGTACACTTAAAGCTCAAAACAATATTTTCGAAGATAAACATAGAAAAACGGTCAAAATAATGAAAAAAGCACAAATAACACGTATTTTCGCAATAAAACGAAATGTATTGTTTTTACTGAAAAACTTTTAACGAACAAAATGTTCGTATTAAAATAATAAACCTTTTTTCTATTATACGCTTAACGCTCAAAACAATATTTTTGAAGATAAACATAGAAAATCGGTTAAAGTAATCAAAAAAATATGAAAAAACGTTAAAAAGTTGACTTCTATTGTATAATTATTGTTGATGTAATATCATTTTCTTTTATCAGTATTTGTTGTATATGTAAGTCTTTAATATCTTTCTCCGGTTCATCATTTTCGTCATCAGATAAATTGCTACCATCTTGTAAATCTGGTCCAACTATTTCAGAAATATAGTCAAGTGACGCCTTAACCGCCAATTTTTCAGTCTTTCTTGAAGTGTCAAATTTTGTACACTATTCTAAAATTAATTATATTTATGTAAAAAATGAAAAATAAATATTGAAATTATTATCATTGTTACTAAAAATGATTCCTATCTAACATTTTTGTTTTGAAGGCGTACTTTTTTGAAATTCAGGTACCCAACTAGTATGACTTCATCATTTAAATGCACTACACTTTCATACTCATCTTTAAAATATTAATTATTTATTTTGCAATTATTTTACAAAAAGTAAAAAATTATTTTCTTTTATGCTATAATAAAACCTTACATTACAAACATCGCCAAAACTATCCGACTCTCTACCATTGTTACTCTTGTATTAAAATTGACTAGTAGGTGAATTACTCCTATAATTCATAATTATCTTATATAAATTATCTTTAAAATTAATTATAATGTATTTTACAATTTAAAACATAAATAAAATGTAAAAAAATAAATATTACTTAGTTATTGACAACTTACGGCAACTTAATATATTCAAAAATAAATAAAATATAAATCTTATACAATAAATAAATTAACTATGTAATAAATAAAAATTATTAACCATCCAAAAGTAGTTATTATTCAATTATTTTCGAACACTGCCAACATTGGACAAATACTGGACAAGAGCTCTTCTGCTATTTTGTAATGCTCACTTAACTGACTTAACTTTATATTAGAATAACTAATATCATACAGTAAAACTTCATGAAAATCATATAAAAACTATGTGTATACGTAATATATATGTACATAATGTATATACATAACTTTATATACACAATAAAATAAATAAACTAACGTTATATTTATTGTCCGTTTAAATAGTGCCATCAGCGCCATCATATACACATAAGTATAATATATATCGCATTTTATGTAACCCGCGTCCCATATCCAAATTTGAATTTCAAATTTTTTTTATTTTTTTACAAAAATATTTATTTATAACAATTCTCTTTTTTTATTTATTTTTTAATACAAAAAATCGAATAAAAAAAAGAATTATAATAAAAAATTTTATTTATTAAAAAAAAACTAATATTTTTATAACAAAATTTTATATAAAAAAATAGAAAACAGTAAAAAATATTTACCACACACAAAAATAAAATTTTGAAAATACTCTAAACGTTAAACCCTGTAAATCATGTTTTCAATATGTCCAAATTATTCTAAAATTTTAAATTAAAATTTAATTAAAATTTTTAAATAAAATTAAACAAAAAACTTTGTTCTTAAACTTGAAAAATTTGGACTTGAACGTTAAATAAACATAACGAATTTATTGTGTCCGCGAATTCTAAGAATATATTGATTTTATATTACTTAAATTTATTTGTCTTTTCAAATATTATAATTACTTTTTTCTTAATTTTTCATAATTTATTTAATTAATAAAAAAAAGAAATCATTAACGTTTACATGTTATTAATAACATTGTAATTTAGTATAGAAGTTAATAATTCACTCTTCATGTACATATTTCAATTTATGACTTTGTTCACTGAGTTTTTCACTTGACAAATTCATCAATTTAAACATAAAGTACATATAGGTACCATACACTACTCTAAATATACTACCAAAGAAGGCACCCGATAACACATCTTTGGGACCTAAATTAAATTTATATAATGCTCCAGTAACCATTCCACCAGCTGCATAATAAAAAAAACAAAGCTTCATACAAATGAATTTCATCAAAAATTAACAAATTTAAAGAATATACATGAATGCTGCTCTATATCGAATAAATAAATTAATTATATTGTTTCATATAGACAAATTTAAATTGTACAATATTTTATCACATTTACTTACCTTTACTGTCCAAAATATACGTCCCATTAATAATGTTTTACCAAATATTCTTTAGAAGGAACATTAATGTAAAACAAATAAACTATATGGTTTTATATAAACATATGTAAATTATGTATATATGTATTTTTTTTACATCACGTTACCTCTTCTTTCAAAAATGTGTTTCCTATTACTTCTTTCTTGCCAAATTTTTTTTTTTAATTTTTGAGATATTTGAAGAACAACACTTTTCTCTTCAATACATTGATATTCAGAATATTAGAATAATATCTAAAATTTAACATCTATAAATAGATTTTAAATTTATTATTAGAACATATATGTATATGCAAAATAATAATTCTGGATACTATAATTACAATTCTAATTTTTATTATTATTATTTTATATAATAACAAAAACCACCAACGGTGCGAGCGCGAAGCGCCAGCTATAGCTCGCCCCCCCTAGTATGTTAATGTTAATATTATATCTGAAGTATGACAGTCCCAAGCCTGTTTAATAGCAGAGGGAAATGTGATAAAAATTTCCAAACCATTCAAATTTCTACAAAAAACAATTGTAAGACTAATTCAAGTAATTTATGCTGTTCTTTTAAGTGATGGAATCAGAAAATAGCCAGCGAAAAAGTTAGAGTTTTTTTAGAAGTTTTGATTCCTTTTTGTTAATTAATGTTTCTAATTTCTATTGTATACATTACGATCAAATTTTTTTTAATGTAAATAGGTGAAAGGCACCATCAACACATAACCATTTAGTATTATTGTAACGATCGTGCCTGGAATGTAAAACCGTATAGCTTTTACATATTTCGGCCCCACTAGTTTTTTTTACTTTTTTTATTTTTTTATATGTATTTATTTTTTATTTTTTAGAATTTTTGTTTTTTCAGCAATTGTATTTAATATTTATAATATTACGCGGTAAGTATGTATTTCCGTTTTATTTTTCAAAACCTTTTATCAAATTCATCAATGTAAATGTAATTTTCAATACAAAATTAATCAAATTTAGTATGTTTATCATCTAGCGACCGTCATATTGCATACACCATCTATGATTTTAGAACTCTGAATACAGATTCATGATCAGCGATTTCGAAAACCCTTGCATACCAAATTTTGTGCGAATCGGTTAAAGTTTAGAAGTTTCGTCCGCCATATTGAATCTGCCATGTTGAATTTCCTTTCGCTATGGGTACTTTCTGGTAGTAAAATCGATTATACCACCAGATCCACACATTTTCTACTTTTAGCCGTCATATTTAAAAGACGGCGCGAGATACGTAAACTGTGTAATCAGATTCAGAAAGAGCGAAAGAAACGTTAGGATACATATTTTGGAAAATGTTCACTAATTGATTAAATAAAAAGCAAGCGAGTGAATAAATACAAAAATGTTCAGCAATTTTTTATAGGAAAAAGAGAAACTTTTCGAAAAAATTTTGCGCAACAAAAATTTTTTAGAATCGATCAAAGAATACGGTGGAATTTTTTCAAAATGTTTTAAAATCCCAAAATTTTGAAAATTGTAAATACGTCAAAACGCTCTGAAAAAATTCTAACATTCTCTGATCATTCTAAAATATTTTGGTTCAGCAACATTTTTTCGAAAAGCCTATCAATAGTTTATAAACATTTCCTGAAGTTTTCGATGATCAAATATATAAGTTGCAGAGGAGGTACAAAAATTAAATCAAAGGTACCGACTTTAAATTCTCGTAAATAATTAAAAAAAAATAACTTCTTTTGTAGCCGATTGCGAGTTGGTATCCTTCTTCGTTGAGACCGTCAATATGTATATCTTCTTTCTCATTGATGCTAAATTAATTATTAAATTTTATATGTATTATTTCATAAATCAGTATTTTATTATAATATATTTATAGATCAATTATTTTAACGTTATCCAAATTAAAGAATGTGTAAGATATTTTAATTTTGCGATCAGATATGCTCAAAAAATTTGTACTATTTTTTTAACTGTTTTTATGTGTTTTGGTTTCGCCTTTTTCGACGAAATTTTTATAAACATATTTTATAATTGAGAAGCATCTAAAAATGGTTTCGCATCGCAAGGAATAAATTGCAAACATTCTTTACATGCTACTCTATTCTAAATTCTTATTTTACAGTTAAGCAATAAAATCAATTTTCAATATATATTTTTATTCGTAAAAAGGATTTATTTATAAATCAGTAACATTGCGACACAATGTACATTTGCAAAAAAACATTAAATATTAGTTTATGTAAAAATAAATTCATCATTTATTCGCCGTATATATTGAAATACATTTAAAATGTATATCGGGAAGTATTTTCCCGAATAATATTAAAATCGCGAAAATTATTATTGTAAACTTTTGTAACCAAACGTGAAAATACAATGTAAATGTAATTTTCAATACAAAATTAATCAAATTTAGTATGTTTATCATCTAGCGACCGTCATATTGCATACACCATCTATGATTTTAGAACTCTGAATACAGATTCATGATCAGCGATTTCGAAAACCCTTGCATACCAAATTTTGTGCGAATCGGTTAAAGTTTAGAAGTTTCGTCCGCCATATTGAATCTGCCATGTTGAATTTCCTTTCGCTATGGGTACTTTCTGGTAGTAAAATCGATTATACCACCAGATCCACACATTTTCTACTTTTAGCCGTCATATTTAAAAGACGGCGCGAGATACGTAAACTGTGTAATCAGATTCAGAAAGAGCGAAAGAAACGTTAGGATACATTTTGGAAAATGTTCACTAATTGATTAAATAAAAGCAAGCGAGTGAATAAATACAAAAATGTTCAGCAATTTTTTATAGGAAAAAGAGAAACTTTTCGAAAAAATTTTGCGCAACAAAAATTTTTTAGAATCGATCAAAGAATACGGTGGAATTTTTTCAAATGTTTTAAAATCCCAAAATTTTGAAAATTGTAAATACGTCAAAACGCTCTGAAAAAATTCTAACATTCTCTGATCATTCTAAAATATTTTGGTTCAGCAACATTTTTTCGAAAAGCCTATCAATAGTTTATAAACATTTCCTGAAGTTTTCGATGATCAAATATATAAGTTGCAGAGGAGGTACAAAAATTAAATTCAAAGGTACCGACTTTAAATTCTCGTAAATAATTAAAAAAAAATAACTTCTTTTGTAGCCGATTGCGAGTTGGTATCCTTCTTCGTTGCGACCGTCAATATGTATATCTTCTTTCTCATTGATGCTAAATTAATTATTAAATTTTATATGTATTATTTCATAAATCAGTATTTTATTATAATATATTTATAGATCAATTATTTTAACGTTATCCAAATTAAAGAATGTGTAAGATATTTTAATTTTGCGATCAGATATGCTCAAAAAATTTTTACTATTTTTTTAACTGTTTTTATGTGTTTTTGGTTTCGCCTTTTTCGACGAAATTTTTATAAACATATTTTATAATTGAGAAGCATCTAAAAATGGTTTCGCATCGCAAGGAATAAATTGCAAACATTCTTTACCTGCTACTCTATTCTAAATTCTTATTTTACAGTTAAGCAATAAAATCAATTTTCAATATATATTTTTATTCGTAAAAAGGATTTATTTATAAATATCAGTAAACATTGCGACACAATGTACATTTGCAAAAAAACATTAAATATTAGTTTATGTAAAAATAAATTCATCATTTATTCGCCGTATATATTGAAATACATTTAAAATGTATATCGGGAAGTATTTTCCCGAATAATATTAAAATCGCGAAAATTATTATTGTAAACTTTTGTAACCAAACGTGAAAATACAAATATATATATATATATATATATATATATATAACATAAATGTTGTATTATTTGCCTTGCAAAGTAGTATCGCATTGCACACATCTTATTTTAGTTACAAATTGGATATAAAACTCCCGCATTGGCGTGAAATTAGGAAATTCAAGTGATTTAAAATAAAACAATATAATTATTGAAAAAATAAAAGATTGTAGAAATCATTTTACTTTTCAAAGGTATCAAAAACAATTGGGTTAGTCACGAAAATACTGAGAAAAGCAATTAACAACAATAAGATTTTTAACATGTTGGTTGTAGGGAGATTTATGATACAAACATCTATCATTTCGTTATAATATTAAATACACAGATTGTTTTCACGTTAAAAGAGTATGGGTTACCAAACAACGTATAAAAAAGACAATATAAAATGGTATATTTTTATCAATTTTCCTTGAAATTTTCACGTGTTTTACCAAAATCTATAGTTGAAAAACGATTTACTTAGTAATTTCAAACAGTTTTAAACAATAACTTATAAATTTATCTGTGAAAGAAAAAATGGAATATTAGAAGGTCTCACGCAGGAGCGCACTGTAGGAACTGCACGACGCACTTGAGCCACCTTAAGATTTATGTGTGAAATAGTATAGACTTAAAAAATAAGATTAAGCGCATCTGAGACAATACGAAATCGGATAATTTACGACCATTCCCCAAAAGTGAAATTCGAATTGTTTTGAAATGATAGTATAGGGTCAGTGAAATCACTCGGTCGTAAAGTCTCTTTTATACGCCTATAACAACGTGGACGCAACTGCCACGAAAGAGGAGTAATGATTACAGGGCCACTCTTCGAGGTAGTATAATTACTTAAATACCGATTAAAGTGTCAAGCCCTGTTAATGAAAGTTGTGTAACTTCCTTCTCGAAACTTGAGTAATCACGCGAGGGTTATGGCATTTCTCTTAGATCGATCAATGTTTATAAATTTCGGTTTAAGTCGAGGTGCACATTGCGTGTCCTCAAAATTTCGCGTGGTCTACACAACACTTGCATGTTTCGAAACCTTTGATTATCAAATATTCCAAAGTGTAGCTTTAATCGTCAATTAATTTAGTATATATGGCTTTATTTTTATTCGATACGTAACCTTGGTTCGTTATAGTTGGCTTGGTTAATTTTATAATTAATATTAACAATCGCCGGACGGCCTTTTATATTAGTTACTTATACTTTTTATAAATATTCAAAGTTTAATTTATCGATGTTTCAAAATTCGATACTTAAATAAAGTCTTAAACTTTACGTTACATAGATTTTTATAAATTGGGAAAATTTAAAATTCGAGATTTATCGTCAAGAAGCTTAAAAACTTTATCGCGGAATATCAAAATATTCATGTACACACGCAACTTATCAGTCAATTATTAATTATAATCGCTCCATTAAGAAGAATAATCCATTAGTAATAATCATCATCAATAAGAAATTAAAATTTATATTACTTATTTAATACACGTATTGCATTAACTTTTACAATATTCCGCGAAATTATTTAAATAATATATTTCCATACGTAGTAAAACGTGCATTATATATATATTATATAATATATATATACAATTACGTATAACATAATATTATGTATACAAACAAATAATTTATCCGATTTTTGTATTTAATTATACACATTTTACGTTAAAATTTTCGTCCGATCGACGCGCTGCACCTTATTTTACAATTTACTATACAAAGGATTTTAAAAATATTCTATTATATATCGATATTACATTAAAGTTGAAAAGAATCCATTGTTATCACTCAAAATGTATCTGCAGCTTTCGAAGACTTCATATACTGACCCAGATGCGGGCTTTTTCATTGTGCACAAAACTTCATCGAAGACCTCTCTTGATGGATCGAGTTTTACGATCTTTTTTTTTTTGCCGCGACATTATACTTATATATACTATCTGAACTTTTTCAGATTTTTATCATGCAAAAAATAAATATTCCCTATAGGTATGTGCGATATGTATCTGTATATATGGCAATATTTTAACTGATCATCCATTATTTCCGTTTGAATTTATTGATAAAATTTGTTGGGATTCCGTAACGACGTTATAAATTCTAAAATACATATATATATACGTGGGCTCGATATGTGTAAATGTTATATATATATAATTCCTAAACGCGATTGGTAATCGCATAACTAAATGTATAACGAATTAATCTATATACAAAACAAAGATATTTAAAATAAAAATATGATTAAACAAGCTGAATGTGTTGAACAATTTTATTTACGTATTTAAAACATAGAGTATTTTACGCGATGAATTAAAATTCATTTGGAGGTTCTATTATATATAGAAGTAGAATAAATTACATATAGTTAACGTTGTACTAATCTAAATGTGAGAAGTTCGAAACAACGTAACTATATATAGTTTCACGTAGTGAAGCGCTGATAATATTAAAAACACGGGCCATTTAAACTAAAAGCATCTTTACAGTTGGAAGATTTATTGTTGGACGTGAAAATTAAGATTCTATTAAGCAGCCTTTCAACTACAGTTACGTAACAACATCAAAAGAAAATGTATAGCTTAGAGAGAAAAGTCTTTCGTTGTGCGCGTATATATATATATATATATACATATACTAACCTACATATATACTTGATGGTTGTAAAAGAAATAAATGCTAATTAATCGGTTTTTTTCAGTAACGAATAATAATAATAATAGGTACACTGAAATTCTGGACGAAGTTTTTGTGCTCACAAGCGTTTGTAACGTTTAATTATAAAAGTTTGATCAAAGAATAATTTGTTCTAAGTGGCGCTCAAAATTTTCTTGCTAAATATACGTATATACTTATACTTTATTTGAAGAATGAAAACTTGATTGTACTAGTCTGCTATATACGTACAACTTTGAATTATGCAACGAGTGGTTTTCTTTAGATTACGTAAACTTAAAGTTAATCAGCGTTTTTTTAAATCCATGTGTGGACCATAAAGAGTGTGTAAAATGGGTTATTATTTTCAAAAATCTGGCAACGTCAGACTCTTGTATTTGCGTTAAACAATTTGCATGATTCTTTTTATATAAATATAATTTTTCTATTGAAAAGGGTGCTTATTAAATTACCGGTGAAATCTTGTTTATTTAAAATTAATGAAAAAAAAATTATTAATTTAAAAAAGTCGCAACGTTCATTATGTTTCAACATATCTTTATAATTTTTTCAGATTTTTAGTTTTATATTTTAAATATCATTATTGAGTTGAAATTGGTAAATCCCTGCAATATGGGTTCGACATGCCCTTAATACTTACCTATTAGGAGTCGAGTTAAAAATATTTTGATTTATCGAGTTACTTTGCTTCAATTATGCGCAACTAATATATAATTATTAAATATAAGTACCATTACGGGTATGTTTAAGTTGACCAAAAATTCAAATTTCTAGCACTTGAGTTTTTTGAAAAATTTTATAATTACCAAAATTACATTATAAAGTTTCTATTAATTATTTTCATTCGATCTTTAGATTAATTGTTTTTAAAATTATTTGTTATAGAATATTTTGAAACGATATTTATCTAACGATTCGATAAATATAATTAATTTAAATTTTACAAAACATTAAGTTACGTTGATGTACGCAAGGAAGTATTCTCCTGGTTTTTTTTAAATAGTTGTCTTATCCTATAGTAAGGGGATGTCACACACAATTAAAAATTCAAATTTCGCGCCACTAAATAGCAGACGTAAAAACAACTAATTTACTTATAATAATTAATAAAAATAAATTTACGCAAAACCAGGAGTTAGTTGCCCTCCGTTATGTAATTATCTATCATTTTACAGAGTTTCAAGTTATTGTAACAATTTGTCGCCGAGAAAACCGTGAAAAATATAAGAAAATTGCATTTTTCAAGGTTTTCTCGGCAACATATTGTTATAATAACTTGAAACTCCGTAAAATGATAGATAATTACATAACGAAGGGCATCTAACTCCTGGTTTTGCGTAAATTTGTTTTTAAATTAGTTGTTTTTTCGTCTGCTATTTTGTGGTGCGAAATTTAAATTTTTAAACGAGTGTTATACCCCCTTAAAAAAAACTCGTTATTTTAAAAGACAGCGTACGACCTCCGTCGCTGATAAGTACCAATAAGTTTGGAGCACAAAAAGAGCGGCGTTAAACTAAATTTGAACAATCTTACAACTATATATTATCCAAATTAAAAAAATGTGTTAGCTATGAAATATTCGTAACCAATATAAAATTCGGATATATTTACAGAGTATCCGAGGTAGAAGCGGACGATTCTTCAGCGTCTCGACCGAAGATTCGAGCGTGGATTCCGAAGTTGGTGCAGCAGCGGCTGCAGCGCTCGCTTCGGCCAAAGGTGCCGCTGGGGCTGCGGGACTTAAGGCAAGTAAACAGCGCTGGAGTGGCTTCTTCACCAACACCAAAGGTACTAAAATGGAACTTCTCGTCGAACAACTCAATGGATATACGAAACACGGTGTGCCAAGGTTATCCGAATCGCAGCTCGCTATGGAATTCGCTGCGAATGAGGAAGGTAATTATTGTTACATTTACTCGGTCTCCTTTTCTTTAATTTTCCATACATTTATGTATTTATCATCTTTGTAAATTTGAATAACAAAATTTCGTTAAAATTTTATTATTTGAATAGTATGTTAACTAAATATTTTTCGAAATGTTATACGTTTAATCAAATAATGAAAGCATTTATTTTTTACATCGATGCAACACATATATAAGTTTTTAATTAAAATATTATGTCTAAAGTACGCGAACAAAAGGAGAGACGAATTGTGTAATTTGAAATTAATGTGTTACACGATCCTCGTTATATATCTATGAAAACATCAATCGGATTACATTAATTACATACAACAATTGATTTACATGACAATGACTTATTTTAATAATTACGTAATTAACTCGGCAATATCAGTATTGAGTGAAATTAGTACTGGATTAATTAAACGTAAATTGAAAATATCGTAACTGTTATATCGTCACATTTTTTATACAAATCTGCTCGATAATTTACAACTCTACATACCTATATTTATAGATATTAATAAAAAGTAAAATTTAAATTTCCCGGAGGATATGTCAAAATTTATTCGACTATTAAATTAATCGAAAATCACCAACTTTGCACATTTTATTCGAGAAATCAAAAAGGATGAGCCCTCATAAAATGCGATATCCTCGTAAAAAAGAGGGATAAAACAGATTGATCCCTGAAACATTGAAATTTCATATGCACACATAGTCCAAAAAAAAAGAAGTTAATTCCAACAATCGTGCTCAAAATCCTTGGAAGCAATCTTGGAAATCCAATCGGAGTCCTTTCTCTCTTCTCTTTCTTTTATTCGATTTCGAGTCGCGTCGTTACTCTTTTTCGAAATAGAACCGGAAGTCGAAGGATAGGTAAAAAAGAGAGAGAGAGAGAGAGAGAGAGAGAGAGAGAGAGAAGGGAACGAAGAGAAAGAGACGAGCAATCGATCTATCTGGTTTAGTTGGACAAGGTCGATGCGGGGTCTCCACGTTTCTTACTTTGTTGGAAAAAACAAAAGAAAAATCGATTGGAGGGATCGATTTGCGAAATGTAATGGAATAGGGTGAACCGGAAGTAGAGATAGAGGAGAGTAAATGCGATTGCGTGGAGAGGAAAATTGTTGCGGTTGAATTTTCGAAATAGTTGGCGTATTCGCCTCCACCAGTTTTTGGGAATTGAACAGCCTGTTCACATTTTTGCGGTTCGGTCATGGTTGCTAAAGTTCAATTTTATGTACTACGGGATGTCAGTGACCAAAACAATTTAGCACTGGTTTTTGAAAAATTTATATTTAAAATTACATTTAAATTTCTTAATATTTTCCGTCGTTAATTAATATTTTAAAATTTTGTAAGAAATATTGAAAGATTATTTACTAACGATTGATAAATATTTAATTTATTTATAAACATTCATTTGTGAGTACGAAGAAAAGTTTTTAAGACTTTTTTTAGTGTCTTATCCTTATAAAAAAAACTCGTTATTTTAAAAGACAGCGTACGACCTCCGTCGCTGATTACGCTACCAATAAGTTTGGAGCACAAAAGAGCGGCGTAAACTAAATTTGAACAATCTTACAACTATATATTATCCAAATTAAAAAAATGTGTTAAGCTATGAAATATTCGTAACCAATATAAATTCGGATATATTACAGAGTATCCGAGGTAGAAGCGGACGATTCTTCAGCGTCTCGACCGAAGATTCGAGCGTGGATTCCGAAGTTGGTGCAGCAGCGGCTGCAGCGCTCGCTTCGGCCAAAGGTGCCGCTGGGGCTGCGGGACTTAAGGCAAGTAAACAGCGCTGGAGTGGCTTCTTCACCAACACCAAAGGTACTAAAATGGAACTTCTCGTCGAACAACTCAATGGATATACGAAACACGGTGTGCCAAGGTTATCCGAATCGCAGCTCGCTATGGAATTCGCTGCGAATGAGGAAGGTAATTATTGTTACATTTACTCGGTCCTCCTTTTTCTTTAATTTTCCATACATTTATGTAATTATCATCTTTGTAAATTTGAATAACAAAATTTCGTTAAAATTTTATTATTTGAATAGTATGTTAACTAAATATTTTTCGAAATGTTATACGTTTAATCAAATAATGAAAGCATTTATTTTTTTACATCGATGCAACACATATATAAGTTTTTAATTAAAATATTATGTCTAAAGTACGCGAACAAAAGGAGAGACGAATTGTGTAATTTGAAATTAATGTGTTGCACGATCCTCGTTATATATCTATGAAAACATCAATCGGATTACATTAATTACATACAACAATTGATTTACATGACAATGACTTATTTTAATAATTACGTAATTAACTCGGCAATATCAGTATTGAGTGAAATTAGTACTGGATTAATTAAACGTAAATTGAAAATATCGTAAACTGTTATATCGTCACATTTTTTATACAAATCTGCTCGATAATTTACAACTCTACATACCTATATTTATAGATATTAATAAAAAGTAAAATTTAAAATTTCCCGGGAGGATATGTCAAAATTTATTCGACTATTAAATTAATAGAAAATCACCAACTTTGCACATTTTATTCGAGAAATCAAAAAGGATGAGCCCTCATAAAATGCGATATCCTCGTAAAAAAGAGGGATAAAACAGATTGATCCCTGAAACATTTGAAATTTCATATGCACACATAGTCCAAAAAAAAAGAAGTTAATTCCAACAATCGTGCTCAAAATCCTTGGAAGCAATCTTGGAAATCCAATCGGAGTCCTTTCTCTCTTCTCTTTCTTTTTATTCGATTTCGAGTCGCGTCGTTACTCTTTTTCGAAATAGAACCGGAAGTCGAAGGATAGGTAAAAAGAGAGAGAGAGAGAGAGAGAGAGAGAGAGAGAAGGGAACGAAGAGAAAGAGACGAGCAATCGATCTATCTGGTTTAGTTGGACAAGGTCGATGCGGGGTCTCCACGTTTCTTACTTTGTTGGAAAAAACAAAAGAAAAATCGATTGGAGGGATCGATTTGCGAAATGTAATGGAATAGGGTGAACCGGAAGTAGAGATAGAGGAGAGTAAATGCGATTGCGTGGAGAGGAAAATTGTTGCGGTTGAATTTTCGAAATAGTTGGCGTATTCGCCTCCACCAGTTTTTGGGAATTGAACAGCCTGTTCACATTTTTGCGGTTCGGTCATGGTTGCTAAAGTTACCGTTGATGTTGTATACATACAAGTATTATCGGAATGAAAATGTACAAATTTTAATCTAATTTTATTCTATACGAACATCAACTATTACGAACTAACGTTTTTCATAAACATTATATACGACAGATATTACATCGCGCAATGTGGATAAAAGAATTTTCGAGTCGAAAAAAAAGATAAAGATTTTAAATTTCTTTTGCTATAATAATAATAATGATATAGAAATAAAAAGAAATACGTGTCGTAATGTGCCCTTAGCGCTCTTCAGTCTGGAGGACGATTGGCGGGACATAGTCGAGAGCTCGGAACTTCTAACTGAGAAGCAGCAGCAGCAGCAAACGGCTCTCTGGGAGTTGGCGCAGACGGAAGCGGCTTACATTAAAACGTTGAAAGTCGTGACCGATGTAAGTACTCCCTATGGCCACTAAGCTTAAGGACATCTACCAGAAAGATTACTATCCGCGAAATTTCACTTTGAAACTTTCCACTTTAACCTTTAAATCTGGTGTGTCATATTTTCTCTTCATTCGTTTAATACGTAGCTATACCGATTTTTAGGATGCGAAAGGCTATTTTTTACGAACGACACATTTTTTTAATATTCTCGCTCTTTTATTTTTGCAATTATTATACATTTTCGGGATAATAAATTGATGTATAGTACATTGGGATTTGCTATCCATGGGGATGGAGACTCTTGACCTTGAAAAATAGAAGTACATTGTAATTAAGAAGGATAAAATTATTTACAAACCTATATGGAATGAACAAATTCCATATAGGTAATAACTAGCCATTTTCTATCGATCTTTTAGAAATGTCTTGTTTCTACTTTAAAAATCGTTTCCATTTCTATACTAGGGTTTGTTTACATAATATTTTCAAAAATTTTGTCACAAAATCAATAGTGCTTGAGTAATAAAAAAAATTACTATTTAGTAAATTATTTTCAGCAATCATGTTCAGCAAATCGTTGAATAGGATGCCCAAAAAGTACCGAATATCGGTCGATTATCCCCAAACACAGACCAGAATAATTAAAATTAATCGATCAGTTCGATACTTTATGGACCCCTTATATATTGTTAGTAAAAAAAAGGAATTATTATTTTTTTAGCGCAGTAAAAGATACATGTTAATTGATATTCCGTATAC
The DNA here is from genome assembly GCA_026168455.1 of Theocolax elegans. Classification (NCBI taxonomy): domain Eukaryota; kingdom Metazoa; phylum Arthropoda; class Insecta; order Hymenoptera; family Cerocephalidae; genus Theocolax; species Theocolax elegans. The sequence continues at coordinate 64,380,841 of CM047428.1, read as the reverse complement.
ATTCATTTTTTTTATTTAAGCAGGCGCAATTCGCAAACTCGTCTACCTTATCCAACGAAGCTAAACAGATAATTACTATTACAATTTATAAAATATGATAATAATTGATAAAGTACGAGAAAACGTGGCTTCGTTAACACATGATTTATATTATTGTGCAAAATTTCAGACTAAAAAATAATCACATCGTTTTTTAGAATTAAAATTAGAAGTGGATGTAACGTAATCGACATTTTTTGGTAAGACATCACTGGAAAACTCGATTGTCGTTTAGTCTAAAATTTTGCAGAGGAATCGATTAAGTATTTGTAAACAACGCTATCGTATTTTATAAATTATAATTAAATAATCTTTTATTTAACTCGATCGATAAGGTAGATAAAATTGTTTAAACCTCCGCAGCTGTTCATGGCCTGCCTCTGCGGGCTTCAGGCCTCGAATATCCTGATCGAGGTCGACAGGACGAAGTTGTTCAACAACATACCCGAGATCTACGCAGCCAATCATTACTTTTGGACCGAACATATCGCAGCGATGCTTCAAGCAGCTCGATCGACACGTCAACCGTTGGATCCAGGCCACCTCCTTCAAGGATTTGAAAATTTCGAAAAAATCTTCGCTCCTTACACCAGGTATTGTTCCGAACAAAGTAAATGCCAGCAATACTGCCGCGAAAGGCTCAATGACAATGACTTATTCACGGCCTATCTCGTGGTAAGTTTAAGTAAAAATATTTTACTAAACCATCTAAATAACGTCTTATTTCGATCATTTATATATTTATGTATTTTTTTGTTTTTTTATTACGATAGTGGTGCGAAACCCAAAAAGACTGTAATCGTTTGAGGCTGCTCGATATACTGGTGAAACCTATGCAGAGAATAACAAAATATTCATTGTTACTAAAAGCTGTACATAAAAATACGGAACACGAGGATCAGCGTACCGAGTTGACTATTATGGTAAGTACTGATTCCTCTTTTCTACCCCTTCCCTCTCTCTCTTTCTCTCTTGCTGTCCTTTTTTTATTCGAATATAACGTCGCTTTACGACGTTGCTTTACTGTTATTCCCTCGCGAAACAGAATGTACAAGTAATACTCGAACAAACTATTCGACGAAATTCCGAGTTGTAAAAATAAAGAAAATAATTAATCCGAAACTATGCGTATAGCAGTAATAGTAAAAGTGCATGTATAATTACATTTCATTATTTATTTTGCCGTTACATTAAAAAAAAAGAATGAAAATAGGAAAAGTAAAAAGAATAAAAATATCCGTTATCCTGCAGATCAAATCGGTAGATACATTCGTAGCGTCTGTAAATGCGGCGATGCGACGTAGCGAAGAAACGGCGAGACTCGCGAGCGCTGCTTCTCGCCTCGAAAGCTACGACGTCGTTGACTCGCGGGACGAGGAGCTCGAAAAGCTCATCAAGCTCCACAGCAACTTGGACATTACGACGTCACCGATGCCAGGATGCCCCAAGGACGCGCTTAGAACACTTTTACGCGAAGGTGATCTTAAACTACGTGATTCTGCGACCAGCAAGGTGAGTTCAATTTTACCATTCTACAATAACCCTCGATTATTTTCTCTTTTATTTTGAATTCTCGTTATACTCAATTTATTCAACAATATATATCTACCAAATTTATTGTTAATCACGTGTAAGATAAACCGTTGATTTAATAAAAATGCATATATTTTATATATATTAATTGCATACAAATATCATTGCTTTTCTTTATCGTTTGATCGATTATTTTAATATATAAATATCATTCGTATATAATGTGGCCTCTAAATTTTACGATTGAATTGAAATAATTTAATTTATTCAATATCAATATCTCATCCTCTTGTAGAGCCATATGTATAATATAAGTGCATTTAATGTACGTTTGTCAATTAGATTGAAATTTTAAAACGGTATTAAAATTTCTTACGTATTTATTAATTTTTATGTATCATAATGATTTATAGTAAAATTTTGTGTATGGTAAGTATATTGTGAGGTAGTGTGTAATCTACATCGTTTTTGGCAATTTGAACTCTAAATCCTAAAATGTTAAAATCGATGACAGAACATGCACATCGACAATATTATTGACAAGAGTAAAATGTGAGAATTGCTCTTTTGAATGATCTAAATTTTTTAAAAGGTAAAATATAATAATTTTATTCTCGTAAATTTGTCGATTTACACATTCTAACTTCAAATTGTGTACATCGGGATTTAAAGTACGATTTTAATTGTTGACTAATAATAACTTGAAATATATACCTTATTCAATAAAAGAGCCGATTAAAAATATGAATGTTACAGATGGAAGTGCACGTGCTACTACTGACAGACATGTTGCTGATCTGCAAACAGTCGACAAAGAAAGCCTCGAGCAGTGGTGCTTCCGGTGCGCCAGGAGGACTCAAGATAATCCGTCAACCATACGTCGTTGATAGGATCCGTATTCAGGAATTGAAAGAGCCGTCAAGTCTCGGGCTTGTTTACTTGAACGAGTATGACGCTGCGTCAGCTGCCCTTGTATTGAGCGCCGGTGAGCCTAAACTCGCCAAGGTCTGTGTATATACGATCTACTTCATTATTCCCCATCAAACTTGACTTGATTTCATTCGATAATACTTTTTGTTTATTCAATTTGTTTTATTAATCTACGCTCTAAACTCTTAAGGGTAAAACTTGATGGTACACGGAGAAAAATTTCTGATAATTTTTACCCTGTAAGGTTAGTAAACATGGGACGAACTGTCTTTTCTGGAAAAAATTACCCTGCTGCATAGTAAAATTTATCCTAAGTTCTTGTAATTTTTAACCGAAAACTGGGTAAATTTCTCCAGAAAAGACACTTTGTCCCATTTTTACTATTCTTGCAGGGTAAAAATTATCAAGAATTTTTCTCCGTGTAGAACGTGTGTGAATCGTCAACTTTACACTTTTCAAAAGTGTAATATTGTCGATTTACACGTTGTACACCAAGAAAAACTACTACTAGTTCTCTAAAAGTTATTAGTTGTTACTAGGAGATTTTCTATTTAGTTATGATCGTCAAAAGTAGATGTTTACCGCGTTATAAGGTATTCAATCTAAGATAATACTTGTGTTTATATAGATTCGGAAAATTTATTGTAATCAGATCTTATAATAATAAAAAATATTTTCAACAACGTTTCGAAAACAGAAGCAGGGTATCGGGACATTTTGATTTTTCGACTTAAAACTTAACCACCTATATGCATAAAAGATAGATTAAGTATACTACACCATGGAAAATTAGACACGCAGGTATTATTATTTACATGATCAATTGTGTGTCAAGTATATATTGGAGTAAATAAATTAATCAACAGTTTTATTAGTAATTTGTAACACTTAACTTCAGGGGGATGTTAAACTCGTTATGTTTACCATTACAATCATTTACTAACCGAAAATTTCTGTTTTGACACAAATAATTTAAATTAAAAATTTAAAGATAATTACAAAATTTTCAAACGATATAGGTAAAGTAGATTCTGGGATTAATTGTTTTAACAAATTTTAAGTTCATACCATACCCGATGGGTTGTTGACCGAGTAAAAAAAATATAATTATTATATTGAATAGTAAAAATACGGAATTTTATGCAAAACTCGAATACAGAAGTGCACTAGATTATTAAATTATAAGTCACTCTACAAAATTTGAAATCAATACAACATGGACAGCCTACAAAATTTCTCATTTTTAAGGGTGTCTTCAAAATTCCTTGCCAAAAATATAAATAAAAATCAATAATCAACACTTCTTGGTATTGGGTTTCTCGGAAAACCGATTGCATTTTAGTCTCAAATTTTACAGAGAGGTCAATTGTTTGTAAACAAACGCGCGCCTTCTCGTAGTTTTATTAAATACTATAATATTTTATAAATTGTAATTCAAATTACTTGTTTACCTCGGTCGATGAGCTAACAAGGATAAAAGTTGACATGTTTTCTTCTTTCTTAGTCGCAAAGCCGGGGGTGGCATACCCGGTGGGTTACCGACAGAGCAAAATAAATAATTGTTACATTTATTTTTAAAAATGCAATGTTACGTAAAACCCGAATACAGAACTGCACTAGATAATTCAATAATAAGTCATTTTATAAAGTTATAGGTCAGTACAACAAGGATACCCTAAAAAAATTCTGCTCTGAAAAATAAAGGATAATCGTAAATTCTCAGTGCAGACATTTTTTAGGGTGTCCTTATTCTATTCACCTTATTGCTCAGTCGGTAACCTACCGAGCATGCCATCTTCTTAACTAAAATAAACTGACAATCAACTGGTCATTACTGGGACCAACATATTTAGACTAGGAGATTATGCTAAATCAATGTGCTTTATTGATTAATAATAATTAAGTAAATTGTCTTTATTAAATTAAGTGTTTTCTTAAATTTCGTACATAATTCCATACTTTAATAATAATAAAATATTTCAAGTAACGTGATTTTACGATACTGAGGTGACTCATTATTTACATTTTCATTTCGACACATTTAAATTTTAGTAATGATTTGAAATTCGTGTGACTTCCGTCGAATAACGTAAATTTTCAAGTTAACCTATAAATGTATCTAATAACTTAGGTAACTTTTCAGAGTTTTAAGCTGCATTTAATATTACTAAATCGAACTTTATTCCATACGTTGTCAGTTAATTTATTGGTATAATATTTAGTGATATTTGGATCTAATCATACTAAATTCTGTATTTTTAAAATACAACTGACGAACTTCATTCAAAACTCACTAAAAAAAGTATTAACATTAGTTTCCTGTCACATATAAATTCATCAAATGTTTAATAATGATTTATAACTCTTTCAGTAACTATTAATATTTTTTCCGCCGTGTTGCATTAATTTTTACACTGGTAGGGTTAGAGTCCCAGGTAGCACTGTCCGTCTCGGAGACGTTTTTAAAACGTTATTAAGCGTTTTAAGCGTTTTTAAAACGTCTAGAAACGTCTTTAAGACGTTTTCTGCTGACTGGGGTGGAATGCAACCCAACAGAAAAACATATTATATACATAAAAATAAAGGAAGTAAATTTGATGAAAAATTGTTAACAGTCATGGATGGAATCGATAAGAAAAGCGCAACAACAGCTTACGAATTTGAAGTTACCACCGCTAGGTAGCTCGTTTACTCTCGGATCAGCCAGTCGACAAACCAGTACGTATCTCGGGGACGGTGACTTTGACATGGACGAATTGTGCGAGGCTCTCCCGAGAACGCCGAGGGGTAGTAGTCGAGCGTCCCGCGTCAGTAGTCTTGCTCACAGTCACAGGTTTGCATCACCAAGATTTAACTGCTACCGTTACTTTTTCTTCTTTGCAATCAACACACACTTTTACACTTGCACCCTCTATTTATCACAGGGGTTTCATGATTTTCCAATAATTCTAACTTTTTTTTTTAATCTGACAAGGAGACTCATATGTTTGGGAAACGGATTGTGCTCAGCTTGTAGGATATGGTTTCTAATATAAAAATATGAAGAAACCCAGAGCCGCAGACCCTAACAATCGTTTTTTCAAAAGTTATACGATATTACAACAAAAATTCCAAACAAGAAGCTTTTACTGTAAACGCTTGTAACTTCTAAACTATCAAATATTAACATTCAGATTAAAGTTTATTGAAAAGCTGAGATAAAATAGATATAGTTTTAAAAAATACGCTTAAATATGTTAGAATGGAGCAAAGTTACGACGGAATTAACAATTTGAAGAAATTTAGCCTAAAAAATCAACAAAATTTGTACTGCCCGATTATCGTTTAAAATTTCTTCAAATTTTAGATTCGGCTATATAACTTTGCTCCATTCTAACAGATTTAAGCGTGCTTTTTTTAAATGATATCTATTTTCTCTTATCTTATCATTAAACTTTAGTTTGAATGTCAATATTTGATAGTTTAGCAATTTTATAAGCGTAAAAAATGAAATCTCTTTTTTTTGTAAATTTTGCAGTAATAGCGTATAACTTTTGAAAAACCGATTGTTTTCTTCATATTTTTATATTAGAAAACATATCCTACAAGCTAAGCACGATGCGTTTCCCAAACGTATGATATGGTCTCTTTATGAGAAAATTTAAATAAGCAAAAAAATTCATTACAACTATTCAGACGCCAATTTTTATTACAAACAGTTTAATAGAATAATTCATATTTTAACGTTACTTTTTTTTCGTATCTTTTTACATAATGGTTTTGGGTTCGAACTGAGACTCGATATGCCAGGTTAATGCTACTAAAAAAGAGACTACGCAATTTATGCAAGATTAACATCAGTGACAACTGATAACTCCAAAATTTGAATTTTGATATACTTTTTGTAAAAAATTACTAATTAAATGTCACGCTTATTTAAAAATATAGAATATATACAAGTATCACCATTTTAGTTTTTGATATTACTGCACGTGTAAATTACACTTCACATTAAATCAATTTTTAATAAAGTTAGGACAAATTTTAATATAACAGCTGTCGTAGTCACGTTTTATAATAATTATTAAAATAATCATAGTGATTTCAACGCATATATAACAAAAATTACGATAATCTTAATAAGTATATTTTTTACGTTGTTAAAAAATATAATAATTTTCTATATTATTTAGTGTATGTATGTCACTTGTTTGTCAAAAGTTTAACAAATATACGGTTATTTAAAAAAAAAATAAATAATTTTAATTTTTCATTATTCGATTAACATCCTACTTTGAACAAATCAGTTTATATTAAATATTTTTTGTTTTAAGTGCACTCTATTGAGTTGCAAATTAAAATGGACATTGTACAGGAGATGCCCGACTAAAGCCGGAGTTAATCTACTTACAAGACATTACATAATACATTGTCCGTAATAATTTCCTAAAATTATAATTAAATTATTTTAGTATTATCATAATTGCAAAATAGATAAATATTATTATTACTATTGTAATTAAATTTCAATTGATTGTACGAAATATGCGAGGATTTAACTTTGAAATATATATTTTCACTGTAGATTGCACCGGCGTATATATAGATATATATTTAGGGATGTCTTATAAGATTAAATAATATATATAGGTGCCTCGAGAAAGTTAATATTAAAAAGGAAGGATATCTGTTACTTAAAATTGATATATTTTGTATTCCACTATTGTTTTATTCGTAATTCCTTTTTCTTTTTAATAGATTTTTACGTCACCTTTAAAATTCATAAAATTTTCTTCTTCGATTTATTATTTCTTGCGATACCTTATCCTCCCGCGGAAATCTTAAGTTACGATATCCAGACTTCATTACTCTTGAAAAAGTAACTTTCTATAACAAAAAAAGCAAGAAACCCCCGATCAATTACACTGCAATAACGATTGGTAATTCGAAAAAAAAACTAAAAACCGAACTCTGATAATCCGAGCAGTATTATTTTCAAAATTTGTGTCTCACGCATAAATCACCATCACAACAACACGCTGTATGTATTATCAATCCATTTAATTTTTGGCCTAGAATTTCGATGAAAAATAAAATAAAAAAAAAAGAAAAAAGAAACGAAAGATTTAGCTAACTGTGTAATGTCCCTTAGATGGTAGTAACCCGTCCCTTCCTAAGTGCTATAGTCGAACGACGTACCTCTTCTCTCTCGTTTAAAAAGTAGCGTATGCCTTTTCAGCGGAAGCATGGAGATGGAAGGAGCATCGCCGAGTAGCAGTAATTTCCTGCCGAGTTACAATCCAAGTCGTAACGTAAGCGTCGAGACCACCGAACCACCGAGAGCCTCCAGCGTATCGTCGGAGGAGGGTACGGAATCAGCTGCCGCAGCTGCGCATAATCATAGGCAGTTACAGATCAGGTGACATCCGGCGAGACACATAGCGCGTTCTGCCTGATTTCCTACTTTTTTATAACTTTATTTCTTTATTTTACTTTTTTCTTTTTTTTTTCGTTCGTACGTCTTTCTTAGTTTCCTTTCGCTGTAGCTTTTTATCTCGTCTGACGTTAATTTTTTATCATCCAACTGTTAATGCCGTTCCCGTGTAAGAGCCGGTTGAAGCAACTAAACGAACGAATCGATCAGGTTATTTTTATCAAATACGAATTTCATCAAACTTGTACATTACAAAAAAGATGTATTAATTGTAATGAAAATATTTCATAATTGAACCTCACGTACGCACTCTTCAATCGAAATCTACGCGTAATATGCTCACACATTTAAATAAGCTATTGCTCGCGTAATTGTAAGCTAATGACCGTATTTATCTTTCTTTTTTTTATCGCATTTTCGTTTTTACCTTAAAGTGAACGTTAATTATTTCGGTAATAGCTTATGCGAATTAAACGGATTTTTCAGTACAATAAAATTTTGTATTAACAAAGCCAACGATTTGTACATACACGTTTATAGAGTAACGGAGCATTACGCATTAACAATTAAATCCGCAATTCTTTTTTCGAATACACGTAATTACCCGATGTAAACGAAAATAAATAATATTTAAATAATTAACGTACCGTAAAAGTAATGTTAATTATTGATATAAGTAATTTATTCAATTTTAATTAAAAACACATATTTCGTAATATCATTGAAATCCTACGAATGTCATTATCTTCTTCATACGTTTTTCCAATTGCTTTCCCTTTTTTTTTGTTAATTTAAAACAACGTATTCAAGTTGTACATTTTACAAGGTTTCTGCACCCAACGCATTTAGTTTCAAAATAAATTTTAGCATATATCTTTAATTGCGCTTTTTCATACGTATATACTTTCTTTTTTTTTAACCAATTGATTTTGCACGATTGTGTACTTAATTAGTGCAAGACAGCGTACAAAAAGAATATTTACCATAGAACTTGTAGAATATATATATATATCCAGTATGTATATTTATAAATTACATATATAGATTTGTGCGATGTTCCTTTTGGTGGTCGATAAATAAAATGAAGAACAAAAAAACAGTAATATCTTTTTTAATTTACTTCGACCGATATATTGTTTATAATATCAGTAGAACAACGTAGTTGCTTCTTTTCGTTTCTTTTCGATTCGTTTGCATTTAAATCGAAGATTTATTATTATTTGTACATTTGATATGATCAGGTATTTCGTTAACTAACCTCACCGTGTAATTGATACGTATTTATTATTTCTTTGTGCGTATTTCACGTAACCTCGATATATATATGTAATTGTTCGTCAATGTGCAATATTAATATCTAATTAAATTATGATAATTAATTGATATTGTAACAAGTAATTAATATAATTTTTTGTATAATATACATAATATATATAATGTAAATATTGTTGCGATAGTATGATATATAATGCGTGGTAATTTAAATAAATTACTATATGTACATATACGTATATAAAATTCATGAAGCTTTTGTCTCCTTTTATTTTTTTCCTTCTAATAAATTATACGTTTGATTTTAGTATCTATAAGTGCACTATCGACTATTGCATGTAAGTAAAATGAATTGCAGAAACTTTTTATTTATTTCATACGAGCATGGGTTTTTTTTACGTAGATATTTTGTATACATTTATATATTAGCGATTGAATTTTAAATTTTAATAATTAATAAAGCTTCGTAATGAATCGTATTTCGCGAAAGATTACGTACTTATATCAAGAAATCCACAAAAGATCTTCCAAATCGCCTTCATTAAAATCGAAAAAATTTCTTTTTGAGGCACACCTTCCGGACCTTATTTTTATGAAATAAAAAGCTTGTGACACACTTTTTTTTTAAGTTTGAAGTTTAAAATAAAAAAATCGTAAAATACTGTTTTTTTTAAAAAAAGATTATATAATTTATATAATCGTAATAAAAATTAATTTTCAAAAAAATTATTTTTTGCATTTGATGTTTGGCTTATTATTATATAAACTCATATCAAAATTTATTTCATTAAAAATAATCCACTAGGTTCTAATAAGCGAGTATTTATAAAAATAAGGAAATACTCTATATTTTATTATAGTATTGTTTAGATAAAAGTGTTACAATATTTAAATTTAATTAAGATATTATTTTTTGATATATTGATTATGTAATTCTGTAATTATGTAATTTCTGTATATTTATATAGGGCGGATCAATTTGGTAACACTTGAGTGGGAAATATCGTGGTTTTTAGACAAAAAAGATGTTTTTCATTTTGGTGTAAAATATGAATTTTTATAAACTAACTTTTTCAATTACATTTTTAAGTATTTCAGTTTTACAGTCAAAATTTAACAGAAGCTTATTCCCAGATATATAAATAAATCCAACACCCAAATAATTATTTTAATAAATTGAACAAAATATTTATATATTGTGAATAATTTTGAGTGTAATAATTATCTTTTTCAATTTCAACAACTACTTCAAAATACCATTTCTTATTGATCACAACAATCCATCATCCTACTTTAAAATTATTTATAGTTGTATGTTACGTCTTTATTATAGTTAGATAATTATAAATTTGTACAATTTATTGAATTCTGATGACAAAAAGTGGAATCACTATATTATTACATTGAAAACTATTTGAATAGAAAAAGATTAGTTCAAAGATTATTTGTTTCAATATAATTGTTGAATATATAAGCTTTTAAAAAAAATCAACATTTTACGATATTTTGATTTTAAACTTCAAACTTAAAAAAAATGTGTCACAAACCTTTTATTTCACGTTCAAATTGAGTTTCACATGTTATATGTACTATAGATGAAGAAAAGTGAGGTTTGGAAGGTGTGCCTCAAAAAGAAATTTTTTCGATTTTAACGAACGCGATTCGAAAGAATTTTTGTGGAAATAATATTTGTAAACATTTTAATGTCCATCTCCGATGATTTGCTCGTTGAGAGTAAAGAAAATGTGTATACGTAAACTTTGGCGAGTGGGGTCGGGTGAATGTAGAAATAGAGTAAATATCTGGCCACCGAAATAAATTGGAAATTGTAATGGTATACAAAGCAGACGATCGTTACTGAGCAAATCGCCAACCCCGAACACGCTGAGCGTGCAGGTGCCAGCTTATTCGTGCCTGGGTCAATCCTTGCCCAATCTAACATTGGCCACTTCGCCACAAACGTCAACGGTCTCGCCTACACCGCCAAGTTCGCTTCTTATCGTACCTCAAATCACCAAGAGCAAGGATACTCTACTCTCGCCTGGTCATCGAGGTGAATTTTCATTTAAGAAAAAAGGCAATGCATTTGATTTATTTATCAGTGTCATTATATTGCGTGTGTCTCTACATATATATTAACGAAATTTTAATTAACAAGTTATCAAGATAAAATGGCTATAGTGATTATCTTACTTTTAGATTTTTACTAGGCCTTTTTGTTGAGAGGACGTCAAAGCCAATCAAGAAATCAAATTCCTCGAGTTCTTAATATTTAAATCGTCGTTGAGAAAAATAGAATATATCTATTTTAGTTAAAAGAAAAACAGGAAACGTAATCTACACAATCTATCGATCTTTCAAATTTTAATTAATCGTGTTCATTCATTAGTTTACTAGATCGTTCGTTTTCAAAATTTAATAATTGTTCGGTAAATTATTTTAAAACAATTAATATTTTAAATAAATATTTATTTATTTATTTATTTATTTATTTATTTATTCATTCGTTTATAATTCGAGACAGTAAGGCACACTTAAATGAATTATTATAATGAACTGAAGCACTTTGAGTAGGTGGAAGGTTCCAAGCCCTTTGTCAATTCGATTTACGATGAATAAAACCCAATATTTGATGAAAAAATATCTTTGAATTACATTACAAATAATGAGATCATGCTAGATTTTAAAAATTGTAAAATATTCGTTATAATTATAACGCGAAATCGTATATAGTTTGAATATTAAAAGAACGCAACAGAGTCAGTATAATCATAATTAATAAATAATTCAATCTTAAAATTGTGGTAGAATATCTTTAACAGCAGGTCACTACTTTTATTTTGACAAAAATTTATATATACCTCCCTATATGATATAGTTGTAATAAAAATTTAGGAACTCAAACCCTCCACCATCCCTTCACCCCCTTCCACTATCCCTCCACCCAATCATATATGAATATTTCACTATCGCTACTGTCATGTATACGAAAAGTATATAATATCTTTGTGGATATTGGGTAGGTAAAGTATAAATGGATGATCATAGGACACTTCGGTGGCACTTTAGGAAGGATTGATCTATATCAATGATGTTATTTATATTTTTTTTAAAGTTTGTCATTATTTTTACTTTGTAACGCATATCAAACAATCAAATTGGGATTTGGCAAGCGGAGCGAGCAGGGGGGGTGAAGCCTTACCCCACTATTACACTATATATATAGGTATATTTCTTACTATATATACACTGAATAAATTCTAAATAAATATAACTTTTGACCCTAGGAAATGTGTAGATTAAATTGGCTTTGACATCCTCCGCAAGATCAATCAAATTTACTATGAAATTGTGTGTGTAAATACATATGCGTGGAAGTCGACTTTTTTCAAAAATAATTTTCGATTTTTATGCACATCGTGTTTTCAAGCGTGTGAAGTTAACCGGTTGATATAGTTGATACCAATACTTTATACTAATTTTATTTTTCCCAGGTACACGAAAATAAAAAAAATATAATGAAAAGAATTAATAAAATATATGTGTACATACATATAACAATGGGACTTGAATCGAATTTTTCATTTAATATAATAGAGAATGGGTGGTTTGATTTATATCGAGTGAGAATTTTCACGCACTATATCAGACTTTCGCTAAATCACGATTTTATAAATTTATTGCTGTGTGAACGTACCGCAAATATTCCAGCTATATTTATCATTTTTGTTAAGTTATTTTATGTTTTTTATGTATCAAAAATCACTGTAATTTTTATAAATAATTTAGCACGTATTCTGTATCGTTACCAACGTCAATTAAAAATTATACGTTTATACGTAATTTAACGTATTTGAAAATATAAGTGAGAAAAAGTAGACTTTCACTACCGAGTGTAATGAATTTTATCACTTTTGGAACAAACGAACACAATAGCACGATAATGCAGTGTTATCATGATTTTTCTGAAGTTATCCGCACACCGAAGCTTTCGTTATACTTTCGTTTGAAAATATCCACGTAACGTTAAAAAAAATGATATCAAACATTCCATGCTATCGACAGAAACTTAAAGACGACACGGATATATTCTGTATTCTGTGAAGGAGACGGTTCCAAAAATAACGAAATTCGTTACCATACATTAAATGTCAGAATAGTAAGTTTTATATTAACGAGGAGTAAGAGAATGAAAACCAAAGTAATAACGAGTCGATTAAAATTTATCAAAAAAAAAAAACAAACAAAAAATATAGGGATCTCGTATCCACCACCATCACCACCACGAGGTGCACTGAGACGAGCGTTCGCGATTCCTCAATCGCGAAATCCACCGTTGATAAAAACTCGTCACGTCAACACTTCGGTTGTTCAAACGTTACAAACGACCATCAGCTTGGACGCCGAAGCGATCGAGGAACGAAGACGGCGTTTGGAACCTTCGCACAGGATGGCCTCGACTAGCAGCATCGCGGAGGAAAAGGTATATGAAATAAAATATTGAAAATAAAGGAAACTATATATATATATTAGTGGATCTATATGTATATATATACCAATGCTAATTGATTGCAGAAATGAAGAGATTCCTGAACGATCGAGTTTGAGCTATTTGTGTGGGTTTTTTAACGCGATAACGAAACGACGAGAGTCGGGCGCTGCACACACCCGACTTTTGGTCCACGTACGATCGACCTATAAACCGAAGGGACGATTTTGCGTCGTTGATCGCAACCGCGCAACCGAAATTGTTCTGTCTCTTGTTCTCTTTGAGGATGCGATATACCGGAGGAATTCCACAACCGGTAATCACCTTATACTTGTGCAATCCCCGAACCCTTTGACTGTTTCATTCTCTAGGTGTATATATATATCTATATATATATATACACACCAAGACGAACGATGTCATTTGATCTAGCGTTTACGAGAACCTGTACAGACATCGCTTACATTCATCAAATTTTCTTTGGATTATTGTTATCGACATGCTTACGTTCCAATCATTCCTTTATCGGTTAGTGACAAGCTTGGATTCGAATTTGGAAAAAAATGAGTAATTACTTTTATTTTCTAAATAAAAAAATTTATTTTAGGCAAGATTGTTATATATATGGGTTTATTTTTGAGATCGCACAATATGTGTGTGATATCTCAATTTGAAAGTAATATACATAACTTAAAATTTAAAGACGACTCTCCTGAAAATGTATATGTACGTATGTATATGTAATCATATTAAACGAATTACTCGGCCTATTTTCGATATATTTCGCTGAAATTTGTAAAATATCTTTCTTATAATTGAGGAAGTACAGCTGCAGACTAGCATCAGACCCGCGAGAAACACAAAGTATATGGGCTATTTCACGTCAAGTGGTATGATGAACATTTTTAATCGCACCAAATTTAGAAAACATGCTGGAAATATCTTCCAGAAAATAGAAAGACATTTTTAGATGTTAAAAATAATTGTACTAAGAGTTATTCCACCATGAAAAATTAAAATTTTTCAATATTTTAAAAAAATTGAAAAAACATTACAAACAACTTTTGTTTAAAATAATCTTCAGAACTTATCTACCTGGGTTACAATTCTTAATTTTAAAATCTCGAAGAAATACAACACCCGCAAATATTGATTATCAAAAAAAGGCGACCACGCCACAATTGATTTTGATCTAATACCGCGCTCAAAAGATCATATTTCTCTAAACCTCATAAACCTCATAAACCTCATAAAATCACTAATTTTCGTGTATTTTAGGACATAACTTACAACTGTGGTCTTGGCCAATAATCTAACAACCGCCATTCGAAAGCTCTCGAAAAATGTGATCTTTTGAGCGGTGTTAGATCAAAATCGATTGTGGCGTGGTCGCCTTTTTTTGATATTCAATATTTCCGGGTGTCCTATCTCTTCGAGATTTTAAAATTAAGAATTGTAACCCAGGTAGATAAGTTCTAAAGATTATTTTAAACAAAAGTTGTTTGTAATGTTTTTTCAAAAAAATCAATAGATTTTGAGATAAATAGCTTTAAAAATAGCAATTTTTCTAAAAAATTGAAAAATTTTCATTTTTCATGGTGGAATAACTCTTAGTCAAATTATTTTTAACATCTAAAAATTTTTTTCTATTTTCTGGAAGATATTTCCAGTCTGTTCTCAAAATTTGGTGCGATTTAAAATTTTCATCATAGCACTTGACATCAAATAGCCCATATATAACAATCGTATAACCTATAAAATGTAAAAGCAAAACTTTGTACGTAAACTGAAGAGACTTGTGGACAGAACGGCTGCATTGCACGAGAGCATTTTATTAATTAAAAACCAGTGTTATGCACTAAAATAATCTATATAACAAAACATACAAAATACTGCGAAAAGACCTGGACGTTAAAATACCAACACTGGAAACAAACGATGGTTATATCAATGTTGGACCAACGTTCGTAACCAACACTCGTAATCAAATACTTTGAATAATATAGCAAATAATTTCATAGCAAAGTTTATATTAACAGTGTAGAAAAGTAAATTTTTTATATACGCATTTAAATAATTGTTTCGTGTCAATTACATTACAACCATATATTTTTCACTGTTTTAATTTTATCCCTTATTTGACGAAATATAGTGCCGAAAACAATATTCAGTTGCGATTGTGCGAAAAAAAAATTATTTAACACGCAGCGTTACAATTGATTAAATAAATAGGCTAATAAAATTGTAATAATTTTAGTCCTTGCATAATTAAATTATTAATCTTTATTAATAAGTAATATTTTTTTTCAAATTTAGACCCAGGCTTGTTCCGTCAACTGGTAAATAATTTAAAAGTTACTTTTTTATCGAACACTTAGCAAATTAGTCATTTATTTTATTCGTTTTTAAAAATTCATTTTTGTACAAACTCCTTGTATTTGCTAAAAATAATATAATTTTTCAGGAATATTATTATTTTAATAAATTAATTATAATTTTTTGACGTATACGTTTAAAAGTAATTTATTTTTTTAAATTTTCAGTTTATCAGTTTCTATATTGAAAATATATATACAC
This sequence comes from Theocolax elegans, assembly GCA_026168455.1. Classification (NCBI taxonomy): domain Eukaryota; kingdom Metazoa; phylum Arthropoda; class Insecta; order Hymenoptera; family Cerocephalidae; genus Theocolax; species Theocolax elegans. The sequence goes on along the minus strand of CM047428.1, from coordinate 64,364,588 downwards.
GTCCCCGTAATTCACGTCGACTAAAATAATAAAAGTGTTGAACTGTTTTTCAGATTGGGGCCATTCGAAGACAACGTGAAAACTTTTTAAGACGGATTATACATTGTAACCAATAGGAGTTATACATAAACGACTAAACATTCTATAAGCGGTCTAAACGAGCAGTTTTCCTTTTCTAATTTTACCGGCGAGGGAACTCGAGAGAAATAGGAATAATTAAATAAAATATAATAAATAATAAATTGCGACGGCGTTGAACGTTTTCAATCGATTCGATCGTTCGCTAAACGTACATTTTTCTCAATTAAATAATAATAATGAATAATTAATAATAATTAACAAATAATAAATGATAAATAATAAATAATAATAACGAAAGAGAAACTGTAGTCTCTTAAGTCTTAACCGACGAAGAAAAAAAGGCCTACTTAGCATTAATGTATATCGTGTAATAAATATTAGCGAATGCGAAACAAAGCGATAAAATAAAAAAAAATCTTGCACATATAGTTATATAATGAGGAATATCTATAGAAGAGGCTCTTAGAGAAATTTAAACGTATGCTTAAATAGACAAAAACCAAAAAAAAAAAGAAACCTACAATTATATGAAGCACGCGAGAGAATTGACGAAAGAAAGTCAAGTTTGTTAAAAGAAAAAAAAAATAAAGATTGTTTTAAAGTTACGTATTAACATGAAAATTTATATATTTGATTGTTAAAGTGTATCATCATATACCTGTATATTGGTTTATTATGTTAAATATATATTATATACATTGACGAATATTGAAAAATGTAAAATTTGGTACTGTTGCTTGCCAAAAAGGAAAAACACTTTTTTGTATGACCACACGGCTGCGTTTCGTTTTTTTTATTATCATTTATAATTACGAAAGTAAAAGAGAAATGTCGAATGGCAAATAAAATATGTGGTTGCACCAGGTACCGAAAATTAATGTCTCATGAACCGTAAAACATGTGAGGAAAAATAAAGATTTCAAATATATCGATTAATTTATTAAAACACACGAATTTTCATTTAATATCCATGGTATCCTACCTCCTACATCGATATGTTCATTTTTTACATTTTACTTTGTATACTATTTTTTTTTGTTTAGCCAATGGAATTATTGTAAATAAAACAACACCAACGACAAGAACAACAATTTTTATTTCTCATATAGTGCACAGAATTTATCTTGCTTAAATTATTAAAATGGTAATAAACTGTGACCTTTAAAATATTCGTTACGGTTAATCAATAGTTTTTTTTTTTCATTTTTATTTTAATTGGATAAAAATGTAATTATAAAAAGCGTAAACTTCCCCTATAAAATTATATAACGTAATATATTAAAATGCTTGAAATTATTTCGAATTGCAGATAAACAATGTTAAATTTTATCCATGCTTAAAATATCTTACACTGAAAATAAAATATATACTTTCCAAAACTTAATGTATATATAGTTATAGAAAAATGTCTCTAATGGTGGTTGCTAAAAATGCCTGAGATATACAAGAATATAAAATAACATTAGGACTATAGAGGAACGCATTAAATGAACAGGTAAGTCAAAACAAGGATTCTAGTAGTATTACACTTAACAACAAGCGAGTATACATCGATTACTTAAATCGATTAAATTAATATCTTTCCTATTAATCTAATAGTAATATTATATTTTAGGAGATGTACTATATATGATTTATTAAATAGTGAATTAAATCATGTTATTGTTTTTTCAAACGGACATTAGCCCAATTTGTCTATACTTGTTATTATTATATTTATATCTTGTTATATACAGAATTTAAATTTTTAGATAAATGATTTACAAATTATTATTGATCGGTAATCTCCTAAAACATTTACATATTTTTTTCTTATACATATTCAACATTTTAATATAGATTATAATATAGATAATATGCATATAATAACATTAAGCAATATTTCAAGTCTATGTAAATTTGTATATTCTATCGAACTTGTGTTTTTATTCGTTAAATATTGCATCTTGCACATTAGTCCTTTGATCAATAGCTACATATATCTAGTACGCTAGAAAACAATTTTGAGATAATTATGAGTTAAACAGCAAAAGCTTCACAGCCATTTTCTAACAATATATATATATATATATTTTTTTTTGTAATTTATAACGTTAGTTACTAAAAAGACAATTGAAACGAAACAATGTATAATATACATCTGCTTGATTTTATAAATAATATAAATGAAGCAAATATGTATAAAATGTCTTTAAATGTAATATACAATGTAAAAATCTTTATGTTACTACTAATGTGAAGAATTATGTTAAATTATTATTATTATTAAAGCTAACGTATTGGATTATATAAAATTTGCTATAAAATGTGATTACTTAATAAATTTTGTTTCTGGTGTTTCAGTTATTCGATAATCAATTTAGAATTTTGATCTAAATTACTATTCACTTGTGCGAGGCTATACAAAATATTATACTGACTGTACGAATAAAATTGATTGTTAATCAAATACTTATATATACAATATAAAAATTATTGACTAAAAAACGACTATTTTGTTCATATTTCAAGACTCATAAAAGTTAAATGAATATATAAATTGAAGAATAAAAACATTTTAATATACGGTACAGTATATTAGTTCTACTTGTTTGTCAGTCGATTAAATAAAAAAAATTCCATACAACTATATAAAATGGAACTATAACGCAATAATAATAAGTATAAAATGAATTTATAGAAACAACTTTCTGATACCAAGATCAGGTAAAGCATAAAGTGTACGACGTAGTGTTCCTTGCTTATCGGAACATCGTTGTGCGCTGAGAGATCGTTTGGTACCCACAGAGCTACTACGTTTCGTGTTGTCCCTTGAGGTACAACGTGCGAGATTCAAAGTCTCTTGTTGTGAGGTCACGAAGCAATTCGATAACGGTGCCGCCCGGTCGATGTAGCAGTCCCCAACGAACAGTATCGTTCTACCAATCAGTGTGAAATTAACTCGACATAATTCCTGTAAATGTTTAGAAAACGAGAATTAAGACAATTTTACACAAGAGATTCGAGCTTTAAACACAAACACCAGATTTTCATTATTTTATTATTACATTCAATTTTAACGATGTTAAATTTAATATTTAATACTGAATGAATTTGCAAAGTAATATTAATATATTAACTAATTTTGAAAACTGTGTTAAGAATTACTTAAAATATACTAACTTGGAATGTCGATGGTGTAACTTTCCAATCACGAGAGCGTTGTTGACTCGTGAAAGAGATGCGTCAGCAGTCGTTTGACATATCCTGACATGTTCGAGCCTCGCTGCGTTCATCTGCCATTGCCTCTATAATATCTAATAAAAGCTCGCGACTCAATTGTTTTAGTTTTGGTAAACGCACCACCTTGTACATTAAAATATATCGTGTTAATTATACCGCATTACACAATTCTTTTTACATATTTACATATATATGCAACATACCTTCCCAATATGATGTACTATAAGATTTAAAGCATATTTTTTAATGTCAACAGCTTGCATTTTATCAGCAGCTTCTAAAATTTGTATTACATTTTCAAAGGTAACGTTCATCTCGAGATTCTGTTTGCAAAAAGCTTGCAGTCGATTGTTTGTAAAACCATAAAATACTGGAACTGTAAATAAATACAACGAGTCCTCCGGTGGCATTGAAACATCAGCATAATAAATGTATCTTAATAATGAACCAAAAGATTCCGAAGATGGTATCATTTCACCAATTTGAATCTAAAAATTATATTATTTCATTAAAATAGTTATTAAAAGTTTTTGTTACAAGTATAGTTTATTTTAACTTACATTGACAGTATTATTTTCAGGCATGAAAGAACGGAATAATCCTTCAAAATAGCTACATCGTGCAGCCAATACTGCTTTGTGCGATGGGATTGGCACACCGTCTAATAATAATGTAATATCACAAAATTCTTGACCAATACCTTTCAAAAACGCTTCCATATCCTGTTCTAATGTTGTACCTGAATTTTATATATATATTAGATGAATATTTGAAACAATAAAAATATTTATATCATAGTATATATCTATGCCTTATACGAAGAAAAACACAACTCAGATTTTGTAATGTTATTTTAAATGGGAAAATCTGATTTGTGCTTCTTTTCGTCCGAGGTGTTGATATATGGTAAAATATATAAATATACTGAATGTACAGGTCTGTACACAGATAAATATATATACATGCACTTACATTATTGTAATTGCACTATTGCAATAAAAATTTTTAAATTTTTATTTAATAAATAAATAAATAAATAAAATAAATAAATTTTAACTTACCCATATCTGTTCCTAAATCAAATTCTTTCAAGAAATTCTTAGTTTGGGGCATTTGCTTTCTCCTAATAACTTCTACCATCAATGGCTGATCCAATGTTTCAAACTCTTTACTCATCACAATTTTATTATAATTGCTATCTTTAACAACAAAACTTAAGCACAGATCTTTTATAAAGTGCAATTCTAAATATGCTGCATTATGCAATGCTTCCAAAACATTAGCATCGTTTATTGTAGCTATAAGGTAGTGAACGCAAAGTTGCTCTAAACGTTTCATATTAAATTGCACAGCCAGTCGGTATACATCCATCATTAATAAAACAATTCTGTTACTTAAAGGATCCTCAATTTTCTTTGTTGGATCAATCCGATCGGTATAAATATAATTTAAAACCATTTCAAACGCTTCCGGTACTGCGTCGTTTAATTTCACCTAAAATATATATAATAAAATGATAATTTATTTTAAGAAATTAATGATATCTTAAGTAAAAATCATTTAACATTAAATAATTATCATAATAAACTTAAAAAATAAACATAAAAAACTTACTTCTAGCATTGGTAAGTCTTTAAGAGATAATTCAGAGGTGCCGTTAAGTTTCTTCAAAAGATCTTTTCTTTTCTCCTTAGCTTGCCTAATCCCGTGTCTCAAAAATTTCGATCGAGCAGCAACCATAGCAATATGTGCTGGAATTTTAGTCAGATTGTCATCTTTACCAACAATAAATTCAACATCACAGAATTGGTGTGAACTCAACAGTCGACCAAAATCATCATGTAAAGTGCATTTAGGATAAGATGAAAATTGAAATCGATAAGTTTCACCAGATCTAACATTATTGTCAACCGTTCCTCCAAATATGAACATCGCATCTCCGATCACCGCGGCTGCATGGAAAAGTCGTCCTGATGGAATCTAAATATACAAATTTTTATATAGATATTGTATTAAAGATATTTTATTATATGCAATAAAAATATTTTTCTGATATAAAAATACTAAGTCTTAATAATAGAACTGTATTTATAACAAAAACTAATCTTGAATTGATCTAATTTTACAAAAATTGATTGATATTTACTTCACTATCTGATGATGGAGTAATAATATGCCAAGTTTGAGTATCAAGATCATAACAATGAAGATCATTAGGTAAAGTAGAATCTGCAGTGCCTCCAAAAACATAAAGGTGTCGATCAAAACTGACCATTGTGTGTCCATATCGTCTAGCAGGTGGTGGAGGAGCACCTCTTAAAATATGTTCGGTAGAGATGCGAATCCACCTGTTGAAATACAAAGGTAGGTAAAATTCTAAATCTTTAAATTTTTAGAATTAATTATAAATAGTATTACCGTCTTGCTCGAAAATGAAATTGAAACAAACTGTTAGTTATTTTGGCACCACTTTGACCACTAAACACAAACATTGATTCTCTAGCTACAGCTACAGGAAAATTACAGCATGTAGGGGGACAATCACCAGACTGAACTACTTTCTCCCACACTTTATCTTTGGAATCTCTGGGCTGCAATATGAAATTGTAAAATGTTATACAGATATTTTGATTTGTAATAAAAATAAGACAGAAATATCTTACTAATAAAGATATTGTCCACATATCATCCAACCTAGCATTGCCATCATAACCAGCGAATATCCATAGTTTATTATCGTACACTGCAGCTCCATGTGCAGATCTTGCAACAGGAGTTCTGCAATACAATGTATAATACGTTAATATATAACTTATTATAAAACTTAATTAACAAAAACTTTATTTAACTTACTTTCCAGAAAATTTCCATTCTGTCCACTGATTAGTTTGAAAGCTATATTCGTACAAGTCATTTTTATTTGTTAAATTAGAATTTGAGTGAATATCTCCTGTGTATCCGCCAAAAACAAACATGGAAGACTCATAAACAACAGCAGAATGATGATATCTTGGAGCAGGTGGAGTACCAGTAGCGAATGCTCTGACCCACGATTTTTCCTTCACATCAAAACGCAGTAAATCATTCAACATCCGCTTGCCATTGTCACCACCAAATACATATATCGAATCTTTATAAGCTACTACTGTGTGTTTACTTCGTCTAAAAAATTAGATAAACAAATCAGGACAATATATAAAATTTAAAGTAATAAAGCAATAAGTAAAAAAGTGTATTGTACCTAGCACCAACAAATTCATCACATTCAGGCATACGTTGCCAACGATGAACAGTCTCAAAAGGACCAAAATCCAAGGTCAGACACTCGGTTGCAGCTGCGTTATCCATTTCAGCTGATACGAATTCTTGAATGAATCTATACATTCACCAACGAATTCGATTGTATGGGAAAGGGGTGTCAGAACCGTAGAAAATCGAAATCACCCTCGATAACTTGGCGCATATCTTCACTAGTACTATCCAAACATTATTTTTTCGTAATAAAAAAAGTATTTTCTTATCTCACCGAGTTCCGGCATTTATATTTAGTCTCTTCGACGGTGCTCGAGTTCGATGTGAAAGAAGCTTTGAGAATGGATGTCAAACACATGTGTAAGAACTGAAGAGTGAAAGATGAATCAATCGATATTCACATTCATGTTTTGGGTGGGAGGTATCGCAGTTACCGTACTTACCGATCGGAATGCGACATCTGCATGAATTTTCAGCGGGAAATTTTGAATTTATCTATCTTTATACGGACAGCGTTAAAACATTGCAAATAATAAATAATAAAAAAAACGATAAACGTACCTTGAGGTAATATTATTTATTAATTATGTTGTTTTATCGAATGAAACCAATTAAAAATAATACTAACGTTACCTAAATCATAAAAAATGTAGAGGAACAAATTATTCCGTAGCTTTATAATTAACGTTAAATCAGATTAAGTGAAAAAGAAAGAACACGCGATAGAATGTGATTAAAGTTTCCGTGACGACGAGGAACGAGTTAAAACGTTATAAATCCATAAATCGTAAAATTTTGCTTGTTAAGGATGTTAAAACGTATTCTAGTAACTTTTATCGTTTTGGATATTTTAAACTTAACGTACGGAATCGATGGACTCATTTGGAGTAAAAATGATCAGGATTTTATACCGTTGTTTAGCGTATCAGATTTTTGGATTGCTCAAAACAGATATTTAAAAGGAATATATGAACTGGAAAGACATAATTTCAATAAGGAAATTTTGAAAGTCGCTTATTACCAAGTAAGTTTAATTTTTTCAAATGATAATTTTAGTCATACAATTAAACGAACAGAAAATATCAACAGTGGCATAAAAGATTGTTAAAAAACATTTTGAAATTTCAACGAAAGCAATATTTAATATTTATTTTGAAAGATTTCGGCAATTTATTAAAAATTTTAGACATTCTGTACTGTTTATTAATTATTTAACGAAATGTCAAACATTTTATTTGTTATAAATAAATGAATTTGTTTAGAAAAACCTTTTTTGTAACATTTTTTTGTACTGGTCTTTTTCGTTGCACGATAAAATCAAATATTATAAATAATCTGAACATTATTTTTTTGCATGTATTATATTTTTATTTTTATTTGGTATACATATATATTTTGAGAAACAGCATGCTATTAACTCGAATAACAACAATGTCAATGAAAATTAAATTTATAGCAAAAAAATTATTATCAAAATTATTGAAAAAGTACCTTTTGTTCTTGCTTTAAATAATATATGCAATTTTTTTGCAATTTATAAATTATTAATTGAAATATTTTCGTATACGCTGTATAATTAACGGCATAATGTTGTTTATTTTCTTTATTAATAATAATAATTTGTTTTTTTTCTCAAATCTCACATTTTTAAGCTTTTTCGCATTTTTTAAGCTTAGATTCTTCTAATTTATAACCAACCTTAGCTTTTCTCTTCGTTAAAATATTTCAATTGACACGCGTTTTTCAATCCGCAAGTGTATGATGGGTCACGTCGTTTCAGGGGTAATTTTTATAGTCGCCCGGCAGTATGTTTTAAATCCTCGGTGCACCATTTTTCTATCAAATTAGTGTTGACAAAAATGTTTCAGTTTATTATTTTTTAAAATATACTTTAATTTTCAACTATTCGATATTATTATTTCTTATGAATTATGTCTATTCAATGTCGATAATCATTTCATTAGCTTAATCGCAGACGGTGAAATTAAATAATGGTTAAAAACGTGTTCCACTTAGAAAATCTACCTGCTCTATTCGATTGCGGGGTCAAAAATTGAGTTTCTATTAAAAATAATCTATAACCGTTCTAACCTTCGAATGAACTTTAATATGAAGTTCAATGTCAAAACCAATTTAACAGAGAGATGGGTCTCTTCGTCTTGAACAACTTTTACCGGAATCATTTTCCTGTACCGTCCCGTGTAAAAAAAAGTCTAAGGAACGTCTGGGAAAAGTCTGGCTTATAAAGTCTTGGCAAAGTCTAGCTGGTGAGACTATCCCATACTTTTTGCCAGACTTAATATATTTTAAATCAACCAGACTTTCTCCCGCCCATTTTGCCAGACTTTATAATTATTTTGAAAGTCTGGGATAAATAAGCCATACTTTCTCCCACACATTTTACTAGACTTTATAATTATTTTGAAAATCTGAGAGAATTCAACCAGACTTTCTCCCGCACATTTTGCCAGACTTTATAATAATTCTTAAAAGTCTGGGATAAAGCAACCAGACTTTCCCCAGACTTCCGCCTCGTGAAATCTCCGTCGAATTGCATTATTCCAACATAAAATTTATATTACTTCTAATTAATAAAAACAATACATCCTCGACATGTTTTGAGCTATTGAACTCATAAAACCACCAGATACTTATATCTATCATATCTAACATATGAAAAAGTCACCAATGTTTTTCGTGTATCTCCCGACAACATACTGACGAAACGGTTAGGTTACAATTATAAAAACACAATCATCAAATTGAAGTTGGTTTTCATATCGTTTTGTACCCTAACCATTTCATCAGTTTGTTGTCGCGAGATACACGAAACACATTGGTGACTTTTTTTATATGTGATAGATAAGTATCTGGTGATTTTGAGAGTTCGATAGCTCAGAACATGTCGAAACATTGTTTTTATTCATTAGAAATAATATAAATTTTATGTTTTAAAGATGCAATGCGACGAAGATTCGACGAGGGGGAAGTCTGGTTGAATTCCCCATACTTTTAAAAATTATTATATAATCTGGAAAAATGTGGGGGAGAAAATCTGCGAATTCTCCCAGATTTTCAAAATAATTATAAAGTCTAGTAAAATGTGTGGGAGAAAGTATGGCTTATTTATCCCAGATTTTCAAAATAATTATAAAGTCTGGCAAAATGGGCGGGAGAAAGTCTGGTTGATTTAAAATATGGCATGAGAAATTTGTGTGGATAGGCTTAAAATGGCCCGCCGTATAGTATTTTTTTATCCCGATCCAGCATCATTTTTTCGCGTAACTTTTTAATAATAAGTTCGATAACAGGAGAAAAAAAAATCTTTTCAAAAACATTATACGAAATTTCAATGAAAATAAAAAGAACATCCTTGGCTCGGATTTGAATTGGATATTCCAGTCTATTTATTTGTTTTTATTATCGTATATAGGAAACGAATTTAGTTAGTTTCGTCGACAACGACACAAAAATTAGTGGGGTATGCGGGGAACTCTGGACGATTCTCGCCGATTACTTGAATTTTACGTAAGTAACGTTAACTACGTTAAATACGTAAACAAATTATCAACAGTTATTTTATATCTAAAACGCATTTAAAAAAAAAAACCAACCAGATTGATTCCCATTAAATTGGCGAACCGAAATTTCGGCATCGAGTACGATAATGGTAGCTACGATGGATTGTTAGGACTGATCCAACAAAATCAATCGGAAATCATTGCGAGGACCGCATTGTTCGTGAATCATTTGCCTTTACTGGAATACACAATGCCAATATGGAGAGTACGGTAAAAACGAGATGAACCGAATAAATTATGTAAAATAGAATAAATATGAATTTTCAGGTACCACATATACATAAAACCAGAATGGACTTACGACAGCAGATGGGTTGTACGATTATTTAACAAGGAAGTTTGGTACGGTTTTTTCATCATCATAATCATACTATGCTTAGCTGGTTATGCGTACGATAAACTTTCGGCGAATTTATCGATTAAAAAGGTGCATTTCACTTTACAAGATCACGTACTTTATACGATCGCCGTCGCAACGTCTCAAGGTTTTATTATTTAATACGTCTAACATACCTATATATTATATCATTTTATTTCCTTATAAACGTATACATTAAATATATTCGATTTTATAAAATATATTGACCGCTATACTTTATGTGTTCTTTTTGGTTTATCTACGTTTATATACCATCTTTCCTCATACAGGTAGCGTGCCCGATAATTACAATAGTCAATCGAGAATTTTATACATCTGTACGAGCTTATTCTCATGGATAGTTATGATTGCGTTCAGTTCCCACGCGATTTATCTTATGACGCATCGCAAATACCTTTTGCCCTTTTACAATTTAAAGAGTTTGTTCTTCAAGAGCAAGTACAATCTGATGATCGTTCGTGGATCGATGGTCCAGGAAAAATTTGAGGTATACCAATATTTTTTTTACCTGTATATGTATATATACACGTATCCTCCAAAATACGTATAAGAATCCATTTTTAGTTTATTCACAACGACTCAATTGATTTAGGAAACGATTGCTAAAATCTTGCGGACCGAAGACTACAAACGTATCGACTACGCGGCGACCGCTCACGAGCTTTACGAAAAAATTTGCTTCTCCGGCGACAAAAGTTTCGCCGTGTTTGAGGCTGAAGATCGTCACAAAGCTATAGGAAAATTCATTTGCAAATTAATTCCGACACGTGCAAGTTATTTCGAAACTTGGATAGCGTCCGCTGTAAAACGTGGTTTTCAGTACAAACGTAGTTTTGACATTGGGTATATTGCATATACGATCTTTTAATTATTTTTTCAAAACGTTTTATTTCTTACGATACATCTGTTTTTTTTTCCTTTTGCGCAACATTTTTATTATTTATAATCCATACTGTTTTTTTGTATCGATCGGTACGAAATTCAATAATCTACAAATAATATAAAGTATAAATGAGCATTTTGTGATTTGCTGAAATTAGAGACAAAAATAAGATAATGTATAATTATTGAACGATAATTAATAACTAAATTTTTTATTTATTAATAAATCGAAACAGCATAGGTAACACTTCAATAAGTTACAATATTATACACTATAGTTATTCGAAGCTTTAATTAATAATTATTTTTTATTAATTTAACGTCGCACTTTTTTTATCGTCCCAATTTGGAATTTATCAGTGACGAAAATCATATGATATCTATGTGATGAAAGCACTTAATTAACAATTTATTTCTAATAATTGATAATTCATTTCTAATTATTAATTATTCGAAGATTTTTTTAATAATTTTTTATCAGTTATCAAGTATTTAAAAACTAATCTATATTTCGCTAGATAGAACTCATACATAAAATGTTTCAGTCTGTAAGCTATTTCCTGACACTATTTTTACAATAAAAAATAAAATATAAATTGATAATCCAAAAAATACATAAATCATATAAATGTATCATTAGCCAAATCGAATTATTGATTATTCAGTACTGTTTAATATTTAAAAAATTAATTATTTATATAATATAATTTCTGGATAATTACAGTAATTGAAAATGTAATAAAACTTTGTTTATTAATTAATTATTTTCAACGTTAGCTGTTCACATACAAACAATATTTGTACCAATGTTTGCTAATTTTAAATCAAATCGTCAGTTAAATTCTTATAACTAATAAATATTTCAATGGTAATACGTTGATGTTTATAATGTGCATATACAACTGAAATGATTCCAGGATATTAAAAATGTCGGAAGCCGGAATAATCGATGCTCTAAAAGAACGATGGCTGGACTGGAAATTAGAGGAGATCGAAAAAGTGCCAGTGCAATCAATCGACATGAGTCAAGTAAAATTAATGTTCGGTATACTCGTCGTTGGATTCGTCGTTTCTTCTATTATATTCCTTATCGAATATCTAACGTTTTTCGTAACTAATCTAATTCGAAATAACAATAATCCAAAAGTCATTGTTCTCAAAATGAAACAATGAATTAATTATTTATCGTTGTTGTTAGGATTATTGATATTATGTATGTACATTAAAAAATAAATAATAATCTGGAAAATAGTGGGTTACTTGCTTATATATATATTTATATTACTTTATTTACATGTAAAAAGCTGAGCATTTTATCAATCGTATCAAGAGATTAGTATAGTTTCAGCTGCACGATTGTATCGTGCATTATACAACGAATTGCACGGTTTGCAAATAATATCCAACGATAGCCATGCGAAAAAACGATTAAGCAAATTGCCATACGTAATTTCAGATGCACTATTCACAAATACATACATATAAGTACGAGTATATTAACTTTTGTTTGATAAAGATCTTGACTATCGCGTATATAAAATTATTTTTACAGTTTCAACTAGGGCACGAATTTCTTTTTTCTAAAATGTGAGTTATCATAATGTGATTTGCGTATTTTCGAAAAAAATTTTAAATCGTTCGGTATCCAGAATAATTGGCTTTATTATTTTCGAAGTTTGAAAAAGATATAGTTTTCTAATTCGTCAGTTTTCAAATTTCGAACAATTTGATATTAAATTTGTAAGGAAATATAACACATAAATATGTACTGGACTCGTAATTAATTTTTTTTTTTAATATTGTCATTAACGGGGTGATATAGCCAAGTTTTATCTTCCCTACCTTACCGACCTCGAAAATGACATAAAATTAATTATATTTAGAAAAGGAAGTTAATTTACGTAAATCTAGGATAATAGTCCCCTTCTTTATTAATAATCTATCTATCTTTAAAATTGAAGCAAAAATATCAATAAGTTTTTGAGAAAACCCTTACCAAAAATCTTGACATGCCTTTTAATTAGTCGAGCGTAGAACCTCAAATTGCACAAAATTATCATATATTTTGGTATAAGAGATTACTCGAAAACCAATAGATATTTTTGCTTCAAAATTTGAAGTGAGGTATATTATTAATAAAAGAAAGGGACTGTTCTCCACAATTTGCGTAAATTATCGTCCTTTTTTAATTATAAACTCATTTTCTGTGACTTTTGAGGTCGGTAAGGTAGGAAGGATAAAACTTGACTTTGGTACACCCTTAACATTCTATATAATAAATTATTTCACTATTAAATTTATTACATTCGATAGGACGAGAATAATGATGAATATATCTGTGACTGTTATTCATTTGCATATTATTTATGAATTATGGTTAATAAAATACATATTATCGAATATTTTATGAATCTACTTTTTAGGCATGATCGTTACACGGGAGTGTCTTATATTTTTACCGAATAAATGTCTAATATACCTAAAAAATGGATGTATATACATATATATATATATATATATATATATATATACATATATATAAATTAATATACAAACAAAAATTGTATAACCCAAGGATCGTTTAAACTATTCTACCTACAGTGTTTATTATAGATATGTATATACGTGTGTATATAATAGTGTTCTTTTTTTTAATTTTAATTTAATTTTTTTAATCGAACCATAATTTTTTATCGATTTGCCTGAAATTTACAAGATACTCTTCTTGTTTCAAATTTTTGAGGAAATGTGATTTTAACTTTTACCTATTGGATACTTTACGATTAGAATTATTTTTAATGTTATACATACAAAACGATGAAAATAACGAAAAATCTACTAAAGAGCACGTTTTTTTCGCAATAAATTGTAATGTATCGCATTTGCATAATAAATATTAAATTTATAAAATGTTAGTTTTAAAATTACAAAACATTTTTCTATTATATTATTTATGAACAGGATAGTTGTTTTAAAAAAATAGGTAACGTAAGAAGCGTTCAATTTATTATTTTCTAATAATATTTCATTAAAAGAAACAAAGATAAATTCACATATAAAAGTAACTTTAATATCAGAGATTTTGATACAATTTTTTTAATTTGTACATTATTATGTAGTATAAATGTAACGGGCGCGCCTATATAGATGTAGTAGCTTATAGCTTTTACATATAAATAACTGGTTAATATATGACAAAAACTCGGAATCAACGAAAATTCGGAAATCGAATTAATTTATTCGTTTTTTTTTTCGTCTATTTATATTGCCGACCAAAAAATCTACGAATTTTCAAAAAATTTCTAAATGAACTTAGTGTTGTGTATTTTTTTAAGTAACAAAAATGTTTTTTTTTTCACAAAGAAACACGAATCACGTAATATACGTAAGTTAACTCTATAAATATAAATCTAGGTGTATATAAAAATATTTCCTTAACGAAAATTGGCCTACGTGTCTTGAGGCAGGTCCAACGCGTCACTATGACGCTGCTCATTATAATAAGATGTAAAGAGAGAGAGGGAGCGGTTTTAGGTATATGGACAGAATGTAGCCTATGTGTCACTCAACGGTACCCTAAGATTGAATCACTTAAATTTAATCGTCACCTATAATTACGATGTGAATCTATAAAAAAGAGAATTTTGCACGTACACTTTGTATCAATATTCACTCGAGCATATAAAAATCGAAAAGTATTGACGAAACGTTCATATTTGGCCAAATATAATTAATAAATTCATAACGGATGGATAAAAAACGCTTTAGTTAACCGCATAATGATCAATTTCCACTAAAAGCACTATCGTGATTTAATTAAAATTCGAACACTTGATGTTTCAAAGATGTACTTTGCCGTGATCATCCAAACTATGTATAAATGACGATGAAAGTGAAGATCTCAACCGACTCTCGTTTCCCTCTCTCTTTCTTATTTTACTTTTTTCTCCTACCATTGTTCGATAATTAATCAAGAAATTAATTACCTGTCAAGCGAACCTTCCGTCTTTATAGAGAGAGAGAGAGAAAGAAAGAGAGAGAGTATGTTGCGTTAGTTTCCTCAATCAGAAATTCCAGATACAACTTCACCTTCCTTGATTTATTTCTAAATAAATAATCTTATCGAACTCTAAATACAAATCCACATATATAATTTGTTACGAATTGTATATGTGTAAATAATGACGGTTAATCGGTACGTGACAAATTATTGCAATGTCTCTTCGTCCATTTAAACGAAAATCACTATCTTTTACAAAAATGTCAAAGTGAAAAAAAAAATTGTTCGCAACGTGTTATTATCATTTGTCCCAAGAACAACATCTACATCGAGATTTAATATTTATTTAAAATAAAAGCGACACATCCTATAAAAATATAGTAGTTCATCTTTCATTCTCCTCGTAATTAAATTCCAATCCGAAGTGAGAAAAAAAAGCGCACATATAATGAAAATATTTTTTATTGTCATTTGTCTAGTTCTCGGCATCGATTTGTCCGTGGCCGCGAACGTCGTAATATGGGACAAGGCCACCCAAAAATTCGCGCCAATTTTCAATTTGAATACGTTTGAAACTCGGAGAATCACTGAAATCGATGATATTCGTAAATACGAAACCCACAATTTCAAAGGAGAGAAGCTCAATTTCGTTTATTACAATGTATAATGTCATATTATAATATATCTTAACGAATAAACGTTGTGGACGCGCGTAATAAAATTTGACATATATCTATTGACAACAGGAGCACGATGTCTATCAATTTTACGAGGACGATCGGAAAGTCACCGGCATATGCGGTGAAATTTGGACTGTGTTGTCGTGCTACCTTAATTTTACGTAAGCGTAACGATTTTACTTAACCTAGATGTTGAGCAAAACGCACTAGCATTTCTACCCGAGACTCGGTAAATAACTATTTTAATTTATAATACAGAATGATCTTGACGAAAAGCGGTATAAGAACAATAGGTACTAAAACGAATGATAATGACAATTTCACTGGGTTGTTGGGTTTACTCGAACAAAGAGAGTACGATGTTATACCTAAAATGGAAGCTTATCTATCTCGACTCGATGCTGTGGACATGTCGGTTCCCTTCTGGAAAAATCAGTATGCAATTGATAATTATTCAAAAATAACGATCAAATATAACATAAAATGATTTTTATAACTTTTAAATATTATATAGGCACAGATTGTATGCACGACCATATTACCATTTCAACATAACATGGATGTTTGACCTCTTTTCATGGAAAATTCGATGTTTAATATTTGTATTTTATCTTTTACTGAGTACTCTCAGTATACTGTCCGAAAAAATAACGAGATATGTCGATTATCGTTATTTAGTATCTTCCTACGTAGATTACTTCTTTTACAATTTTGCCGCCCTTTGCAATCAAGGTATCGTCTTATTTTATTCAATTTGCAAACGAAGACAATTTTCTACTGAAAATTACCGTGCCAACAAAGTGTATGAATTCTTTAAGTACAAAAATGATCCTAATTAAGTATTTATAAGGAGATCGTTAAAATTTTTATCAAGCTGTATGTAGGTACCAGGTCCACCATGTTGGTACGGTAATTTTTATAAAAAGTTCTCTCCGTATCTCTAGTAGAAATTTGACAATTTTTTATGTTTCGAGGTTAAAATTATCTATTTTACCTATTACACTCTCTAAAACTTAAGGAGTGACGTTTTCTTTCTTTAGGGTGATTATTTAGGGGGGATGGTGTATCTGGTGGGTTACCGACCGAGCAGAAAAATATAATTATTATTTTTATTGTAAAAATAAGTCACTTCTACAAAGCTCCAGGTTAATACAATAAAGACACCCTAGAAAATTTCCGCACCGAAAATTTACGATTTTCTGTGATTTTTCTCGGTGCAGAAATGTTTTAAGGTGCTCTTGTATGGAACTTTGTAGAATGATTTATTGTTGACTTATTTAGTGCACTACTGTATTCGAGATTAGCATAAAATTGCATATTTTTATAAATAATTGTAATAATTAACTTTTTTTGCTCGGTCGGTAACCCACCAAGTAAACCACCTTCTAAGGGGAAAACAATTTTTGAAAAAGTAGGAGAAGACATGTCTTTATTTACAAACAATATACCTCGGTGAAGAATATAAGACTTGAATACAATCGGTTTTCCGAGAACCACCCCTTACCAGGAAGGGTTGATTATTGATTTTTTTATTTTTGGTAAGAAATTTTTTGGATACCCAATTGCATTTTTTTTACTTACTCTGAAATTTCGTAGAGAGATCGCAATTGTTTGTAAACAAACGAGTGTCTTCTCGTACCTTTTCGACTAGTTAAAATTGGTACGATGATGTCTTAATCTTATAATATTTATTTAACTAAAATAATTTTTTCGTTTGTATTGACACAGTTGGTAAAAATTGATTTTGACCTTATGAACAATAGTAAGAAGGTGAATAACTACGCTTTAAAGGGAGCAAAATAATTGCTCTGAAATTAAAAAAAAGTGGATAAGTACGTCGAAAATTAGTCATTAATTTCGGTATAACGCTTGTGTTAAAAATACTCAAAAGTATTTTAAATAACTTTTTATTTTCAATTTCAATTTCTATACAGGTATCTTATTACATTCGAAACAACTAAATATCTCTAAATTTTTTGAATGAAAAATCACTAAAAGATACCACTGAAACATTCCAATCACTCGAAAATAAAAATATAGGTTTGAAAGCATAGTTTTAATTATCTCTAAATATAAAGTTAAATATAAATTGCCGATTCAGTGAGATTTGTCTTTATAAGGTGAGATGAATTATTTTATTTTACCAAACCTACCAGTAGTAAGATATACATTCATTCTATTAAAATAAATTATTAATTACTCACTTTCGCGAAGAGAAATTAATTTTTCTCCCTTAAGGAGATGTAAACCCATTAAAAACAGAAACACTATTTATTTTTTCTTAAGCGAACAGTATACTTTATCGAAAAAAAACGCTATGTAACGGTGTTGTATTTACATTAAAGATAGTCTATGAATTTTTTCAAATTTTTTTATCAATAAATCAACGAGATTTTTGAGCAGCCGTGCAGCATTGTTTTTAGCTATATATTACCGACCAAAAAATGGTTATTTCTATATAATTCATTTTAAATTAATTATTTTGAAAAAATCGCTCTGTAACGGTATTCTATTTGCTTTCAACATTATCTGTAAATTTTTTCAGATTTTTAATTCCATTAGTTTTTTAAATTTTTGGGATTTTAGAGGTAGGTTCCTATAATTTGGGTACCACGTCTCCTTAAGGCAAAATGTACTATTTTTATATCTACAGCAAACATTATATATTAAAGTGCAATAATAAAATTTAAATAAAATTTTATTATTTTTATTAACTACCGTTATTTAAGTATTAATAATTATATTGCATACTGTAATTATTAGCTGGGAAATAACACTACGGAGAGTAGTGTATACCTTCATTTACAGAGTGAAATTGTTACTTCTTTAGAGAGTTTTAAATCGCTCTTTGGGAAATGGCTCGGTTTTTACTGTAACTATAAGAGTGAAAAGTCACTCTTTTTTAGTGGCTTTTCATTCCACGGGCTTTACAGAGTAACTAGCCTCCTTTTCTGTCAATTTGAAAAAAAAATCGCTAATTCGTAACTTAAAAATCGTCTCAATTTCTACTAGAAGTAGAGTAGGATGCGTACTATAGTGAAACTCCGAAATAAAAAATTATAATTAATTCGGTCTAGGTGACGTACTTTACGCAGTGCAGAGTAATCGTAAACTATTGTCATTTTGTACAAGTTTGTTTTCATGGTTCCTCATAACGTCGTTCAGCTCCCAATTAATTATTTATATGACCCAGACGATTTTGGTACCACCGTTCGACAGCCTTGAAACACTTATCGACAATACGCGTTACGTTGTTTTGGCTGAAAAACATTCGATAGTTCACATCGCTTTCCAGGTAATTTTCATTTTATAATTCTCATTTTTGTGCATACTGCACGTGTAACGATCATTTTTTCCTTTTTGTTATCCCACCCAGAAAAATTACCGACCGATTTACACTCGGATCAACGAAGCTAAGCGCATTCAATTTTACACCGATTACAAGCACATGTGGGATTTGGCGTGCTCCAACAGTAAACGACAATACGCCGTGATTCAAAGTGAAACGTTAAAAATGGATGACAATTTAGCTTGCGATCTTAATCCAATTGGGGTGGATTACTTTAACACGTGGATCGTCGGTGGTATTGTCAAAAATTTCACGTATATAAAAACCATCAACGTGGGGTAAGACATTATTTTAATCGTATTAATTCAATATAGAATATAATAATATTATACAAATGCAAACAGTGCGGCACCTTGACTCATTTATTACATGTTTACATAATAATATATATATATCGCATTTAATGAATTATTTTATCATAATCAGGTTTCTTTTTCGAGGCACGCGTATAGAACGAGGAAAAGAGGTACTAAAATTCGAATGGTTCAAAATTTAATTGATACTTATGCGAACTTACTGACGTCTTTAGTCAACGAAAAAAAAAATACTTAGATAGGACAGATGTTGCATCTATTTTTAACTTAGCTGGATACTTGTAAGAAGGAATACCTTTTTTTTTAATTTACTATTTCTTTTCCTTTAGCGGTATTCAATCTATAAATTCGATGGGTCTACATAACTAACACATGATATTCTAATCTTAAAATTGAAGTGTATGTAAAAGTCGTATGTGAACTCTTAAGAGTCGATTTTATTTTGTAGGATAATCAAGCTACGTGAAACAGGGATAATTCATCTGTTAAAATCTCGTTGGTTCAAGGTCAAAGAGTCAAATGTTAGAGTAAGGAGATATTATACACCAATAACGCTAGATCAAGTGATGTTACTTATCAGCCTTTACTTTTTTGGTTTCTTCATGTCGATCGTATTGATCATCAGTCGAAATTATTGTTTTCCGAAGAAAAAATACTCAAAATAAATGAAAAAAAATATTTAAATTTAGTAATATTTAAATAATGGTTTGTAATAGTTGCAGTAAAATAACTAATTTAAAGGTGATAATTTATCTAAAGGAACAAGCCAGTGATAAAATTGAAAAAAAATGCTATTCAATATTAACAATTGATAATGTTTTACATAACAATTGAAAACATTTCTTATTTTTTAAACAAATAATATTATTATTAACTCTTATTTTAAATTTTTAGGCCAATTTATTTGTAACACAACTATTTTAATTAATTGTGAGACTCCATATTATAATTTTTTTTTCATAATGGACTTTCCGTAGGATATCTCAGAAATTTTTTCATCGAATAGGCTGAAATTTTAACAATAATAATTTTTAAATATGATTTAAATCCACTTAAACGGAAGAGGCTGTATGAACATTCTAATAAAAAAATTATCATTACCAATTAATTTAAAAAATTGAAAAATTATGTGAAAACAGCTAAATAATTTTTTTATATAAATATTTAGACTTTTATTAAAATTCTGTTCCGTTGAAGTGAATTTAAAACATATTTTAAAATTACAGTTAAAATTTCAGCCTATTCGATGAAATTGTTTCCGAGATATCCTGCGGTAAGTCCTTTACGCAAAAACAATCAATCTTAGAATTAATTAAAATAATTAGAATTAATGTTAAAAATAAATTTTTCAAAAAATTAAAAATAAAAGTTTTTTTTTATTATTATTTTAACGTCGCTCTTTTTATGCTCCCAAACCGGTGCTAATCAGCGACGGAGGTCATACGATGTCTTTGTTAAGAAAGCACTTGTTGAAAATACATTCCCCAGTATCAATCGGCCGGGGCCGGGAATTGAACCTGGGACCTCCAGATTACGAGTCCGACGCCCTACCGATCAAGCCATCACAGGCCTCTAAAATAAAAGTTAATAATAATATATTTTAGTTAAAAAATTAAGAAATGTTTCCAATTGTTATGAAAAAAAAAATTGTTAATATTGAATAATTTTCTTTCAATTTTAGCCCAGGCTTGTCCCCTTAAATGAGATCTACATGCAACGTATTTCACATTTCTTTAAAAAAATAAACATTTGCTGCCAAGAGTAATATTACAATTACCTTAATTTTAGTTATAGCTAGGGGGGAAAGTATCTTTCAACAGCTCTATGTAGCTGTCAAATTTATAATTTATGTTTTAAGTACGCTTATCGTAGAAATCGACACCTGACTACAGCGCCATTCGAAGCCGCGAGATCGAGCGGCTTTTGATGGAGGCTTTCACAAATAATTGAAATGTTTCCATTGATCTAAACTTTTGTTATTTATATTCATTTTAAGCGTGCTCGTTTGATCAGATGATTCTAATTGTATCGGTATATACGAAAGTTTATAATGAACTAATCTAACGAATAAAACATAAATATTAATCTACATCAATGCATTTCATGTATTTTCTTATTTCTTTTCGTTATTTTTAAAAATGATCTATTTTCTAATTAACACCAACAAATACGCTTTTAATCGATCGATTAGCATAAATTGCTCGTAAATCTACATACCATTAAAAAAATAAGCTAATTCCGTTGAAATAAAATACTTTCCCCCCTAGCTATGACTAAAATAAAGGTAATTGTAATACTACTCTTGGCAGCAAATGTTTATTTTTTAAAGAAATGTGAAATACGTCTGGTATTCATTGAGTCTATATCTGCCGTAATGCTACATGCAACGTATTTCACATTTCTTTAAAAAAATAAACATTTGCTGCCAAGAGTAATATTACAATTACCTTAATTTTAGTTATAGCTAGGGGGGAAAGTATCTTTCAACAGCTCTATGTAGCTGTCAAATTTATAATTTATGTTTTAAGTACGCTTATCGTAGAAATCGACACCTGACTACAGCGCCATTCGAAGCCGCGAGATCGAGCGGCTTTTGATGGAGGCTTTCACAAATAATTGAAATGTTTCCATTGATCTAAACTTTTGTTATTTATATTCATTTTAAGCGTGCTCGTTTGATCAGATGATTCTAATTGTATCGGTATATACGAAAGTTTATAATGAACTAATCTAACGAATAAAACATAAATATTAATCTACATCAATGCATTTCATGTATTTTCTTATTTCTTTTCGTTATTTTTAAAAATGATCTATTTTCTAATTAACACCAACAAATACGCTTTTAATCGATCGATTAGCATAAATTGCTCGTAAATCTACATACCATTAAAAAAATAAGCTAATTCCGTTGAAATAAAATACGTTCCGTACAATAATAATAAAAAGTAACTAAAGTCGTAAAACGCCTAGTCGATTTAAACTTTGGTGGAGTATAAATTGAGAAATGTGCGCAGTTAGAAACGAAAAACATTACAAATAAAAATGCAAAAGTGTATTATAGTTTTCTTTTCGTTTATTCAAATTATTTACGCTTCAACCAATATTATGCGGATGAAAAATGGGGGAAACGAATTTGTTTCAATTTTCGATGATCCAAATTTCGGTCGTTTACGAAATCGATCGTTAAAAGAATCTTTGGATTTGGAAAATCATAATTTTAATGGAAAACCGATTAGACTTTTGTTTCACGAAGTAAGTGTGTATATATGTTAGTTTAATAATAATTATTAATTTACTTGTTTATTAATATACTTATGTTAATGAACGAAATGTTAGTACACATTGAAATTTTTTTTATATTTTGCAGGATCCTGGAATGATTGTATCCAACGATAAAAATAAAGGAGTTACTGGCTTTTTTGGTGAAATATGGACATTTTTGTCGGAGTATGCTAATTTTACGTATGTTCGTAATACCATTACAAATACAATTGCATCATATTTGCGTTTAAGTTGATTTGCATACCATAAATAAATATTGTCTTACAGACTAATTTTACAGAAAGCACACGAGAAACGAATCGGTCTAAGACCTACGGTTAATTCGAGTTACACCGGATTACTTAGGTATATCGAATTCGGTCAAGTCGATGCGATCGCTAAAATCGAAATTTTTAATACTTGGTCTGACGTTGTTGATTTTTTCCTACCTTTGTGGAACGATCGGTAATATTGTATCGTCATCGAAATAATAAAATTAAGTTAAAATATCGAGCGTAAGCATTAACATAAATTAAATGTACGATTATAGGGCTAGACTATTCGTACCGATGTCTTACCAAGAAAATATACATTGGATTGCACATTTATTCAAACACGACGTTTGGTGTACCATTGCGATATTTTACATTTT
This sequence comes from Theocolax elegans, assembly GCA_026168455.1. Taxonomy (NCBI): domain Eukaryota; kingdom Metazoa; phylum Arthropoda; class Insecta; order Hymenoptera; family Cerocephalidae; genus Theocolax; species Theocolax elegans. Next base: position 64,340,932 of record CM047428.1, on the reverse strand, counting down.
ATTCGTTTTGGCGAGCGTAACTGTTAATACCAATCGAATTAAAAATGAAAGTGCAAAAAATAACCTCGTATTCGATTACAAGGATTACCTTTTATATTACTATGGTATATTCTGTCAGAGAAGTATGATCGAATTTTTTTATTTTTAGGTATTTTTGTAAAATTTATGAACGATAAGTTTGATCTTTCTTTCAGGTTACCACTTGATCGAATATCAAAAATCGTGCAAAATTTTGAACACCTGCGCGTGCTTGTATTCGGTATTGATATTGAATTTCTACAGTTTGAAAATTTTGGACGTGCTGCTCAACAAGACGGAAATAAAGCCGTTCAACAGTCTCGAATCGCTCTATCGGAAAACCGATTTTTTATTGATATCGCTCAAAGATTCGGTTGTTCACTTGAAGTATGAATTTTTGAAGGTGTACGAGGTAACAGTAGCGCGTAATACCAAATTTTATAATTTCCACGATATTTTGTCAATAATTATTTATTTAACGATAGAACGAAGAGCCCGGAAATGAGCTACGTTATCTCATTAAATCGAAACGTATAACGTTTCATCCAACTCGTAAACACATGTATCACCTCGCATGTACCTCAACGAAGAATTACGCGTTGTTCGAAAGTGAATATCTCAAATCGAACGTAGCTAAATACGGATGTACGTTCAGACCGTTAGGGAAAGGTTATTATCACACTTGGATTGCGAGTGGTGTTAGGAAAAATTTTAAGTATAAAAAAACCATCGATATGGGGTGAGTATCGATGAATTATCATCCTACAAATGCATAATAATAACTAAAACGCCCAATTGTATTTTTTTAGAATTCTGAAACTTCTCGAGTCGGGTATTTTAGACGCATTGAAAAAACGGTTAATTGGACTAAAGATTACCCATAATTTTCACGCGTACGAACCTATTAATTTTGAAAAAGTTTATATGGTTAACGCGATATTTATCACGGGAGTTTTATTATCAATTTTAATTCTTTTCATCGAATGTTTATCGGATTACTTGCACGCTAAAAGAAATCGAATGAAACAAATAAACCGTGTAACCTTCTAATGAAAGTTTCTTAATATTTATGAATCCCACGGAATATCTAGGTTACTTCGAAGTTTTGAGAAATATCTTTACGGACGATAATCGTTGTAAAAGTGAATATACTTAACTATGAAAAAAGTCATTTTAAATTCAAATTATGTAACGTGAAAACCATATATGTAACCAAGAGTGAAAATTATTCACAGTAGCAATTCGGACTCGAATTATACGAACCGTATGCTATATATATTTATATATAATCACATTAGTGAGTTTTGATTTTATGTATATATATATTACCTTATTCTAAACTCGCAGAATCTATATATAATTGGTATTTAACCTACTTTAATCGTCACAAGTAGTAAACAAAAGATGTAGATTATCGAACAAATTACATAAATTAATTAATGAAAATAATGAATTAATCGATCAATTTTATAATTCAAAACTCGGTAATTTTATGAACTTTTATGAATTGACTATTTTTTTATCGAAATTTGTACAAAATAATTATTGACATACGATTGTTCAAATAAATCCAAATTTTAATTAAAATTTTGAAATAAATATGTATAAGGAAAAAAATAATTTATAAAAATGATCAAATAACTTTTATTATTGTAATGTCGAAGTGACAATATCATAAATTTTTTAGTTAATTTTACTATATTTTGATATTAATTTACAAAATTTTATTAGTTTGCGATTTTGTCGCTAAAGACTATTGGTACTTATTCGATAATACAATATTTTTGACCGTGTAAATTTATTTCTCAAAATTTCGATAGATAAATTTATTTAGACGTCTCAAGCAATCGTAAATAATAATTTTAAGATAATACGTACTGGAATAATAAAACAAACATTTTTCGTCGTTTTCTCGTAACCATTGACTCGAAACAATCCGTTTGGTCTATCGTAAAAAGTGAGATTATATGAGTGATACAACGTTTCAATATAATAAACGACAAAAATCGATCGTATAGGTACATATAAATGTAGAATAATCCGTAATGAGTGAATTACCCCTATTGTAACATATTAGACGATTAAACGCCGAAATAATGTTAGAAGGAAATAAACCTGTTTACGCAAGGGGGGTTTCGTATATACCTATATTATATGTAAATTGTCCAAAGTTCTGAGAACCGATTCGATATACCGAAATACTGTTTATACGAAAGAAATTTCCTGTATCGGTCAGATATCCCCACACGTGAATCTTCCCGTGTTTGCAGTCACGTACCACGGAAATTCTTCGTTCGGGTTTTTTTCTTCTTCTTCTTCTTCTTCTTCTTTACTTCTACAATTGTAATATTGTAAAAGAAATGCTATAGTTTGGATATATCGCGTATATTATATGTGCGCACGTGCAAATTTTCGTTGGGTTTACCCCGACCTTGATGTACCACGATCCGAGTTCAACAATTTCCCTGGTAAACGGTGCGTTAGTACTTTTACTCGATCAAGGGCGCACTATTCACTCGATTATTACGCGACACGCGGTAAGTACGGAAAACCCAGAAAGGTTCTTTAAAAGAAGATGATTATTATATACATATATCGTTCCCAGAAATATCCGCACCACGGAAATTTACGTTCAACTGATTTTTATTATACTGTGTAACCAAAAATCTATTTAAGCAAAAACAATAAGTTCTTTTTATTTTATAAGATAACTACGTCTATACAAAATTTTAATTATTAGTAAGTATATAGAAAATAATTCCATTTATTCCTTTATTTCAAAGGCGACTCTAATTAGTAATAACTTAGAAAACAAACGTCAAATACATTGATTTTCGCCAAGTTATTTATTGCGCGTACGTGTTTCGCGCAAGCGTTAGAGTAAGAAGAAAAATTAAGAAAAAGAAAATTCTGCATAAATAATGCGCGATTAACGAGGAATGTTTAGGAAAAGGGTAAAAAATTATTTAACTAAGTAAACAACCGTTTTAGCGTTAAACTGTTTTTTATCCAACTTGACACCAGCTCACCTCTTTAACAGAATTATTTTCTAAGATGCTCGTCACATCGGAAAGACGCACAAGACTATTGCATCGTATCCATCATTTCTGATCAGTATTCATTTTTCAATCATTTTGTTAATATAAATATATAAAAATTAATAATTTTGGATATAAAAGTATTTGGGCAATTTTGTGAATTAAAAAATATTTATATATACATATCAAATGTCGATATATAATTTAAAAATATTAGATTCACTATTAACATTTTATTAATATTAATAATAATAATAAACAAATTTTACTAACCTTATATAAAGTTAGATTTGATCAAGTGAAAATCCATACATCATTTCGAAATATATTATGTTTATTATTAATTGTTTTGTATGTAACAAAGGTAAGATCAGAGAATTGGGAATGCGACGCGGTAGCATTTGCTTCGATCATTCAAACACTGTGAATCTGTTAAAAAAAAAGGAAATGAAATGCTGGGTTAAATAAGAGAAAAAAAAATATAATTAATTGACTCGATCGAGCCTTCTTAAAATAGTCAAATCGTTAAAACGAATCAACAGGTAAAAGGTGTCACGTAACCGAAAACGATTTTCCTCCTACATCATGCAAATGATATTGTACATTAGAGTTGGACAATATGTATATAGGACTAAACGTCTCGAGAAATAAACAGTGTATATACATCGTATATACGTGACCCGGCCTCGTTTAAAATATAACCTTTATTATTATTTAACGCGAGCCGAACAATGTTTGTTACGCATATGATTGCACGCATTATAATTGACTAAATGCTCGATCGCGTATACGCACTTTGGATTTTCCCTTTAGTGAGTCAAACTTTTCATTTTTTCGTTACACATGTATGCGTACCTATACGAGCTTGTTTGCTAATGAAAGATGTAGATATATAGATATTCATGTATTTTAGGTGAATCTCGTACGTGTGTTTGAATTTACGGTTTAGATATATTGTACACGTAATCATCGATAATTCTGTAAAATTGCTATACACGTGTAGAAAAAGAAATTTAACGAAATGAAAATTAGATCATACAAAAAAAATGTGAGTTTAACCGTGAACGACTTCTTTTTTTTTCCTTTGCTGTAATATACTTGTCTGCACCGTCGATTCACAATATAGAAAGGTCAATGATACCCATTATATATCTAATTAAATAAATTTAAATCCCCAGTGCCATACACGCGTCGAGAGAAAGTTTGTCAAGGATGAATTATTTAGTTCCTTCGAATTTTTAAAGGTACGGACGGAAGAACTGTTAAAAAAATTAATGGTCTGATGGTCTTACAAAACATTATATATAAATTTTGTTAAGTCCCTTTTTTTCTCAATACCATAAGTGATAATGAGCATCAATTTTTCTACACGAATGAAGCAATTAAAAAGCCATTCGTGATTGTAGTGTAACCTTGACCATTTCTTCGTTTTGTTTTTTTTTAACAATGTACTAGCAGTGTATAAATAATAAATTTGTACTTGTTTGAAATGTTAAAATTAACTTATTGCAGTTTATATATTTTTCGTGTAGAAAAAAGTTTAAATGTTGAGTAAACAAAATAAGTGGATTTCCTTGTGAAAATTTAATTAAACGTTTGAATGGATTATCAACCTGATCTCCGCAGTAATAATCAAGAGATTTTGGCGGTACGCTGTGCGACACCAAAATTTGAAAAAAAAAATTGAATTTTCGGTCGTACTTGAAAATGTTATCTTATAATTTTTGTCGTGTATTTTTAATTTAACTAACGTTACTTTTCAGGCAGTCAAATAATACGATGTAATTTTATTTACATTTTCTAAATTTTCTAAAGCGTAAAGTTATACAGAAAATTATAATGTTTTGTGAATATTTATTAGTAAATACAATGCTCGCTAATAATACAAATATAAATATAATACTAATAAATAATAAATAATATTAGTAAAATTGAATGTATGTTGATGCATACTTTATAAACTTTCAATATTAATACGAAATTAATATGAAAATGTTTAATTATTTAAATATAAATATGTAACAATTACTATTGTCACAACCGAATGTATAACCACGTGATTTATGTTCGAAGTATATAGTTGCATCACACGAACGTTATTGCCCCCTTTGAAATACCTTTTAAAACGTAGGATGTTGTCGATTGGTTAGAAATTGGTAAAGTTAGTCAACAATATTGAAATAACCGAAAAGTCACGATATCAAAAACAAAAAAAAAATTGCAAATTACGGTACGTTGTCATTTGTTTACTGTTTACACAATAAGAACTCGAGGAAATGTGTGAATTTGAACTGAATATCGGTATACACCAAAACATACAATAAGACGAGTCCTATGACCAAAGTGGAGGGGTAAAACCGCTGCTCACCAATCGTTGCTTACACGTGGGATTTCTTATTTAAATACGCGAGCTTCGATGGCTTATGGTAGATTACCTAAGACCTTTGATTCGAACGGATCGTCTTCACAGGAAGAACATTTTTTTAGTTCCACAAGTTATTGAATTATTTTGTTAAAAACAATTTTGACTTACTAGTGTTACAATAAGTAAGTGCGCTGCTGGAGCAGATATATATTTATTTTTAACTAGTGAGTATTTTATATAAATCGTATCGGCATTATGCGTAATTTAACATTTCAAAACTTTTAGTTTTTTAATTGATAAATAATTTTTTTTTCTATTTTGGCTAAACTTTTGAATGCCAAGTGTATACAATGATTATATTTTCGAGTATTTATTTAAATTTTTCATTTCTATAAGGCATTAAATCTTAAATTATTTATCCGTGTTCAACTAAGAAACTCAACTTTTTTTTCTACTGGTTAAAAAATATTATGTATAATTTTTTAAACTAAAAATATAACATTTTTTTTTTCTTAAAATAGTTTAACAAAATATATAAAAATGGCTCCAAACATTGTCGACGGTTCTCTTCAAACCCAAGAAGTGTACGAGAGTCCACTGAAGCTAGTGTCGAAAATAAAGGAGGAGCCAAAGTTTGACAAATTAGAAACGCACCAAGTTAAACAGAAAGGATGGTTAGAATTTGAAACGCCTGTTAAATATGATCAAGCAATAATGATCCTCGTGCTTCACATTGTTGGAATGTATGGTTTCCTAACTCATCCTTATTTTAGCCATTGGAAGACATTCATTTACAGTACGTTAATTTCTTCTTTTATAATTTTTCAAACAAAATAGATTTATTGTTAGTATCACGTATGCATTTTTACGATATATATATTTAAAAACAGTATTTTATAAATATTTCGTTTTTGTGTATTTAGCAATTTTTGTTGGACAACTCGGAGCGTTTGGTATTACCGGTGGTGCTCATCGTTACTGGACGCATCGAGCTTACAAAGCGAACACTCCGATGAAAATTATATTAGCGATATGCTTTCTTACTACTGGACAGGTAATAATCTACAGTTTCAATAAAAATAAAATATTTAATTTTTCGGTATCTCGAAACTAGATTTAATATTATACTTCACAAATGTATAAAAAAATTTTACTTAAAATTTGGTATAACGAAGTGTGCAATTATTAATATACTATTCTGCAAGTAAAATTTAATTTATCACTTTAGTTTTATCTATCAGTTAAAGACTCGGTCCCACAATCTTTAATAATATTTTAATGTTTATCGTGAAAATAATTAAGTTAACAAACATTAAATTAAAAATAATAATGTGGATTTACAGAATTCAATTTACCAATGGGTCCGAGATCATCGAGTGCATCACAAGTATTCGGACACTGACGCTGATCCTCACAACATTAATCGCGGATTTTTCTTTTCCCACTGCGGTTGGCTGATGCTGAAAAAACATCCGGAAGTGATTAGACGAGGCAACCAAATCGACATGAGTGACATAGATAACGATCCCATCACCGCCTTTTGCAACAAGTAAGAATCACAATCAATTGTTAAAGTATCGTAACAACCAAAAAATGTAGATTCTCTTATTCATTCAATTGGTTTTTTTTTTCATTTTAGATACTTTGTCATATTGAAGATATTAGTATGCTTCGTGATTCCTATTGCGATACCCATGGTGTGCTGGAACGAAACGTTGTATCACGCGTTCATGTTCCAAATGAGCAAATACATTTACGTTCTCAATGCAACGTGGAGTGTGAACAGTTTTGCTCATTTCTACGGCAACAAACCGTACAACAAGTGAGTAATTTACAAATTTAATTAAACCATTTTTCCCCTAATAGGAATGAAAACATTTATAACAAAACGATTTTTTAGCCTATAAGTTCGTAATTAATGGCCAAAAAAATGGTTTCAATCGATTTTAAAATCTTTAATTTCTACTCAGCTTACTATATATACATACGAAGAATGTTAAATTTAACAATAACAATTTCTTCTAGGAACATCGCTGCGGTAGAAAATAAATTCGTATCCGCTGTATCGTTCGGCGAAGGATGGCACAATTACCATCACACCTTCCCATCGGATTACCGCGCGGCTGAACTCGGTGGTGACCGAATGAGCGTCACAACGAGAGTGATCGACATGTTTTCGAAAATTGGATGGACATACGATTTGCAAGTACCTTCGAAATCTTTGGTCAAAATGACCATCGAGAGAAGAGGCGATGGAACTCACGAATCCAACCATCCTATCGAAATTAGTACGGAAGGAAAAATAACAAACCTTGCGACGTCGACGGATCGTAAATTAATTTAATTAGAATAATCACATCGACCTATCACATTTTAATCACATCATCTTCTCGCGTTAATTATAATTTTTACTTTCTACATTCGTTACGTCTATCTTCCACACATTCATTTTAATCGATAACTTGAGCAATTCATTTAAGTTAAGTTAATTTGTTATTACTATACGCATTATTCATTTGCGTTACCGACTGATGTATGTTTATGTTAATAGAGTTAGTAAATTGTTACGGTTACTTGTGTATATGTATATAGTTGTATTTATATTTATTATAGAAAAAAAAAGCAATAAAAAGATGCTCATGCAATGTTAATATCATTTTTCTTCGCTTCTCTCCAATTCATTTTCCTTTCTTGTTTATACTGGACGTCAAGTTAAAATAATGTGGATGTTACGTATATGTTAAATTACACGAAAATATGGAAATATTCAGCGGTTTACAAATTAACAAATTTAAAAAATTGTATATTTCATGTTTTATGACACGTGCGCTGACAGGGCCGATTGACCGATGATGCATAAACGGTTAAGAGGACAAGCCTGGGTTAAATTTGAAAAAAAGCTATTCAATAGTAACAATTAATAATCTTTTTCATAACAATTGAAAACATTTTTAATTATTTAAACAAATTGTATTATTATTAACTTTTATTTAAAATTTTGGACAATTTATTTGTAACATAACTATTTTAATTAATTAATTATGAGACTCCGTATTCTGATTTTTGTCAATAATGATATCTCGGGAACCCGTTTCATTGAATACACTGCAATTTTAACAGTAACTTCTAAATATGATTTTAACAATAAAAGTCTAAATGTTTATGTAAAAAATTATTTAGCTGTTGTTTTAGACAATATTTCAATTTTTTAAAATAATTTGGTAAGTACAATTTTGTATTACAATGTTATTACACAGTTCCACTTAAGAGGATTAAAATCATATTTAAATTGTATAGTTACTATTAAAATTTCAGCCTATTCGACGAAATGGTTCCTGAGATATCACGCGGTAGATCCATTATGGAAAAAAAAAATTAGAGTATGCAGAGTCTCATAATTAATTAAAAGAGCTATGTGACATATAAGCTAGCCAAAAAATGTTAAATGAAAGTTGATAATAATATAATTTATTTTAAAAAATAAGAAATGTTTTCAGTTGTTATAAAAAAATTATTAATTGGTAATATTGAACAGTTTTTTTCAATTTTCATCCAGGCTTGTCCCCTTCAATAAGTTAACACGTGCATATATGGGCATTTAAATAGAATGGAATTTTTTAAAAATTTGTTTTATATTTGAACGAACATATCATTTACACGTATAGGTTCCCGACAAGGTACTATTGCCAGATACAATTTCAATCACGCATCGGTAAAGTTAAATTACATAAAATCAGAAAGTTGAATTAAACGTAGTATATACCGTTTGTTTTGATTGAAAATATAGAAATTTGGGATATAGTTTGCTAATGAGCCACGCGATGCACAAAATGCTCCTCATAATATCAATCACGCACAGGTTTAAGAATATCATTTTTGCTCGTTTGCGTCATAAATAATTCGGGACGAGCATCAAACGAAACGAAACCTTGGTCAAAAAATTACCGAGTAAAGAGCATTGGTCAGTAAAAGAATAGTATCCAACGATACTTGACTCACAATGGTATAATATTGAATTTATCCTATTTATTTGTGTATATAAATAATAATTTATATACAAGAATAATAGGAAAATGAGTATAGATATCATCAGTGGTGAAATTAAGGAGCAACAGGAGTGCGAGATTTCACAATATCGTGTTTCGAAAATCAAAGAAAAAGGAAAAAAAATTGCATTGGAAAAGAGTAAAGTTTCCGGAAATAAATGGTTCGAATTTCAAGGGGATATAAAGTGGAATCACGTTATGGCTATAACTTTATTTCACGTTGTGGGATTGTACGCGTTGTTCACTTTTCCTTACATTGAGCGATGGAAAACTGTCTTTTGGGGTAAACGTACATGTGTTACGATGAACAATCAAAACCATCAATTTTTTGGATGAAATAAATTCAAATCCACACTTAATATTCGAAAATGTTACCTACGTGTTAAATATATATGGCGGATACTAAAACAGTGTAAAACGTTTAATATTTTGTTTACGATATTTTAGACGAAAATAGCTACAATATCTGAAACTTTCTTCGAACGCATACACACACACACACACACACGTGTATATATGCTTTTTCTTCCAATATATCGGATAAGTATGATTTTTTTTAATTGATCTGGCGGAGGCAATGGGAAAAAAATCTTTAACACAGATATTTTAGCAACGTTTCGTTGGCTTGGTCTGGCAATCTCTTCAGGTTGTTTATTAAAACAATAACAATTTTAAAATACAGAAATTAAAAATCGCACACTGAAAACACCGCAATAAACAAATCAACAAACGAAAATTGAAGTATCTTTAATCGGATTAAACCGATATGTCCAGTGGTTGAATGTACATAAGCAAATTTGTATACAATAACGTATTTATATATAAGTAGCAAAAAGTAAACACAAGAAACGTCAAGCAGTTGTCAGTTATAGGCACTTAAATATCTTAGAATTGGTAAATACGTTCTATTTAAAAAACTAATATCATCTTTTTTATTAATGTTATTATTATCAAGTTTTATGTGCACTATCTGAGATAAGAATTTTATTGTAATTATTTTTGCTAAAAGGAAGTGATATGTAGTCAAGACGATTAATTTTTTAATTTGTCTGGTTGTTAATTTTGTTGCAATAATTTTTTTTAAACGAACATGTATAGCTTATATTATACATTTTATCGGATAATTGTTGTTATTTATAAGCTTGTAAAACTAAAATTAAATCTTATAACTAGTATTGATAGGTGAAAAATGGGAAAAAATGTGTTTTAACATATTAATCTAAAAGATAGTCGATTACAGTGTTAAAAAGCGTTTCAATAAATACTTCAAACTGGCTAAGACAAATACTTATTTAGATTAGAAAAAAGATTAGAAACAAACTCTATAGAATAAAAATGTCTTAGAATTATTAAAAAAAAACTCTATTTTTTCAGATTTTTTGGAAACAAATTTTGATTTTTCTTTCAGCATTCAAAAGCATTCTTTGACTTATATAAAGAACATTGTTTTTTAAAAAAAATTTACCAAAGTCTATTTAGATTTCGAGAAAGAAATGATCAAACTTTTAATTTAATTTTAATCACTTAACCAACAAATTTATTTCTAAACATAAAAATAAAGAAACCAAATTTAATTTTATATTCAATATTTCTGTTTGTTGAGCACGGATTCGAATTTAACTGCCCGAATATTGCAAGAAAGGATTTGATCTATATTGGTCGGTTATACATATGAACTTTACGGCCCACAAGCGTATTAAAAAATTGATAGTTTTGGTCCATAAATAATTAATATAAACAAAGATATAATTGTGAAAACATTTGCTTTTTTGTAATAAAATAAAATAATAATGTATTCAGGATACTTTGTCGGTGTGTGCGGAGCTTTCGGTGTTACTGGTGGTGCACATCGCTATTGGACTCATCGAGCTTACAAAGCAAAAACTCCACTGAGAATCATATTAGCTATTTGTTTTCTCTCAGTTGGTGAGGTAATATTTGTTTATTCAATTACAATTACAGTTACGTTAAGTATTCCCCTACGTATATTTTGAAATTTGTATTTTAATACAGAATTCAATTTACCAATGGGTCCGAGATCATCGAGTACATCACAAGTATTCGGAAACAGACGCTGATCCTCACAACAGCAATCGTGGATTTTTCTTTTCTCATTGCGGCTGGCTCATGCTAAAAAAACATCCGGAAGTCATTAGAAAAGGCAAGCAGATTGACTTCACCGATATAAAAAATGATCGGATCGTTGCATTTACCGAAAAGTAAGAATTGTGAACAATTTTTCAAATTAATTTTAGGTTCTATAAAAATAATATCTAATAAAAATTAGTTAATGTTTTACACATTTTAGATATTTCGTCCCATTAAAGATCTTATTCTGCTTCGTGATACCCACTGCAGTACCTATGATATTTTGGAATGAAACTTTTTATTACGCCTTCCTCGTTCAGATACTCAAATGCGTAGCAGCGTTCAATATCACGTGGAGTGTCAATAGCTTTGCACACTTTTTTGGGAATAAACCTTACGATAAGTAATTAAAATTTTTTATACGTATTTTAATATAGGGTATTTATCGGTCTTTCCGAACTAAATTTATTCTTAAGTCGCCCGAAAATATTGAATATCAAAAAAGGCGACCACGCCACAATCGATTTTGATCTAACACCGCTCAAAAGATCACATTTTTCGAGAGCTTTCGAATGGCGGTAGTTAGATTATTGGCCAAGACCACTGATGAAAGTTATACTTTAAAATACATAAAAATTAGTGATTTTATGAGGTTTATGAGGCATAACTTACACCAGCGATCTTGGCCAATAATCTAACTCAAGCCATTCGGAAGCTCTCGAAAAATGTGATCTTTTGAGCGGTGTTAGATCAAAATCGATTGTGGCGTGGTTGCCTTTTTTTGATATTCAATATTTCCGGGCGTACTATCTCTTCGAGATTTTAAAATTAAGAATTGTAACCCAGGTAGATAAGTTCTAAAGATTATTTTGAACAAAAGATGTTTGTAATGTTTTTTCAAAAAAATCAATAGATTTTGAGATAAATGGCTTTAAAAATAGAAATTTTCCTAAAAAATTGAAAAATTTCCATTTTTTATGGATAGGTATATTTATCGGTCTTTCCGAACTAAATTTATTCTTAAGTAAAGCTTTAGTTCGGAAAGACCGATATAAATCCATGTTAAAATAGATATATGCATATCACCGAACGTATATTCATTTTTGTTTGAATTAAAATTTTTACTTACATTTTTTTCATATAATATAATTAATACGTATATGAATATACATATATGGTAAAGCACTGATGGAAAAAGACACTATTTTTAGCAATGATTTATACAAAGATAATAAAACACACATGAGGACCGTAGTCTAATTGTAAACATAATGCACATTCTAAAAGTAAACAAATATACTTACCTTAAGCGACGCTTCGCTGTCATTTGCTTTCAGATTAGTTGAATATAAACATTGCGCCACACGCAAATAGAGACAATAGCAATAAGTTTGACTTACGGTGTATTTATATAAAACAAAACTGAGCAAGTGAGAAAGTCAGGGAATGTCGAAGCCATATTACAGGGATCTACACCTTTTAACTCAAAAATTCTATCGAAAATATTGAATTAATAATCAGAACAAAATTCATACGGATAGCTTAAAACATAAGGGAAGGACTGACGTTTTGATTTTTAAAGTAAAAATAATTTTTTTTAATAATAATTGGATAAACATTTTATAGTAGGTAATTTTTAGTCAAAAAAAGGCGTAATTTTTTAACCCAAACATCGTAATTGCATTGTATCGATTTCAAAATCTGGTAAAATTTGGGTGTGTTATTTAAAACATACGTGAGGGTTTGAAGGACAGCATTCTTTCAAAAACTCATTCGTTTTAAAAAAAAGTATAACAAATGGCCGTTTTCTGACTCCGACGTCCCATCGACATCTTTAAATATCCATTTTTTAGAATAGTAGAGTCAGTTTAAAGAGGCTTTTATTTTATAATAAAAAAATCATTTGCTCTCACCCGTCAGTTTATTACCACATCATCTATAAACATTATAATTAATTTTATATGAATAATATCGAAATTTACGATAATGTTTATAATACTTCAGAACTATGGCGCCATCGGAGAACAAATTCGTATCCGTGATTTCATTTGGCGAAGGATGGCACAACTACCATCACGTTTTTCCAAAAGATTATCGAGCTGCTGAGATCGGTGGTGATCGTATGAGTTTGACAACGAGACTGATCGATATGTTCGCAAAATCGGTTGGGCATACGATTTGTATGTTCCTTCGGAATCCCTGATCAAGATGACCATCGAAAAACGAGGCGACGGAACTCACGAATCTTTAAAATCAAAATCGATTGATAATACCTGAGAAAATCATAAGTTTATCATAATCGAACATTTGTATTTATTTTAAAAATTTGTTTTACTTCGTTTCGACGAAACTTGTACGCTAAGGAAATTATGTGATTATAGGTAATATATTAACGTTTATAATTGAATCGCAAATTTTTTTTAAGTTTTTGCGCATTTCCTTGTATCCTAAAATAACTATTAAAGAGTATTTTAAAAATGAATTATTTTGGTCGTTTATATGAGAAAATACTCGAGCCTGAGAGTCTTATGTATATTTCCTCAAGTGTATTTTAGGTTGCATCCTATCAGGGTTATCTTTTTTCTCGCTTGAAAGTAAGTTCTTCGATTAACCCAGTACTGAAATAATAATTAATACAAAAATGTAGATTGGTCCAACTATTATATAACTTCAGCATAGAAAGCATGCAATTTTAATAACCTACTTATCCACTTAGTAAATTATACTTTATGTATTGGTAGAGAGAGATATATAGACAGCTAATACGTAACGAGTTGATTAGGTGTTACAGATTGCCGAGTGATATGAAAATAATATAATTATCAAGTTTCCTTTACAATTTTAAATAACAATTATTTCTTCCGAATTGTTTATGATATTTCTTTTTATTTAGCAGTCGAATAATGTTACTTTAATTTATTCAAATTAATTTTACAGTATGTCACATAAATTTTTTAGAAACCGTAATTATTTATTGTAAACAATATAACGTTTTACATAGATAAATTTGGTTATGGTATTATAAGTTAATATACAATTTACGTGAGGTTAATAATTACTTTAATCTTTAATCTATTATAAAATGCATGACGTAATGAATTAGCGAATCCGCACGTACATTCATGATAACATTATGTTAATAAATAATAATTACAATGAAATCGACTTTCGGATTTATCACTTCGTGATTTCGCATATTTCTGTATTAACAAGACCTCAGAAGCTATAAATAAGCTTCAAATTTGTTTACCCGACTGAGATAATTTGAAATACTTGCTGCATGTTAGCTGTAAGTAAAACTATCGATATTTATTTATTTATTACTTGTATACAAATACTGATATTTATTTAATTATATTTCAGATAGCAGCAAGATGAAGTGCATGTTGCTTATGTGTATCCTGCTTGTCGCAGTGAATGCACAAAATAATAGTACAGTAAGGTTTGGAACTAAAAGGGCTTTTATAATACATTTATTCACATGATTATACTTATTTAAAGAAAATTTATTATTATTGATCTTTTATCTAATATACATTTAGAACGAGCCTGTGCCAGCGGCTCCGCAATTACCTCAATGGCCTCAACAGCCTCAATGGCCTCAGCAGCCTCAGCAGCCTCAGCAACCCCAACAGCCTCAACAGACTCAGCAGCCTCAGCAGCCTCAACAGACTCAGCAGCCTCCGCAACCTCAACCCCCTCAACAACCTCAACAGCCTCAGCAACCTCAACAACCTCAACCCCCTCAACAACCTCAACAGCCTCAGCAACCCCAACAACCTCAACAACCTCAACAGCCTCAGCAACTTCCAAGCCCGTATGGTCTAGCACCTTTACCGCCACCTTATGGACCGCCGCCACCTCCAGGACCATTAGGACCATTCCCTCCCCCATCACCGTATGGTCCACCACCTCCGCGTAGACCTTTTCCTCCTCCATTACCGTACGGTCCTCCACCTCCTCCGTCACCGTATGGTCCTCCTCCTCCTCCATCTCCGTATGGTTTTCCACCTCCTCCCCCATCATCATATGGACCACCACCACCTCCACCAACGCAGCAACCTCAACAACCCCAACAACCACAGCAACCACAGCAACCCCAACAACCACAACAACCACAGCAACCACAGCAACCGCAACAACCACAGCAATTTTAATAAACATAAAAAATTTAAGAAAAAAAAGTGAAATATTTTAGTATTATTGTTTTAATGCAATAAAAGACACTACTCTAAAATAAAATCAAAATCTTATTGTCACTATTTATATTGTCTCTATTTGAGGAAAAACAACTCAATGCTTAATTGATTGCAATGATAATTAATTAAATATACACCATTTTATAAACAAATAAAGAATTGTTTATTAATTTATATTTGTATATTAATGACAAAAGATTTAATTGTAACTTTAAATTATATTACAACAAATATTTAGAGCAATAATTTAACTTAACAATTTTAACTTAACATTATTTTCAAAGCACCTCTATATCACTATTAACATTTTTGGCGTCTTAAAAATAAGCTTTCTTCTTGTGGGCCTACAGCTATTGTTCTACTGCACGACTCCCACCTGAAAAATTGTACAAATAGATGTATCACATTCGTATAATAAAAATAAGTAAAAAAAGTAGTTAATAATTTACCTATTGCCCTTTCTGTCTTCTAAAGAAATTTTATCTAATAACAAAGTATCTACAATTTCGAGATCTTGCGCCTTTTCCGGAATTATTACTTCGAATTTCATAGTTATTTGGAAAGAATTAGAGTTGGTAGGAAAATCATAATTAGCTGCCTTTATGTCATAAAATGTAGGTTGCGCGTTATTACGATTATTCAAGCTTGACAGTGGTGGTAATACTGCTTGACTGCAATTCCGAAATTGATAACAATTAATTACACGGTACATCATGTTAGTATAACATAAATGAAGAAAATGTGCATTGGATTACTAACTCGCAAATAATTTAAAAATCGTGGCCGAACTGTTGACGTTCTCCAACCTTACGGATAAAATGCCCTTGGGTCGAAATTCGTTATCCGCAACTTTAGCCGCAACTCTCAGCGGATAACCACAATAGGGCGGCTCGGCTCGCGTTGCTAAGTAGTACAATCCCGTCGGTCCACGGTCGGCTGCGTATCCCATTTCAGGTGCTGCGGTCGAGTCTTCGAGCGGGAAGCACGTTCCTGCAGCGTAGCTCCCAAAACGGCGTTTGCACGGCCAGCTGTGAAATTTGCACTTACCCAGCTGGGTGTGCAAACTCTCTAAAAAGAGGAACCAGGAACGCGCGTGGCTGCAAGCTATGTTAATATCCAGACTATCCTCTGTCAATGAGAAAAATATGTTTTGGTCAGATCTTTTGTCTAGACATGCCTAACGCATTTCGTGAAATATAGTACCAAACCATTTAGGTGAGAAACGACCACTGAATTTTTGACATCGTTACATCCAGGCTGCTGTCTTCCTCCGTTCGGGAAGAAATCGATGTGACCGATAGGTTTAAGTAATCCAAAACCATCCGCAAAATCAGCAGAACCATCGCTGTGAATCACGTCTACGAGTCTAGCATCCGAAGAGTCGAGTTTTCTTCCTTTCTCTCTGAACAAGTGGTGTCGGAAGAAGGGCGATGCTGGATCAAGCGCAGTGATACGACCCAATAGTATATTTCGTTTTTTCAAAACCTCGGATGCACAACCGGCAACGTGTGCTCCTAAACTAAAACCGACCAAGTGAATGTTTCGAGGGTCAACGCCCATCTGCACTGTATCCAGAAGGATCAACCCCAACTGTCGACCTACGAGCTCGGTGTTGGAAACTGCGAGACCGTAAGTGGTGCCTGCTCCTTTCGCCCAGTCTACGACAATTACGTTTGCATCTTCCTGTTTTGATGAAAAATTATTTACGAAAATTATCACTTAACGCACTTAGTGCGCAATATCATCAACATAAGTGCATAATTGGTATTAATATTAAGTTACATTGCGAGTTGCGAAAGCAAATATCAAGGATTCTAAAAATATAAAATAAACTCCTTTCGAATTATGTCTCAATCCAGTAAGCGCGTATAATGAACTTGATATTTAAATATTAGTAATTTCTCAACGCGTATAAATTGCAAAATAAACTCACAAGGTCAAGAAAAGCATGTACACCAGCAATAGCTCCTTCGTTATTGCCGCTTCCTTTGTAACCGTGAATGATGACTTTAAGCTTTTTGGTAGAATTGAAACTCGATTTGGTCATCGACTGCATTTTGTCACCGTACTCCAACACCTCCGATTCGTCTCGCTTCTCTCGTGTGTACAAATGGAATTGCGTATTTATGACACTCGGATGTTGTGGTGGTCGTTTGAGTGCCAGCGGTTGTTGACGTTCGGCGAAACATCCCAATAATTCTGTATATACCGATCGAACGTGACAAAACGTTACGTGTAAATACATATATTTCGTAAAATGGAACAAACAATTAAAAACAAACAAAGTATTAATATTATTTACGTGAAACCTTACCAAAACAAACTTTTTGTCCTATCTCTCGATTGGCTAATCGCCGGTGCATCATCAGCATGCGATTTCTCCTTTCAGGCGCTTTTACTAAAAACCAAACGATTTTTATTTGATTCACTTAGCATCTCCTGCATCAGTTAGTTACAATCATTAGATAACAATTATCCGATTATCAATGAGTTACGTATTTCACATTTACATTCCGCACAATTCGTTTTCTGCTTTTATATATAAATATAACATTTTAATTACACCGATGATCATTGATATCACGATATATTCAACGTTGTTTACGATTCCTCCAACGGGCAATATTTTATAACGAATTTCGTAACGTCGTCAACCTCGCCCGATGAACCAATCACCGATGATATAATAAAAGAAAAAGAAGATACGAGATAAATATGTGAGAATTACCATTTTGCCTTATACTGCCAACCGAGAGCAGGATCGAGAGCAGGATGAGAGATCTCCGCATGGCTGCTCTTGACCCTGAACTGCGTGTTTTCGAGTCTCGATCCGTGACTGCTCTGGATTACCTCTTCCTCCGCGTTCTCCAGTTGGGAACGACTGACTGCCGGTTCGACCACCCGTGTTATTTTCCCTTCGCTCGCTTCGTCTCCCTACCTTTCCACTTGGATATCTCCGCGGGGTCGCCGAGGAACCGACCCACGCGTTTTTCCGATCGCACCAGGTTCGATGTGGATCGAGGTCGATCACTCGGACAGGTATTTTATCGCTCGGGTGTGCAGTATGTATAAATACGTATACACGTTCAGTTTACTCGTACAAATTATGATGTTGCCGTTGAGCAAAAAATTCGATCCAACGTCTCGAGACTACTCATTTCAATATTATTTTAATCGCGCTGATATTTGAACTGTAAACATTTCTGACGGTTTAGGAAATAGAAAGTTGCCGATTTTTTATACTTTTCTCAAAGTGTCGATTTTACATAGGTATATATAGACAATGTTAATTGGCTACGTGTTATCTCGTATATGTACGTATATGCGTAGGAAAGACTGAACAAAAAAAAGAAATGTTCGAATTCAAATTGGAATTATATAACGGTAAATATATGGTGTATAATATTCTATGTTGCGAAATTATTACAATTTGTAGCTTGTTAAAACAATGCAACGACGAAGATGATTACGTTTGTAGCTTGTGAAATCGAAAATGTCTAGTTGGAAATATATTTTCTATCGATTAACGCGTGATTAATAGTTCTAGTGAAAACCCGACGTTTTTTTTTATTATAAAAGCACTGCTTTCGTTTAAAAATACGGTGCCGCGGGTAAAAATTATCCTAATACGCGCCGTTGTAATCTAATAATTATGCAAATTTTGTCTTCGCACTGTTGCATAATTTCGACGCTACGATTGTTGAAAGGTGCAACAACATTTTAATGCGTTCGCTATGTGTATATATATAGTTATATACAGTTACATACTATATATATATATATATATATACATAGACAGTTTAACGGCAAAAAAAGTAACGCGATAAAAAATTAATGCAGAATTTTATAGACTGACATTAACGGCTTTTCTCTAACTGAAATTCCCGATTTTATAGCTCGTTATAAAACGCGCCAAAGGATGAGCGAAAAAAAGGAAAATTGGTTAGCCTGTTGGAAAGAAAAAACTTAATTAATATTTTCCACGAGCACTTACCGAAAGGATAAATCCGGCACTTTCTTCCTGGTCTGTCGAATCTCATTGTTCGCGAGTGTAGTTCCTCGTGTAATGGAAAAACGCCACGGAGAGTCAACAGATTTCTGCCTTAACGATGAGACGTACTAAACTTTCGCCTGACCGCAATTGCAGCGAGACCGGCACCGCGAGCGCAGTTGTGTAACGACAACAAGGCTTCACGAGCGCCAGGTAACCTGTCATTCGGCAATGCCCCGAAATTCACATTTCAGCGTCGTTGGGATTATTCAAAACTAGAACGTGGAATGTGGAAGTGGAATGATTATTCTGTTATGGTAAACAAAATTCAATATCTTTGACCAGTAGGAATAACGGGTTGAAAAGATTGTTGTTTTTTTAACGTATAATGTTGTAGTTGTTGTACCGAGGACGATGTCATCCATCCTAATTTACCATCTCTCTTCGCGAAACAATCTAATGCATTTATTTACTTCGAATACATTTTTCACAAAAAAAACATTTTCATAATTTCAGTGAAATAATTTTATTTTTATTGATAAAAGATTATTAGCGCGATTGTCAATTATTTTTATTTACATTGTCATTAACTATAATAAATATATGTAAATAAGAATTTCGTTAAAAAAAAATAAAAATTATAAGACATTCGTTATAAATTTAATTTATACACACGAAGAAAAAAGATATTTGTTTTACTCTACTAAGCGAATTTTGTTTAAATTTTGTATATTCACATTCTTCATTCCCGTCTTTATTATATGCACAATGCATAAGTCGTCGCGATTGCAAACCATGAGGACCCGCAGCTTTCACCGGTCATTAAACTGCCAGTCGAAAGGAGGTAGCGACTCGTTGCACGCTGTCGAGTAAATGACGGATATCGTTAGTCGTGAGTCTCGTCTTCAATTTTTACGCATGCGACAAGATTAATGCAATCTACGACACAATCCGGAAATTCTTACGTTCTCCTTTCCTCTTTGTTTATTTAGACAATTTCGATGACGAAACGTATTTTCTTTCAACGACACTCTACGCACCATTAACATTTTGTATTCAAGTATGATACATGTATATCCATCGCTCTGCTTTTAAAACACCGAATCAACGATCCGATGATAAATATGCGGGAATTTTAAAACAAGTGATATACCGATCGATTACCCGTGAAAATTGCAACAACTGTTTCCTAGCTGCACAGAGATTTTGTACCGATACTAAAAGAAAAAAAAAAAACCGGCTGAACTGGTTTTGGTGACGTCGCGTTTCTGCACATTGACGCTCCGATTTCTTCGATGGTGGAAAATGTTAATATATATGATTACTCGATTATTGGTAATATATGGGTCGCACGTTGATTGAACGTAATTTATTTTCTTTCAGCTCATCTGTGTATAATAGTACACTTATATTTTTCGATCACAATGAGATGTATCTGAGAATTAAAAAAAAAAATTAATTTCGTTATAGGTATTTTAGTTTGTAAAATGTGATGCTTCACTAAATAAAATAACCTATTTCACAATATTCTGGAATAAATTTAACCATTCATTAGCCAACTACTTTCATTTTTAAACTGCTTTCTGGTTGAATAGTTCGAGCTTGTAATAAAATTTTAATAGAATTCGATGTATAATAATTTTTTTTTTAACAAACAATTTACATTGACCGATAGGAATATATTTATAAATAAAAATGGTTACTCGACTACCGAATTGTCGATAGGTATGCTTTATTACATTTTTGCGTGCGGCGTTATAGATAATTTTTTAAAATCGTAGATAACCTTGGTAAGGATTTTAAAAAGATCGATAAACTGCGTATTCCTTGTTTTTTTTTTGTAACGAAAAACGTCCATTAGTTTTAACTTTGGTTTTTACCACGAATATTTTTAGATATTTTATTTTCTAGTTATGTAATAAACGTATTTATCGTCGTGTTCCATTATTTTACGTTTAATGATGACAAGCTCGTGTCGCTTTTTTCGACGTTTTACTCCTAAAAAATAACAACATTTCGATGAGGAGGATAAATATTGATAATACCATTCCTAAAAATAGTAATATAAATATCAAATACACCTGGGCTATGCCAATCGATTGAAAAGGAATTTCTTGATTATCTTCTAACTTCCAATCTAACCATCGATCCTTCAAACCATCGATAATTCCACATTCAAACATTTTTAGAATACTGTAAACCAATAGATATAAATACTTTATTAATTTAACGTACGAATCGTTTCGCAAGTTGAATTGATTAAATATCATTATAATTATTATTATATTAAAATGATGTTATTAATCTCTTACATCATGTATATATATATGAAACTTTTTATTTTTTTTCTTACTATATATTTCGCTACCTGGCTGATTAATTCAAAGTACTGGGATTTACCAGTTAGTCACAAATTCAAAATGAACTTTCGAAAAAAAAAAATATGTTTAATTGTCTGTTAAATTAAAAAATATACCCTATGTCGAAACTCCGTTTGTATCGAAAACCTCTTTTGATAGCAGAAGCGATCCACGTATCAAAATACGAGCTGCTTGTAGGTATAAGTCGACAAATATTTTTTCCTATAGCTTTATGGCGATCTTCAGCCTCGAACGCAGCGTACTTTTGTGTCTTGGAGAAGCAGACTTTTTCAAAGACATCTTTAGCCCCAGACGCGTAAGACACTCGATTAAAATCGCGAGCGTGTTTGTAATACCTCGATACTGTGCGCTGATGTAAACGGATAAAAATATGATTAAATTAATGCGAAAACGAAAGACAACGAAAAAAAAAACTCACCTCAAATTCTTCGTGTACCATCGAACCGCTGAACGCTACAACGTCGTATTTACTATCTCGAATGAGGCTCTTCAATCCGGTGAACGGTAGTATATACTTTTTGTTCATCATCAGGTAAATTGCGTGGGAACTGAACGCTATTAAAACGACCCACGAGAACATACTAGTGGAAATGTAAATTATTCGTGAATTTTTGTGTACCTCCGGTGGTACGCATCCCTGATGCATTTAAATAATTTTAATCAATTTTTATCAATAAATTGTTTTAACGGTTGCGCGTACCTTGAGACGATGCAATCGCTATCGTGTAAAATATATGATCTTGCAAATCGAAGGATACGTCATCTGGTTCGGAATGTACTGTAATGTTTTTCGCAGATGTAACCGACGACACTTAGAATTATTAGGAAAATGAAAAATGTGTACCAAACTTTCGCTGAAAATAAATGGAACATCCAAACTTCGTCGTGTTTCCATTCTGGTTTAATGTATAAGTGATAACTGCGTATAGAATAAACAATATTTAATTAATGCGAGATCTTAATGAATTTATGCACACTGCCGATCAGAAGTATGGTTGTATATTAAAGTCGAAATATCTATTGTTTTGTATAAAAACTTTGATAGTACTAGATAACATTTAAAACAAATACTCGAAAGCTCTTTAAGAAAACTTAAATTTTTTTTTGCATGAAATCTTGATACGTACATACCTCATGTACATACTAATGTAACATATATACCTTATCAGGTGTAAACTTTTTCAAAATTAATCTTAATTTTAACTATTTTATTTTAACCTACATCGTTTTTATGAAATTAATATATTATTTATAAATAGACTTTCATTACAGATCAATCGAAAATTTTCTTCATTACCTATTGAATGATTAGCAACAGATTTATTTTTACATTATTTGAACCATAGATATTAAGGAGACAACCTTCAGTTAACTCAAAAGCACAAAATTTTTTGTATTAGCTCTCACAATTATAATTAGAACTGCTTATATAGAAATAGTCAGTACAACAAAGACACCCTAAAAAATTTCTGCACCGAAAAATCACAAACAATGGTACATTTTCAGAGCAGAAATTGTTTAGGATGTCCTTGTTGTACTGACCTGGAACTTTGTATAGTTGCTTATTATTTAATTATCTAGTACTTCCGTATTCGGGTTTTACATAACATTGCATATTTTTTTATAAAATATAATACAAATCTTTTTTTGCTCGGTCGGAAACCCACCGGGTATGCCACCTCCTCAAACTTCGAAGTTGTCTCGATTTTTACTTCAATGACCCCAAACTTTTGACCGGCAGTTTATGTTTATAATTGTAATACCAACCGAATGGTCCACAATGGTAAGGTATAATCTAAAAGTGATAATCGACCTATAAATACACCTGTTCGTGGGACGATTTGGGACTTATTTTGTTGGATTAAACCTAGTATCCCATCGTAGCTACCGTTTTCAAATTCGATACCAAAATTTCTATTCTCTAATTTTAAAGGGACTAATCTAGAATAACGAGAAAAAGATAGTTATTAATATTATTCGGTTGGAGAACAATGTGTTATTGAAAATGACTGTCGTTTTTGAGTAATGAAGCCACGTACTGTATACAGATAGAAAGGAATATTTGTGTCAAATAAAAATATATTAATTGTTATAATCTGCGTAATTTTCATAAGAGAAGAAATTTCTTTTGTATACGAATAATATACTCGGGTAGCAATCAAAAATGTTTCTCATTATTTTTCTACGAACTAGTAAGTAAAACTATCCCATTGTTACTAGGTGTTGAAAAGGCTTTTCTAACATTGTTTCAAAAAAAAAATTCCCAAGAAACGGCTACATTCTATATATAAATTTTGTAAACCACACACGTTATACAAATTGTTTTATACGAATTAAAAGATTAATTATGATAATACTTGCTTTTCACCCTGCACTGTTAATTTAGAAAATTAAAAGGATTATTTTTCAATTTCTTGAAAGCCATGTAGGTTTTTTAGTTAAATAAAAAAAAACATTCTTATGTTATACTTATACAATGTTTCGTTGGCAAAATTGTCCAGCCTTTTTAGGTTTTATTAATCTGAGAATAATCTCATCCCACTATTTTTTTACCATCGAAACGTTGCATGTAACGTAAAAATGGTATTTTTTTATTCGAACTAAAAAACCTGCATGGCTCTGAAGAAATTGAAAAATAATCCTTTCAAGGCTAACGATATTTTCACCAAAAATAATTAAAATATCGATTATGTTGAACAGCAGTTTTGAAACCTTTCTTTACACGAAGAAAATACCTATGTGTATCAAAATATTGTTTTTATCTCACTTCACATTTTATTTTATTCTTCATTTTTCGTTCAAATTATTCTCTTATACCCCTCTTTTAGTGTCATAATTCTCAGAATTTTATAATTAAGCTTCTTCACTTGAAAATTTACAACCGCAATTATTTATTTTTTACTTTTCTTATGTTGATCCAATATTATTTTTTTATACAAGTTACATCAAATTTATTTTGTATTTTTCAGTACCCTCTAGCCTTAATTGTATAAAAGATTAATAGACTACTTTTATTTTTGCAAATTTATATATAGATAAATGTATAGCTTTACAATACCCGAGATACTAGGAGACTAATTATTATTTTCATTTTTTGATTTTTCTAGAGAGATGCAAGGCAACTTAATTAAATCTTAAGATACATATTCATTCCTTTCTATCAGCGGGTCATAATTTAAAAAAATTAATATATACTGCATAGTAAAATTTAATACTAATTTTTATATGATTCATGAAAATTTTACTATACAATATATTAATTTGTTTGATACAAACAATACAACAATTTTTAAATACAACATTTTTCTCTGTGCCCACTCACGACGAACATCGACATACGTAAAATTTAAGTAATCAGCAAGAGTGTTCCACAGTTCACCGAAAACACCAGAGATTTTTGTATCGTTGTCAACGAAGCTAACTAAATTTGTTTCCTGAAAAAAAAATAAATATACGTAATATCAATTTTACAGACACACACTCGTATACTTTTATATTCGATGGTTATATATAAAACTTACTTGAAAATATGCGATTCTTAACACTTCCTTTCGAAAATTATGATGTTCCAATTCTCGACTCGCCTTTAAATATTCACTTTTCATTATCCAAAAAGTGGTTACATTAAAAATCGGTATGAATTTGTGTTCGTGCGAATTCCAAATGATACCATCGATCGCACGCGAAATTGCGAATACATCGAACAGCACTGTGGCTAGCAACATTTTCAAATGCATAGTAATTTACAGAAAATACCGTTACAGATTGATATAGCATTGCAAATCGTAAGATTCGAATCGATTATTCTCGTTTTTTTTTCACATCGTTAACTGCACTTTTAGCGCTATCAGATTCGTCATCAATTATAAAGTACATATCAACGTTTTATGCAGTCATCTGGTATAACATATGTTCGAATGTCAAACATTATTCGATCGTTTATATTTTTACAGATAACAATATACACACGTGACGATGGAGTGAGAATAAGAATTATTTATTACTAAATAAATACTATCGTTTTTCATTAATATTGAGCATATTGATATTGAATATACATGTAATATAAAAATACTTTAACATACGAAAACTATAAATATTTCTTTAATTTCTACAAAGCTCGAGGATTAATAATAGATACGGTATAAAAATAGACATAGCAGAATTAACTAATGGTACGTTGCCTGTCTACAAAAAAAATCGGTACCCAAAGAGTATCTTTAAATTGTATTATCTTATTATTGATAAACATTCTATAATGTTTTTCATAATCTAATATCATGAATATTAATATTTTTAACTATTCCATGTAGAGCCGATGAAGAATAAAATAAAAGGACACATTTGTAAATTTGAGTATGTTGTATCGTGATGTATATTTATTCGCAAAATAAAACCATTAACATGAAAATCGATGGAACAGGTGAAGTTTTCACATTTAAAAACTCGGACCTCGTCATTTCATAGAAACGACAAAGCTTCCATCTTTCAATAATCAAAGCGCTCGATTTATTCGACGATATACAATAATTTCACGCTGTATCAAATACTTGAATTATGTTATACTAAAAAAAGAAAACGTAATCTTACAAAACTAAGTAGATAATTTTATAAATCGACGTAAATAAAAAAAAATTCGTAGATAAAAAAAGGATTACTGTATCAACAGCGTTGCATTAAAACAAACAGTATACATTGTACACCTTGTATGTAGAAAAACAATGTTAAAAATTATCTTTTTTTATACACGTAAAAAAACACATAGTTGTCGATGTTATTGATTATTTAGCCACGATTGTACTTTGCGTATTAATAATTGAACGCAACTATTTTGCAATTCCATATAACATTAGAAATATATAGATATTTCACGATCTCTCTTTGTACGTGGTATTGGACGATTTGTATGAAATATATATATATATATATGGTTCCAAGTTCAAGTCTTAGCGTCTGTTAAATTGGTACGCGTTTGATTAGTAAAGACGTATGTCACTTCGATCGTATAAGAATAAGGGTGTACAAATATTACAATCGCTTAAGAAAAATATACATTCTCCGTGTCCCTCCGAAAATTCATTGGAAGACCAAACGAAATTCCAGACGTTTATATGTACGATACTTTAAAAGTAAACTAATACATGCGATGTATATATTTATATATATATGTAATAAGTATGTATAATGTACATAAAAGTAAATGTATAAAGAGAAATCTAGGCGATCGCTACCAATGTTGAAATACTTAAAGTGTAAATTGAAAAAGTAAAATGCAGCTCGTCGTCGTATATCTTCGTGTATGCATCGAAGGTACACACAGGCGTGCGTCAACTTAAAATGGCTCTTGTCAATCGAGTGTTATCGATCACTCATTATGCATCGTACATTCCCAGGTATTTGTTGCAATTCGAGCAGTAGTGCTTTTTTGCGAGACAGCTGTCTGCACAGTAGATGCACGCGGCGCATGGACAGCATCTGGAAATAATTAATTCACGTATATGTATAAATATTATTTATCGTCACTTCTCATCATTTCAGTTTTTGTACTTATTATTCATTTTTGACGTGAAATATTTAATTTTTTTTTTCAATACGCAAATGGAAAGAAAAATATGAATATACTTTTTTATTTTTATTCTCTTTTGGGTAGATTATTTTTCTGTAGTCAACGTATCAAATTGGCACAGTAACAAGTAAACAATACGTTTCTACAATTTTTCTTAATTACATCAGCACTTGACTACATACTGTAATA
Organism: Theocolax elegans; assembly: GCA_026168455.1. Taxonomy (NCBI): domain Eukaryota; kingdom Metazoa; phylum Arthropoda; class Insecta; order Hymenoptera; family Cerocephalidae; genus Theocolax; species Theocolax elegans. The sequence continues at coordinate 64,313,051 of CM047428.1, read as the reverse complement.
ATTATTGATTATATAACATTCGACGTAAATACGTTTAAAAATTATAATAAAATTTATCTATCCAAAAAATTCATTAACAATCATTCGATATAAAGTATATTCAGGAGGGAAGCCAGTGTTAAGCATGTAAAAAAAATTGTAGTTTTTTTTATTACAAAATTTAATTGAAATATTATACATTTCTAGTATTTTGAGACATAAAAATACTTGAAAAAATCAGCATTTTAAGCCAGATTAGACCTTGAAATTCTCATTCTTACCTTAGTTATATTTGCTACCTATTTTACCCATTGTCGCACTCCATCGCCAGACCAGATCATCGGATTGGGATATGTTTAGGCTCATTTTCAAGCTAATTCAGTTACTTATTGTCTGAACATAATTTCAAAAATATCAACACAAACAATAAATGATTCCAATTAAAATAGCCGATTTTTATGAAAATTTTCTAATTTTTGATATACATTTGGAGTAAATTTTCTTTGCGTTGACATTTTTAAAATTCTGTTTCACTAAGACGATAAATTATTTAATTTGTTTGAAAATGAGCCCCAACATATCCCAATCCGATGATTCGGTCTGGTGATACAATGCGACAATGGGTAAAAAAGGTAGTAAAGTAAAAATGAGAATTTCAAGGTCTAATCTGGCTTAAAATGCTGACTTTTGTAAGATATTTTAGGTCCCAAAATATTAGAAGTATATAATATTTCAATTAAATTTTGTAATCCAAAAACCTACAAATTTTTTTACATGCTTAACACTGGCTTGTTCCCTTTAATGATAATAACAACTGAAATTGAAGGACTTACCCTATGAGGCACAAGAGAAGGGCGATCAGGTGAGTCTTGGAAGTGGCATTGGTTTCGACTCTCGTAGTCATAGACGCTTGACAATGCGGACATGTCGTCGCTTGAGGATCTGGACCATATTGAGTGGTATGCATGACGAGTACGTTCGGCCCTATCATCAGTTTAATTACCTCATTAGTATAATACGTAGATAAATCACATAAATCGCGATGAATGATTAATTTGAATCAACTATTTTGGCGTAACGATAAATAGACAATTATTTTTAAACGGGGTTTCAAAGTCAATTTGTTATCCTCCCTACCTTATTGACAGTACGATCATTAATATTTTAAAAATACGTAACCGTGTATGTAAAAAGGAGAGTTCAATGCTTTCCGTCTATTCATAGTTTAAATGTGTACTGAACTTTAGTCATGACGAAAATTAGGGGTTTGGAATAAATAAAACACAATATTCCACTTGTTAATAAAACCTCACCAGGAAGGATAGATTTTTAATCACAGAATATCGATTCGAGACTGAACTAATATCAATGTTTTAAATTAAGGAAGCATCCAAATATTATCCGTTTGTTATAAATATGGTCAGTTAGAATTCAAGAAATTCATTGATCTACTCCAGATTAAGAGAAAATTTTTTTATTTTTCATCTTTACGATATAAAATTTTTGTGGTACATTTGTAATAAAAATATAAACTTTCTTTACTAGAAATATATTTCTTTACTAGATATAATCATTTTAATCAAATATATGAAGGAAAATGTATCAACAATTAGAGTTCGGTGCAAAATTTTTTTATTATTATTTCGAGTAATTGTTTAAACTTTGCACATGCTTTTTGTAATTTGAACAATGTGTTGTTAGATAAAAAATAACTTATTTAAAAAATAATGTTTTTAAGCAAAAAATAACAATATTTTATATAAATTTTATTTTTTAATGAATTACTTGAAAGTATAATAAAAAAAGTTTAAGGATCACTTCGCACCGAACACTAATTGTTGATACATTTTCCTTCATAATATCGATTAAAATGATTGTACCTTGTTAAAAATTTCCAGAAAAGTTTACATTTTTATTACAAGTGCGCTACAAAAGTTTTAGCTCATTTAACTTCAAACACAAAAAAAATTTTTTTTTATATTTTCTAAACTGTAGTCTATCCTTACGACCATTTAATCAAACAAACATAATAAGCCATTCATTATAAAAATTTATCAATATTATAAGTTTTCCAAAATGAATACGTAATGATTACTTTAATAATCTGTCCTATATCGAGGACGTTACACTTTAAGGGTTAATCAACAAAAATTGACTACAAGATATTATTTATACAGAGAATTAAAAGATGAATATTATTAAATGTAAAAAGCTCGTTTACCTCCATGTGGTGGTGGTGGATGCATACCGTCGTGGTAAGGTGGTGGGGGCGCGAATCCAGGCGGTGGAGGTCCCTGCTTGTTCATTCTGAAATTATTAATAGAACTTTAACTTACTTATTTCTTTTTCATCTTTCACTTGACGAAATTCGAGGTCAGTGACGTTCACTTCGCATTCGAATGCGATGGGAATTTCAAGTTTAGAAAAGATTAAGTTTTTTTTTTTTATTCTGTTACATGATGTAAGCTGTTTACAATAATAAAATAATAAAAAAAACATAGGAATATATACTTATAAATAAGACTATACATAATGTAAGTAATTTTGACAAAAAAGAACGTCGACGTCATAGATTGGTTAACGAAGGAACTAAATGTTATATATATATATATATATATATATTCATACATACAAAGAAATTTCTGTATCTATACAGTGTATATTATATGCATAAACGCGATCGAATGTCCGTTTTGTTTATTATTGATAAAATTGTAAGCCTTTTTAAGTGTCGACGGTTTCGTCGTTCGTATAGTAACAGATGGGTGTATATGTATATACTTGATACATTCCCAACGAATAGTCAGAATATACTTCACGTACCACGAATAAAACAAATGTTGCTGTACACAAATGTAATTGATAAAACGAGAAAAAGTGTATAACTTTGTTACAAATAATTTATGGTAAAAGTAATAGTGTATTATTCAAAACGATATAATTTAAATGTCGAATGTCTTATATTAAGCTCGTTTCAAAGATTTCTGAGAGATTATTCATTGCTATATACACTGCACAAGTTTATTTACGCATGTGATTGAATTTCAGTTTATATTACGCTCTCGATATGCGGACGGTTTATACCTACATAGTATGTATAGGTCAACTGTAATGGCAAATAAAATTTTCGAGCTCGATAATTATTAAATCCATTGTTTTTAAATTGATATTACATTTATTTTACAATTGATTGTATTAACAATTATGGGTGCATTTTTTATTTTATTCAGTGACATTTTATTAACCACTATATATATATATATACAGGAATAGAGTTTCTTCGTCACTGCGGTATAATACGAGAATATATACATATTTTTACACTCAAATATATACATAAATATAGTATAGTAATAATGTTTAGAATCAAGTCATGTATTATCATTACATCAACACTGAATCTAATTTTAAATTATGAAAGGCACTATTTTTTACTCTACACTTCAAATTTCCTAGAGTACAGCCATATGTAAACAAAAAAATTCTGGGCGTTTCGTCTTCGATTTCTAGTTTGGAATCCTCATGATACCATCGGCCATAGTGGATGAAGAGTTCAGCAAGTATTTTGTCTATTTTAAAATTAAATTTAGTTCGGATATGTACGTAACTTTGAACCGATAAATACATAATTTTATTATATACCCATCACCGCGAGTACGTTTAAAATAACATACCGTAAGGTACCCAATTGTTGATCATGAACCAATTTCTGATCAGTGTATTATTTCAATAAAATAATAAGATTTACATAAATCTAAACGTTGCTACGCACAATTTGAAGGTTAAACAATCAATAATTGGTTAGTAGGCTTAAATAGAAAGTGGTATACGTACCGAAAATTTACTGATCAGAAATTGGTTCTTCCCGCTTTTTTTTCTTAGATTGTTGCTTACTTTAAAAATGGCAGCTATTTTGTTATTCTGAGATGGCTAAAAGGAAGTTTAATACTTATACTTTCTGCATGCGTCAAAATATATACAATTATTAGCCTTCTTAACATTAAATTATTCTATGAACGTACAGATTTGTCTTAATTGATCAACAATTGGGTATGTGATGGTATACTACTAAAGGATATAATATAAATATCCATGGTCTTAATTTACGTCTAGAATTTTCAATTTTTCCCTATATATTGTTTAAACTTTGACAAGACTGAAAATAACCATAGGGTTCGCACAATAATAACAATTTATGACAATATTAAAATATAAATAAAATATATCAAAATATATATGTAAAACTAAATTAAAAATGAAAATACAAAATTAATTAATGAATTTATCGAAGAACTATGTCGAATCGTATCATGCAAGTATGATGATTTCACGTGGTAACAATTGTGTAAATGTGACGTGTGCGTACGATTAGGTGAATAACGGTAAGCGCATATACCCCAGATTCAAGACTACGTAAATCTCTATAATTTTCTTCGGAATTGCGTCAACTAATTTTCATGCAATTTTCGGTTATATATGTATAAAGAAAAAATTCTATGTCAGAGTAAACACGGAGGAGTAAATATAGAAATATAATAATATTACTAGTTAATTTAACTAAACAATATATTACAGAATATTCTTTAATAGAATGTACTTTTCTCAATGCGTATAGCTGTATAGTACACGTGAGATATTAAACTCGTTATATTTTACGTTATACATTCCGAGATTTAACAAATTCACGTTGTTCGTGTTTACGTAATTGTAACTAAATAATAATATATAATAATTCGATCTACTCGATAAAAATACATTTATTAAAAAAAAAGACGATTACAGAATTACAGTTAATTGGATACCATTCACGGTAATTTAATATTTCAGAAAATACTCAAACCGTATGTGTAAGTAGGTACACCGGCACTTTTTTTATGGTTTCGTCGTCGTAAATGTTACGTTTCCTACATACGGTATTTCGTAACTTCATTATACACACACTTCCGTATTTCCAATGGGATTATATACATTTTAAAATTCCTGCGCGTCTATAATAATAATAAGATGATTTTGATAATGTATAAACGAATGTAACTGAAAATCTACGTGATTTTCATCTTGACCCAAAGACGATCATAAAATGTTTTTCCGTGCGCAAATCAAATGCAACCACGAAATAATTAAGATGACGCACATATTTCTGAATGACTCATCCGCGTGTTCTCTAACCGCGGAAAACCGCTCAACCGCATCGTTTGCTATGTGTGTGTGTGTATTTGATTCGTTGAACCTCGTGTATATCTATCCAGCTCGGGTATGCACTCTTAAAACGCATAACTACATATATATGTACACATTTTGTGTGAAAATCTTATTAAATTTTAAATTGACTTGAATTTCATCGAATAAACATTTTTTTACACTTTACGAATATTCACGATAAAGTATTGCCTTTGATGTATCGAGGAGACCGATTGTTTATGTATTAGCATCGTTAACTAATGATCGTTCATTGTACATCGCCGTATACATTTATACTCGTAATACATATCATTTTTTGTAAAATTCTTATCTCTATACACCTGCGGGTTTGCATTTAGACGCGCGATAAGGAAAATTGTGAAAATGGGTTAAAAAAAATATTGAATTTTGTACTATAGTATATGTATAAATAATTATACCGCGATACGTCGGATTTAGCGCAAAAAATTATTTTTCACATGTACACGAGAGTGTAGCAAGGTTATACCTTTACAACAATCAACACGCGAGCTTATTTCTTAGCGTGTTCACGTTTGATTTTCCTTTTGCGTATATATATAATTATCACGAATACGTGGGTGGCTGTTCAAATTCGATATACCTCAGAGTTTTAATAATTTTTCAAATATCTTATATTTATTTCCTCGTTGTCTTGTTTTTCAATGTCGAATGTTTATTAATTAACGAAATGTAGCAATCAAGTTGAAAAAGGTTTATTAAACGAATCTAAAACTTTGCGCGGTAATGTTCTTACCGTACGTCCTAATGAACGTATATATATATACGTGGGTGTAATAAGGAAGTATCGCGTTTTATAAGCCGGTGCGTTGTTAATTCGAATTACTTACATACAAAATCTTATTGAAGATTTTTCGATATATATATCGACTGGGCTATATTTAAATCGGGGTCTCACCAAAACTTATACGTGATTAATTGTGTATGCCACACGCGATTCCGATTGGAAATTAAATCTAAAGATAGGAAATTACTTTCTATACCGGATAAATATAGTTTTCTCTGTGTCTATGGTTTTTTTTCAATGCATAAACGATAAGATTACCGTAAACTTCATGAAGAATAAACCTCGGTATATATATATATATATATACGCTCGATGTACTATAATCAATTATTTTACAATTAATTGTTATATATTTCAAAAATATTTAAAAATTTGTATTTATATTTTATTTAAAAAAAAAATATTGATTGTACACATTATGCGCATCCTAATTATAAGAATTTAAAAGAAAATTAAACAATTTCGCGAGTCGAATAAAGAACCATTTAAGCTTCGCTCGAGCGGAGAGACGCGCTAACTATAAAATTCAAGAGGAGTAGTATTCGACCTTGGCTTTTGTCTGCTGACTGGATCCGACACTGCGTCCCTTTTTTAAAGTGTCTTTCTGTATAGGTAATTCTTTTTTTATTTTTTTTTTTCGTTCCTTTTTTTCTCTATGTTTTTTTGTTTCTATAGGCGTTCGACAAATCACTGAAATTTACAAGGAAAATTTACAATATTGCCTCATTTCTATTTTAATCGGGACAATGTTGATAACAGAGATATTTTATCGAGATATCGAGAGATGACTTTCAAACGATTATTATATATGTTAGGAAGGATTAAATTCGAGTTGAAATTTCAACGCTCAAGGTTTTTTCACTTTTTTTTTTGTTTAATATTCCAGTGGTGCGAGAGAATGGATAACCTTTCGAATATATACCTATACGTTTTGAAAGATAAACCTGCCGTTCGTTTTATATACACACATTATGTGCGTGTGTGAAGTTTACGTATAAATTTTAGATATACGTATAAACTTCAATAATTATTTTAGTATTTAAATTTAATTATGAAACGCATTAATTCTACATTTTAAGTAAGTTTTTAAACAATTATCGGAAAGGAGAGTAAGAGTTGGCACCAAGTGCCAATTTCACTTGTCAACGGTTTTTTCTTCACTGAGTGGTTATCTCAAATGATCGCATGTACGTTCAACGATAAACATCGCAGTACTGCGAATGATAAAAATCAATCGATCAAAATGATAACCGTTCAATTAAAAAAACCTTCTCGTTTAATAAAACAAAAAAAAGAATATACATACACAATTTTTTTTAAACGCACGTAGGAGAAATTATTAAGTATAAGCGGTATAAAAATAGATTGAGAAAACGAAAGATATTTCAAGTTAAAGTTAAAGTAACCATACATCTCTCAAACTTCAATCGAATAAAATTCTCGCGTCTCTTATGTTATAGGTTTTACGGCACTCTGTAAAATAGAGAAGTTCCCTCGTGTATCGATCGCGAGAGCAGCTGAAACGAGCTGTTGGCGCCAATGGTCTAGACTCACTTCCGACTCGAACTTCATGGGGATCGGTTTTGTGAAGAAGAAAAAAAAATGTAGGTCGAGGTTCAGCTTATGTACACCATTGTTCAGAGATATACATATATATATAATGTGCGAAGAGAGGAGAGAAAAAGAAAAATCGTCGTGCACGCGCACTGAAGCGCGTTTTATATACGTAAGGTCCCCAAAAACTAAGTAATTGCGGCGCCTGAATGTCGTGAAGGGGATAACCTTTGATATTCACTTCGATCAATCCAGGGTCATTATACTTACTCTCTTTCGGATTATTTACCAATTTGTTCTTAAGGTTTCATTATTTTCGAAACCGATTTTATTTACTTTCTTTTTAGTATATACCGATATTTTTATTTCTATTGCACACAGTCAATAATATATGATGAAGTTATTGTTTACGTATACTTTCTAAAATATATATTTACTTCGAATTTTTAAATGACTTTCACGCTGGAAACAATGGCGTGCATATTTGATCGACTATTTTTCAAAGTAACGCGTGTCGATTATCCAATTCAACGAAGCCGGTAAATAACTCGCCTCGTCAATTTTAAAAACGTGACTAATAATAATTATTACACCCGAAAGACTATAATATAAAAGAAAAGTGACTAAATAAGGAAATAATTAGTCCGAGAAAAATAATAAACATATGCGTTAAACAATGTTTTCTCTATAATAAATATTATTAAAATCGAATAATTTATATATTATCAAAAATAATGTTCGTTACAACCGTAATTAAAGGAAAAAAACAAAACTGGGTCAGCTCTATTATTTATTACGCTAATTATTCGTTAACGCAACTGTGCCTGATTTAACGACAACGAACGCTATACCTTCCTATATAAATATAGAAACGTAAAACCATAAACAAAATAATTTAATAAAGTAATAACAGTATAATTACAATTTACCTACATCGATCTATGCGAGAAAATGTATCGTGTATTATATATTATCTAGATGCTGAAGACTGATAACTCACAAACGTCGATATCGATTTTGTTCGGTTAGTCATGTCGACTCACCTTATCAACGTGTATGTGTATATATAAGTGAAAATTAACCATAGGTGCAACTCGTTATTTAAACCTTCTTTTCTAATGAACGTTATACTTTATCGACCGAGTAATCGCGTAAAGAAACAAAAATAATATTTAATCCTTTTTCCTGAATCAATCATGAAATACGGGAAAAAAAAATTATAATCGAAATATCTCCTTGTCGATGCAAAATCGACGCAGCGCGATTATTGTTTATCATAATGTTGATTTTGTTCATATGGTTGTTCAAGTGTAATCTTTTACTCGAATATTTTTTTTACTTGGAATTCGTTATCGCGTTTTAAGCGTTCTCTTTTCTTATTTTTCTGTATTAATACTAAACCGTGATTGCAACCAAGAAGTTTATAACGTTCGCGTTTGCACAACTTAGTAATTTATTGCGTTGATAAATTTTACAATAATTCTATTTTTTCTTTAAAACTTCGTACAGTAATTTTCGATTATATTTTCTATTGTGAAGAATAAATCGTTATGGACAATTAGCGCCAAGTCAATTATATCGTTTCAATTAACCATCGAGTAATTTAAGTAACATTATGAATCATTCGATCGGTAAATGGTTAAATTGTCGGACGATTTAATGATTCACTAGTTAAATAGATAATTAAAACCTCACTTTTCTACTAAAATTTACATACTGCACTTGTCTATTAATGCGATTATTTATCGCTGTATATATTTAAGTATACAAAAATTCGTCGCAACGATTACATAAACGCCGAAGCAAGAAAAAGAAAAGAGATTCATTCAAAACCACGTATATAAGACAAGCTTAATCACCGGTTGTGATAAGACACTCGGCATAAATAAAGCAGCCATACGTTAATTCTTATTTCTTTTTTCGCAAATTTATATATATATGTATACGGTTTTACAATCGGTATGTATATATATAATGTATTTGTATGACAGCAAATACACAGAACCGACATTCTTGCGTAAACCATCGGGTTTTCCCTCGGCTATTCTCGCGGTTCTTATCTGCCTCTTTTTAAATACTCTTTTTTTTCTAGGTCGCATCTGGCATTTACAGGGGAGAGACTGTTAAAACGATTTTGCCCCGCCTAGTCAGCGCTCACAATATCTCTATATATATGCTCGATTCTTATTCGACATTCGAGCTTTGAATTTTTTATTTCCTTTTTTCCCATCGACCGTTTCGAATATTCGATTTATTTATTTACAATTATCGATTTTCGTAGTATTTTACGTTAATCCATACGCGCGGCGTTACGTACCATTTATTTTTTGAGAATTTGTATATAGGTAAAGTGTGTTGCTTGACAAAACGCGCGTGTAAATAATGTAACAATAGCGCAAAATTTATCAAAGTAGAAATCGAGTTAAAACTGCATACCATGGCTCTCGCGCGCCTTTTAAAGTAGAAACCGGACGTCCCGAAATAGGTAAAAGATCGTTTGGTAAAGAAGTGAGCAAAAAAGAAAAATAAAATTACGAGAATATCAACCGGTTTATTTGAGATCCCGTGGAATTTGTGGACGCCCCTTTAAAATCCGATCCCACGCAGATTTTTAACCAAAATATATAAGTACATTTGGTGCATGGTTACAATACATCCGAACAAAAAATTCGATTATCGCTTTCGATAATTAAACCTGCATACGCGTAAGAGACGAGCGTTTAGCGCATATATATAGCAATCGACGAAATTGAACGAATATAAATTAACAAAGTACCACGAGGTGACGTTGTGACGTGTCGTATGTAGGAAAGTAAAAGGAAAATCATAATGTACCATACATTATCTTTTTCTCAAAACGTTAAATTTCAAAGAAAATACTTATTTCTAAGAGCCAAAATCTGTAAACAATAATTTGGCGGAGCCAAAATTCCCAGCGCATCACTGTGACGAAAATGGTATACACTCGGTATATTGTGAATTAACATTCACCTCGGAAATATCAAGTTGGCATACCAAAGAGAGAGGAAGAGGTCGGACAGACAGAGAGAGAGAGAGAGAGAGGAGACACTTACCTGTTTGTTTAAAGTATAGGAAGGTAACTAGCGACACTATACACCACTGCACGCAACACCGAAACGATGCTATCGGCTCGAGAGTCGAGTTGAAACTGAAGCGACGTACGGCACACTTGGTTTTTCTTTGGCTGGCGCCAAAAAATCTTTGGGTGGGGGACGACGATTTTTGTGATGATGTCACGCGGGCACGTTCGCTGTATACCGCACGAGATATATACTTACCAAGATTTTGCTCTCCTTCGAAACTTGTCATCGAGTTCTTATCGATAAAGAAAAATGAAGAGTTATTATGTGTATCTCCGATGACTCTTTCGATTAAATATAGACATTTGTTAACTAACGGTTTGAACTGTGTAACCAGTTCGTTTTACGTATACATATATATATATAGAAAGGGTTACGAACGTGCACGTAATTATTGCACTCGTATTAATTATACAGACAAATTTATAATAAAAAATTAAATTAATATTAATACATAATAATTTTGTGCGCACGTAAATTATATACAATTTTGTTGAGCACGTCAAATTATTAGAGAAAATAAGAGGTGTGATATATTAGCATAATATCATTTCGAAATTCGGAAATACCTGATATGATACATGTCGCTATTAAATCAGTGCATCTTGTATGTAGGATCAACATAATTATAAAGCAACATTTCTAAAATTTTGTTTACAAATGTTCGACAACGTCAATGGAAATTTTGAAACTCGGGGTTTTTTCTTTATCGTAGAAAATGTGACGATATACATATATATATTAATGTCAGTAATTCATGTATAAAAACAAATTTATATGTCAGAATATAAAAACAGTATATACGAGTATAAATAATTAAAATTATTCATTTACAAAAATTACGAATCTTTTTATTTTTTAATGTAAAATATGTATAATACATTGTAGATGTACCGTGTGCACGTGAATCATTTTACAGCAATTGAAATCTCCAAATTCCTCTTAATCTGCATACGTTAAAAATATCCTCTTTTGAATAGTCAACGTCAACTATGAACTATGATATACAATTTTTTTCATTGGTCGTATCATCTAATCAAGGTCAACATTTATACATTAATTGCTAGATGCAAAGTTTAAATGTCCGTAGAATTAAATTATCTTTAAACATAATTATGATTTATTATCACTATGCTAAATTTTTAATTACAGAGTTGCAATGAACAACGATAAGTATTATAATTTATAGGATGAGTAATAATTAAATGAATTAGATTAATAGTAAGATACTAACTGATTGATTAAACTATTTTTACTAAATTTTCATTTTTTTTAAATCCTATGCGAAATAAATAAAACAATAACAATTGGTAAGATGATATTATTATTAACGTGTGCATATATTGTGTGTGTATATATAAAATATTATATCTTTGACTTCACATACCAAGTAAATGCATAAATAATTTTATTAACGCATTATCTTTGTATTATTGCATTTTAAATTAAATTATTCTCCGAAAGCAACGTCATCTATGGAAAATAAAGTAAGTACTGTTTTCTCGACGAGCGAAACTTCAGTCGGCAATGAAGAAAACGATTGTAGAGAAGATTCAAAAGTGAAGTTGAAATGTCTCAATTTTCAGTTTGTTTTTTTCTATAATAAAACTTTGATATATGGAATGTGCAAGCTGAGAGGATGTGTACGATTTTAAATAAATACAAAATGAAGGAAAAGAAAATTCATGCAAAATATTTCAATTTAAAAAAATTAATTGGAACACGTAAAGACAGAAACTTTTTTGTTTGTTACCAGGTATGTTTTGTGTTCCAGTCAATTTTCTTAATACATATAAAGCATTCCACGTCGATTGGTTCGATCAAAATTTTAAACTGCGCGAAATTTTAGGTAGAGACTAGAATTGTTTTTCGGCAAACAGAACAAATTGATAGGTACATACACTGGAATTTATTTGTTCATAAGTTATTATACCTCAAAAAGTGAGTGGTCATGAGTTTTTTTCGACAACAGCCATCTTTATAGATATTTAACTCAAAATCTATCAACTTTTACTGTATAATATAATAATACATGTAATATTCGTAATTGCTAATTATGTCTAGTATTTATCCTTCTTGGTTAGAATTTCTAATCTTGAAAAAATGACCTCGAAAAAATTGTAACTTAATTCGCCCGAATTGATTTTTTCATTCAAAAGTTTAAAAAGAAAGCTTAAAGCATTACCTATCTGATGGACAGTAGTTTGTAACTGGCCTCCAAGTCTGTAAAAAGTTGTGATAGTTTAAAAGATTACAAATTTTTTTCGAAATTTAAATGGGAACTCCCATGTCAATTTTTATATACCTATATTGAAAAAGAAAATTCACTGTGCGGAAGGTATCGGTCAAGAAAATGTTCAATCAATTTTGTACCTATAAAATGAGAAATTTTATTATGGATTTCCTTGTACACAATTAACCAAAAATATCATCAGGGACGATAGATTAAAAAAAAAATAAATCAATATACTAGAAAAAAAATTGAAAATATATTTTTCAACCATAAGTACAAGTTAAATACATGCCTATACATCCACTCAGTATTGTAATTTTCACTGAAATGCATATGTAACAGAAAACTTCGATCATCAGTACTTCTATACAGTACAACTTTTTTGTCATCGCGAACAAAAAATATTCCTAAGAAGCTCAGGGCTGAACACAGTTCCGTCGCAAAAAAGCCTTTACAGAGAACTCTTACATTGCATCGAGCTTATGAGAAACTTTATCGAACTAAAGTAAAAAAAAAGCTGCAACATTGTTAGCGATGATGTGGAAACTTGGTGAAGAAAGAAAATAGAGATAATAGAGCGAAAAAAAGAAAGTAAAATGTATTCGGTAATAAGCACTTACATAGATGTAGCTCATTAAATATGAATTAGAAATGCAGCGATAGGGTTGCCGAGGCTCTTGGCAACAGTGCTAATCCAATCTTTCGACATGAAGCAGACCGAGGGTAAGTATATTCAATATAAATTATAATACGATATATTTCAGAGAATAAATAGAGCGATTCATTATATAAATTATTATTAATATTATGCTTATATTAATAATTGTATAATAACATTTAATAATAAAAACAATAGTAACAAACTCTCTACGTTCCTTCGAGTGAACTAAGAACTTTAGAGAGAATATTTGTAGGATTGTAAAATACTGAGGTTTCCTTGTTTATATAATTTTTCGTCAATAATTTTAATAAAAATTGAGAATCAGATTGAAATTTTTGCCATATCGGCGGATAGTCATTTTTTCGAGATATGCGATTCATAGGTATACGCTTCAAATATGCTTTGAATACGTGATTTGTTTAAGAAATGTTTTACTTTTTATAAAACTTTTCTCTCTAGATATGTATATAACGTATTTTTCATAATGACTGGAGCATTTACAACAAAAATATCTGGGTCCAAGATCAAAATTAACATTGACCCTAATGTTATGTAAATGGGAGATTGCACGTCGAGTAAACCGGGCAAAAAATAAATATTGTTTTAAATAATTTAAATTGAAATTATTCGAAAAATTATCATTTTTAGCATTTTTAACAGTTTTAACTCGAAAACTATTAATTTTTTGTTATAAATGTTAAATGGAGAAAATCTTATAAATGTAAAGAAGAATCTGTTATAATTTTGTAGATACATTAATTATCACTTTAATTATACTTTAGAACCATAATAAATCTTAAAATACAAAAAAGGAATGTACGACCATATATTTTTTAATGAATAAAAAATGTTTTTGTAGCTAACAAAATTATTTTTCTTTTAACCCTCGATAGGTTTATGACCGAGCTTTTTGAGCCGAAGTATGGCATTTTTAATAAAACGATGACATGCAAATTTCCATAAGACGTGTTTTTAATTTTATTAAAATGCAATAAATCGGCTCAAAAAGCTCGGCCATAAACCTTGTCGGGGGTAAAAGAAAGATGCATATACTTTGAATTATAAAGTCATGGAAATTGGTCATATAAATGGAAAACAGTAAACTTTTGCTAGTAATATTATCTAAGTAAAGCATTTAAAATTTTTTTTACATATTCTAGGTTCAAAAAGGATTGGTTTAATAACCGAATATTAATAATTTTCACATTTTTATTTGCTAATTTGATATGGAATGCTCCATGCATATAGACACACAACCACGCAAACCACACAGACACATTAACTTCGATAAACGCACTACCTGATAGAAATCTCCAGGAGTTAGTCGCGTGTCTACCGTCAATTTCTTCAAAACTTGTATACACTGAAAAAAATAGATTTTTGATTCAAGCGGAATTCTTCTTAAATATGCGTCAAACAGAAATCTGCTTGATCTAATGCAATTATTTTAGAATCAAGAAGAATATGCTTAAACTTAAAATATTGATCCTTTTGAATTACAATTCCTTAAATTTTAAAAAAGTACGTTCCGCTTGATTATAAAAGAATCCGTTTGATTACAAAAGATTCGCATTAGATCAAGCAGATTTTCTGTTTGACGCATATTTAAGAAGAATTCCGCTTGGATCAAAACTCTACTTTTTTCAGTGTAATTAAATCTTTAGAGAAATGGGTAAAATGCATTGAAGCACGCATTATCTTGACAGTACTTAATAATCGTTAGGAACTCATCAAGCTGCACATTCATTTACGAAAATAATTTATCAACCAAAGAGAATCCCTATATATATACTTGTATATACCAATACACTTTCAATGTTCTAAATTAAATTTGTCGGTTAACCGTGGCTCTTCAGTTTATTTTCCTGAAAATAAATCATCATGCTTATGAACTATGATTTATATGTTTTCGGACCATCCCATATCTGTAAGCAATATTCTTTACTAATACACGAAAAAAAATAATAAAAATTACTAATTATATGCAGGGTAAATGGGATGGGGTTAATAATTTTCGTACAGAATTGTAATAAAACGATAAACGGTTTTTAAAACGATACATTTCAAATAGATATATTCGATTTTTGTGAATTAAGAAGTATATCGACAATACAATGAATGAATATACAAGGATAGAAGATTTTTATTTTATTTATTTATTTTTACAAAAATTAAATAATTCAAAATTATTTCACAACATTGTTTTAAACATACAGTATCTTACTATGAGAGGCTAAGGCCTTCTAATTACGGATCTTATCCAAATTCTAGGATATGTTTTCTATTCTAAAAATATAAAGAAAGCCACAGTTTTAGACCCTAACGTTCTTTTTTACCAAAGTTATGCGCTAACAAACCAAATTTTCAATAGTAGATTACGATACAAGTGCGCGAAACAGGTGATTCACGCACGAGTCGAGTTTGACGCCCGAGCGGAGCGAGGGCGACAAATAAGACGATACTATTTTTTAACACTCCGTGAGCGAAACACGTTAATAAGTTTCTAGGTTATTAACCGAGCGGAGCGAGACGAGTCGATTTGTCACCCGAGCGTAGCGAGGGTGACAATTAGACGAGTAAACGAAAAAAAAGTAAATGTAGAACTATGTATAATAAAAAGAATATGTATATAAGATATTATATGCAACTATATACGATATATCTGTGTAAAGAACTATAATTATTAAAAATATTATTTGCTTGATTTGCCATATCTGTCGGTATTGAATTGTCATAAGCTTCTTCCGAATCACTTTCTGAGCTCATATCTTTTCAACAATTTAAAATTTTAGTTAATATTATCGATACTTTGTTGATTCGGAAAATCTCTGTCCAGATAACCTTAAGACCTACAATTCAAACGTCGACCTGAAGTTCGCAAAACAATTGGCGGTCATGTTTCGCACACGGTTAAAAAATCTCATGTTTCGCACACGCAAAACAAGCACGAGAAACCGTGTTTCGCGCACGGAGTGTTAAAAAAAAAATATCTCTTCTACTTTGATTGCTTATATAATTAATCAGACACACAATTAGATTTTAAAAGAAGACTCTGATCAAATAGTTACGATTTAAAGGAAAAAGAAACTGAAATTCGTCCATTTGGAGTAATATTATATAAGAAAGAAAAATTGTAAGGAATTTTAATAAAAATTTAGGAACCAAATTTCTTACATTTTTAGGGTAAAATTTTGTTATAACTTTTTACCAAATGGACGGATTTGAGTGTATTTGATTCAAGTCGAATTTGTTTGAACCGAGTTTCCTTTTAAAACCAAATAATTTAGTGGCTGATTAATTATAAACAATTAAAGTGAAATTGGAATTTTTGAAAAATAGATTTGGTATAAGACATAACTTTGGTAAAAAGGAGCGTTAAGATTTAAAACTTTAGCTCCCTTCATATTCTCACATTAGAAAATACATCCTAGAATTTGAATAAGATTCGTGATCTGAAGCCCTTGGTCTTTCGTGGTTAGTAATAACCTTGCGTTTAAAAAATATAAAGGGAAAATGGGTACTTTAATGCTAAGAATACTGAAGATAAATTTCTTTTGGCATTAATTTTAAATAAAGATTTATTTATAGGAGAAAATAATGACTTATTATTTCTTTATGTGTAATAAAATTTTATTAAAAAAATATAAAATTATGATTAATCCTCTTTTCTCTTTCATAAACAGCAATACAGAATTAAATAGTTATTTATGCACCAAGGGAGTAAAATTGGTCTTTATTTTCGTGGATGAAAGCGAGGACAGAAAATCGCGCAAGGAAATAATTACTAATCACTCCCAAGGTGCATATGACTTTTTACCCAGACCACAAAATAGAAATTTGTTCAGTAAATTTAACGGGGAATAAAGTGAATTTAGAGGGAATAAAGTAAATCCGGATAATAAAGTACTTTACGTCCCTAGAGAATAAAATTAATTTTTACTCCCTGTAAAGGAGTCAATAAAGTTCTCTTTTCAGACTGCCCAGGGGTGAAAAAGTATATTAGTCCTAATAAATTATCTGTGGTACCTTCAGATTAGCAATATTATATTGAAAAAAATATTGTACCGTCGATACATTAAGTACTAAAATTTGGATTACAGTATCATCGATAGTGGTCACCTTTGCCAAATATAGTACATTAAAGTATATTATCATCATTACTGCAGCTCGGAATATATGTTCTCCAATTTAAATATACCGCGTAGGAAGATTTTGAGATTAGGTTCTCTTATACACATTATAAACGATTCCTATTATTTGACGTTTCAATTCACAAGTCACTACCGAGAACTGACCATTTGTACTATTTTGTAAAATTAATTAATCGTCCATTTTGTTTGTAGAGAAAGAAGCATCGAGAGAAGATGATATCGAACACTACTTCAGCTTGAATCTGAAATTATTATCGTTATTCAATTTAGACTGTAAGATGAACGAAGTCGATAGAAAATTCACACTGTCGAATAAGTTGCCAACGTATTTTATTTTCGTACATTCGATAATTGGTGGATTATTGCAATTTTCGTGCCTAGTTTTCCCGATATCCGAGAACGTCGATGCAGCGATTAAAACTGCTGGTCACATTGTTACTAACACGCAGTGCGCCGGTAAGGTACGTATAAAACATTAATTTACCTTTACATTTCATAAACGCATAATGCATATGCATATATTTTGATGAATTGACGTGTTTAATAAGTTTAGGGTTTTCAAATGGCATATTCGATCGAATACGTTCAAAAAATATTCTCGGAACTAGAAAGAGTGTGGAGAACCAACAAACCCAATGAGAAAATCCGTAAACAAATTCTTAAGGAAGCAAACAGTACATACATTTTCTCTAAATCTTACGTAGGGATCTTAATGCTTTGTTTATTTTGCTACAATATCCCACTGCTAAAGTAAAAGACGATTGTTTCAACGCAAAGCAAAATATTAATCTTATTTTTCTTAAAAAACAATCAGTGTTAAATATGATTTCCAGTGACCTCGTAACGTATTCCATAAACGGACACACCACGAATCAAAGCATCGATTATTCTGGAATAAGAATCTTACGATTTAAATATCCTTTCGAGATCCACGATTTTTCTCTCAATCTTATTCTTTTGTTGCAAGAAGAGTTCTTGCTATTTGCAGCTGGTCTGCAATGGGTCAGCAGTGACATTTTATTTGCCCAATTGGTATCCCACGTATGCCTACAATTCAAGGTTTTTACGTGCATTATCATAAAAATTAATAAAATCCTACGGTACAATAAATAAAGACAATAATATAAATTACTTGTAGATACTGAAATACGAGATAGAAGAGGTCATCAACGATGACAACTCTGCGAGATATTTAGAAACGAGTTTGATCACGTATGTTAAACGACATCGAGAACTTTTAAGGTATCGCTTGATCTTGAGAAGATACTGATAATGTTATTGTATCTTTCATCTTGCTATTTATATATTTTACCTGTTTCATTAAACCAAAGTAAATTATGTATTAGGATTTGTGACTTGATCGAACGTATATTTAGTTCAATTATTTTTATGACTATGTTACTATCAGCGGTGAATATATGCGTTAATCTTTTTGAAGTTAAACAGGTACAGTACTATTTATAGAGTGATGAATAAAGTGTGTGATTAATTATTCAATGTTAATAAATAATAAAAAAATATATTTGATACTACAACATTTCCTTAATTATTTATCTAGACTGTTTCAGTAGGAGATTATACAGAAACTGGAATGTATCTTTTACTATTTTCAGTTACATTTATGCAAATATTGTTTTACTGTACTTTTGCTGAAAAAATTACCGAACAGGTACGATAAAGCAACATATAGATTATTCGTTATATAATTTTCTTTATATAAGAAAGACTCTGCATGTGAATTATATATCTAAACAAAATGAATTTAACGTTTTGTGATGTGTATGTTTAACGGGGTACCATAGTCAATATTTATCCTCCCTACCTTACGGGCAATCGTGATTATTAGTAATAAATTTGTAAATAAAACAGTATGTAAAAAAATAAGAGAAGAGGCGCCTTCGTTTATTGATAATTTAACTGTGTGCTGAATTTCAGATTAAAATTATATTGCGTTTTTCAGAAAAGTCTTACCAAAAATGTAAACCTAACCTCAACGAGGTGAAAAGATTTGATATTTATGGTAAGACTTTTCTCGAAAACGTAATAATATTTTAATCTAAAATTTAGCACACAGTTAGATTGTCAATAAACGAAGGCGCCTCTTCTCTTATTTTTTCACATACTGTTTTACTTTTTTATTAATTAATCATCAAAAATTGAGTATGGAACCCCCTTAATAAGGTGTTTTAAGGTCTATCCAAACTGAATCCAATTTTAAATTGCAGAAGGCAACTTTTAGTTTTCGTCCATTACGGTTGGTGGTTGGAAACGAAATGCTTATAATGTTTTAAGAGGCTATCATATTCTGGATAATTCCACCAATCATACTGGAAGAAGATAAAAAAGTATCTTCTATACAGGGAGAGAAAAATTTTAATAAATTTTTCTAAACTTTCATTAAGAATTGATAGAAAGTTCAGTAATGTTTTAGATTTCGGTAGTTTGTTACGGCGTTAGTGAAAGTTTAGTAAAATTTACTAATCTTTGCTCTTCGTTTAATATAAAATTATAAATTGAGTTCAGATAGACTATGAAACACCTAATTAAACTTTTTATATTGTTCAATAATTAACAGTAATAAACTATCACTTAATTATTTCTTCGTTTATGCACAGTATTTTTTGAGGAAGGGTAATAATCAGAATATTAATGAATAAATAAATAAAAAGTTAACAGTTCAGATAATTTTTTTCAATTTTCAAGCTATTTTACTTCTTGTAAATGTAATTTACACTTAACGGAGCCAGACACTGTTTCATCTGTCAATTTCATTTAAAATTAAGTATTTTAATTAAAAGTTTAATTTATTGTAATACAGAATTATGTTAGTGAATATAAATATTCAGTTATTATTTTTATGAACATTTTGAAATTTTGGTTAGGAAAATTGTCAACATGGAACCATCGAAATCCTTGGTTCAACGAAGGACAAAATTAGCATTGATACTCACTTACCGTAAGGTTTATTTTTGATTTTGTTTGAGATAACCTTCTCTAAATTAATTGTTAAAAAGTAAGTGGAACAGAAATCATAAAAAAACTTCTTAATATTTTTTAAAACAATATTTTTGCAAAAATTAGAAAAAAAATTGTTTAAAAATCAAAATTTCTTTCGTAAATAATATTAGAGTCATGCTTTTATAATTTTGTTCTACTTACTTTCTAACTAAAATTAATCATGCGCGCTCTGTGCGATCTTGCGTTTTTTAACAGTCATTATTTGAAATATTACGCTGTCTCATTTACTTAAAACAACAATATTTAATAATATAATTATTCATGATTTATTATACTCCGATTTTGTCAAGAAAATTCAAACATTACGTTTTTGCCGCGCTGCCAAATCTAACCTACAATGTTCTAGACGCATGCACAAAACGTAAACCAATCACATAGCCGTTTCACTTAGATTCACAACATACGGCAATCACATTTTTTATATAAGGATAATAAATTTGAGAATCTCTTCTCAAAATTTCAGGCCAATCCTATGAAAACTTAAAAATGAAACTTACGGTAAGTGAGTACGAACATTGATTTTGGGCCCTTCACTGAATCAATCACTTTAATGGTTCCATGTTGTAAATTTTTCTAAATAAAATTTTAAAATATTCACAAGAATAATATTTTAATTATGTATATTAACATATTCTGTATTACAATAAATTAAACTTTAAATTGAAATTTTTAATTTTAATGAATTTTAATTTTACAGGTGAAAAAGTGTCTGGTCCGTTTAAGTCGAGTTGTGGCATATATAAATGATATTAGAAATTATTTTTAATACAGTTAAACATTTTTAATTTTTCAATATCGAGAAAAATAAATTAAGTGGCTTTACTAAAGAAATGAGCCGAAAAGAAATATATCACTAGTTTTTCTCTGAGAATATTTATTATATCTACTTTCCAGGTTAAATTTTCTACAAGAGTTGGTTTTATACAAAAAAAAGTTTTGTCTTTGTGGACGAAAGATTGATAACTAATAAAATCAAACAAGTAGTACCTTATAAAATCGATTAAATGGAATGCCAAAACCAATTTTTATCCTACCTATACGAGCTAAACAAAGAATGTAATTATAATTTGTAAGAAATAATATAGTATTACGGCAACTATACGGCAAAGAGGGTGACAGTACGTTTGATTTTTGAAGAAGGCGATCAGTCGGCCTCAATCGGGAGAAGGTATTGCCTCGGCTAATTATTTAAAAAGGGGCAAACTAGATCAGAGTCGAAAGAAGGTACTATCTCGGTTACAGCGGTAGAAAGGAGATATTTCGACTTATTATTAAAGAAGGTGCTAATTCGCATACACATTTTTCGGTTAATATTTTAAGTTTGCACTAGTAACCATTCTTTCAAATTAGAGTTCATATTTCACATCTACTTTTCTTCTTGAACTAATTTGCTCGACCTAAAGTTAGTTTCACTTAGCTCCCCGGGTATGATCTCAAGTTGCCGAGGTGATAAAAAGAAACCAAATCAGTGGTACCCACTTTAAATTTTCGGAAAAACTTGTCTTTCAAGATAGTGGCTTTTTCCGGATGCGAATGAAATAGCCCTATTTTTTTAGCTCCTTTCTTCAACTCCACGTCGAAAAAATGGATTCAAAATGATTGTATATAATTTAAAAAATTTTGTATACAAAGTGTAAAAAAATATCTTTTTTTTTATTTTTATATATTCCCATTTATAAAGAATTTTTATAAAATTTTGTAATCAGCGGATAGACGAAATATAAAACAATATACTATAAAAAGTCTCGTTAATTAAAAATAGAAAATAAATTGAGCGTTTGGAAATAGCTGCACTGTCCTGTGAAAGAGAAAAAATTTAGACGCGATGAAGAATTATACCGACAATCTTGATAGAGATGCTAACAGTATCTTCTTCTCCGCGATTTGGCTAGAACGTCATAACATCTTTTTATGCACATAATCATATCATAACTATATCTATAATAGAAGAATGGGATATAATTATAATTAATTTTTAAAATATTTAAACATTCCATTTCCAAATTATTTATTACAATATCAGCAAAAAGAGGTGAAATTGAGGACCCTATAGAAGTACCATCAATTTGTTAGCACCTACTTCGCCGCGATTTGATAATGTACGAGAAGACGTGTTTTCGTTTACGATTATTTCGTTTTATTGTGCGAAATTTCCGATTAACAGACATTGCGTTTTCCCTGAACTGAAAAATTTTAATTATGCTAAATCCGCCTCATATTTCTGGCACGGGATGGAATTGAAAAACTGATTGAATACTCGGAGAAAAATTTCTGATAAATTTTACCCTGCTGTGCTAGTAAAAGTGGGATGAAGAACACAGCAGGGTAAAAAATACCCAATATTCAAATAAATTTTAATCGAGTAACAGGGTAAAATTTATTTGAAAACTGGGTATTTTTTACCCTGCTGTGTTCTTCATCCCACTTTTACTAGCACAGCAGGGTAAAATTTATCAGAAATTTTTCTCTGTGTATAAGTCTCAAATTTTGCAGAAATTGTTTGTAACCGATGGCGCGTCTTCTCTTATATGTTATCAAATACTATCATATTTTATAAATTATAATTTAACTCTTATTTGTTCTGCTTGATTAATAAGGTAGGAAGTTGACTTTAAGTTAAAGTTGACTTTGGCATCTCCTTAATCTTGTTGCCATTAGCAAGCAGGATATTAAGATTAAAAAATTTAGATACTAATTTAAAAATTTAAAATAATTAAATAATACAAAATAATAAGTGAATTGAATTATATATTTTTAAGTATTAATAATATACGTAATAATATATTAACAGCAAAATCGTATTCATTATCGCTAAACATATCACATAAATGGAAGGAATCAGATCTTTTAAAATTATTCCTACTACACATACTAATGTTTATTAATACTTCTATAAATAAAATTCTATTCCTCATATTTAATTAGATATTAATTATTTAATTAGACAAGTTCAGTGGCTGTTGCAGTTTACAACTGCAAATGGGCAAAAGGGAATTATAAACTCAGGTTCTATTTGCAACTGATCATTCTTCGATCACAGAAGCCTTTCTACTGCACAGCGTATGGATTTTTCCGAATTGGTCACGGAAGACTTACATCGGTAATTAATTTATTAATAATACATATATTTCCATTAATAAATCTCACAAAAAACTACGAATTTTTTATTTCCAGATCATGAGTACATCTTTCTCTTACCTCATGATACTGCAAACGATGAGTTAGTAGATCGTTCAAAATATTTCTATATTTACCAATTTATGTTTTATTGTCGTTTGAATATTATAGATACCGCAAACAAATGTAGAATAAGCTAAGTAAAACAAATTATGTTATTAATTAAATACACTTACCAAGATACTAACTCAAAACCGTACTTTTTAGTTTGAAACAAACCTGTGGTAGTTTTAGGAAATATCGTATGTTTACGTTTGTACAACAAACCTATCATTTAAATAATTTACAATACAACATTTTGATATATGAAATTGGATAATTAGTACTTATTAACAGTAAAACTAAACGAAAAATAAATATGATTAATAAAACAATTGCATAAAACCAAATTTGTATTATTTCATATACGTATTCTGTCTAACGTATCTTGACGAGTTAAGGAAAACTTATTGTAACAATATTAGAAAAGAGAGTATATAACTGTATAAGCTTATCCTAATCCATAATAAATAAGAAGGAGGAACCGAGGTAAAAGAAGATGTACAAAACCTGTAATGTATAATAACTATGTGTAGTATCTATATAGGTATCATTTCCATCCCCTAATAAAATATTAAACGCAACTACGAAGATAGGGTTAAAGAATATTTCGATACCAGCCTTATCGTGGATAACGAATGATGCAGTCGAGGAAAGGTAAATATCTGTTTAAAGATATATTCTTACGTTGATGTAAAATAATTAAATAAAGTTTGCATGTACCAATATATAATTAGAAAAATTGTTAGCCGAAGAAACGGATATCGAGTATTACTTCAACATAAATTTGAAATTGTTGTCGTTACTTGGATTGAAATGTAACATGAACAAAAGTGAGACGATCAAACGTTTTAATTTTTCGCACAAATTACCAACGTATTTGACTAACGTACATGGATTAATTGCCGTTGTACTGCAAATTTATTTTGTGACGCATTCTTTGCCGCACGATGTACCGTTGGCCACGAAAATTATTAGCCAATCGACTAGTAATATGCAGTGTATCGCAAAGGTACTTCGTTTATTTATTTCTAGTCAATAATCAATATGTACACTGAAAACAAAATTTAGTGAATTCGAGAAATTACTTTATTTGATATACGGTTAATAAATCGCGACGTGTTGATTAAGTTACAGGTATCTACGTTTAAATACCTAAAAATTGTATTTATAGTATAAAACTAAAAGTTTGGAAAAATCAGTAGGTGGTATGTGCATGATATTGAAAAAATTTACAGAGCCATATTTATTCAAAATAATTAATTTTAAATTAATAAATAATACATAACCACTTATTGTTGGTAGCAATTGGATATATAAAATCATAAGCTTTACGGTTGCCCAAACATCTTAATTGTTCATAACATAATTGAAAAATAACATGGGTATTTCAACTTCTTAAAACTAATAAACCATTTTTAATTTCAAATATATGTTATCTTTCTTTTAATATTTCTTTAGTATTATTCAGTAAAATATATCTTTGAATTCAGAAAACCTTTATTCAGTGTATTATTTAATAAAAATTAAATTATTATTTATATTCACGACGTATATTCCTAAATATTGATAAGAAATGTATTTAACCACATTATAGATGATACTGAAAAAAAATTATTTTGTTCATTAAATAAATCCTTTTTAGAAGGAACGTTGTTAACATTGGTATACATCGCCCGATTTACACTATCGCTTTTTAAATTAATATGTAAATTTAAAAACAACTCCGAAAATGTTAATTTACATTTTTTGTTACTTAACACCGTAATATTTCACGCGTGGTACGATTAATACGTTTATAATTGGCAAATTCCCGCGTAGACTATTAAAAAGATAATTTTTTTTTATTAAAAGAATGTATTTTAAATAACCGTGAATATGCATGGTTATTCGATTTTTTTTCGTAAAGTCGAACTGGAGAGAAAAATAAATTTACAATGCATAAATAAAAATGCTCTATGAATATAAAAATTACTAAATTGACAAAAACATCATATGTTTGGGAAACAGATTGTGCCCAGCTTGTAGGGTATGTTTTCTAATACAAAAATATAAAAAAAGCCAGAGTCGCAGACCCTAACAATCGTTTTTTCAAAATAATTAAGCAAAATTTTCAAAAAAAGAGGCTTTAATTTAAAAACTTGTAATTTCTAAACAATCAAATTTTAACATTCAGATCAAAGTTTAATGAAAAGCTGAGATAAAATAGATATAATTTTAAAAAAAATACGCCTAAATCCATTAGAATGGAGCAAAGTTACGACCGAATTAATAATTTAAAGAAATTTAGCTTAAAATATCAATAAAATTTGTATAGTGTTCAATTTTCGTTAAAATTTCTTCTAATTTTTAATTCGGCTATAACTTTGGTCCACCTCATTTGATTTGAGCGTATTTTTTTAAAATTATATCTATTTCATCTCAGCTTTTTATCAAACTTTGGTTTCAGTATTAATATTTGATAGTATAGAAGTTACAAGCGTTTTAAGTAAAGCCTCTTTTTTGTAAATTTTGCTGTAATAGCGTATAACTTTTGAAAAACCGATTGTTAGGATCTGTGGCAGCATCTGCTCTGGCTTTTTTATAATTTTATATTAGAAAACATATCCTACAAGCTGAATACGATCCGTTTCCCAAACATATGACGGTCTCCTTGTGAGTGCAGGGTTTTCGTTTAGCACGTGCGATCGACGAAGTCCAGTTGACTTTAAAAACGGTAGCAAATATTTGGAGGAAATATCGTCCAAGCAAAAAGATGCAAGATGAAATTTTGAATGTAAGCAAAAGTACAGTATTCTTTTGCAAATGTTACGTCAGCGTCGTTGCAATTTGCATTATTTTTTACATCTTACCACTTGCTCAGTCAGTATTTGACATTCTTCTTGAACGTTGAATCAATTAATATAATTGATACAAAATAATCTGATGTTTTAGAACATTTTTAATTTACTACCAAACGAAAGGAGGATCCAATCAAACTTTTGATTACTCTCAACGATTATTGTTATTGAAATATCCGTTTGACATTAATAATGGACGATTTTATTCCTTAATAATTATTCAAGAATTATTTTTGGATTGCGCATCGAGCGTACATTGGGTTACCAGCGATATTTTGTTCGCTCAATTAATAACTCACACTTGTTTACAGTTTAAGGTATGTGCGATTTTATATGCTATTGGAACAAAATTTTAAATTCAATCTGTTCTTTTTTCATTACTACTCTTTTAATGTACTCAATTAAACTAAAATATATTATCAAGGGGTGTCTAGCACGTTATGTTACCATCGAAGTTTATTTATCGACCGAGAAGTTCTGATTTTGAAAAAATTAATTTTTTATATAATAATTTAAGCGATTAATTATGTAATTATATTTATATAATTATATTATATAATTATATTAATAATTATCTAAGCGATTAATAACTTTAAGAAGATAATTGATACACTAGTATACGAAATTAATTGCTTTGAAGATTTGTAAGTTCAAAAGTACGGAGTGAATAAAATGTATAAAACAATTAATATTATAAACTACAGTAGCACTTATTTGCTCCTTAAAATTTTGCGCAAAGGACAACGTTCCTTGTAATTTTGCTTACATTTTATTGTGATATTAATTTTTGTAAGACTTGGGGATGTGCAACTGCACGAAAAATTCGACAAGAGACGAGTGGAGTAATCAAGTTAAATTTATTTAGTTTAATTTATCATAACTCAGTAAAATTTACCGAGTAACTCAGTCGCTTTGAACTACTTGAAAAGATAAGCTACTTGTTCAGTTCGAACTGTTTGTACAATTCAAGCTATTCGTCAATATATATATATATCAAACTATTTGCATATTTTGATTTTCCAATCGACAGACTTAGCAACTTGTTTCAATGTATGAAAAAAGAAGGTTGATTGACTGATTTGGCCAATTCGGTAATCAACCCGAGCAATTCGAACTATACGAATAACTTTGATCATTTGAGTAACTCGGTATTTCGAGTCACTCGATCCTTTCGAACATCTCAATCTATTCGAGTCATACGATTATTCCGAGTAGCTCGATTTATCTCAATTGCTCGACTGATTAATTTGAGTCTAATTTTCGTCCAAATAACTCGAATTATCGAGAACTCGCACATCTCTAGTCAAAATAATATTTTTTACTAGGAAAGTGTCTAACCTTCGGATAACGGATCTTAACCAAACTTTAGGGTATGTTTTGTAATACAAAAATATGAAGAGATCCAGATATTTGGACTTTAATGCTGAAATTTGTCAGAGTTATGCGTAATTGAAGCAAATTTTCTAAAAAAAATTAAAAACAAGTAAAAATACATACTTAAATCAAAATTTGGAAGAAAGATGAGATCACGTGGATAACTCTAAGATGAATTAACGATCAGAGCTTAGTTTTTTAAATCTTATTTACTTGATATCACTTTCTTTATATATCTCTCTTTTAGATTTTGGGTTGAGTATGTACCTCCACTTGTTTCCGAGTTAAAAGTGATTGAAATAGAAGTAACTATTTTACAAAATTTATCCCATAACTTGCTAATAACTATGACAATTTTGAACATTATAGTGTAAATATATTTCTTCATATTTTCGGATTTCTTCATATTTTTGTGTTACAAAATATATCCTAAAGTTTGGGTAATTCTCGTTATCCCGTTATTTGCATAGTAACATAATAAATCTTAGATCCCTATAAGTATATTAAAAAATATTTTTAAATTACGTTCTATGCGCATAATCATTAATAATTATTTGATTCCCATATAGATACTAAGAGATGACATAGATAACCTAATAGACCGTGAAAATGCGGATGAGAATCTGAAAAAGAATTTGATCGTCTTTATCCAACGACATAGTGAACTTTTAAGGTAATTTTTATAAATACACCAATTTCGTGTGTGTTATTATACCAATCTTACCAAATTTTATAAATGATACATTAATACCGTATTGTACGATGCATCAGAATTTGTGAAATGATAGAAAATATATACAGCCCAAATATCTTCATAATCATGTTACTTTCGGCATCGAATATTTGCGTAACTATTTTTCAAACGCGAACGGTAATATATTTGTATATTATTTAACTACATATTTTGTATTACTCAATTTTTCAATTATCTGTTAAGTAGAGTTTGGCTGAACGATCGTACGGTGAGACTGGAATGTATTTCTTCATCTTCATGTGTACATTTTTCCAAATTGTATTTTACTGCACTTTTGCACAATCGTTGACTGAAGAAGTAACGAAATTTTTGTCGTTGATACAGTGTTTTTAAGATTGTTAAACTATATAGCGATTTCTATTTTTTAACAGACAAGTTCAATCGGCAATTCAATCTACAATTGTAAGTGGCCATCGAAAAGCAGTAAATTTCGAATTTACATTCGGATAATCATTATGAAGTCGCAGCAGCCATTTTATTGCACAGCTTACGGATTTTTTCCAATTGGTCATAGGCAACTGTCATCGGTATGATTTCATGTTCTATATACTCATTCAATATTTATTAAACGATAATTAATTAATATTTTTTAGCTTATTCATACTTCGTTCTCTTACTACATGATGCTCCAAACTATAAATTAAAAAAAATTTCCTCCAAAAATATTTGCTTCGAGGATAATTCCATGGATTAGAAATACGTAGAAGGTTAATTCGGTATATAGGTGACTGAACTAAATATCGATCAAAGGGATCCACAACATTTTTATTCACAAGGAATGGAAATTCATTCGTTATCGTAGCTTTTTTTACGCAAATAAATAGTTAGCAAGATTCATGTATGTTTCTTCAATATTTTAACATTTATCATTCCTTTCTTTTTAATAATTCCCTTGTCCTATAAAAACTTTATGCATCTTTTCTGATTATATTTCTCTTATTATTTCGTCTATACGTAAATATTAACAATTGGATCTTATTCGGAATTTGACCCCCAAAAAAATCATGTTTTTTTTTAATCCAATCGATTAAAAGGTGCATAAAATAAGTTTCTAATTACTTTTTTTAGTGGATGAAATGTGTTTCCGATCGATTTTTATCAAAAAAGTAATGTTTATTCCCCGATTTATTTCAACATTTCCATTACACTATAGTTTCAACTTGCTTTTGTATCAGTCCAATAACCCAAATATGCATAAACCCGTTTATCGGGCTGAACTTGCTTTTGGGTTAAGCGAACTACAAATCACTTAAAAAACGATCGCGAAAACACATTTCTCCACTAAAAGTATTTAGAAACTTATTTTATTGATTTTTTAATCGATTGGGTTAAAAAAACGTGATTTTTTGGGGGGTCAAATTCCGAATAAGTATACCTAACAATTTAATAAACAAAAAAAAATACAATTTTATATTTAAGTTATTCGTTTGTGTATGTAAGAACAAAGAAGTACAACTCGTCGTTTGAGTTATTGACGCGTAACCATTTTGCTTGTCTACAATGTAATAATAAAAAGGAGCACATAAAAATGAATAACAATAAACTTAAGACTTACCTATTTATGTCAACATTTGAAAATCAAATGTTCGACCGTCTACGTAACCATGTACAATGTGTACACAATATATATTCGTATAATGATTTTGAAAAAAGTACAAATTTTATTCTTGCGTCTGAAAAAATGTGAAAAGAAAATTGTGAAGTTGATATATACATCAACTGAGAATGACACTTAACGAACGTTTTTTTTTACATACTTTAAATCATAAAGCTCGTTGACTTAAGATAAGAATTTACTCGATGATTTTGCGTGTTTGCACATACAATGGCAGTATGATACTTTTCTTGGTTTCATTCGTTTCTTTGCGACCGATAATACACTAATTACAATATTTTTTTCTATATAACGGTATAAAGGAGATTTTAATGTGCAATGCCCTCGCGTCAAATGTAACGTTATTATTTATTAATTCAATTAAAATAGAAATGAAACAATTACGCAAATATACGGGTACAATGAATTTTAATAATTTTGTCAAAATATATATTTTTACTGAGTATATTTTCAAGATTTAATATTACTCGTATATATTAATAAAATAATCACATTATGTTAATACTAATTAATTTAATTATAGTAACACCATACCGTCAAAAAATTATTTAAAAATATTTTCATATTATTATCTTAATTACTTGTCCATAAGTTTATAAAATAAAATAACCGTTCAACTCGAAAAAAAATATCACAGGTTAAATTGCACGTGAATAAATACAAGGAAAACAGAGGTAGAGATTAAAATCGTCGTACAGTCGATAAAATGTATTTAAAATAAATAAAATTATTAATTTAATAGTAAATATAGCACACACATATAACAATCGATAAATAGTAATAGAAATGTATTACAAAACGATAAAGTGGAAAAAAAAATAAGAAAAATTTAAAGTTACCCACATATACGCGCATGGTTTCTAATCGAACACCCGCGAGAAAAACTATCGAGTTATTATCTAAACGATCTTAAATCCCACGAGATATGAAAGACACCTCGGTTGTATACTTGAGATTTCCGCGGTTCGCGCGTGGCTCCTCAGTCGTAAAGTCGCTTCGGTCGAG
Organism: Theocolax elegans; assembly: GCA_026168455.1. Lineage (NCBI taxonomy): Eukaryota > Metazoa > Arthropoda > Insecta > Hymenoptera > Cerocephalidae > Theocolax > Theocolax elegans. The sequence continues at coordinate 64,281,543 of CM047428.1, read as the reverse complement.
CGCACTCCTCTTTTATTGTTACACTTAGCGTTATATTATATATATTCATTTATTCTCCGCGACTTTTACTGTCGTTGGAGTATATACGTTTTCTCTCTCTCTCTCTCTCACTGTCTCTTTCTTTCTTTTCGTCGATACTGGTATGGAAGTGATTCGGAGTTTACACGGTGATGAGTATTTTATCGGTCAATTGTATTAATAATCGGCTCGTAGGGGCTACACCGATGGAAAGACGAATTGTATTTTTATCGTCAATTAAAAAATTTGATGATAATGCGAGAGAAATACTCGTCGTGTTGTCGATTGAAAATTTAATTGCACTTCGCCATCGGAAGTTTCATTGTATTTTCTTGTAAAATTTCGCACTTAAGTTACCAGACGACTAGAATGCCTTGGATTTGGATATTATCAAGATGACGATCGAACCTATTGCAATTGAAAGTATGGAGGTTAAGCAAACTTCCTCGTCGTTCAGTTTCTTGAGGTCGGCCAATCTCAAATTGGATTTTAATTCCATTAAGAACAAAGATGCCCAGGGTACTGCACTCAAATCGCACGATTCGAAAATTCAGACACCGAAAACACCATCCAAAACGAATCAATTGAATTTAACGTTCAACGATCTCAGTTATTCGGTGAGAAGTGGCTTGCTTTCAAGAGGTACGTATGCGCATCGCATTCTTTTTTTTTCTTCTTTGTAATTATGCTAATGTATTTAATAATGTAAGTTCGTCGATGTGTTTCTTTTTTTTTCACAAATGTTTTTAAGTTTACCGATATTACTCAATAATTTTCTATTAAAAACGTGATAGTCGAGTTGTTCGTGACGGTATAAACTTATTAACGAGAGGCAATCATTTATTTTTCTATTATTTTTATATTTATTTTCTCATAATTTATTATTACGAAAATCGGTATAACCTTTCAAATATATATAATTCGCATTATACTGTTTTAGATAATTAATGATCACTAATAACGATTACGTAATACTTTTTGCAATTAATTGTATTAGCACACCATTCACTAATACCTCGATAGGTTAAGAAAAGTTATCGGGCTATTCGTAAACGTTATTCCAAATTTTTAATACATAATTTAAAGGAGATATACGTCAAGTCAAATTTTTAAATTAATCGGCGTCTCTATATATAAAAAAATGTAATACAAGCATAACACGATAAAGTTGCTACCAATTTTAATCTGAAGATTATATCGTTACTCAGCATCTTAATTTCGGCGAATGAATTAACAAAACTTTATGACCAAAGTGTACGACGTTTACAAAAAAAAAAAAAACATAAAATTCAACAATAATCATACAGTGTGCGTTACACTAAAATCATAACCGAGCGAATGCATCAATTCTATATGGACGTATATAACATAATTATCACCGATTACATATTTGTAAGGTAGTATATCGAGGGGGAAAAAAAAGACGTCAGACATCACCAATAATCAAATCCGTAGAATCTGATTTTTTTCAAGTAATTTTTTGTTCTTTTTATTTGTTATCGATCAGATGTATATATTTTACAAGCAAATCTGAACAGGTGCAACCGATTAAAAACGCGTTGACGAAACATTTTTCACATTTATGTACCTATATATATATATATAATTCACAAATTACACGTAAAACAATCGTCACTGTATATATTTCACACTAATTGGATGACTGCATCGATCAGATTGTAACGTTCGAAGAAGAAAAAAAAATAATAGATAATTGTTATTAAGAGGAATATTTATTTTAATCATTTAAATAATTCTATACATATATAATATGTATCGTATACCGAAGTGAAACGTTACGCAGAGGCTCGCGACATTTTCAATTTGCATACATATATTTCCTTCTCAAAGTTTATCGGTTGTAACGAACCAAAAGAAAGGAGTATGCGAGTCTCACTATCAGAAAGCTATATACCGTTCGCTTACTCACGCGTGACTCCAAAGTTTTTTCATCCTTCGATAATGATTTGCCTGCTTACATGTATATACACACATATGCATTTCTCTTTGTGTCGGGATGATCGTGCGCGTGTAATTTTTCTTGAGAATTTCGGTGCGAATTCTCGATATTTATGTGTTTAATTAATCAGACAATTTTCTTTGAATTATCGCAGAAAATTCCGTTTACCGCGAGAAATCTTTCGTATTCTCTTTTGAAAGCCAGTATACTTCATAATTTTAGTCATTCTTATTACAATTTTAAGTAATACGTATATTATTTATTAACAGTAACAATATCGGTATATCGAGAGTAAAAAAGTGGGAAAAAGAGATATTTTTTCAAAAATAAAACGAGCACAGTCAGTCATTATGGTGATTTATGGATTTGATTAATCTGCAATAATTGAACAATGCTACTATAATAATTCGCATCTTTTTACTGTAGTTCGATCGAATAATTTATTCCATTATGATTACACCGTAATAAACTTAAATTATTTTACTTAAAATATCGTATGCGATAATTCCAAGATTATAAGCAAACAATTAAATGTAAGAGGTTAAATTGCATTAATAAAAAAAAAGAGATATTAGATTAGTTAATGCATTTTTTTCAATGAGTAACGATGCAGCTGCGTTATTTTATCTCTTCCATATATTTTATATTAAGGTATTTTCACATTATTTATTCGTTTAAAAAAATTTTTTCTTTTCATTAATTTTTAAAATTTATTTTTTTTGTTAGATTTTAATTTCTACAGGAATTACATAATGTTTGTAATTGTTTAACTGTTTCAAATAAATACATAAATTGTACCATTCGGAATTGTTGAATAATAAAGGAATTATAAATTGTTGTTATGTGTGGACAGGAAGGAAAAAAGTATTATCGAGTATCAGCGGCGATTTTCGACCAGGAGAGTTGACAGCAATCATGGGACCATCCGGAGCTGGGAAATCAACGTTGATGGATATTTTAGCCGGTTTTACGTAAGTCTATCTATTGTCAATCTAGTACATTCAAATAAAAGAAAAATTTGCACAAAGTCCATATAAAAATAACATAATTACAGAGCGTGAAATATATTTATACGTATATAGAGTTAATTACCATTAGTTAGATCGAGAACCCAGAATTAATCTTAAAAGATAAGAATTTCGCAGTGATGTATAGTAATTTCAAAATTGGAGCATCATTACAGAAATTCAATTAATGTATAGATATAACGTATTATTGAATTTTGTGAGATATAGTATATAGATTCGATAAACCGACGATGGTAAATTATCTTTTATTATTTTCGTATCTTGCATTTGTTCCTCTCGTCGATCGAGTATTTCGTTAATCGTCAGAATTTCACTAATATCTCGCATTTTCAATCATGATAAGTATCTCATTCGGCATCGGTAACGTTCTCTCCATATCTCGTACAATAGTAATCTTTGATTATTATTTTATATACGTTTATGTGTAGATTCAATAGCATATATGTATATACATATCGTAGATAAAAATTTTTTTTTTTTATTACTTTGAACTTTTTCTCATCATTCTCTTTTCTTAGGATTCATATTTCAATTAAACTTGTACTCTAATCGGTAAATTGTAGGTAGTTATAATTAGGAGATTCGGGAACACATTATTTTTCAAGGCTATCTGATGTACAATATGAATCAGATTGGAAGAGTTGTTTTAACCGGGAATTATGAACACGCAAATTTCTCAAGTGCTCAATGTGCTCGTTTTTTTTTCAATGAATATATATGTACAGGAGAAAAGTAAGAAACTAATAATGTCTATAGGAAAACAAGATTATGTATAGTCAAATATTTCAAATTAATGTTACACTAAAAAAATGACCGCTCCATAGAATTGAAAGAAATAAAATATATAAATTAGCCACGGATATTAAGTAACAATATACAGTATAAGAATGTAATTAAATTCATAGAACATGGTATTAAATTAAACATCATCTTATCTTACTCCATATAAAATTTTAATCATATTGTAATATAAAATAAATATAATTCTCGATCGCTATATAATACGTGAATATGTATGTACAAGTTAAGTAGATCTGTAAATATATTGCGAGTCACTAATACTCAATGAAAATTGATGTAATTTGAATGATGAAAAAAAGTAAATAAATAACGGCAATAACGTATGAATGTAAATAAATAAATTGAATTTATTTAGAACATCAGGTGTCACCGGTGAGGTACGCATCAACGGCAGGACGCGAGATCCAACTGCGTTTCGTAGATCATCCGCATACATAATGCAAGATGACAATTTACAACCGCTCCTCACCGTTCAAGAGGTCATGTGCATAGCTGCGGAACTCAAGCTGGATACCTCGTCGTACGAAAAGAAACAAGGCGTAAATTCTTTAACTATCTTAAAACTTAAAAGGGCGAAAAATTGTAGGATTTTGAATATACGATGCGGATAAATTAAATTTTTCATATTTACATCTTTTTTTTTAATTTTGTGATATTGTAGAGCGTTTCGCAAAAAGGGATCCGGATTTGCATACAAAAGTGCGAAAATTATTATGTTTCATTGTGCTATCGACTAAAATTCTTATTTTGAGACTTGTTAAATTATCGAAAAATAATAAATAATTGTCATTTATATATGTCGGTAACAAAAAGCTAGTTAAAACGTCTTCCCAGTATGTTCCTTAACTACTATGTCAAAATACGTACATGATTTTTCATGTCGGTAAGGTAGATACGTAGAACGCCTGTAGATAGGCAAACCTAATCACGACAGATATGACATGGTTGCCTATACACAGGATCATCTCCCAGCATAATATACATTTACAAACAAATTATATTACACTTTCAGGTAGACGTAATTTTAAGAGAAATGTGCTTAGACCAAGTACGGACGACCTGCACTGGTAATCTAAGTGGTGGGCAGAAGAAGAGGTTAGCCATTGCTTTAGAATTAATTAGCAATCCACCAATTATGTTTTTCGACGAGCCAACTAGGTAAAAAAATAAGAGTAAAATTTTGCAATTAATATAATACACTACGATGATTATTGAATATAAAAACTTCTGAAGCGATCCGAAGGAGGTCACTGGTGGAAACAATGATAAAATATCCCTAAAAATTTTAGTTTAAATAGACGTTTCCAACCGATATTGCTAATAGTAATAGGATATTACATACCATGGTCAGTAAAATAAGAAATGTCTCAGATCACATGATTTTTTTTCATAATCAAGTAATTTTTCGTTATCATTTATTTTGTGATTTAATAAAATAGCCTGACGAGGTCAACGTACCAAGGCAACGAAACGTCACTTATTTAAACCAAAATTTTTTGGTATTATCTTTCTTGCCAATGACCTTCTTCAAATCGATATATGTAATTAAAACATGGAGGCGTTTCAACAATTAAATGGCAATACTACTGATGATTCTTTGTTACGTGTATCAATAGTGGTCTGGACAGCGTCACGTCGAGGCAATGCCTAGGATTGTTAAAATCGTTAACACGAGAAGGTCGCACGGTAATATGTACAATTCATCAACCGAGTGCAACGCTTTTCGACATGATAGATTATCTGTACGTAGTCGCGGATGGACATTGCGCTTACGCGGGTGGACCACTCAATTTGGTCGTTTTTCTCAGGAGCTTAGGAATGCATTGTCCCACCTACCACAATCCCGCTGATTTTAGTAAATATTTACTTTTCTCTCTCTCTCTCTCTCTCTCTCTCTCTCTAAATTTGTCTGAGTGAAAGATGACTGGTTTTGAAAAATTACATCTTTAGATACGCAATCTTAGTGAATTGGCATCGAGTCAGAATTTCATTTTAATCGAGTTTTATTTCGAACCAACGAGTCACAAATCTTTCTAGGCGCTCTAACATAACCTCAATTTTCTCTTGAGGAGTGAAAAATTATTGAATTCCAGTGAAACGTTCATTCTAACAAATTTAGAGATCTCCATCGATTGTGCGATATTTCCAATATTTTAACGAATAAATAACTGTCAAAACAGTGCTGGAAATAATAAACGGGGACTACGGGGATCACTTGCCCAAGCTGATCAAATCGTCAGAAAATGGATCTAGTCAATTATGGCGTGGAATGCGCTCGATGGACATTAACAGGATCGACAATAAATTATTAGAGTTGAAATTAGCTCCAAAATTACCATTACCGGTAACACCGATTTTTTACGAATGCGAGGTTAAGGGCTCGGCGTATTACGCTACCAGCTCGTGGAGGCAATTACGGATCCTTTTATGGCGCAACGCGCTCAGGCTCTCTAGAGACAAGGTAATTATATTGATTAATCGTTTAATCTCCTTCGAAACCTTATCCAAGGTAAACACACCTTTTTCTTTCTACTTTACCGATCGAGTCGAATTAAACGTTACGTTGTACGAGAAAACGGACTATTCCGTATAACCCTGTGTCACACGTATAAAAGTAAAAGTAAAAATGTTAAAGTTTCGATCGTGTAGCGTAAACGAACGAAAAATTAAAAGACACTTTATTCAAATTCTTTATTTATATATAGATATACATGTACGCTGTAAGTTCTTATGGGAAGTAGACACATGTATAACACGCGTGTTTTATTGAGAAATAAAAGTAAAACACGTTGAACTGAAAGTGCCTCTCTTATTTCAGGTTCTCACGTTCACACGCTTAACGATGCATCTCGTGATTGCACTTCTCGTAAGCACGATATTTTACAAAATTGGACAGGATGCGGCTTACGCTTTAGACAACTTCAATTTGCTCTTCTTCAGCATGATGTTTCTTATGTTTAGCGCTTTCAACGCCACTCTTATTACATGTACGTTTCTTTTTTCAAACTTTCTAATTTCTTCTTTTTTTTTTTTTATTATTTTATATAGATATAATTTTCGTTCAGTCCAGTCGTAAATTATGTTTGTTTAGCCTTTTATACTTCAAACAGACTTTTCTTTGACAAATTACTTACTCTTTTAACGTTTACGCGACGTATCGCAACTTTCGAAGCGCTCGCGTTTATATATACACGTACATTATTTTCAGTTACAGTTTGAAACGTCGAAATTTTTTTCTTACTTACGGTAAAACGTACTAAATGCATTTTCAAATCATTCTTAACTTATATTTCTTGTAAAATTAAGACGTTTCGTCTTTCTATATAAGAATACATTATAATTTACATTGAAGTACGAATCATTATGTGCTTAATTATATTGAATATTTGATCGACAACACGTTAATATAAAAGTAAACAACGAAATTTCAAACGTTGAACAATCTTTGCAATACTTAAATTAAGAAAAATTAACCATCATTATCTGAATTTACTTACCGAGGATATAATGTGCCCTGAGAACAATTTTAAGTTGAGAAAAAATGTGAAGAAACTCCGTTTCCGCGTAACCGCGAAAAAAAGGAAGGTAAAAGCCCTTTGAACGCTCGCAAAAAACGACTAACCATCGAGGAAAATATCTCGAGTAATTTAGTATAAGGGTAATTCTGGCGTTACTATACGTGTACACGTGTGTATATATATGTATACCTGTGTGTATATGTGTATGTGTATATGTGTGTATGTTGTGGCAGTTCCAGCAGAGCTGCCGATCTTGACGCGCGAACACTTCAACCGGTGGTACAAATTACGCTCTTTCTACATGGCGAATAAATTGGCGGATTTACCGGTACAGATCGCTGCTGCATCGACTTACACGCTTGTGGTCTATCACATGAGTGGCCAAATACCAGAGGTTAAAAGAATGGGTTTATTTCTCCTGATGTACATTTTAGTAAGTCTTGTCGCTCAGACTGTTGGACTTATACTTGGTACGAGTCTTAGTTTACAGGTAAATCGTCCATTCATTTTTCTATAGGAAATAATATTAAGAAGTCGAACATTCTTGATTTTAAATTTCTTTATTTTCATAATCGGGTTAATTATTCTAACGTAAAAATATATTTTAATCAATTAAGTATAATAAATTATTGAACGTAATCAAACTCTCGCTTAATGACAGATTATAACAATTGAGATGTATATTGTTTTATTGCAATAACAATAATAAATGAAAATTTGAGAATTTGGAACACAGGACACTCCCTCAATTTCAGATATTAAATGATAATTATCTTTTTCTTTAAGAACGGTGTGATTTTCGGACCATTCTCCATTTTACCATTCATGATATTCAGTGGATTCTTCGTACATCTGAATGACGCGCATCCATACTTACACTGGTTGTTTCATATGTCTTTTCTCAAATACGGTTTAGAGGGAGTTATGGTTGCGATATACGGGTAAGTTGATAACCTCAATCCCGGTAGAAAATATCAATTGCAGACGCGGATAGTCAAAATTCCTACACGGAGATAAATGATCAATTAAAAATTAGTATACTTTTTAGCAAAGATGGGTCCGTATAAGAAAAAAATGCACATAATTCCCTACAAAGCAAAAAAAAAGATCTCAATACGATGAAAATTGACCGAGCTATACAAGTATTTAAAAAATGTCAATTTTACTGTGAAAAATCTTGTTGCGATAATTTTGATGCGGAGTGTATAAGAATAGTGAAATCAATTGACAAGTTTTGTACTAATAATTAATATCCATTATGTATTAACTTCTACTACACAGGATAGCAATGTTTTATTACTCTGACAATTTGTCCCACTTTCGCTAAAGAGTATTATATAGAAAATTTTTAGACAAACATTTTTTTCTCCGCGTAGAGAATGACCTGTGATGAAACGTTTTTTGGACCGTATACTTAGCATTTAATAAAATTAATAAACCTCAAGACGTTCACATTAGTTTTCAAGGTTTAAATAATTAAAAAATTCTTGTAAATTCGATGCAATTTTTAAAATATTCATTTCATTTCTGCAATTTATTTGTATTATATACTTGCAGCAATTACGAAGATAAAGGCGATATTATTGTTCTATACCTTGATAAATTTCTAATATTACTTTGATTGATCGGAAGTAGATTCAAATTTAATTTATATATTTGCATCCTAATATTACGTAGCCTCGACCACGACAAAAACGTTTCATCGGCAGTCAAAAATGGATACATTTTTCGTCGATTCGATTAGAACGATCAATTTATACTAAATACTAAATGGAATTTCAGGTACGAAAGGCCAAAGATGAAATGTTCTCAAGACTATTGCCACTTTATTTCACCAAAAAAACTTTTGGACGCAGTCGACATGAAACACTCGGACTACTGGTTTTCAACGTTAGTTTTAGTCGGACTTTACATCGTTTTAGACTTAACGGCTTATTTATTATTACGTTTGAAATTGAAAAAACGACGGTACCGATAAAATTTTAATATATACTATATTGCCATATGTAATAACGTATTAATATACTGTATCAATATCAATGCAAATACAATTAGTGTTAAATATACAAATCGACATTTAGGTAACGATCGACCGATCGTTTGTGCGTGACAATCAATTTAATCCCACGTACATATATAGATATATAGTTTAACCTTGAGATTATAATTTTTAGCATGTAAGTGTTTTGTAAATAAAATGTAAATTGGTAATTAATCTTATGGTTATATTTCCTTTTGTAAGGATGTCCGTTAACGTTAGTATCGGAATGTGTAATATTTTATTATAATAAATTTTGTTTAATCGAACAATATTTCGTTAGATATATGATTATTGTTGCATTTCATTCATTTTAATCATTCGAGCTAATGTGAAACATATTCAATTTTGATAAGTACATTTGTCTATAGAATGAAAATTTCGTTAATCTGAAATAATTAAATGTTTATATATATATACATCCATTAATTAACCATTAATTACATCCATCTTGTAAACAATTAACACTAAACATTATTACCTAAAATATACATCTTATTTTACTCCAATTACATCGTGCGTTTAAGCAAATAAAAAAAAAAGTTGTATGTCAATGAAATAGAATTGAAAGTAGGGTAACTACACGTTTGAGAACAGTATTGCACGTCAATTAAACAATAAACGTAGAAAAAGAAAAATCGTTTGTTTGAACAATTTAATTGAAAATCAAGTAGTCAAGTATTATAAAACAATTGTTGATGTACCATTTTGTACAGATGTTGATGTATAATTTGAAAAAAAAATGTTGTTTCAAAAGAAACAAATTAATATAATACTGCAGTTACTTACTTATTACTTTATACGTCATATATTATGCGCAAGCAGACAATAATTATAGAATACTTGAAAATTCTCAGTTACTTATACACAGACACACATTACACAGAGACATCGTAGTTATTTAATTGAAACAATAAAAATATGGAAAATATGAAAGCTGTGCGTACTTACCATATATAAATGTAATCTTATCGCCATCAGATTTAAAAAATAATCAGATTTAACGTTATACGCGTCAGATGTGTATTTTATCATCGAAACACGTAATATAAAAATATCGTATACGCAGTAGGAAATAAATCTATACTCACAATTGTCTAATATATAGAATTATACAAAATTTAAAATAAAAATATCTAAAACAAAATTATATATAGGAACAACGAGTAGACCTATATCATTCGAGAAATAGTACGAATTCTGAAAACTCGAGTACATATTAAGTATTAAAATAATAAGTTATTTATATGTAAAAGCTAAGCTTTTTCAGTTTAGGCACTATAATTATTGTTATATTAAAAAAAAAAACTAAAAAATAATACAAATTTTTAAACATATTTAAAGTGTAAAAATCAATTTATATCTTGAGCTTCGATCTTTTCAATGGCATAATGTAAATCATAAGTTGGATGTTTTTTCTTACCTGTTCCCCTGACATCTAATGTTAATAAATTATACAATAGAAAATGTTTTGTAATTTTAAAACGAGCATTTTATAAATTTAATATATTTTATGTGAATGCGATAAATTACAATCTATTGTGAAAAATCTCCTTTTCAGTCGATTTTTCATTATTTATCATGGTCTTTGTATTATCTGCACCTTTAAAAAAAATAAGTATTAAAAAAAAGTAGTTAAATATTATATATATATATATATATATAAATTAAACTCTCAATTTTAGCTTCAATATTACGCGCTTTTATTTCCCTAATATAATAATTAAATTGAAACTTAAAATACGTATATATTGTACATTATGATATATATTTGAGAGTATTGTTATTTGTTACTATGTGTGCAATACAATTGAGCTGTAATATTCTATTTATTGTTTACAATTTGTTTGTTAGAATTGAAAAGACCCGGGTAACGTTGTTGAGGAAATCCACAAAAGATCTTTCAAATCGCATTCCCTAAAATCGAAAACATTTATTTGAGGCACACCTTTCGGACCTTATTTTTCTTCATCTACTAGAATTAACCATGCGCGCTCTTGCGTTTAACAGTCATTATTTGAAATATTACGCTGTCTCATTTACTTAAAACAACAATTTTTAATAATATATTTATTCATGATTTATTATACTCCAATTTTGTCAAGAAAATTCAAACATATACGTTTTTCCCGTGCTGCCAAATCTAACCTACAATGTTTCAGACGCATGCGCAAAACGTAAACCAATCACATAGCCGTGTTACTTGGCTTCACAACATCCGACAATCACTTTTTTATATAAGGACTTATTTTTCTTCCTCTATTACTACATAATATAATGTGTGAAACCAAATTCGAACATGAAAGATAAGGCTTGTTACACATTTTTTATTAAATTTGAAGTTTAAAATGAAAGAATCGAAAATGCATTTTTTAAAAAGCTTATATAACTTTTAGTAAGTTACTAAGATATTTCGTTCATAAAACCAAATAATTTATAAGTGTGTTGTTTAAGTAAATAAAATATATAAAAAATATAAAAAAAAGTTTAGTCACTACAGATAATACAATTTTTAATATATTCATTATGTAATTACAATTTTTATCACATGATCCTAAATATATATATTTTTACCGTATATTTATAGAGCGGATCAATTTGGTAACACTAAAATGGAAAATATCATGGTTTTTAGACAAAAAGGATGTTTTTCATTTCGGTGTAAAATATTAATTTTTACAAACTATCTTTTTCAATTGCAATTCTAATTATTTCGACTTTACAGTCAAAATTAAACACAAGCTTATTACTATATATATAAAAAAGTTTTTAACACCTAAATAATTACTTTAATAAATAAAACTCAAAATTATTATATACATATATTGGGGAGAATACAAGTGTTGTAAGAATAAGTTTATAATAATAAATAAGTTTCGACTGTAAGACCGAAATAATTGGAATTGTAACTAAAATTTATGGCAGTACATAAGAATCGATTATTAATTATCTTTCTCAATTTCAACAATTACTTCGAAATACCATTTATCATTGATCACAACAATCCAATCATCCTACTTTAAAATTATTTATAGTTTTATATATGTTACGTCTTTATTATGGTTAGATAATTATAAATTTGTAGAATTTATTGAATTCTGATGACAAAGAATGGAATTACTATATTATTACATTGAAAACTATTTGAAAAGAAAAAGATTAGTTCGAAGATTATTTGTTTCAATATAATTGTTGAATATATAAGCTTTTAAAAAAATCAGCATTTTACGATATTTTGATTTTAAACTTCAAACCTAAAAAAAAAGTGTGTCACAAGCCTTGTCATGTTCAAATTGAGTTTCACATATTATATGTACTATACACTCTAAACCCTAAAGTGTAAAAACTGCACCTAAAAAGTATAAAAATGTCAATTTACTATTTTCGAAAAGATTAAATTAATAGAATTCCTCTTTTGAAAAGAGTAAATAACTAAAATTGCACTTTGAGTAGTGTAAACTGCTATATTTCTATTATTCTAAAGTGTAAAAAGCGAAAATTCCACTATAAGAAAAGTATAAATTGCGATTTTTACTCCTTTGAAAAGTATAATTTTTCAGACATTGTCTTGAAAAGAGTAAACAATGGATTTTATATTATTTGGTAGAATTAACGATTGCTTTAACGAGTCAATTTGATTGTCTAATTGCACAACGTTTCGGAGACATATTTGTCTCCATCTTCAGGTGCTAAACTTTATTAATAATAATTATTAATATTGAATACATAATGGTCAACAACAAAAAGATTTTTATCTTAACATTACACAATGCGTTTATCAACTTGTCATTAATTCACCCTGTCATTTTGTATCTATGATTATTTACAATAAATTATTAATTATTTATTATATAGCAACAAGAATGAATAATTAATTAACTAAATTTAGTTTAAATTAATTTAAACTAAATTTAGTTAATTAATTATTCATTCTTGTTGCTATATAATAAATAATTAATAATTTATTGTAAATAATCATAGATACAAAATGACAGGGTGAATTAATGACAAGTTGATAAACGCATTGTGTAATGTTAAGGTAAAAATCTTTTTGTTGTTGACCATTATGTATTCAATATTAATAATTATTATTAATAAAGTTTAGCACCTGAAGATGGAGACAAATATGTCTCCGAAACGTTGTGCAATTAGACAATCAAATTGACTCGTTAAAGCAATCGTTAATTCTACCAAAAAATACAACTCACGAGTGTGAAATACACTATAATGGATTTTATACTTTAGGTACAGTTTAAAACATTAAATTTACACTTTTGAAAAGTTGAAATTGCGATTTTTACTCCTTTGAAAAATATAATTTTTCGGACCTTCATTTGCAAAGAGTAAATAGTGGATTCTACACTTTCCGTAAAGTTGAAAATGCTAAATTTATATAAAATAAAATACTTTTGAAAAGTATAAATTTTTGGGCGTTAATTCTCAAAGAGTAAATAATAGATTTTATACTTTAGCTAAAGTTTAAAACACTAAATTTACACTTTTAAAAAGTATAAATTTTCGGGCGTTGAATTTAAAAGAGTATATTGAATATAAATTATTAATTTATTGTTTAAACATGGTGAAATTCACTACAATTCCAGTGATTGGAAATAAATAGTACAATATTAACTCGAGTATAGGTGAAGAAGAGTGATTTGGAAGGTGTTTTGTGGATTTCCTCTGTTGGCTCCTATGTTATTGGCTGCAGAGTTATTGCGCTATATATATATATATATATATATATATATATATATATATATATATATATATATATATATATACAGATTTGTAGATACATTTTAGGTAGTGGATCGAACAGCTTTTACTATCTATTTCTTATGGTATTACACATTTTACCATGGCGAAAAAATGTAATGGACTCCCGTGTGGTATAACGATCGTGCCTAAAAATGAATTGACTAAACTTGTCGAAGCAGCGTAACCCGGGTAACATATTGGAAGGATAGTGTGAAAGCGGCATAACTGTCAAAACTCACCTGGTAAGAGAGAGGGAGAGCGATTGAGAGAGCGCGAGAGAGATAGAGAGCGAGAGGGATAAAGAAGGAAAAAGGATAGGTAGACGTAGGTACCCACGTATACATGTATATATATAGGTATAGGTATTCACGTACCCACACAGGTATATACAAAGGTAAAAGTAAGCTCGGTGGTAGAGGGCGCTGTGTTTCAAAAACTCGACGCGGGCAGCCAGTGGCATTCGTTCACGGACCATTGCGCCCGCGCGCCGCGCCGTGTCCTCTCTCTCTCTCTCTCTCTCTCGGTCGGTCGCTCGCGTGCGCGTTCTTTTATATCCGAGAGGAGAGGACAAACACTCGGTCGGTCTGTGTACGTACGGAGGATGTAGATGTGCGCGTGTACGTGTATATACATAAACACACGTAGTTCGAGGTACCACCACTCTCGGAGCGTTTTTTTTTTCACGCCGCCGTACGTCACCTGGTTTAGCTGTACCTGACTCTCCCGAGTGTGTATCAACCAGAAGACGTCGCGAACCCAAGCGCGCGTCACCTCGTTTTACCTGTGCGCGCCGCGGTGAATATATATATATTCACATACATACACCTCTCGACGTTCATATATACGCAAAGATACACAAGTAGTCAACGGCGACTCTCCGTTCGTACGGATTTATATTTCGCGTATATAAATACACACGTACACGTACGTATACAAGTGCGGATCGCCTATATTCGTATTATATCGCGTATGGGATCTATACCTTATAGGCGTGAGTGTGTGTGAGTGGTGTGCAGCATACCTGTGTTGGTTTCGAAAAAAGGGCGGGAAGGGTGTGTAGGTTGTGCGCTGGTGCTCTTGGCTCCTGATCCTCCAACTCCAACTTTTCGAGTCGATGGTCAAGTTGTTTTGGGTCCCCCACCTCTACAAGAAGAGAGAACTGGATTTCGGTGCGCACATGACTCGCGTGTGATGCGAGGGCAACATGAACGTACCGATCGTCGCCGGGGACATCGACGATGATGCTTACAAGCCGAGATTCGTCAGGGTACGTTGTACACCTTCTTTATCGTACCTGCGTCTATCTAGAAAAATCTAATTATTTTTGGAAATCTTTACGCGTACCCAGTCCCATCAAGATCTTTGTGGAAAATTCGGGCTCTCCGATACGCCCAATCAATCGAGATATCGATAATAATTGTTAGCTT
This sequence comes from Theocolax elegans, assembly GCA_026168455.1. NCBI lineage: Eukaryota > Metazoa > Arthropoda > Insecta > Hymenoptera > Cerocephalidae > Theocolax > Theocolax elegans. The sequence goes on along the minus strand of CM047428.1, from coordinate 64,265,995 downwards.
TGGAACCGCGATTCATTGTGGTGTTACGACGACAAATTATTCATTTACAATTGAATCGTCCGATCTGCGCACTCGCGAATCTTTTTTTTTATTAATAACGCTATAAGATAATCGTAAAAATTGTAACTACACGAGACACTCGGGAGTCGTTTAGCATAGACGAATATTACGTAATTATTTATCGTTCAACGGAAACTACAAATCTTTTTTCTTTTTTTTTACGTAATGCAGTCCATTATCTTAATAAATTATACCGTTCGATCGATATTTTTACAAGATAAACAATATATTTTTATATAAAAACTAACCAAATGAATATTTTCCTACTACTTCCAAGAGATGGAAGAAGGAAAAGAAAAAAGGAACAAACAAACAAGGAAAAGACAGAATAGAAAAAAATTACCCAATCTACAGATTTGTAATCATTAACTTCTAAGTAGCATTTTTTTTAACTCGTTACTTAATCATTATTTTTTTTTAGAACATTACGTATAGACGAACGAAACTAACTATTTTGTTTACTGTATATATATCTGTAATAAATCATTACCAATTTTTTTGTTGAAACCTAACGTATATTAATTCACCAATCATTTTTTTTTATATTGATGTACATAAGACCTGAGAGTATAAGAAAAGGTCGTTACCTGCGTTTTACCTGCTTTTCTATAATTGAAACGGCTGTTTAAAACTCGTTTATCGATGAGTAACGGCAGGAGTACTCGACGTCATCGATGAAGTTTTCAATCCAAGTAGTCATGTTAACAAATTAAATTATTACATGTGCACGCACACACACACACACACGTACAAACATATGTATATATATAAGCGTAAGGTATATGAAATTACGTGACTCTTATACGGAAAGAAAAATATTTTTTGGTTTAAACGCATTTTTTCTTCGCGATAGCGATTTTATTCATTTTCAAGGATTTTATATACCTGAGGATTGCGATACGGTTGAAATGCTAATTCGTTAGGTGTTTGTAAAATAGCTCATCGCGAGAGCGATTATTTTTTCGATTTTCATTGATACGTATCTTCTTGTTTTTTTCTATTTACAATGATAAATTTACATCGATTTTCTTCAACTGCAAAATAAAATATTTCTATATGGTATATTGATCACGTTGTGAATTGATTAAAGAAGGGGAGATTATAAAAAAGTATATGAATAATAGATAATATTGATAGTCGCGAACGATAAAAGAAAAAATAATTCCAATTTATTTGCTTGTTTATTCAAGACGAGACGGACGTTTACTTGGTTATACCAGTTTTCTGGTATGCACATTATATTTATATATTTATCAACTGAACTATAGATATTTATATTTAGTTAATAAACGCGGGATTCAAACGAGATCGGCGTATTTATTTTTATTGTTTTTTTTTTTATAGAGAATTCTTGGACAAGTATTGTTCATAAAAAACAATCGAGAAAAATATCGTGTCCGCAGAGTACTGCTTTTTTTAAAATATATTATAGTATAATAATTTTTACATAGATAATCAACTTGCTCGTCACGACCTTCGTATAGAAATGAGAGAAGAAAAAAAAAAAGTTGTATCCGATAAAAAAAACGCCTTGTACAGTATAATATTTCATTATATTAAGGCCGTAAAATCCAACTGGTATACCTATTAGAGTTAAGAAAGATTTTTTTATATTTCTTTAAATTAACATAAACTGTTGTACATCGTGAATCTATACATATATATCGATATAACTTTGACGCGTTTAAAAGATTTAAATATTTTGTCTTCGATCAACGGTGTGCACCACACGTATAGTTTCAACACTTTCAGGAAAACTAACACTCAAAAAAAAAAAAAAAGAAGAAACTGAAGGTTGAACAAACAACTTGGTTAATTAATATAAAAATGTAAGTGTGTTAAATGTAAACCCAAATGCATGTACCCGATATGACGATGACTTAATAAGGTCTCTACGGTGTATACACGCGTATATTGTATATATGGATATATGTGGATATATATGTATAGAGACGTACATAAAAGCATATTCACGTGACGAAAGATCCAGGAACTGGCTTCTCGTACGGAGGTGAATGGAACCTTCGGTTTCGCGTAGGCGTAAAAATTCCCTATGGTGGTGCATTATAGAACCCGCGAGCGATGCGCTCATATCGACGATGCAAAAGGTCATTGAGCAACTCGACCAACATTCTCCTTTGCATTGTACAGATCGCTTTCATTCTTATTATACATCACATACATATACGAACGTATACGTACATTCAATATGCCGTTCATTGTTTTTCCTTTTTTTCTACACTAATATATATGTGGATAAGATAATTTATTTAAACGTACATATATAAATAGGTGTATATGTATATATAGAACTGGTGCGAGGGAATATACGTATATATGCGGAGAGTTAAACTCGTGAAATTTTTTAGTGGGAACACGACGAATTTCACTTTTAAAGATATGCGGTGTGAATGACTATACTAATTGCTTTCGAAGTTACTTTACCCAGGACGAATGAAATGAAATGTGCGTACATGTGCATACATATATATACGCGGTGCAGGTTATTTTTGGAAGCTTTTATGCAAGTATGCGTACGATAGGAAAAAATTTTAATGAGATTTTGACTCGGTGAAAATCTATATAATATACGCCTCTCTGTAATTGCAACACTGTAATTGTGTAATTTTAAGATGATACAGTTTATTTCTTTCGAATTCCCCGCCATTTAAATCCTACACCATTAATCATTCACTTAAATGAGCGAACTTACTTATTTTTTTTTTCGATCGATCACTTGTACAAATGAAATATATTCTAAACGATAAAGGATCGATCTTCTTAATTAATTTTGCCAGGGTGCAAAATAAAATAAAAATGTAAATAAAAATATAACTGATATGATTTTGTTTTTTGTTTTTTCTCGAATTACTTATTATAAACGCGATAAACCAGTCGAACCGGTGTAAATTTATAGAGAAACATAAAATAAAACGTACTATTTATTTATTATTCTATCCGTATGGGTTTACATTTAAATTTTAAATTTCAATTATACATTCGTGTCCGGAACAATTTTACTTGATTTTTTACGTATATAACCTAGTGCCCGAGACAATTAACACAATATACAAAACATTCTCTCATCTAATGAAAAATAATTCCAAATATACACAATATAGACACAAGTACACACACACACACATGGGATTGAGTTTTCTAAAGCGTGTGACGCGAATAGCAAGATCTGTTAAACAGATAGAGAGAATGTTGATTCTCGAAGCGTATCTCTATAGTATATACATGCATACGTATACACGTAGACACATACACGCGCGTGTATATATATATATATATATAAGTTTGAATAGATGTTTAGAGAAACGTGCGTGTTTCTTCTTTCGCGGTGTGTGAGAAGGCGCGGTAAAAGTGCATTTAACTGCGTCTCGTGAAAGCGCCGCGCGAAATACCCACAAATACCGAGGAGAAGGAATCCCGTGGCTAATCATCGGCTCTGTGCTCTTTTCTGACTAAAAATATCAGGAGCAAACAAAAAAAAAAGGAAAAACCGTACTACGAGTTTTCTATTTACGCTTAAACTGGAACTCGCCGAAAATTTTTTTTTTTTTTCCGAACGATCGTTCTATAAGAGGCTCAATTAAATATATGCGTTTTCTCCGAATGGTCTATTGAATACATTACAAATGTAGCGTGGAACCATATTGGACGTAAGATTCGTTAAGGTAAGAATTGCGCGTGATGTCCTTTTTTTTGCCATTAACTATGAAAAATGATGATAACAATGTAAAATAATTATTATTTTAAAAAGTGTAAAATGAAAGAATTACAAAGATTAATTATAATTAATTGAATTATTTATATCAATTGCGTCTTCGTGTATTATTTTAATTGTCGCTGCTTTAATGGCAGTCGCGGTGTATTACTTTTTGTGAAATAAAAGAAAAAAGCACTGAAAGAGAACAAGGTTGTACCTTACTTTTTTTACAATCGGCAACATTTAGTTTATTACACGTATTAGTATAACTCGAACGTTTAAATCTTATACAAAATATTATTATTCCAATGCATCCTTAAACGATCGTTTGGCCAAACGAGAAAAGAAGAAAATCGATCAAAAGGTAACCGTAACTCGGTAGTAATATACGAAATGACTCATTAGCATAGTTTCCTTATTCTGGAAAGACCCCTCGAAACAAAAAAAAAATTTAGACATCCGCCAGGTGGCAAGTAGTTTCAGTAACGATACGCGCACACGAAACTCCTTGGGAGCTCTGCGTAACTATATCAAAGATTACGATGATTCACTCGTTGTACATGCTACTACCTCAAAATAAAAACACATTATATATATAATCTATACCTTTATTATTTTTTGGCGCTTACGCATTTCTTAATTTTTCCAATGGAGTATATAGATACATAGATGCGATTATATCTAATTAATATAAATACGATCCGTTACTTTTTTAACATTGAAAAATAATTATTGCTAAGAATATAAATGTAATTTTTTGTGTACAAATTGCATAAAACTGCATGCATCGGTGATCCGTCTTTGTGCAATCATCGTAATTATACAATTACGTGCTTTATCACCATTTTCTTTTAGAAGTGAAATAATTGCGAGTATAATTTCGGATAAAATTCTTTTAAGATTACTCTAACAATATTAAACATATACATATATCATATTAATTGATAACTTATTACGATGTAAACGTGCATCGAAAAAAAAAATTATTTCTCCGAGGAGAATTTATTTCACCTTCGGGATAATGAAATTCATGTACCGCAATTGTCAAAACAACTGGTTGACAATGCGTCTAATTACTCAAAATACGTACATCACGTTTATATAATAACTTAACCCGTTTGGATATACGAAACGTTCGAATAAAAACAAAATCCACCAACCATACACAACAATCAACTATGATTCAAGCAAAGATTTACCAAAAAAAAAATAAACATCAGTTAAAAATGTCTACATCCTGATAAGGACGAGGTTAATCTCTATGACGAGATTACGTGTATTAAATAGACCCCCTTCTAATTTTCACTCTCGTACATTTATTTTTCGAGGAAAGAGAGAACCCCGAAGGGAGAAACGAAAGGAAGTTAAGTCTTCGAAAAGGTACACTTTCGTGCGTGAGAAACATTCGTCGTTTAGTACATTGTTTTCTTTCCACTTTTTCTCACTCTCCATTTTTGTCCCGTTCAATTTTGCATCCAGGAAACAACAGCTCCGTAGTATATATATACATATATGTATGTACATATCCAAACTTGTTGTGTTGCGAAACTTTAGTTCCATGAACGCCAATTGTTTATAAATTCAGTTCTATACGTGTGTACGTGTGCGTGTGTGTGTGTGTGTGTGGGAGGCGACGGAAAAACCTGGTATGGAAGTTTCGTTACGCGCGCGCTCGCGTTTTATCGGATGATAAGAGAACAATGGAGTATGCCTTTTAATCGGTTTTATTATACGTTAATATTTGGTCTTTCCTATCTTTATAACATCGAGAGAGCATAAGGATTTTTGTTGTTTATAGTCTACATATTTGCGAAATATGTTTTAAACTGTTGCATATACTTAAAATATCTACCTCGGTACGTATATATTGTAGAAAAATTATCATTTCATTCATATTAAAGTTTCGCAGAGTTAACCTTAAGAGGTACTTATGTGTATACGTTTTATTATTATTACGTAACTTGTAAAAATATTTTATCTAAAATATATCGAAAGTAATAATCGTTTACAATGGAAAAGGTGCTAAAAGGTGATCGCAAAATTATTAACGACGAAGAATTCGTTAATCTGCGCGCGATATATTATATATTTTTTATATATATACAAACAAAGTATTTGATAACACCAGTTGTTCAGTTTTATACGTTCTCTTTATATATATAGAATATTTCTTTTTATTCCAACATCCTTCCTACTTTGCAAATAACGAGGAGGCAATTATTTCTTACAATTGTATATATGATTATACTCAACCATAAAAAATTCAGAGCGCGTTCACGCGTAAATCTTGTACACTGCGAATTTCAAAGGCATAGACTTTAAAATAAGTAGTAAATGCCATTGATAACGAGTACCAAAGACGCGTGCAAACGTCCTGGATTAACGATGTTTGAATTTGTCAAGGGCACCGGCCCACTTTCGACGTTACAACGTATACAATGTGAAAAATGCGAGATTTTTCTTACGCTATCTCTAAATGAAGGTAACTTTTACTGCTCGAACCACCAATGTTTTTTTTGTTATTTAATTTATACGTCACATTAGATACTCGCATATAATATAAAATCCACGTGTAAGATAGAAATCCATAAATTAGCTTCGTTCGTTGTTAAAAAAAAAAACGCTGGTTATCAGCGTTTGTTCACGTGGAATTTTCGACAGTCATCATAGATCGTTTCAATAAATCTCTGGTAGTTATATTACATAAAGATCTCTCTGTCAAGTTTGATGTAAGTCATCGAGGGGGAAAATGTAAGGAACGGCGCGTGTTATTTTTGAATATATATATATGTGTGTGAGCTCGGTTGCCAAATCGAAAATAATATCGCAAGATAGGTTAGATTTTCGAAAGATCGAACACTGGGCCGTTTAAATTCCAAATCTAAACGTTCCCAGGCGGACACCTGTTTGCCACACTCCTTTCAAATTCCTCGCAGAAACTCTCGGGGGGCCTGTTTTGAACAGCACCGCAGGGCAACATCATCATCATCATCGCCGTGTCGTCGAAAGCGCGCACAGCTTTTACGAGTTTTTCGAAAGGTTTCAAATTCTCTCGCGTACTCGCGACCTTGCATAGGAAAGAGAAGAAGCTTCTTTAAAGACTTGGAAATGCCTAGTTGGAAAATTTGTAATTCCCAAACGCTGGGAACGTGCAGATCTTTATTTTATTTTTTTCCTTCTCTTTTCTTGCTTTCTACAGGTCGCTAAAAAGGGGGAAAAAATACTGCTGAGATTTATGAACTATAAGAATTTTAAGTGGCACGTCGGTTTTCTCGAAATCGATTCTCGAAATCGGTCTAGCTTACATTGGGTATATCGTATTTTTTCAAATTGAAAATTTTAACTAATGTTTCGGTATGCAAGTGTTTTAAAATACTCCAGCGAGTCGTTACGTTGCAAGAGTTTACCGTAACTTTCAAAAATATTGAAATCGTATTTAAATTGTTGTTAGAGATCAATTGTAATCAATATAAATTGTGCGGTCGTAAGGTGTTCAAAGAAAATAAAAATTTTATCCGAGAAACGTATTAACTTGACATCCATTTGTATAGGCTAATATCGATTTAATAAAAGGATACCTATTATTATAACTACGTTCTCGCGACTAGAAAGTCACTGGTTTACCATCCAAGGAATAATAAAGAGATGTTACGTATATTAAAAAGAGCAACGTAGAAACGAAGAAAAATAAGATTAAAATTTTTGCACGGGATGACAAGTTTACCAATAATGGTAGAACGAAGACGAGGAAAGTTCATAAAAATGATATAGCAATTTAGTCGTTAAAATGAGAAATTATCCAAGATTATCGAAGATATCCAAGGTCATACTAAGATTTTACGAGCAAAGTGTGAGAGTATGTCGTTTTTCCCCTACTTCGTATACCGTTTAAAATACATTTTCTAAGCAGCAATTAAATATAAAAAAACTGACACATAATCCGAGATACATACGCGAACGAACAATTTTGTTTTTCTAAACTCAAAATTTCAAAAAAAATGAAGAAAAAGAAAGCTCAGTGAACGTAAATAATCCGTGTTGTTTTTTAATAAACTTAACGCACATACATTTTCCTCGAGGCGAAGAGAATCAGATGCGTAAAAGTCAATTAAAAGAATCGCCAAGGCCTCTATCGATGCGCGTGTTTTATTCCTTATTTTCCTATTATATATACAATTCATCGTTTTGTTTCTCTCTCGCAAAAACCGCGAATACGATTCTCACGTAAGCGCCACTTAACGAGATAACTATATCTTTATTTTCTATCGAAAAGAAATAACAATAATCGCCAAGGATTGATATTAAAATTAGATTTTCATCAAGGTGTTAAATAACACACAACGAAGCGCTCGTCGAGGTCGTGTTCCATTTATTTTGTTTCGAACGCGATATTGCATAATTAACACACACGTATAAAATAAATTATCAATTGACTTTTCTTAAAATTACTTGAATACCTAATAAAATATAATTGTCCTTTTGTTATACCGGTGGTGTAGGTTTGGCTTTTAACGATTTACAAAGAAAAGGTTCAATTGATTTTATTTTTTTTTATTCTCTTGTTACATATGCGTTTTTCAGATACATATATATATATTGAATGGGAAATAGCGGATACATTTTTGAATAATCCGATGTTCTCGTAGTGTCCCGTAATTATTCGACTAGTCAAACGTAACAACACCGGGGTAATTTCATACCTAACTACGTTTACCGTAAAGGTAATTGCACTTGCTGTATATATACACCGGAAATATAACTTCCGCAAACCAATACGAAATTTTATTCGATGTGACCGTTTAAACCATCTCGTGTATATATATGCGCGTACAACATAATTTTTGGGTAGCAATATTACTTTTCAGTATGTGGGTTAATTAGATAGCGTCAGTTTTAAAAAAAATGACATTCCTAACCTACATATAGGTGACGGTAACAGGGAGATGTAAATATATTGTAGTAAAAACAAATAATAATTAGAGATTTTATATTTAATTATAAGTATAAGTTCTAACGGTCCCTCTCTTTACTAATTTCTTATCGGTAATTATCGTCATTTCCTTTGATAAGTTTGACTCGATATATCGAGTGGAAGCTCAACAACGTCTTACTCAATCGTAAGATACGTTTTTAATATCATCTGTCGTTACGTACTATATAACTGTTCGAAAATTCCACGATGCACGGACAAACCCGATTCCCGCGAATATACCTGGGGCGCGCGCGGCAGCATTAACGCGAGAAAGGAGAACGCTGATGAAACTTAGCACACCTCCGAAAGAAGAAGAGAAAGAAAGGAGCCTTAGCAAACGTGTATCTCAGGTCGGAAAGTGGTTAAGAGAATGGGATTCTCTTTGTTCCTGGGCGCGTGCCCAGATTCCCATATGTGCATATATATATATATGTATACGTATAGAAAGTTGAGAGCGTGAAAAAAAAGTTAAATAGAGAGACAATGCATCGTCCCAGCCGCGATTAAGAACGATTCCATTTTCCTTTTCTTCTTCTTCTTCTTCTTCTTCTGAATTTGGGCTCTGCATACACAGACAAACCGTATGGTATAAAGTGCATTCCAAATATGGGTTGAACAATTTATTTGGCTTCGAGGTGGTTAACCATATTAGAGGATTAATAAAAAAAGTATCTTTGCGGATCGATCGCAGTGAAGACTTTCAAGTAACCTGAGCTGGATTTATCATCGTCCGTTGAATTGCTATACGTTGGATGAATAATTATGTATCGGAAGTGCACTTGTTACATCATACCTTTCAGTCAACGGAAAATATATTTATTTATTTTTATCGTTACATTTACTCTTATCCGAACGTTTATTAATAATACTTTATTCACGATACAAATAATTACTCGGAATTATTAATATTTCTACAATAATAGAATTATTAAGAAACTCTTAATACAATATATATTATGTATATTGATAAATGTTTCATTGCGTACTTATTTTGATCGTCCTTATACATGACTAAATATATATAAATATATATGTATTAAATGAAAACATGTATAAATATATAACCCAATGACGACAATTAGCATACCGCGAAAGATAACGTCGAGTAAATAAAATGATAAGAATATACGTATACACTTAATAGTTGTATGTATATATACGTACGTCTTAGATCGGAATCAAATTGAAAATCTCGATTTTAAAATTAATTTAATAGAGTGTGTCATTTCGTATAGAATTTCATGTCGCGACAAAAGAATGTGTTTGATCAAGATATATAAGATATTAACGTGTATCAGACGATAATACATTTTATCATCCTATTGATCGATAAGGGAACATCTGTCGCGTATTGAAAGTTAACTTTAATTTTATCAAAATCGATGATAATTCATACTATACATTGATCGGTATCGCGCATTTACTGCGATGATATATACCAGGTATAAATAATAGCTTCTCTATGATTTTCTTCAATTATTTACCGATAATGTATTTCTTAAAAATTTATATATACCTTATCAAATAATACGTTGATTACGAAATGTTTTTCAATAAAAGAGCATTAATGACTTAAGTAAAAAATAAGTCATATATTCTTTTTAGTTATGTGATCTTTTTATATTAATAAAATAAAATCTTTTTATGTTAATAAAATGAAAAAAATATTTTGGCTAAATTATGAGAATCTTCAGTTGAGTGTGCTAAATTTCAAATATTTTGATGCACTAATAATATTTTCTTCCAGTAAGCTTTTAATAATAAGACAATATTTTTGTTTGAAAATTAAAACAATAGGATGGTGTCTTGATTTTTCGTAGTACCATATTTATTTAGCTAGATAGTTTTTGTCTGCTAGATATCATAACAGACTTTTAAATAATTTTTAAGCAATTATTATCTAATTTTGACGAAGTCTAAACGATATTCGGCTGAAAAAGTTAGGCTTTTTAACCAACAAATTACTAATTTTATTTAATTTATTAAATTTTAAAGTCCAACGATAAAATTTTATTAATTAAGCATAGATTCGATGAATAATTATAATATATAATTTAATTATTATGCCAATTTTGTTGTACGTTTGAGTTATGTTCGTATTTTTAGCTAATAATTATACCTAATTTTTAACATTATAACTACAAGATGAGTTAAATTCCTAACAGAGGAATAGTATTTTCATCGTTTAACCTCTTAATTTACTGAGTTAGTAACAATTGATTGTGAAATTCCTTAAAGTGAATACTAATTACAAAAATTTGATAATTTATTCGTCCTTTTCAGAACACATTTATTTTTTTCGCTTATACCAACCAACGTGTCAACATATTTTTCTACAGTTTTTCTATTGAAAGTCATTAAAAAGTGATATTGAAAAAATTTTCGCTTCGAAAAAGAGTAAAAGAATAGAGGATATCGTCGAAAAGCGTCGTCCCGCAGGTCTTGTCCCAAGAGCCGTTAACCGATAAGTAATCGATGCAAGCCCGTTCGCGCGCTCGGTTTTAATTAACCCGTGAGCAGCAAGTATAAGGTTGAGTAACCTCCGGTGCACCTTTTACGAGACCTGCGGGGACCTCCTCACGCGAAACAGGTGTCCATCACCAGACGGTAAACCCAGAAGAGGAGGTGCGTAGGAGGGGCAGAGGGGAAGCAGAAGTCGTCCCGACTTCCGGTCGACACGCCTCAATGAGGCGGAGAGCGACTGACGCTTCGACTCCCCCGCGATCCTATAAACCTGACATTGCAATCCTCCTCTCTGTTTGTACAGTCTACTGGCGATTCGTACATATATATTGACGAGTAACTTTAACAGATATCTTTAACTCTATTTAAACTCTCAAACGATTTAATTTTTTAACTTTTTTTTAATTATAAATTTTTATAATTTCATTATAAGGGGACTCTACGAAGTTTTTAAACCAAAAGAATAATTAGGTCCTCGATCAGTTTTATTCCTTGTGTATTACATACAACTTATATTATCAATAATACGATATTTCAATCTGATTAAAGCTCAAATTATAATACTTTGCACGCCACCTTTTGATTGGTATTTACAATGAAATCATCTTTCTAAATAAATTAATATTTTTTCAGGAAAAGTAGTATTGTCGATTTTAATGAACTAATTAAGTTCTTTGAGAGAAGTCTTTTCAGTGGATCGCTTCTATAAAAATTTAATTGAGATTTGTTTACTAAAAACGAGAATACTTACAACTTTTCCTGAAAAGATTTTCTCCATGGAGTATGGATGAAAATCAAATTATAATAAATGAATATTATTTTTATAAAAAATAGAATAATTTTATTTTTCTATTATACGGCAGATCTCTAGAGACTAATTTGATCTTAATACAATAATTAAGAAGATGTCGGGCTCAGAAAATGGTCATTTTTAATACTTTTATATAAATAAAAGAATACATTTTTGAAAATATCGCGAACGCTATGCCCTTAGGCATGTTTTAAACAATATACTCAAATTTTTTCAGATTTTTAAATTATTTTTGATTTTTACGTTGAAAATTCATGTATTTTTTTTATCAATAATTACCGACCGAAAATTGTTTATTCAATTATTATTAACAAATTTATATTTTCTTAAAAAATCAAAACGTCATACCCTCGGTTTTGTTTTAAACTACCCATCTGAATTTTGTTCAGATTTTTAATTCAATATTTCCAAGATAATTCTTATGTTGAAAGGTGTAGATCCCTGTAACTTGAGTTCGACATTCCCGTTAAATACGTATTTATACATATCGGACATTTACTGATTTTCCTCGCACTTGACCAATTCTAAAAATTTATTTGTATTTGTTTTATCTCGACAGTTACTTAACGTAATCTAGGTAAACTGTCAATGAAATATGTCGTGTCAGCAAATTGCTTATATCCGCGTGTTAACAACCATATACCTATATATACAATACACATAAAGTTGAAATATTTCTAAATCACTGCGTTTCTGAGTACTTAACACACCTAAATCTTATAATGAAAAAAAAGTAACATAAATAATTTCGACCGCAACCCTATTAAAAATACTGAGACTTCAATTATTCACTTTACCAAATAAACGCATCGTAAATTATAAGTTATAACAATACGGTACAAAGTGTTAAATCGCATACGTCAATTCGATATATAAACGGAGGAGTTGTAATTCGAGAAAATATCATAGTTGAAAGGTATAATTGAATATAAATTATATAGGGAAAAAAAGCGATTGAAGGGTCACAAGCCGATGAGGCCTATCGCCTCTTGGTCGCGGTTTATGCTCTGGAAAAATACGTAGACGTGTGTCAAAAGGTGCATTCGCTACTATATAACACAGTGGCTCTGGTCGATCATCGTTATTACGAGCTCGACGAGGGGTATTTAAATGTTTTGCCGGTTCCGAGGCCATTTCGCCAAGTTGAATGAGACATTTACGGTGTCATGCTAATTTTATGGCAAATTGAGTATCGCGTACTTTGTTATTTCCGAGGTTCGCGCACTCTGGTTAATATTTCAAATTGGTACGACTGGAAGAATAGAATCTTATTCCGATGAGAGACACGCTATTTACAAACGTATTCTGATTATTCCTCTCTACTTCGTAATTTTAATGTTATATTTTTTTTAAATGTAGCTATGTTAATGCTCGTTAGAAGTGTATACTTGCTTAGACGATCGGATAGTAAAATTGTAATTTTTTTTAATATTTTTAATTCTAACTTTAAATGTGTATTATAAAAAAAATAAGGTATATATTATTATAACATAAATAATTGAACATAAAATTACTGTATTGCGTTACAATGCGCATTTTGTTACTTATATTTTCATCGAATTCGTGACGAATCGTGATTTAACAAATTCCTGTTTAATCAACGATTATAAGCATACACCCATTACACGTAATGTATTTTTAGTTATCCGTCGCACTGATGTAACGTAATGATAAATTATTTAAAAATAAAGTACGATTTGTAGAAAAGTAATATTCCTTATATTAATATACCTCGTCGTACCTATACATATCTTATTCGTAAAAATGTTCCTAAAATCCACAAATTAATAATACAACCGCATCGTTCGGACTGAGGGTAAAAAAACGAGAGTACAATTCTAATATATACCATCATAAAACAAAAGGAAACCTTATCAACCGTGAAACTCGATAATTAAGATTAAAACCAATTTAACTTACCTAACGTTTTTTCCCTACATTTCCAATTGTTTTTTCATTTTTTTTCCTTTGCATACGCGCGACTTCGATTGAGCGATCTTGGGAAAGAAAACTTCCGCTCGTCGGAAGAAGAAGCGAAGCGAATCTCATTTGTCATTACGCGTGTCTATATATATATATATGTGTGTGTTATGTGTGTGTGTGTGTGTGTATATGTATATATAGATGTATACATAGTCTGGTGAATCGAAAAGTGCCGTGAGTAATCAGATTCCATATTATACGTTAGTGTTGGTACGTCTATCTATGTATGTATACCTATATATATATATATATATACGTACGTTCAAGACGTAAACTGGTACTCTGTGTATACAATCTACGGATCTGCGAAATTGAATTATACCGAGCTTATCCATTTACTGATGTGCGTTTTTCATTGTTCGTGGTAGCTGAGAAAACCTATTCTGTACGAACCAATTGTGTAACTTTATTACGTTTCGTTCTTTTTTTCTTTCTTTTATCACCGATTCTTCGTTATTCTATATGTATTGTGCTTAGATTTGTTTGACTCTTTATCGAGGATTATTGCAGCTAAATAAGTCTCGGGTATCGATTACCATTTTTCCTTCAGTGTGGACGAGATATGTAAAAGATAGTAAAAGAGGGATATAGTTTTTATATGTTTAATTATATTGTATATAATTTATAACTTAATTACTGTAATGGAGCAGTCAAATTATACGTTAAAAATCCAAAAATGCCAATTATAAATTGCAGAGTTAAATACCAGAAAATATTCTTATGTAACCTTTCAAGGATGTACAAGAACTACTTTCAGTGTTTTATTTTTTAATGATTAATTTTTACATATTTAATATTTAATTTATTACTTTCCATATATAGACAACGACGAGGTGTCAAATAGTAGTCTACGATTGTCCAAAAAGTTCATCTTCTGGGGAATAATAACTTTTAAAAATAATTCGTAGACAATATTCAGGATAAGTAGAATAGTATATTACAAATATATTAAAAAAAATAACAAATAATAAATTATTGCAGGAATCTATCCTTTCTAGTTTATACACGCGTCGATGGAGTCGAAAAAAGTATTTTATTTAAATATATATATGGTAAATTATGAAAAAATATCTATCACTGTGCATTAAAATGTGCATTGGAAGGAAATTTGACCGTTAATTTTTGTCACAGATTTAATAAGGCCATTTTATCTGTGAGTGCATTCCCAATAAGCGATGAATAATTTTAAAACAATATATAAGAACTCTGAAAGACTTCTTTATAAATTCTGTTCTTTTTTTAATTTAAAAAGAAAAAATTAATTACAGGTTCTACAAGATATTTTTGTTAATACTTATGAAATTCACGAATGTTCGCATATTTTCTTCATATTTTACTAATAAAAATATTTTTGTACAAAATTTAGTACAATTAGAGATAATACTGAAATGAAGGTCAACGATGTCTTGGTTTTCCATAATTACCACATATTTATTTATAATAGTTTTTGCCTCTCGATCATTAAAAATATACTTTACGGAAAGATTTTTCCAAAATATAACGTCGATTATTCATAACAAATAAAATCCACGCCTATTTCGAAGGTTCGACATCTCTTCAAAATACATCACTAAGCATTACAGTTAAAAAAAAATGAATAAAAATATCAAACGCACGTTAGTTCGAAAGAAAATCTGAAGATTCATCGTCCGACCTCGAAATTAGAAGTGGTAAACAAGAAAAAAAAAACGAAGCAAGTAGTGTAACGAGCGAGGTAGATATGAATTTCCATGAGGGCCGAAGAAGCGCGCGAGGCGCATCATCATCCTCCGCACGAATTACGCATGCGTAAAGCGACTTATCATTATCCGGCCCCTAGGCACAAAGAGGAGGGAGGCCTTTAATGCTTGGTTTAGCACCAGGTTCAAGGGACTTGTTCCTACTTTGCCTGATGATTCTCCTTTTGTTTCCCTCTGGTGGTAGTCGATACGACTTGTCCGTCTTCCGTAAAAACCCAACCGCTTTTGAGTATTTCCTTTACGTGACTAAAATTACATTTATTTCTTATTTCCCCTTTTTCGTTTTGTCTGCACGATCAATTTCGTAGAATCGATGCTATTTTTGCGATTATTCTGTATGCCTATGCGCGTTCGTAGTTTTTAACTAAATTAACATAGAATTAAGTGAAAATAATTTGATGGATCGGGAGAGACAATTAATGTAATACCTGAAATTTACAGTTCGATTGCGTAATAGTTTAAAACAAAATTACGTAAAGGAAAACGATATTGCTTCCATCTGAATATAAATTGACGTCAACAACATGTATCGCATCGTTTCACGAATTGCAAAATCGATCCGGTTATAAAAAGTCTGCTTTAAATAGACTGTCTTCTTCAAGGTCAAATTTGACGAATTACTTTAAAATTGGCAGTATACCTATAACTAAATTTTACGTGCAAACGCCTATTTAACCTTTAGAGTCCAAACATCTTTTATAAAGAACAAATAATTAGAGGTCATCACAACGTATTTCTTTTGTAAAATTTAACGGAGTGCCAAAGTCAAATTTATCCTTCCTACTTTATCGACAAAATTAAAAACAGATTTGAATTATGTTTTATAAAATATGATAGTATTTGAAAAAGTAAGAAAAATGTGCCTTTGTTTACAAACAATTGACTTCTCTGCAAAATTTGACTTTAAAATTGAATCACATTTTCGAGAAATCCCTTGCTAAAAAAGTATAAATGTGGCTTAAGGAGGTAGTATATCCAGTGGGTTACCGCCCGAGCAAAAAAAAATAATTATTACATTTATTTAAAAAAAATATGCAATTTTATGCAAATACCGAATACAGAAAGCAGTAGATAATTAAATAAATAAGAGTTGATTAAATAGGTGGCATACCCGGTAGGTTACCGATCGAGCAAAGAAAAGATAATTATTACATTTATTTAAAAAAATACGTAATTTTATTCAAAATCCAAATACAGAACTGCACTAGATAATTAAATAATAAGTAATTCTATAAAATTTCAGGTGAATAGAACAAAGACACCCTTAAAAGTGTCTGCACCGAAAATTTACGATTATCCTTCATTTTTCGGTGCAGAAATTTTTTAGGATGTCTTTGTCGCACTGACCTGGAACTTTGTAGAATGAATTATTATTTAATAATCTAGTGCAGTTCTGTATTCGGGATTTGCATAAAATTGCGTATTTGTTAAAATAAATAGAATAATCACCTTTGTTTGCTCGGTCGGTAACCTACCGGGTATGCCACTTATTTAATCAACACTTCATAACGGATTTTACAAATAGTCTTCTCACACTTTTTCAAATATTCTAAATTTAAATCATGGTTCTTAGGTAAAAAAGTCGTGACTCTACGGGTTAAAAAAATGTATGATAAACCATACGTTGGTGAATTCGCAATTAATTTTTAATACAGTATAGCATTTAATGATCTTTTGTCTTGTACTTTTCTCTCCGACTGTACTGAAGTTGTGGGTATAAGAGTACTGTCAAGTGCAATTTTTTTTCGCAACACTTCATATCAATTTACAAAGACTCATTTCACTCGAAGGTGATAATGCAACGTGAAATAGATCGTTCTTGGTGCTCTTGTTCCATTAAGAAAAAAGGTTGACTGACAAACGAAGCATTGTTGCGTTGTATATAGTGATATTCTCATCAATTATAAGTCCATTACGATTCTATAGATTAGAAATTTAACGCATTGTCTCCATTCGAACGCTGTCATTCTTTTTTCATACGAAACTCTGCTATTGCTGCCATTAAACGTTGTAATTTGATTCGAATTTAATTTAACAATCGGTAAAATTTAAGATGGAACGTTATACTAAAGGAAAGCAAGTAAATGTTGAACTAAACAAATTATTGTGTAACTTCTTGAGACACAAACACACGTAAGCGTATTATTTAAAATTTTAAGAATGCATATTTATTTAATTTTGATTGAGAGTGTACGCATTGAATTCGACACGTAATCCTTAATCGTTGTTTTTTTAATACTCTTCGTTCTCCTCATTATTCTACCATTCGTTTACTTGTACGAGTTTTTCGCCCATCCTTTTTCACCTATTATTCGTCTGTCTTTTGTCCTCGAATTTTCATTGTTCATGCTGTTATACGTAAAATTCGATCGAAAGGGTACTTTTTTTTCCTTCGCGTGAATCATCCGTAACACAGAACGGAAGAAAAGATGCATCACGAAAAAAAAAAATTTAACGAAACGTGCAACGTATAATGTATATGGTAATGATCAATTTTTGTACCGCTTGCAGGCTGCTAACTCGTGCATTGTATAATTCATTAAATATAGTAAATGAGCTAGACTTTACGGGAGATGGTAGGAAATTTATTTTATCCCGCTATCGAGCTTCTTATATATATACTTTATGAATATTTATGATAATTTGTATTTCTAACTGTAACGTTGCGTAAGGATTTTATTTTGGATTATTCCGCGTTCGTGTACTGTTTTATTTGGTATACCCTAATTGTAATTACATACTAATCAAAATTATTTTTCGGTTTTATACGATAATCATGTTTTATTTCTATTTACAATAAATCAACTTGTACGCGTCAATCATATATGTATATATACATGTCATTTATTCCAAAACTCGTGTAAAATGCAAAAAGTTGCATGTACAAGCAACATACGTTGGATCGATCAAAATCGAACAAGTTGATGATAATTTTTGCTACGCGTTAAATTATTATTAAAATTGAAGACTCGAATAACAGGTATACATCCCGCTTTTGTACCGTCGATCGCAGGACGCAACAATGAAGAATAAAAATATTTACATTCTCAACAATTACTCAATTGAAAACATCCTAACGAACAAGTTTATATCGAACGTTACTTAAATAGGATACGAATGAAAAAAAAAACAAATTGTATATTCATTCGTTGCATCCGAAACGATTTATTCATAAATTTCCCAATAACGCCTACTTTACGATTTTCCGTCACTACAGTAACTTTCTTCATTCTATCCTCGTGTGTATATAAGCATTGGTCAACTCGATTTTACACGCGCGGGAAAAACGAGATCGAAAGTGGAGGTACCGACACGCGACGCTCGTCTCTCTTTTTTTTTTTTTTTTCTTCGTCGATGGACGAGTGTCGAATTTTTTATTTTCGTTTCGTTGATTAGGTTACGCAAGTGGCGCTCGGTTACGTTTTTTGGCCTTTGTAATACATTGCCTTATTTTCAATGGTTACGTGCGAGTGTACATTTGTGCCTGCTGGGTATGTCAATTATGAAAATTGGCATTCGTCCATGTATTTTGACGTATGGAAAAAAATTTAGGTCTATAGAACGAGAGAATAGAGGATGTCGAATAAAGAGCTATTTTTAATCTATTTTTTTTGGAAAGTAATTGTATGCTTTTTTTATTGTTAAATTATGTCTCTGCAGATGACGGAGAATCTTCCGAAATAATTTTTTATTTTTGCATCACGCGATATTTGAACATATTTTACATTGAGAAAAAAGTCTGACTGGTATACAAGTCACCATACAAATGAAAGATAAAATTTAAGTAATATTTTGTTACAATATCTAACTCATTAAAAATTCTAATTCATTAAATTTCTCATTTATAGTAAAGTTTTAAAATAAAAAGTTAGCATCAATTGAACATTGACTCAATTGTTAATAAATATTAATTTAACAACATTGACGTCACAAAACACATCGTAACGATTTCGTCGAACGATCAGCAACTCGATGGGTAAATTAAATATTAATTGCTTTTAAGTGCGTCTAATTTTTTAATGTGTCAAATTATTTAATAATGGTTACAGTACTCGAAGTTTGAGAATTTGAAAAGCTTCTGCAGAGTTATATGATAATTTGTATTTCTAACTGTAACGTTGCGTAAGGATTTTATTTTGGATTATTCCGCGTTCGTGTACTGTTTTATTTGGTACCCTAATTGTAATTACATACTAATCAAAATTATTTTCGGTTTTATACGATAATCATGTTTTATTTCTATTTACAATAAATCAACTTGTACGCGTCAATCATATATGTATATATACATGTCATTTATTCCAAAACTCGTGTAAAATGCAAAAAGTTGCATGTACAAGCAACATACGTTGGATCGATCAAAATCGAACAAGTTGATGATAATTTTTGCTACGCGTTAAATTATTATTAAATTGAAGACTCGAATAACAGGTATACATCCCACTTTTGTACCGTCGATCGCAGGACGCAACAATGAAGAATAAAAATATTTACATTCTCAACAATTACTCAATTGAAAACATCCTAACGAACAAGTTTATATCGAACGTTACTTAAATAGGATACGAATGAAAAAAAAAACAAATTGTATATTCATTCGTTGCATCCGAAACGATTTATTCATAAATTTCCCAATAACGCCTACTTTACGATTTTCCGTCACTACAGTAACTTTCTTCATTCTATCCTCGTGTGTATATAAGCATTGGTCAACTCGAATTTTACACGCGCGGGAAAAACGAGATCGAAAGTGGAGGTACCGACACGCGACGCTCGTCTCTCTTTTTTTTTTTTTTTTTCTTCGTCGATGGACGAGTGTCGAATTTTTTATTTTCGTTTCGTTGATTAGGTTACGCAAGTGGCGCTCGGTTACGTTTTTTGGCCTTTGTAATACATTGCCTTATTTTCAATGGTTACGTGCGAGTGTACATTTGTGCCTGCTGGGTATGTCAATTATGAAAATTGGCATTCGTCCATGTATTTTGACGTATGGAAAAAAATTTAGGTCTATAGAACGAGAGAATAGAGGATGTCGAATAAAGAGCTATTTTTAATCTATTTTTTTTGGAAAGTAATTGTATGCTTTTTTTATTGTTAAATTATGTCTCTGCAGATGACGGAGAATCTTCCGAAATAATTTTTTATTTTTGCATCACGCGATATTTGAACATATTTTACATTGAGAAAAAAGTCTGACTGGTATACAAGTCACCATACAAATGAAAGATAAAATTTAAGTAATATTTTGTTACAATATCTAACTCATTAAAAATTCTAATTCATTAAATTTCTCATTTATAGTAAAGTTTTAAAATAAAAAGTTAGCATCAATTGAACATTTGACTCAATTGTTAATAAATATTAATTTAACAACATTGACGTCACAAAACACATCGTAACGATTTCGTCGAACGATCAGCAACTCGATGGTAAATTAAATAATTAATTGCTTTTAAGTGCGTCTAATTTTTTAATGTGTCAAATTATTTAATAATGGTTACAGTACTCGAAGTTTGAGAATTTGAAAAGCTTCTGCAGAGTTACAAAGTAATATAACTATATATAAACTTTTTTAAGAAGAATATATATATGTATAAAAAATTCATTATATATACTAATATATATATAACCTCAAAAATTGATAGTTTCATTTTCTGAATGATTTTACAAAATGATATTAATTCTTTAGATTGTCTGGAACGATCAAGTGTCGGTATCCGAAAGAAATTGAAAATAAAACAATACATGAAAGAGTTTTTAATAGCAAATGTATTTTTCATTTATCCCAAAAAAATCTGATATTAACTATTAATAACCGTTTGATTTGTTCTAAATAATAGTTTTTATACTCAAATAGGCAATTCATTCGCTGACAACAAATATTCGTACAGCATTTATATATAGTTAATGACAATCATATTTTCTCTCAGTGTAAAGGAAGTTTCGATATCAGTGCTCATACACGGTATAAACATCAACGTGATCCAGCAGAAGGAAAATATTGAAAATTAAATAAACATAGAAACAATAATTGAAAAGATATTTATTTAATACGTCGTAACATATTCATAAACGTAATGAATTTATACCATGTCTTGGTAAAGCTGTTATTTATCGTATAACAAATTGCACCTTTTGCATACGACAGCTCAATCTTCCCGATGAAAAGAGGAAAATGAAATATCCCAAAGGTCGTTAGACCGGAAATCGTTGCGTAACATCAATTATTTCACATCCCATTAAATCGAATCTAAAATTTCGAATGAATCGCTAATTTTCAATGTGGCTATAAGTGATTAGAAAGGACGAAGTTACATCCTATCACCACGAGAGATTACGACGACTGCGTAATGTCGTAAATCTCACAATCAAATTAACCAGAAGGCTTTCTGCAGAGACGCACACACAGTCAAACACACAGACACGTGTACATATATTACGTTATGCACGTATAGTACCTATGGAAAAATTAAGAGTACACATCGCACGCTAGCAAGTAAATGAGCACGCAACACACTGACATGAATAACAAAACCGGTGCTATACATAATCGGTTTTACGCGAAATCACTCGTCACTTGTAAATAAGTGAGCGGATTTTTAGACGGTTTTGTCATATTTTTACGCTTTTTAGTGGGTCAATGGTTGTAGCTTCGTTATTTTTAATTAACTCCATTTTTTTCAGTTTGTTAAACGTTATTCCTTTTTCTCACCCTCATTTGTAAGCTACGAATATATAATATTTTTTTTCGCGTTTAATTATTGGTTCATTTTCTTATATACGTGAGTAATTTTTTATTTTACACGATATTTTACACTCGCTTATTCAAAAAAATATGATAGTAAATATATAATTATTTTAATGGTAAAATCTGGACAGATTTTCGTTTGTATGTATAAATTGCTATCAGAGATAGTAAGAATTACCACCCTTTTCCGTATATACCTATACTCCTCTCTTTACCATTACAATACCATATTTATCTCAGTGATTTGCAGTTAAAAGTAGAGTAGAAAATAATATCGAAAATATTTAACGTAAGTAATTTTCATTAAAATAAATATACTTTTAATTTGAAAATAAAAAAACCTTACGAGTAATTAATTTGTAACATACGGCACGTATTTACCTCGACTGCGATAAGTATGTATAGGAGAAAAAAATAATAATGAAATAACATTAGCAATATATCCAGTTTGCTGGAGAGCGTATATCGACGTGAAAAGTAAAAAATAAGAGTATTATAGGTATGATTTTGAAATTCCAATAACGAGAGAGATCTCCTTCCTTAGCGCAAGTGTGAGACGAATGCCCGCACAGAAGCGAACGTATACGTACACACGTATATCTATATAGGTATATACACGTACGCGTTAAACCGAGGCAGCATCCCAAGGCGCGGCGCGCGTATATATTTTTCGAAAGTCCAACGCTGGAATGTGATCACACCGGCTTCCACACTCGCTGCGCAGCTCATGGATTTCTAGGCGAGGAGTGGCGACAATATTATTTCTCTCTCCCCTCCTCTCCTTACACCCTTTTTCCTATAGATATATATACGTATGTATATAAATACCGAGGGGGGCAGTTAGACCGATGAAAGGCGCGTATCTGCCTCGATGGATTTTAGCTATTTTCTTTCTCTCCGTAATCGGCAATGTTTTTCCGGTTTTCCTTTCGATCGATTGGATTTCCGGATTTCGAGCTGGTTTCGTTAGCCAAGAGAAAATATCCATTTTTTTTTCTCGCGTTGGGTAATATTTGGTACTATGAGACCGCGTTTATTAATGATTGTTTAATTTGCGTATACAATTAATGTACATACATATATATAGTTTACTTTATTAAAATACTCAAATTGTAGTTTTATGTACACATATATACGAATTATATCGTTTTGCAAATTTAAACGGAAAAATTATTCGTTACAAGAGTAACAAATTAATTTTAATCGTATTCTAAGCGAATAACGAATTAACTTTT
The DNA here is from genome assembly GCA_026168455.1 of Theocolax elegans. Classification (NCBI taxonomy): domain Eukaryota; kingdom Metazoa; phylum Arthropoda; class Insecta; order Hymenoptera; family Cerocephalidae; genus Theocolax; species Theocolax elegans. The sequence goes on along the minus strand of CM047428.1, from coordinate 64,242,269 downwards.
AAACGTTTACATTCTTATTTACCCATGGGAAAGATAAAAGAAAGTGACTTTTAATTTTGATTTGAATAATAGTCGCACGTAATTACGCTTTATCAATTCTTTGATAAATAATGCAAAAACTACGTAACAGGAAGTAATTTGAGAGAATTTACTATTTTTAACGTAAAAAAATTATTCTCCTCAAAGGGAAAACAAAGATTTATTAGTCCGTACTCCGTTACACTGTAAGCCAACAAGTACAATTCTTTTTTTTACGATCTTTGCTATAAATATTAATGCATTCGTACAAATTTCGAGTGAACGAATTTGAATCAATTATCATTTTAGCATGTACGATCGTCTTAAATGCTTCACTTTTCCGATTTGTAATGAAATATATCCTATTCAAACGAAAAAAAAGAGTACGTGTGTAGGAATCCATGTATAATCACCCGGTCAATGATCGTAAAAGGTGTCGCATAATTTTATGCATTCGCAATTGAAGAGTTGCGTGAGCGCGTCGATAGAAAATAGAATTTCAAAATAATTTCGCATTCGTTGGCCTGGAAAATAGCCAAATGAATATAACTAACGCGTTTATACGTATATAACCTATCTCGATGCCTTTGCAAAAAAAATGCACCAAGTTCCTTTTTCTCACCCTCATTTGTAAGCTACGAATATATAATATTTTTTTTCGCGTTTAATTATTGGTTCATTTTCTTATATACGTGAGTAATTTTTTATTTTACACGATATTTTACACTCGCTTATTCAAAAAAATATGATAGTAAATATAATTATTTTAATGGTAAAATCTGGACAGATTTTCGTTTGTATGTATAAATTGCTATCAGAGATAGTAAGAATTACCACCCTTTTCCGTATATACCTATACTCCTCTCTTTACCATTACAATACCATATTTATCTCAGTGATTTGCAGTTAAAAGTAGAGTAGAAAATAATATCGAAAATATTTAACGTAAGTAATTTTCATTAAAATAAAATATACTTTTAATTTGAAAATAAAAAAACCTTACGAGTAATTAATTTGTAACATACGGCACGTATTTACCTCGACTGCGATAAGTATGTATAGGAGAAAAAAATAATAATGGAATAACATTAGCAATATATCCAGTTTGCTGGAGAGCGTATATCGACGTGAAAAGTAAAAATAAGAGTATTATAGGTATGATTTTGAAATTCCAATAACGAGAGAGATCTCCTTCCTTAGCGCAAGTGTGAGACGAATGCCCGCACAGAAGCGAACGTATACGTACACACGTATATCTATATAGGTATATACACGTACGCGTTAAACCGAGGCAGCATCCCAAGGCGCGGCGCGCGTATATATTTTTCGAAAGTCCAACGCTGGAATGTGATCACACCGGCTTCCACACTCGCTGCGCAGCTCATGGATTCTAGGCGAGGAGTGGCGACAATATTATTTCTCTCTCCCCTCCTCTCCTTACACCCTTTTTCCTATAGATATATATACGTATGTATATAAATACCGAGGGGGGCAGTTAGACCGATGAAAGGCGCGTATCTGCCTCGATGGATTTTAGCTATTTTCTTTCTCTCCGTAATCGGCAATGTTTTTCCGGTTTTCCTTTCGATCGATTGGATTTCCGGATTTCGAGCTGGTTTCGTTAGCCAAGAGAAAATATCCATTTTTTTTCTCGCGTTGGGTAATATTTGGTACTATGAGACCGCGTTTATTAATGATTGTTTAATTTGCGTATACAATTAATGTACATACATATATATAGTTTACTTTACTAAAATACTCAAATTGTAGTTTTATGTACACATATATACGAATTATATCGTTTTGCAAATTTGAACGGAAAAATTATTCATTACAAGAGTAACAAATTAATTTTAATCGTATTCTAAGCGAATAACGAATTAACTTTTAAACGTTTACATTCTTATTTACCCATGGGAAAGATAAAAGAAAGTGACTTTTAATTTTGATTTGAATAATAGTCGCACGTAATTACGCTTTATCAATTCTTTGATAAATAATGCAAAAACTACGTAACAGGAAGTAATTTGAGAGAATTTACTATTTTTAACGTAAAAAAATTATTCTCCTCAAAGGGAAAACAAAGATTTATTAGTCCGTACTCCGTTACACCGTAAGCCAACAAGTACAATTTTTTTTTACGATCTTTGCTATAAATATTAATGCATTCGTACAAATTTCGAGTGAACGAATTTGAATCAATTATCATTTTAGCATGTACGATCGTCTTAAATGTTCACTTTTCCGATTTTGTAATGAAATACATCCCATTCGAACGAAAAAAAAAGAGTACGTGTGTAGGAATCCATGTATAATCACCCGGTCAATGATCGTAAAAGGTGTCGCATAATTTTATGCATTCGCAATTGAAGAGTTGCGTGAGCGCGTCGATAGAAAATAGAATTTCAAAATAATTTCGCATTCGTTGGCCTGGAAAATAGCCAAATGAATATAACTAACGCGTTTATACGTATATAACCTATCTCGATGCCTTTGCAAAAAAAATGCACCAAGTTCCTTTTCTCTCGCGTTCTTTACCAACTATATGAGCTATATAATTTTTAATTTTAGTAGAGTTTACAAACATTATTATTAACTTGTATTTTTTAAATATACACGATATTTAGAAAGTGAATAATTAAAATTATTAAGATTTTTACTCCTTTTTTTTTAAAGATTGAAAGGAAAATAATTTTTTTGTCGAATATAAGTTAACACTATAGTTACGCTACCTTTCATCAGAAAATCACAATTCAAAAATATACCTAATTACGTTCTAATAATTCATGACTACCTACCTCACAAGTTATATCCATTTCCACAGCTACGCAAAGTAGTACACTTTTTTTTTCATTTTTCCGAAGAAAAATATTCTTTTAATTTCAAACACTTTTTCCCCGTGCAGAGCGTTAATTCGCGTAAGTAAAAATAAATAGGTTAAATAATGGAAAATTGAATAAAATTAACAATATACTTTAAATGGAGAAAACTGGCGCGGAACACTATATTGTATGTATTTATTTTTTCTTTTTCGAATGAAATAATGGTAACAACGACAAAATGCCAATCAGTCATATATTCACGTAGGAATCGTTACGTAAAAAATTTCGACTATGTAATATTATTATACACACATTATGTAAAAGTAATAATATATAATACATATATTTATACCATCTTACGTACCGCATAAAGAAACTAATAAACGAAAATAATTTATATATATATATATACGAGTACCGAACACTTTCACTGCCAAAGAATCTAAACCCGATCGCTTTTGCGCGCATAAATTTAAAATGCGTCAAATCGGGCAAAAAGGGAGAAAGGCTACAAAATTACAAGAAAGAAATGTTGGTAATTGTTGCTGTACGAGCTTGATTTACGAGGCGTTTTTTTTTAAATTATACGACTCTTACTCATAATTTGATACGTTCTCATTAACAGATTTCGCTGTTCAATACATACATATATATTATACATACCAACAATTCTCAGATGTAAAAGTTTCATTGCCTTTTACGAATAAAATGTAATGTATCAATAAGAAAGTTTTGTGTGTGCGATTCAGTAGAAATTTAGCTTCATCTTTCACTCGAACCGAATGAATAATTTCAAAATGCATTTTTACAATGCACTTCTGCATAATAAAGGTAAATAAAATTTTTATTTATTTTCAACGTGTATATATAATAACATTTACATTATGTGTTATAATATTTTATATTATCTAACGTTGTATTAAATATTTATAATTATAGTAACGAGTTGAATCATATAAAATTAACCTTAAATCTTACGTTTTAATTTGAATTAATTAAATCAAGCATGTGTATACTGTTATAAAAGTAATTATGTATACGACTTTTTTTTTTATAAAAGAACGGAAATTTATTACTTTTTACTTGTTACTCAGAAGGAACTAATAAATTTATGTTTATATCTATGTAAACCATGGTAAAACAATTTGCACCTCAACGAAATTTAAAATTTATATTACACTCGAGTTTGCCAACGGGAGTTGCATTTGTATATATATATAAGTTTAAGCGCATTCACAAATCCTCCACGTCTTATATCATTCTTGGCAAACTCATATACCCATTTCCCAAGATTTTGTAACAAACGCTCATTAAAAAAAATATTCTCACAACGTTAAAACCAAAGATCCTTATAGCGCATATATACTTTCCTTTCCAAAAAGTTGGAATAAAATTACATATTAATTTCTCGGATGTATCCGTGTAAAAATCAGTTTCGTATATCTGATTAATTTACGATTTTATTTACAATAATTGTTGATGTTATATTCTCAAAGCCTCGAAACGTACGTTCCTTATATCATTAGAATACTTTAAATTCAACACGAAGTATCCCACGTAAAATTTTTTTTTTGATCGTTGTAAAAACTTCGTAAAATAGGTTTTACAAAAGTTGAGTAACAAATTGGACTTTGTATAAAAATTTTAACGGCATGCTTAATGTTACACGTATTGTAATAGTTTTTATATACAGATAATAATTATTAAAATTAATATTTACATAAATGTGTGTGAACAACATCTTATTTAAAAAAGTAAAATACAAAATCTACCCAAAAAAATGTAAAAATTTCTCTACAGTTCTGATTAATTGCACGAAAAATTGATAAACTAAAATTTGATGCAAAGTTTTATACGTCTAATTATTTCTGAAACTATGTTGTATAAAAGATATTTTATAAAATTTAGATAAATTTAATTTACGTGTAGAGGTATCGTGTAAACGTCTAAAATAATATATCCGAAAAATAAATGGTCTTGTGGTGTGTGGCGTAGCGTAAGGTGAAATAACGCAGATCTTGCACGCACCTGTCCCGCTAAAGAGGAACGTGTATATATACGTATAGTTGCACTTACGCGCGAAAGAGAGAAAAACGGAGCACACATTCACGTTATAGGATATGAGTTGTCTCTCTCTCTCTCATCTCTCTCGCACATCCCCATACCCGTTGAGTCGATCCCCACCTAAGGAGCCTTCTTTTTCGTCCTCTCTTCCTTACGAACGCTCGCACGGCTTCTCTCCCGTATATACCGAGCTCCACTTTTCAGTCCTTTCGCGGTGCGTACGTCGTACGGACGATTCGCGTTGTTGTCATTACATTTTTTGTATAAATATTTTTTACCTTTTTTTTCATTACTATTATTAGTTTCTCGAGATTTTCCTACAGTGGTAAGATTCTACAATAGTTTGATGGTGAAATTCTTATATGAATCGTGTTTTTGCATACAACGTGTTTTCGAAAATTTTTAGATCTGTAATTTTTTTAAAATGTTTAATACACAATTTAGTAAAAGTTTCGAAGGATAAAATTAAGTTAAACCGCGGGTAGAAAAAAAAAGAAAATAATACTAGTTGATAAGTGTTTAATAATAATTGCATAATATATTCCAAGAAATTTATTGACTGACTGCAATACGCGTGTACATACTTGGTTAATAAGAAGCACCTGCTTTGAAAATGGACCGTAAAGGCCGTCAGAATCATTTAATCTAATGGATTTAATACGTACATTGTTTTTTTACATTTCGACTAACGTATTCGAAATTACGCGTGTAATTACGATTAGTACGGCCGTTCCTTTTTTTTTATGCTACACTGACTTATTCTCGAAATCATTGATTCGCTATTGTTGTCGAAAGTGTTAAATAGTTTGTTGAATTAAGAACAACACGTTGTAACAGTATTAACACTTATTAAATTACGTGTAAACGTAAATAAAAAAAATAAACTGTGCCCAAAATAAAATTATTTCGCGTTAAGTTTCAAGGATTTTACCATCAAACAAACGGTAAATTTTCGAAAAAGCTTCTTCCATTCTCCTCCCCTCCCTGAAAGAGAGGAGAAGAAGAGACGGAATTCTCAGCATAAAGAAAAAGTCACCGAGAAAGAGACTTGGGAACAAAACGTAACGAGTTGGTATATAAAAGATCGTACAAAGCACCGCAAACACGCGAGGTGACCCGCAAGTTTCCGGTCGCGCGGTTCTTCGAGGGATTCGAAACGTCAAAGGGAATGATGTTGATACTGCCAGACATCAAATTGCAGGTATATATAGCATCTCAGATTTTCGAATACGACTCCTCGAAATTTCTCCTTTTTGCTTATTACACGTGAAGAAATAACGTATATATATATATACTTGTTTTTTTTATTGAAGCAATTTCAATCTCCAAGTAGAGATTATTCTGCTACAAAATTCATAGATTACAGTAGTGTATTCTTACAGTGGTATAGGTTACATTTTTGTAGATATTGAAATATTGCGTTACATATTTTTGCATTAGGATTTGCAAGTATTAAAGTGCTTGTTAACGGTATAGGGTATGTTGCATTTGGTACAATTTTTTAAAAATTCTTTTCTTCTAATATATATACTGTTTGGCAATAGTTTAACTGCGTTTGTGCAAAGATATCATACACTCATAATACGTATAATATTTTTGTATTTTTCGCGAAATTCCCATGACCCAGATAAAAAAAAAAGGAGAGAAGGGAGGGAGGAAGAGAAAGAAAAGGGAGACAGCCGACAGAAAAACTCGATTAACCTTGTCAAGAGAAGCAACGTTTCTGATATACCTCCATCCCGTTATACACGAGACGCATTGTAAATCACGTTATATTCCTTACGCAGTGTTTACTTATCTTAATCGTTCCTAGCCACTTCATCAAGTTAACAACCTTAATACCGAAAATCAAGACGCACACAAAGAAATATAGAGACCCTTTACGGAGATAAAATCGTATACCGAACTGCACCTCAGCGATTAAACTCGCGTATATAATTTTGCTAACGTCACCATTGCATCTTTGAGCAAATCTTTGAAACGTTAATACCAATCTCTAGCCAAATAGAAACTGTACATACAGATATTTACGTGGAAAATTCTTTTTATGCGCACTTGACGTATTTATCGTTCGAAAACGAGTTTTTAATAACGTTCTTCTCTTTTTTTTTCCTTTTCGCTAGAATATATTTAATACATTTTATTAGTTAATATATAGAAAAATATTTTCGCGGATTGCGGTATGTATCGTGAAAGGTATACGCGCTTATTAAGAACCCGTGTATGTATGTATATATATATACACACGATATGTTTTTCGTTACGTATATATATACTTATCATTTACGCATAGAAGCTAAATAAATTTTTAATTACCTACATCGATTCAAGATTAAAGGTATATATATGTGTATAAATCGAACAAGTTATTATTACTTTCGTAGTTTAATTCTAGATGAATTTCGTTATACGTTGAGTTTAGAGGAAAAATCTATGTATATATGTGTAGCAAACGTTTGAAAATACATCCACCCTTATGAATAATGGAATGCAAGGCGGCTCGATTATCGCACACGCGTTCACGCCGGGACCGTTACACGCGTATAATTAATGCGCGCCAGACATTGATTGCAAATTTTTTTTTCTTTCTTCTCCCCCTCCTCTCCTCTCCACTCCTCTACCACGCTCTTTCCACGCGAGTTCCGCCATCGCTCTAGGGACCAACTCGTTCGCGGGATGAATGTTTCCTCGTTTTCATACCTGATGTTTACGAGAGATGCTTCGTAAAAGAAAAAATGTATTACTCGTTTAGTACACGCTACAACTATTTAACGAGTAATAGTATTTTATTTTTATTATACGATATAACGCTAATTGTTGCACCGGCTTAAATATTCGATTAAATGTTAATTTACTTTTTACACCGAGAATAAGGTTTTAAAGTTAAAATTGGAATGTTATTATGAGTTTGCGAGAGACAGAATTGACAATATTATCATTGTAAAATTTGGAATATTTTACATATATTAGATTTACTAAATTTATTAACATTTACTATATATACATATGGGCTATTTCACGTCAAGTGGTACGATGAAAATTTTAAATCGCTCCAAAATTTGAATTCAGGCTGGAAATCTCTTTCAGAAGATAGAAAAAAATTTTTAGGTGTTAAAAATAATTTGCCTAAGACTTATTCCACCATGAAAAATGGAAATTTTTCAATTTTTTAGAAAAATTTCTATTTTCAAAGCCATTTATCTCAAAATTTATTTATTTTTTTGAATAAACATTACAAACAACTTTTGTTCAAAATAATCTTTAGAACTTATCTACCTGGGTTACAATTCTTAATTTTAAAATCTCGAAGAGATAGGGCACTTGGAAATATTGAATATCAAAAAAAGGCGACCACGCCACAATCGATTTTGATCTAACACCGCTCAAAAGATCACATTTTTCGCGAGCTTTCGAATGGCGGTGGTTAGATTATTGGCCAGACCGTTGGTGTAAGTTATACCCCATAAACCTCATAAAATCACTCATTTTCATGTATTTTAGGGCATTTATCTCAAAATCTATTGATTTTTTTGAAAAAACATTAAAAACAACTTTTGTTCAAAATAATCCTTAGAACTTAACTACCTGGGTTACAATTCTTAATTTTAAAATCTCGAAGAGATAGGGCACTTGGAAATATTGAATATCAAAAAAAGGCGACCACGCCACAATCGATTTTGATCTAACACCGCTCAAAAGATCACATTTTTTGAGAGCTTTCAAATGGCGGTGGTTAGATTATTGGCCAAGACCGCTGGTGTAAGTTATGCCCTAAAATACATGAAAATTAGTGATTTTATGAGGTTTATGGGGTATAACTTACACCAACGGTCTTGGCCAATAATCTAACTACCGCCATTCGAAAGCTCTCAAAAAATGTGATCTTTTGAGCGGTGTTAGATCAAAATCGATTGTGGCGTGGTTGCCTTTTTTTGATATTCAATATTTCCGGGCGTACTATCTCTTCGAGATGTTAAAATTAAGAATTGTAACCCAGGTAGATAAGTTCTAAAGATTATTTTGAACAAAAGTTGTTTTAATGTTTTTTCAAAAAAATCAATAGATTTTGAGATAAATGGCTTTAAAAATATAAATTTTTCTAAAAAATTGAAAAATTTCCATTTTTCATGGTGGAATAACTCTTAGGCAAATTATTTTTAACACCTAAAAATTTTTTTCTATCTTCTGAAAGATATTTCCAGCCTGTTTTCAAATTTTGGAGCGATTTAAAATTTTCATCGTACCACTTGACGTGAAATAGCCCATATATATATATCTGGTAAATTTAACGATAAAAGTATAGTAATTTTTATAATTTATCAATTCTCTCGATTATCTAATAACATTGTCATGTTTACTAAACCAATTTTTTCCATATATATGAGAATGCAAATGAATAGACTGTTAGAATAAAAAATAAAGTTATAATATAGTGTATAGTAAAATTTAATACATGTTTTTATAATATTTTTAAAGTTTTAAATCTATAAATATTGATATATATGTATATCTACTTATGAGGATGTTGGACCCAGAAAACGGTTATTTTTTACTTTTTTTTTTAAACATATATTTTTTACAAAATTTTGAACGCCAGGCCCTTACGCATGTTTTAAATAATATACATAAATACATTTCCAGATTTTTAAATCCATATTTTATTACGATGTTTAATTTGAAAGTTTATGTCTTTTTTCACTATTACTTACCGACTAAAAGTTGTTTACTCAATTATTATTAAAGAATGATTTTTTTTTAAATCAAAACGTCAGGACCTTTCTTATGTTTTAAGCTATTCACGTGAATTTGTTCAGATTTTTAATTCAATATTTTAGATACAATTTTTGGGTTGAAAGGTGCAGATTTCTCTAAGAACAGTGTATTAATATATTTGTCTTAATTTAACTCCAGTTAATGTTCACATTTTTCGCGAGCTTTCGAATGGCGGTGGTTAGATTATTGGCCAAGACCGTTGGTGTAAGTTATACCCCATAAACCTCATAAATCACTCATTTTCATGTATTTTAGGGCATTTATCTCAAAATCTATTGATTTTTTTGAAAAAACATTAAAAACAACTTTTGTTCAAAATAATCCTTAGAACTTAACTACCTGGGTTACAATTCTTAATTTTAAAATCTCGAAGAGATAGGGCACTTGGAAATATTGAATATCAAAAAAAGGCGACCACGCCACAATCGATTTTGATCTAACACCGCTCAAAAGATCACATTTTTTGAGAGCTTTCAAATGGCGGTGGTTAGATTATTGGCCAAGACCGCTGGTGTAAGTTATGCCCTAAAATACATGAAAATTAGTGATTTTATGAGGTTTATGGGGTATAACTTACACCAACGGTCTTGGCCAATAATCTAACTACCGCCATTCGAAAGCTCTCAAAAAATGTGATCTTTTGAGCGGTGTTAGATCAAAATCGATTGTGGCGTGGTTGCCTTTTTTTGATATTCAATATTTCCGGGCCTATCTCTTCGAGATGTTAAAATTAAGAATTGTAACCCAGGTAGATAAGTTCTAAAGATTATTTGAACAAAAGTTGTTTTTAATGTTTTTTCAAAAAAATCAATAGATTTTGAGATAATGGCTTTAAAATATAAATTTTTCTAAAAAATTGAAAAATTTCCATTTTTCATGGTGGAATAACTCTTAGGCAAATTATTTTTAACACCTAAAAATTTTTTCTATCTTCTGAAAGATATTTCCAGCCTGTTTTCAAATTTTGGAGCGATTTAAAATTTTCATCGTACCACTTGACGTGAAATAGCCCATATATATATATCTGGTAAATTTAACGATAAAAGTATAGTAATTTTTATAATTTATCAATTCTCTCGATTATCTAATAACATTGTCATGTTTACTAAACCAATTTTTTCCATATATATGAGAATGCAAATGAATAGACTGTTAGAATAAAAAATAAAGTTATAATATAGTGTATAGTAAAATTTAATACATGTTTTTATAATATTTTTAAAGTTTTAAATCTATAAATATTGATATATATGTATATCTACTTATGAGGATGTTGGACCCAGAAAACGGTTATTTTTTACTTTTTTTTTTAAACATATATTTTTTACAAAATTTTGAACGCCAGGCCCTTACGCATGTTTTAAATAATATACATAAATACATTTCCAGATTTTTAAATCCATAATTTTATTACGATGTTTAATTTGAAAGTTTATGTCTTTTTTCACTATTACTTACCGACTAAAAGTTGTTTACTCAATTATTATTTAAAGAATGCATTTTTTTTAAATCAAAACGTCAGGACCTTTCTTATGTTTTAAGCTATTCACGTGAATTTTGTTCAGATTTTTAATTCAATATTTTAGATACAATTTTTGGGTTGAAAGGTGCAGATTTCTGTAAGAAACAGTGTATTAATATATTTGTCTTAAATTTAACTCCAGTTAAGTTTTTTGTATTCCTTATAAAACTTTCTATATTTTATAGCAAATATATAAATGTAATATTTTGAATAAACTGCACAAAAAGTACTATTTGCATAATAACGTTTGCTACAAAAATTTAGAAAAAATGAAAAGCAATAGAACTATATATGTCTAACTTATTATAAAACATAATTGCTTTCATATTACTATATAATACTATAAAATATAGTAATGTTTAATAGAAAATTTTTCTCCATGTAGATTGATCATACTTTTGTTAATTTAGGTTAAATATATGGTAAAAGTTATCTGCATGGTTATTGTTATTATTGCTTCCTGGTTGGTTTGTTGTCGAGTGTGAAAAGAAAGTTGATCGTCAATTTCGTTATCGTTTTCAGGTATTATTTTTATATCGAAAGTATTCGTATAGTACGAATCAATGAACATTCCGTACGATATTATTTATAAAATATATATTTAACAGATTCGGTGGTTAATTTTTACAAGTTTTGAACACTGTAATTAATGTGGTTAACACATTCGGCAAAAAAAATTTTTTTTGATTCAACTATGCTATACTTCCTAGCAGTTTTGTATGTTTCTTTCGTTAAAATTACATAAAATCACCTTTGTGCGTTCTCATTATACAAAGCCACAATTTTTTTAAATAAAAAAATAGTGGCATAATAGGAACTAATTTGTAATAAAAATCGAATATTCGAACACTTGTTTATGGTAAATTAAAAGTTAAACTCGCATCAATTGCAAGATTTTTCCGCTTGTTCTTCAAAAATTTAAATGACTCTCCGCTCTACAAATAAAAATTGTATTCAAATAGTTTCTCCTTCATTACTTGCAAAAAAAAAACAGTTTACAACGCAAACAAAAATTACGTCATTATACCTTTAAATTCTTAAAATATATTCCCAAATACCACAACAAAACCGTAAACCTTTAAAAAAAAATGGACGATCCGCTTGACTAACGGAACACGGAAACTCCAAGACATAGGGAAAAAATCAAGATCGAGGGAAAGAAAAAAAAAATAAGAAATCTCGGAGAAAAGGTAGGAACACGCGGAAAAGTCCTTTGTTCGGGCCGACCGCGCGCGCATTATAGCCTTGATTACGTGCGGCGTTTGCACGCATCGCTTGACATAAGTATGGGTGTATGACCGGCGGAAACGACTGGTGGAGGAGGAGGAGGAGGAGGAGGAGAGGAAAAAGACCGTAATTCACTAGGCGTTCCGCAAAAAGATAGAAAATGAGGGAGCCGGGGAGAAAAAATGGCGCCACGTGATCTGTTTTTTTTTAAATCCGCTATTTTTCCATGCGATATTTTTTTTAATTGTTGTTGTTACTATTTTGTTTCCATCTTTATGTTTTATATTAAAGGAAATGATATACATATACTATACGCAATATAGTACAAGAAATATATTATTTTAAATTATACATAGTGCAAAAAAATAATAATGTATTCAAACTTCTATCTTTTTTTAAATCGCAAAAAAAAAAGTTTATTTTATATATTTCTATGACTATAACTAAATCTACGTTAAACGTGATACCACGACAACACGAAGATAATAAAAATAAAAAAAAAGGAATAATGTTAACTCTGCAGTCTTTACTCAATTTTGTAACATTACGTTGTCACTTTCATGATATCTGACATTGAAATTTTAATACGTTATTTTACATGGCCTTAAACTACTTGTTCTACGTAACGATTTATTTGATCGACGCGCAACAAAAACAAATCGCTACGATATACATTGGTCTGTTATATTTGGTTTATTACATTACAATTAAGTGTTAACTCTGTAATTAACTTTGTAATAATTGTTCACCACCAACGTAAAATATCATAAAATTGTACATTAATTCGTTAGTAATATATATATACGTATAATTTGAAAACTGGATAACGTAATACCAATAAATTGCTAATTTCTGACTTATCATAATGTATATATAAATTACTGATGTCGACGCGATTATATATATAATATATTTAAACGTTGCACGTTCAGTATAGATACTGATATTAATAATATCTTAATTATATACATAACTTCACAATTATTGCAAGATAATTTAGCGTAAACAATTGTTCGTTATTGCAACAAAATTAGCAAGTCATGATCTTACTACATAAACATATACATATAAATCTTGCGGTTACAAAACTAATTTTTTATTTTTTTTTTCACCGGCATCCATGAATAATTGCGTAATGTTACTTTTTTCTCTTATACACGTATATATATAGGCAATTTCTAAGAATTAGAATCTGATATATGTAACTTTTACGTCGTTTTCTCGTTGAATTTAACGCTCGAGCGTGCTTGTGTGTGTGTGTAGATATGTATATAGAATATGAATAAAATTATTATGCGGAATTTTCGAGCGAACCGTTGAAATGTTTACGAAGATAGATCTTGCGCAGGGTATATGCATACGAAAATTTATATTATGCATATAATCATCGACATTCGGCTAATGCGATGTCTTATCGTTACGATCATAACGTTACGCTTAACTTCATGCTACTTTCTAGACAATTTTCTCGTATACCTTTGCGTGTCATCGCAAGAATTTCGAGTTATTAAGTTTCATTTCCTTTATCACGACAATATACACGTATTTCCTTTTTTATTCCGGTATCGGTATACTTTTTCATTCTTCCCGAATGACTTTCGAGACAGGAGAAAGAGGGAGAAAGGTCGTATATTAAAATTAAAAAGTAGTTCGACTCGATGTAATAACAATGATGATCGCGAAAGAGAAAATACGTTTTTTTTTTATTTTAATCATCGATTTTTTCCTGCTTTTCCTCGCCAATTTTTACAAGTTTGAACACTGTAATTAATGTGGTTAACACATTCGGCAAAAAAATTTTTTTTCTTTTAACTATGCTATACTTCCTAGCAGTTTTGTATGTTTCTTTCGTTAAAATTACATAAAATCACCTTTGTGCGTTCTCATTATACAAAGCCACAATTTTTTTAAATAAAAAAATAGTGGCATAATACTAAGTTAATCGAATATTCGAACACTTGTTTATGGTAAATTAAAAGTTAAACTCGCATCGATTGCAAGATTTTTCCGCTTGTTCTTCAAAAATTTAAATGACTCTCCGCTCTACAAATAAAAATTGTATTCAAATAGTTTCTCCTTCATTACTTGCAAAAAAAAACAGTTTACAACGCAAACAAAAATTACGTCATTATACCTTTAAATTCTTAAAATATATTCCCAAATACCACAACAAAACCGTAAACCTTTAAAAAAAATGGACGATCCGCTTGACTAACGGAACACGGAAACTCCAAGACATAGGGAAAAAATCAAGATCGAGGGAAAGAAAAAAAAAATAAGAAATCTCGGAGAAAGGTAGGAACACGCGGAAAAGTCCTTTGTTCGGGCCGACCGCGCGCGCATTATAGCCTTGATTACGTGCGGCGTTTGCACGCATCGCTTGACATAAGTATGGGTGTATGACCGGCGGAAACGACTGGTGGAGGAGGAGGAGGAGGAGGAAAAAGACCGTAATTCACTAGGCGTTCCGCAAAAAGATAGAAAATGAGGGAGCCGGGGAGAAAAAATGGCGCCACGTGATCTGTTTTTTTTTAAATCCGCTATTTTTCCATGCGATATTTTTTTTAATTGTTGTTGTTACTATTTTATTTCCATCTTTATGTTTTATATTAAAGGAAATGATATACATATACTATACGCAATATAGTACAAGAAATATATTATTTTAAATTATACATAGTGCAAAAAAATAATAATGTATTCAAACTTCTATCTTTTTTTAAATCGCAAAAAAAAAGTTTATTTTATATATTTCTATGACTATAACTAAATCTACGTTAAACGTGATACCACGACAACACGAAGATAATAAAAATAAAAAGAAGGAATAATGTTAACTCTGCAGTCTTTACTCAATTTTGTAACATTACGTTGTCACTTTCATGATATCTGACATTGAAATTTTAATACGTTATTTTACATGGCCTTAAACTACTTGTTCTACGTAACGATTTATTTGATCGACGCGCAACAAAAACAAATCGCTACGATATACATTGGTCTGTTATATTTGGTTTATTACATTACAATTAAGTGTTAACTCTGTAATTAACTTTGTAATAATTGTTCACCACCAACGTAAAATATCATAAAATTGTACATTAATTCGTTAGTAATATATATACGTATAATTTGAAAACTGGATAACGTAATACCAATAAATTGCTAATTTCTGACTTATCATAATGTATATATAAATTACTGATGTCGACGCGATTATATATATATATATATTTAAACGTTGCACGTTCAGTATAGATACTGATATTAATAATATCTTAATTATATACATAACTTCACAATTATTGCAAGATAATTTAGCGTAAACAATTGTTCGTTATTGCAACAAAATTAGCAAGTCATGATCTTACTACATAAACATATACATATAAATCTTGCGGTTACAAAACTAATTTTTTATTTTTTTTTTTCACCGGCATCCATGAATAATTGCGTAATGTTACTTTTTTCTCTTATACACGTATATATATAGGCAATTTCTAAGAATTAGAATCTGATATATGTAACTTTTACGTCGTTTTCTCGTTGAATTTAACGCTCGAGCGTGCTTGTGTGTGTGTGTAGATATGTATGTAGAATATGAATAAAATTATTATGCGGAATTTTCGAGCGAACCGTTGAAATGTTTACGAAGATAGATCTTGCGCAGGGTATATGCATACGAAAATTTATATTATGCATATAATCATCGACATTCGGCTAATGCGATGTCTTATCGTTACATCATAACGTTACGCTTAACTTCATGCTACTTTCTAGACAATTTTCTCGTATACCTTTGCGTGTCATCGCAAGAATTTCGAGTTATTAAGTTTCATTTCCTTTATCACGACAATATACACGTATTTCCTTTTTTATTCCGGTATCGGTATACTTTTTCATTCTTCCCGAATGACTTTCGAGACAGAGAGAAAGAGGGAGAAAGGTCGTATATTAAAATTAAAAAGTAGTTCGACTCGATGTAATAACAATGATGATCGCGAAAGAGAAAATACGTTTTTTTTTTATTTTAATCATCGATTTTTTCCTGCTTTTCCTCGCCAATTTTTACTCAACGTTGTATTAAATTCATTTGTGTTTAATATTGCGTTACACACGCATGCGTATATATATATATATCTCGAGACTCTGCAGTTGCACGAATTAATCTCGATGGAATCGAAAGCAGGATTATTCGAATCGATAAGAGCTCGTACGAATTAAAGTTTAAAATTGCACGACGTATCTCTTTTCTTCTTCTTCTTCTTCTTCTCCTTCTTCCTCGCCACAATGGAAAATTCACCCTTTTCAAATACCCTCGAGGCAATTAACAATAGTGTCGAACCCGACAATCTTATCCAACCATAAATCACTCGGTCAGTCTTAATTAAAAACCAAGATAAATCGCGGCGCGCAGGAAGAAGAAAGAAATATGTATAACTGAGAAATGAGCGTCGAGTATATTTTACGGCGATTACTATGGTGTAAAATTAAAGTCTTATTAAAATTATCTTAGCTCTTTGGTCTTCGTGTATAGTGTGTGTGATATAAGATGATAAATAATACATCGACAAAAAAAGGGAAGCAGCGATATCACGGTTGAACCATTTTTCTCTCTAGTGAAAAATTAATTATATCCAATTTGTGGATGTGTAGGAGGCTCTATTCACGAGTAGGTATAGAGTACCATAATCTTTAACGAACTGAATTCTCGATGATACGTATGTGCGACATACCCATCATAAGTTAATTGCACGCGTTGTACTTGGAATCGAAATGCTGCGAACCAAGTTGCGTGTACGATAGATTAGCACTCAGAGAAAAATCTGGTTGATTAATCCAACAATGTATCCGTTGTAGAATTAATTTAATTAATTATTATTACTCTTTTAATCGATCACTCGTGAATTTCAATGATGGTAATTATATGAAAAAAAGTAATTTGTTTACTAGTTAAGAGCAATAATTTAGGTGAAAATTTTTTAGTATTCCTGGTAGATATCATAAAAGGGTTTTAGATAATTATTAGCTAATTTTTAAGTAAGAATAATCATTTACAATTAATCAAGTAATTCTTAACTATTAAATTATATTTTCACCCTGATCATCTAAAAATTTTACTTTATTAACCTATACGAGTGAAGTAATACTGCACTTTATTCCTCGTGGACTTACTTTTTTGTTTTGAACACTTGGTTTACCCTTTCTCTACAAATGCAAAATTATATTTATTATATTCAATTAAAAATATCAAAAAATTTTACGATATAGATAAAATTTAAAAATTAAGAAAAATAATTGTTATTGCAAAAAGTGACTTTTTAAAAATGATCAGGGTGAAAAATAAAAAACAAAAGGTAAAACGAGGAAGCACCAACTTTCATCCCGGGAATAAATGCCTATTTTACTCCCTACGTACTGTCACGTACGATCCAAGAACATCTTAGACGCACGAAATCGTACCGATAATACAAAATGCGCACATAAGTAACAACGGCAGAAACGTCTACGAATACTTAGCGAGGGCAACAGTTACGCGAAAACCCTCGAGTCGGGAGTACAAAGTGCGGAACGAGAAGCCGATTGTTTGATAGCGTTTGTGTTTAATTAATCAAACGCAACCAACGGTAGTCGAATCACTAACTGAAATCATACGTAACAGTGCATAAATATACTTATTCGTAAAAAATAAATAATTTTATTTATTTTATTCAATTTTAAAGTTCAATAATACGATTTCGTTTATTCAAATTCGTAATAGATTTTCATGTAATAATATAATTTTAATAGACAACTTTATCAATACACCAATTTTTATGTATTTTTATAATAAATTTGTATTGAAAGTATAGGAAATAACCGAAATAATGTATAATAAGTAACAATTATTATTTTTAAATATTTCAATATGTTTCATGAATTTACAGATATAAATCAGCTAAACATAAGCTAATCGTTAACTATTAAAAATAGATAATTTTTATCTAATTTTAAAATGTAGATGAAGAAATTAGTTAATCTTTATCTATTTAAACAATCTAATTTTCCATGATCTAACGAAAGAGATTAGTTAATTTTCTAGCAAGGAATTTTTTTATCTACATGATAAGTCATATAATAAATAAAGTACTATTGTAATTAATATTTTAGTTTTCATCAACTTAGTGTTTTAACATTAGTGAATTCATTTAGCGAATACATACCTACACAAATAAAATTAAGTAATCATTATATAAAAATTATTAAACCTCTGTATACATACACATTGATTTTCCAATTAGTTTTACTAATACATATGATCGAGCACGACTAATCAATTAAGCGAAACCGGAACTACCAATTATCTTCGTCAATTTAATTTGATTTAAAACCAAGAGAGCCTCTCTACTACTCTCACAAATTAAAAACTCGTTTCTCGTGCACAGTATACACGAAAAAAAAATGCAAGTGATGTCGAAAGTACAAAACAAAAATATACATACACACATTCATAACCTTCGAAATCTACCTGCCAGAGATAAAACGGTCAACGATTTTAAATCATCGGTTTCGAGCTCAAATTTCTTAATTCGACCCAAAACCTACGAAGGTCATTAAATTTCAAAACGCGCGATAATCAACGAATCAACGAGCGTTAAAAATCTGATTTCTCGTATCAAAAGTTGAAAAACGGAATGAAAAGAAAAAAATAAGCTGATAATTACCTATCAAACCAAGGGCATCCGGGATTTCACTCGAAACATTGATAATTTCTAAAAGACGTATAATATCGGAATATAATCGAATTATACACGGGAATCGAATTTCCCAAGCTTGTCGGTGAAACAATAAACTCTGCACGGCGAAATCAAATTTCCATCTCGAATTCGTCTCTCGTTAATCAGACTGCGGATCGATGAATGAAAGAGAAGAAGCAAGAGAGAGGGAGAGAGAGGGAGAGAGAGAGAGAGAGAGATAAAAAAAGTGAAATCTGCATGATCGTTTGCGGCCGTCATCTTATAGTTGTCCCTCCGGCATCGGTTTCTCCGGTGATGTTTCGTCTCGCGGAGACAGCGATTCTCACCGCACACTGGTGAAATCGAAAATCGCTCGGACACCAGACGTATATGGTGTTACAAGATGTTGTTCCTTCACCTGGAAAAAAATGGATGTTTTTATTTCGATTTTGTGGATTTCATTTTTTTTGCGTGATGGTGTTGACATTAATTTCCAATTTTACATATGGTGTAGTGCAGCCTTTTCGTTTGTCTGTGTTCCAAATTTTTCATTTTAAATTCAATGTAATACTTGCTGAATATGCTCTTGATCGAATCTAACACTATTCTATTAATATAATTCACTTTATATTATACTAAATTAAATGCAGATTGTATTATACAATATAATCGTTAAAACAAGTATTTAAATGTTATAAAAAAATATAAGAAAAAAGAGTCATATTTATCAACAGTTTTCGTATATAAAAAGTTTTAGAAATAATAAAAAATTTTTTTTTGTACTGAAAGACTGTATTTGACAACCTCAACAACATTTGTACCCATATATGTTCAATAGTATTTTCTAAAAAAAATCTTGAAAATAGCCTTTTTTGAGCAATAAACCAGAATGACTTCTTAAGGGGATGTAATGCTCAATTTGTTACCTACCTAGCCATATGAGACAATTATACTTAATTAATTAATACATATTTTAAATAAAATGAAATCGTGACATCATTGCCCTTCTTACTTGTACAATCTATTTATCTACAAAATTTCAAACAGATATTTTAATTCGTATTAAAATGGCATTGGAAGGAAATTTTGACATACTGGATACAGGTTATAAAATTTCCTTCCAATCATTCTCGTTAATTGCTGGACGTATATGCTTTGCTCTTGGCTAAATTATAGAAGGTATCAATATGGAGGGCAATGATGTCTTGCTTTTCCATTTATTGAAGTATTTAATAATTATTTAACAAAATACGTGTGCCATTACTCGGTCGGTAAAAATTGACTATTACATCCCGTTAATTGATTTATAAGATTTATAAGATGATCCATATAACCTTATTTTCTATTTACAATAAATTGTCAGGTTTGTTTCCATTTACTTATTTCTATAAATATATAATATATATAATGTTTTTACACTTAGGAAAAGTTTAAGGGGAGTCCGTACAGATTACAGATTTCTATAATTAATTTTTCAAATGTAGTTCTTGATTGTCATTTTTTCTTAATTTTATTAGCACATACACAATTGTTGCACATCATAGAATGTGCCTTAACTTGTACAATTGAACAAATATGCCAAATGAATGATAAATTATAAAAATCAGTTTCTAATTAGTATAGATTCTAGTGAAGAAATCACAGACTGCCAAACTAAGGAAAATTAGTATGGTTTCCAGTAAAAATTACTATAGTTTATAATAAAATTTACTATAACTCTTGTAATATTTACTATCACTTTTGTAAATTTAAATATAAACTATAGTTTTATTTTTTATAATTTATTTTATTATTTTATATTTTTTTATTATAATTTTCCTCAGTTTGTCAGTCTGTGATTTCATCACTAGAAACTATAGTAATATTTAACTACAAACTTTCTGTCCGTGTACATAATTTACTAATTTATATTAAAATTTAAGGAAAACGATAAGAACAGTAAAAAAATGATCTACTTGTTAAGGTAATTTTGATTAAATTTTTGATGTAAAATATTAATTAAGTAAAAGCAGTGATTGCTATAATCGATTAATGACTTGTACAGTAAAACGAGTTCGACATTCCGTTAATAATGACAGTGAAAATTCGTGATATAAAATGTTGTTGAAAGAAAACATTAATATACCTTTTAAATACACAAAATATAATACTATGACTCTATATTGTACACACAATTGTTTAAGTATACATATCTTAAAACTGTTCCACTGCTGGTACTTTTCCCTTACATAAATATTCTATGTCAAACAAATTCACACCATGACTCTTCAGTTAATAAAAAAAAAGAAAGTTTTGTTTAATATATACTTACAGACGTGTTGTGTTAAATGGTTACCATGGATTTCAATATTTGCAAAACCTGATTGCTACTTTTAAAAATAACCCTTACTTAATAAAATGTAACCTTTTAGTAAAAGTAAATTTAAAACAATTTTTATATTTTAAAAAGCATTTGAGTTATATACTTACAAAAAAAAAACATAGTATCGCCTCGAGAACTCGTAAATATATTATGCATTTTATGCAGTTAGTGAAAATAATTTGGTGTTTATACATTAACGTAAATTGTAGTCCTATCGGGGAAGTAAATGGATTCGATTTAATGAAGAGTCTGAAGAATCACGTAACGAAACGTATCACGCTAATCACAGATCCGCAGGAAACACTATCAGCTACCTCATTGCAAATCATTGAAAATGTGTTCACTTCGTTTCCATCGACGATTACGAACTTTAAAAACTTGATTAATCTTCGCAATCATCGAGAATTGCATCACGACACGGCATTGTCTATCGAACGAAATGTGTTAAAAATAATATTTATTAACGCAGACGATGACGAGAACGTCGTTCTTAAATTACAATCTCGAGTGGTATTATTGAAAAATTATGTCGGCGATTCACCGAGACCCAAATGTCTAATTATTCTAAATAACACAACGAACAATACGTTAAATATTTTGCAATTTTTTACGTACACTTGGAATCTACGATTTTTGTACATCACCGTCATCGAGTTCATAGATTCGAATCATAAAATGAAAAACATTACATCCTCGTCGATCGATTCGGTTAAAGTAATCCATTACTTTAATCCTCTGAACGACAGTTACCGCACGATAAATTATTTCGAAGGTGATGAAATATTTAACGACAAACTCGGGAATTTTTACGGATACAAATTGAGCACGGCGTTCGAAGAAGACGAAATTTATGCGATTATCGATAAAGAAAGTTACGAATCGATGCGTTTGGTCAACAAATCACAACGATTAGAGCCGTCGATCCGTTTGTGGAAAGAGATGCGCGGTGTGGACGTAACGGCGATCAAAACGTTGTCGAATTACTTAAATTTCGGATTGACTTTTAAAAGCATGACCAACAATACACGACTGGCACGATTGAACATCTCATCGATCAACGAGTCGAACGCTGATATAGATTTCGCAGTGAACCTATTTTACGGAATTGGATCCGACAAAATATTGTTAAATAGAAAATTAGGAGTACGTACATTCTTGTACCCTTGTACCGATCACATAATTGTCAAGCAATTCGGGTTTTACAAATCGAATATGCCTCTCGACACGATGTCAATTACAAGTACCGTTCTCGTAATCGTACTTCTCTACAGCTTCACTTGGATATGCAATTTCGATCCTCGAATCTGGACAGTTTACAACATAATGAAATTTCTCGTTGGGTTTCCCATTCATTTGAAGCCAACGAGGATCAGCGAGCGAGTTTTCTTCGCGTGTTTGATTCTCATCAACGCGATATTCTTAGGACACCTGTTGAAAGAGCTTTTAAAAATTTGTATCGTCAACAAAACGTTTCTCGATATAAAAACGATACAAGATCTCAAAAAACACAAATACATCCCGTACATAGCTAAGCCGACGAAAAACACTGTATCGGAAAGTGGAGACAATTACCTCAAAGATTTAATGAATAATTCAAAGACAATGGATGCCTACAACGACATCGAGCATTGTCTAATTAAACTTTTAAACGACTACGGGAACGTAACGAGTTGCGAAGTTGTCTCGATTTTAGGAAAATTCATCGCTCACAATTTCGCGCACGCTCGTGACAAATGGGTCATAACATTTGTCGATCAACCGATTCTCGAAGGGTGGATCGCATTGTTGCACAGGGACACTTCGCCTTACGTCACTCGATTCGATAAAATATTGCGTACGTTTTACGAAACTGGATTGATGAAACATTGGGAAGAAGAAGCTTTGAGAAATTTCGCGTTCTCTCGTAAAAAGAGTTTCAAGATTGATCGTCTGAAAATGTTCACGATGCACGTGGATTATCATTTAAACGACAACAGTATATCCTCGTATAAACAGCTTAGTTATTGTTTGATGATTATGATGATCATTTCCTTTTTTATATTTATTTGCGAAGTAACTTGGGTAAGATTAACAACGGCGTTTAGAAACTTTCTTTTCGCGTGCAAGCATTTTATTTAACTATTTCGAACATTACTCGTCAAAAATTTAGTTTATATATTATTTCGCCTCGATAAACTTAAAAATGTGTAAAATAATTGTGTACAAAAGAAATAACTCGTTGTTTCCATTAGATCTAAATTATTACTATTAGAACAGTTTTATATACTATAACAAGGAGACCGTCATATTTTCGGAAACGGATCGTGTACAGCTTGTAGGATCTGTTTTCTAATTTAATAATATAAAAAAGCAAGAGCCACAAGATCCTGACAATCGTTGATTGTACGCTAATTAAGCAAAATTTCCAAAAAATAAGGCTTTATTTCAAACGCTAGTACCTTCTGAACTATCAAATATTAACATTCAGATTAAAGTTTAATGAAAAGCTGAGAAAAAATAGATGTAATTTTAAAAAAATGTGCTCAAATATATTAGAATGGAGCAGTTACCACCGAATTAATAATTTGGATTAAGAAATTTAGCTTAAAAAATCAATAAAATTTATTTTTTTTTATTATTATTTTAACGTCGCTCCTTTTATGCTCCCAAATCGGTGCTAATCAGCGACGGAAGTCATACGATGTCTTTGTTAAGAAAAAAAAAATAAATAAAATTTATAGTCCCCAATTTTTGTTTAAAATTTCTTCTAATTTTGAATTCGGCTATAACTTTGCTCCATTTTAACGGATTTGAACCTATATGTTTCAAAAAACGATATCTATTTTCTCTCAGCTTTCTAATAAACTTTAATTCGCATGTGAATATTTGATAGTAGAGAAGTTACAAGCGTTTTAAGTAAAGCCTCTTTTTCTTAAAATTTTGCTTTAATAGCGTATAACTTTTGAAAAAACGATTATATTTTTATATTTTTTTATTAGAAAACATATCGTACAAGCTGGAGGCTATCCGTTTCCCAATCATATGGTGGTTACCTTGTAAGTCAAAAACATTTATTATAAATTTCATTCTCTTAAATTGTACATATACACACACACAGTTATATTCACGTATCCAAACAAAGAATTGATTAACATTGTAATAATAGCTTATTCTCGAGGTTACCATGTAATTACACGAAAAATGTAAATAAAGTAAAAAAAGAAAAAAAAGCACAGAAAGATCCAACCGCATTTCTTAGTAAGCATTCTCCAGAGAACCAGAATCATCCATTACCCAAACGACCGAAAGTAACTCCGTTCATTCAAAGGTAATAACAAACGTCGGTAAATCAGAAACTCGATCCTCCAGCGGATAAAAGGCGAAACCTCCCGCATTAGAACCCGCGAACGAGTTTAAAAAAAAAGAAGAAAAAAAAAATACGAACGAAGGATGTATATACAAGACATCCGGAAGCAAAAACGGTAGAGGAAAACGGGTGAGAAAAAGAAAATAAAAGATAGAGCTCGACCGCTCGTAATTGCGGAAGACATCGGCAGCGAGCTTCGAATTGCATAAATCGGCTCGCTCGATAACTCAGGTCTCTGCCCCTATAGGCGTCGATGTCGCCTGCGTCGCGACTTTCCATCGTTTCGCTAAGAGGGAAAGAGAAAGGTATAGAGAGAGAAAGAGAGAGAGGGGGATACTTGTTTGCCTCAAAGGGTCGTTTTAATCCTTTTTTCCGCGCAACGTCCGGGTGCGATGATTAGGAAGACTTACAGTGGTCAGACGATGACATTGTTTCTTTTTCGAATTTACGGATCTTCTATATATAGGTGTGTATGTGTGTATGCGTATGTACGATACGCTTGGGGAGATTTGAAAAATTAAAATTAAATTAAGAATTTTTCTATTTGATTAAAAAATTGATTAATACACTTTTCTCATAAATTTTATTATTATAATTTTCCCAATATCAAATATTTTATTGATTATAAACGTGTATGAATGATATCCGAAAATATATTTTATATAATAAATATTTATTATTTCTGTTTCAGGTACGTAAAAACGACTTTTATCTAATAATTGATACCCGATTCGTTCATGCGTAAGTACTTATTTTTTAATTCCCGTGTATACATATACATATATACACGTAACCACAAAATAACGCAATAAACGTAATAACCATAAGATTCTTTCAATCTTTTATTTTTTTTTATATACCTTACAATGATTTTCCTTCCGTTCGAAGTAAATTGCTCCGTTTGACGACAATCGTAAAAAAAAGCTAGCGAATTCATCGGCGAATATAAAAATAATATTCTCGAATCTTTGAAATGACAAAAGTTTATTATTATTTATAGAATGTTAGTCTGCGTACATTCTCGGAATATCGCTCTGCATCCTTTCTCACTGGTATATATAGAGAGAGCCTTGCGCAATACTAACCATAAAATTGTCTCTCTCTCTCTCTCTTTCTTTCCCCGAGAGGAATTTCTTGGCGGGTTTTCCGCCTTCGTGGTGGGGTGAGAGAGGTAAAGAAAAAAAAGTTTTGCGGAAAAACGAAGGACTATTAACCCAAGTGGAACCGACTTCAGCCTTTATTACACATTTAGCCGCATTAAATATTTACTCGACCTGCGGAGAGTTAGTAGGAGAAAAAAAAAACGAGTAAAGTAGGAATTGAACAGTCGACGATATATTGCGAACGACACGGTAGGTCTCTCCGCGTGCACTTTTTTTTTTTCTTCGTTTAACCTTACCGAGATGGTTATTAGTCACGTTACTTTTGTCGGTTTTTCAAAAACGCGTGACGAACTGATAATTTAACTTAATCTGCTCTATTTAATTTTGGTTCGAGTTGGCACAAAATGATTTTCCGCAGAGAAAAAAAATTTGAGAATCACAAGGTCGTCAAACGGTATATATATATGCCTATGTAAATAATTGCTAGTACGCAATTACGTATGTATATATATATATATATATATGCTTAGCGATTTGTAATCACTCGTTAACAATATGTTCTTGTAATATTTTTTTAGTAAACGCTGTGATAACTTTAACATAATTATATTCGTATTACCCAATCACCGTGTACATCCGGTCGTCGCCGGTTGCAATGTATACATGTACAATGACTTTGTTGCACAATTGACATCGGTCATTTTTATTTCTTAACCCACGGATTTTATAGTAATTATTCGAACTAATGGAGAAAAATATTAACGACCTTTGATTTTTCAGTCGACCCGTTTTCCTTTACTTTCAAATTTCCTGTTAATTAAACATATTCTATAAATATATATATATATATATATATATATATATATATATATAATTCACTCAGAAAAACAATATAGTATACATTAAAACAATCCGTAGCAAAAATTACTATATTGTGTAGGAAAAGTATATTATGAGGGATTTTGTTACATTTAAACTAAATATAACAATATAAAATATAACTATATAACACCAATAAAAATGACTATATTGGATAGTAAAAATTGTATTATAGTAGAATTTATAAAATAAAGTTGCAATATTTAATATGTAATGTTATAATCAATCTTACGTGAATAGCAAATTTTAATATCAAAATAACAAAAGTTCTTACATCCTAAATAGTGAAATGTATATACTACGTATATTAAAATTTGTATAATATTGTAGAAATATTTTATATACGCGTATACGTTCATTTCTTTTTCGGTATTCAATTGTCTTGAGACGACTTTTTAGTTAACGCTATTCTAATTGCTCCCTTTATCCAATAGGTGGCGTATATAAAATTTTCCATTTCTCCGGTTCTTCTCGCAAATGCTAAAAAATGTTTCAATTAGTGTGTAAGAAAAAAAAGGGTATTTATAGTTATTATGCAAAAATGTATCTTCCGTTCAGAATATTGTAATGATAGCAATTGAAATAATATGTAAGTTGGTGAATAATAAGTGTAAAAGAATAAATATATGCGAGCGAATAAAAATTGCGATCAACTGCGTAAGAATGGTATAATTAAATTCTCAAATGTTTAATGGTTCTTACGAACTTAATTGACGAATGAAATATAAAATCTGTCTCAATTTAATTCAAAATAAAATATAAATACTTCCTTAATTTCGCATTTGAAAAATACCAGATTGAATAATATAATTTCCGGACTTGTATAATAAAAATTACTATATATTGAATACCAAACATTACGATATTGGATATTAAAAGATATTATATCTAAATTTTACTGTATTACATAGGAAAAATTATTATATTGCTGAGATATCACACTTTTCCTATACAATATAGTAATTTTTAATATAGATTATTTTAATATTTGTTATACTATTTTTCTCAGTGTACACATAAATTTGAACCTTAAATTAATAGTTACGTCAATTCTCCCATTCACGGTTTTGTAAACAAATCGTATACACGTAACAAGTAAAATTAAAGAATTATATATACTAATCAATTTACCAAGTTATTATTTATCGTAACACTAATGTACGATATATACGTTTCCTCTATAATTTCTCTCACATCGTTTCTTTTCATTAGGTTCGCGCGTCATTTTCTCACAAATATTCGCAGGAAACTAACGAGTCGTAGAAACAATACAATTCTCAAGCAGAAAATCGACGGAAAAAAATAATTACACCATATATATATATATATATATATATATATATCGTACCGACTTTGTAATTTTGTCCGTATACGCGTGAGTGGGAAAACGTGTGTGATATCTATAAGATTTCAAGAGACGACTATTAGTCTCTCTCTCTCTCTCTCTCCCTCTCTTTCATCTGCGTTGTCACAATTATAATGCTAAACTAACCCATTTCTTTTTGCAATTTCATGAAAGATTTATAAAGTTTCGAAAATTTATGTATATATATATATATAAGTTTCTTTTATTAGCCGCAGACACGAATTATGTGTGTGTCTACTGGTGTTTACTTTTTAAATAACTTTTACTCAATTATCGTAAGTGAAAACCTGACGTAGTAAATACTAATATTTCCATGTATATACGTTTTATTTTCTACGCTTTTCTATAGCCTATAAAACATTTGTTACAGAAATATTTAATACGCGTTGCAGTGATGATATTTCGAAATTATTTAAAATAGTCGGAAAGTCAATAAAATACAACGAAAGTGACCTATATGTATATATATACATTAATTTTACAAAATAATCGGTTACTAATCGTTGGACGATTAATTAATGAAATTTTATTTAATTAACTCATTTACACTCGAATTGATTTATATATAGAAAGAAAGAGGTTTCACATAGGCCGCTTAAATTTGAAGAATCCCATTGTTCTGACAATCGGAAATGTAGTTTTGCTAATTGAGAACCAAGACTTCTTTGAATGCACCTAACAAAAGCTACCCTAGATACCGTTATAATTGAAAGAATGTACTTTTTGTTTACTCTACCATGATTTTTCTTTCTGGCGGCTCTATTTTTTTTTTCATCAAAAAAAAAACGCGCGTGGCATCAATCAGCTTTACCGAAGAAAAAAATATGTATAATTTAATTGATTCGAACGTTTCGTGTATTAATGCGATTTTTAAAGCGAGTACATTTTTTTTCTTATAACTGCCTAACGAGTGTGTAATTAATTAATTCTTTAATTAATTAAATTTAATTAATAACCATATTATCACTTGAAAAATTATATATTTATTCGAATCACGTGTTTTTATTAAAATAAATCATCATTTATCATTACCTATCATTTTTTTTTCTAACGATTAATTAACTTTACGTGCAAAAGAATAGAAAAATGTATATAAATGCCATTTCAATCGAAATAAAGTATAATACCCGTACTATATGTATTTAGCTCGAATAGCACTTAATATAGTGGTTAAGTATTTAATTTAGTATCTAGATAATTGTCCAAAAATTTTCGTGTAACAATAGGAAAAAGAAAAAATTTAAGTGACTCGTACATTCGACGTCTACATCTTTTATAATGACTGGGTTCATTGTAACATAATCCAGTCTAAATATTTCAACGAATCACTGCTCAACAGCATTATATATACATTAACTTCGTAGGTATACAATTGCTGTTTTCGTAATTGGAATCGCGAATTGGAAACAAAGAACAAAAATTACTCTTTCGTGAAATTAGTGTTATACGCACATATTATATAAAAAAATGTTATATATACTTATCAGACCAAATTGAACTATTTCTAACTGAAAAATGATCAGATAGTTGAAAAGTAATTATTGAAGATGATTACTTTTTTATGTTAAAAAGTAGAGATTGTAAATAATGTAAATATGGATTCTTAGGAATCATTATATGTACAACCGGCGTGAAAATATTTTAAGTCCCAAGTGAAAAAAATTTATACTAAACTTCACTATTTTCGATAAAAAAAATTTCAACCATTTATGTAATGTAAACTTTAACCATTTTTTTATCAAAAATAGTGACCCATGTAAAAAAAAATAGTACAGTCTATATCTATGTTAGACACAATTTATTATACAAAGAATATGTATATGAATGAACACCCATAGTCTGTATACATTCTATGTATAAAAGCAAATTTTTTATTTTTCCATATTTAGAGTTTGTATATAAAGAATAAAAAACAAATTATATTTATATCAGTATTGTTATACAAATAAAGTAACTATATATATTGTATATAGTTTATACTTAAAACGTCCATATATTTCATATAGTTAGAAGATATAAATATAATTTGTTTTTTATTCTATATTCATCTCAAATTTTTAAAGAACTAAAAAGTCTTAGAATCTGTTAAAACTTTTAAAAAATTTTATCTTTTCCATTTTTTGAAAAATCAAAAAGCGTCTTCCGCGACTCTTCTAAACAATTTGAACATATTCCATAATTGATTGTAAAATATTTTTTATCTTGGTTAATTTTGATTCTATTCAATTCGATTTTTAAGTAGATCAATGTTTATATACAAATTACTACTTAAATTTAAAATATCGCTTATCGTTTTTCTCATAATTAGAATATATAATCTTTGCAAGAAGATTGCAAAAAATTTTAAAAAATGCAAAAATTTCTCCAAAAAGTTTTGTATTTTTTATATGTCAGTAATCTCTATTTTATATGTTTAATCGTAATTTTCACCTTAGTATGTAAAAAAACTTCAAATTTTACGTTGTAATATATAGACAGAGTAATATTTTTTAAACCAATGGTATCCGAAATAAACCCGTTGAAACCCTACTAAAAACGTGTGACAAATAGGCGTTAATGGATTAAAACATTTAAAAAACCGCTTTTCTAGCTTTAAAAGATTGTTAGTAATTATACTCATTAAACATATTAAAAAAGACATAATGCTCAATGTCTTGAATGCATCTCAAACTTATCTAAAAATATCGATCTTAAAGTGACATCTAAACAGCTGTTATATCTAAGTTATTTCGATCGATCAAAATGTCTTTTCAATCACTCAAAGTGTCATTTTTAGACGTATCCTTTTAAAATCACAATAAGATCTAAATTTTTTTTCATCTAATCAAAGTTATTATTTTACATTTATCACTGATAAATTATTAATGTCCTATTTCAATACATGCTCTCGAATTTTTTAATTCTGCTAAAAAATTCTACACTGAATTATTTTGTACAAGCAACAGGTTGAGAGATCTACGATGATTGTAATTTTCTATATATATACACTCACACACTCATATACATATACTTTTCGAATCATGTGCGCCATCTACTTTACTTTCGATAAACTGACTGTTCGGTGTGAATAAAAAGGATGAAAAAGCTTATAGCGTTACAAAAAACTACATCATACGTACACTAAAATGTAATAAAATCTTATTTCTCGTAAAAAAAATTATACAGCGTAATGGCTAGTATAATAATCATCATCTTGACTTATTTTTCGATCCTCCAAATGCACTTCAACAATTCATTTATTTATTAAACCGTATACCGCGTTGACAAAGACTTTAAAAAAATTATATAATACGTTAAAAAAAAAAATTTATTAAAAAAAATTATATGATACGTTTACCCTTACGAGATGATAATTATATGTATACCTATATAAAAAAATTGAAATATTCGCAAACAGGATGCATCTTATTTACGTCACTTGAAACTCAGTGATTCGTCATTCTCGTAATAAAAAAGAATATACTTGTGAGACAAAAGGTGTCGGAACACACGAGGAGATAAAAAAAAATAAGAGACGACGATTCTACCAGGTCAGTACCATGTCACGATGGTTTATTATGCAAAGGCCGAGGGAGTATACGAGACGAGGATCTCAGCTTTGCCGTATGTGTCATTGGCCTTTTTAATCGAGGATAAGGTCGGTTTCTTCGCGCGCTTGCACATATATACCTATCCTGCACACATACAACCGTACGATCGTTTAGAAATATGACTGGCAATTTAATCGTTTGGTTAATTTTTTTTTAAATTCTAAGCGTTTTAAGTGTAATTATGGTTTTTAGATTGATTTTTTTTTATCGTAAAATTTTTAATATACATGTGTAACGCTCTGACGTTTGTCTGGTAATTACGCGAAAATTGTAGATATACGCGTTACTTATATTTAAATATAATAAATTTAAAATGTTATCTTTAATATAATATTTACTTACATCGCGTATACACATATACGATACGTAAAAGATTATATTTATATTTTGAAGAGAATTTTTAAAAAAATTTTGATTTCAGGTCACATTTTATTACCCATCTTTCCATGTAATTACCTTCGCGAATATGCCGCATCTAGATAAAACGTGTACGTTCCATTTTTTTTTCTTTTATTTCATATCCACACGTACGCGTTTTATCGACATGGCCAACGATTACGGATTTAGCAATCTCTCAAAATCGTATAATTACCATTGCTATACTTTTGTACTTTCTTACGTATGTGTAATCAACCTTTGAACATAGTCACGAAGTGGATCAAAAAAAAATTTTTATGCATATAATCTGAGTAAATTATATACACATACACATCATGTAAATCGTCTTAGATTTAATCTTATTAGTTCATCTGGATCCAAAAGGATCATAGAATGTATAGATATATAGTCATTCGTTACAGTCGAGTGATTCGCGATCAATATTTAGATTCGACTACTCGTCGTCCCAGGCTCGACTAGATGTAATTTAACGTATGTAAAGACGTGAGGTGAACACGGATGACCCAGTATCCGAATAGAGAGAAAATTGAAAATTAATTGGGTGACACTGGTATTACATAGTTATTATATACCTTTGTTCAAACTAGGAATAGATTATTTAATATATGCATCAATATGTATGTTTTATGTTGCTAATAGTAATTACTCTTTCTGATTCAGTCAAATTTACAAGTGTGTCTTATATATAATGGAATAGAAAAATTGATTTTCCACTTTACGTAGGAAACACATATAATTTCGTATACATCGTGAAAATTTTTAATTTTTGTAAATACCTCCACGCTTTCCAATAAATAATTATTAGTCAATGTATATAGTAATTATATTAGATCACGTATATATCCTAAGTAGCTTGCGTTGTAGCAACTGGACTTTCGTTTAAAACTGTTTAATTATTATGACACCTCTACGTTTGTTTCTATATATTTACCATACAGAATGACAATTATCGTTTGCCGCCGTTAACTTTTAATTCGCAACAATTTTATTACCCGTTCCTAAAATCTAAATAATTTCTGATCGTTATATGATAAATGAATTTATTGATCTCCACAAGCCAAAGAAATTCATTTATCATATAACTTATAATATAAACAAGCAATAAATTCACGAATTTTCAAATTTCTGATCGTACCTATATATATATGTGTGTGTACAAAATAATTAATAATTAAGATAATATTTTCAAATATTACATGGATTTTCATATAAAAAATTATTTGTTTATAAAATAATTAATGATTAACTGGATACCGATCGGTAAGTTAGGTACGACACGGTAAATATAGATCCTAAAAAAGAGAAGATTCTGAAACAATAATAAAAAACTAATATTAACGAAATGATATATTTGAAGAATTAAATGATGGTTTGTTCGAATGGATTTAAAAATAAAGTGATTGGAATTACGATGACGAGACAGTGGAGCACGCAAGAGATTCTGCATCGTTAATAAAATCGACTCGTGCCAAAGTTAACCTTGCACTGCTTTCCAATCTTAATTGGAGCCTCGACTTCGTTCGCTGATTTCTAGACCTGAGACTTTCGTAAGGGGGGTACCCCTCATTTTTCTTTTTTTCTTTTTTGCAGTATTCAAGGCCAAGTATTACATGATCGTATGCACGTGTGTGCGCGCGCCTATGGAAAATGAAGAAGCAACACGAGCGCACCAAGTTTTATCACGGTGATGAGATCTTTTATTGTAGCGTTATGAGATTGTTCGTTTCTCTACGGTAGACTACACCCGGTGTACATCCACGTATAATACTCGTTTATCAAAGTTCACGGCGAGTCGGCTATTCGATGCGAAAAAAAATGAGTCTTCAATCTTTATAAGCATTTCCTTTATTTATTTTTTTTTCCTTTGTTGTTGCATTAGTAAATTATTGCCAGGAGAACGATTATTTTCCGGTATAAATTTATCGGAGTGCACGCGTAAACAATATCGGACGCATGTACGCTTCGAAGCTCGTTGGTGTATAAAAGGTTAGTCGAAGAAAAAGAGCTTTGTAAACGCGTCTCTCGTCACCCTAGAGTGAATTACACCGGTAATAAAGTCGCGTGTCAAGGCCTTAGAGGTCAACTGTTAACCGACTCCTTTGCCGATGCGCAACTAACGCAAAGTTACCGCTCGTATGGTCGTATATCATCGCCCGCCCGCGCTTGGTCCCGTTACCCAATTCTTTTTTTTCTTTTAATATTCTTTTCCTTTCCGAGGTACAACTGGGATTTTCGATACCGAATTTATTATTTCACTTTGTTATATCCTCTTTTTTATACATATATATATATATAGAGGTATTTATAAATTGTCATTTTTTCTCATTTTTCCCGCATCAACAGTGTTTTTCAGAGGTTTGATAAACAAGCGGACGAACGTTACTTTTCATATCTATATATATCCAGAACGTTTTAAAATTGCACACTATTTGATTGACTTTTCCCACAGCAAACGGATTTCTATTGGTTACGAGGGGTAACGAGGCCGTACAACTGCATAAATGAAATTTGAAATTATTACATTGCAAATGTTTTTCAGAATACAGAAAAAAATTTTTAGGTACTGGAATTTATTAGTTTAAAAGTTATTCTAACCTCAAAAAGTGAACTTTTTCCAGTTTTTTTCAACACCAGCTGGGTTCATCGCTATTTAACTCAAAATCTATCAACTTTTACTATAGAACATTATATGTAACATTCGTTGCTAATTATGTCTAGAATTTATCCCTCTGGGTTAGAATTTCTAATTTCAAGGTAAATGTTAGATAAACTACATGTCAATATTCAACTTGAAAAAAATCTAACTTCGCCACAATTGATTTTTTTATCCAAAAATCCAAAAGAAAGCTTGGAGCAATACCTTTCAAATGATCTGTAGCATTTTTATGGCCTTCAATTCTGCAAAAAGTTATGATAATTTAAAGAAAGACAAAAAATTCACAAAAATTAACATGGTATTTCCCATTTAAATTTTTAAAAAAATTTCGTGTTTCTTTAAATTATCATAACTTTTTACAGAATTGAAGGCCATAAAAATGCTACAGATCATTTGAAAGGTATTGCTCCAAGCTTTCTTTTGGACTTTTGGATAAAAAAATCAATTGTGGCGAAGTTAGTTTTTTTTTAAGTTGAATGTTGACATGTAGTTTATTTGTCATTAACCTTGAGATTGGAAATTCTAACCCAGAAGGATAAATTCTAGACATAATTAGCAACGAATGTTACATATAATGTTCTATAGTAAAAGTTGATAGATTTTGAGTTAAATAGCGATGAACCCAGCTGGTGTTGAAAAAAAACTGGAAAAAGTTCACTTTTTGAGGTTAGAATAACTTTTGAACTAATAAATTCCAGTACCTAAAAATTTTTTTCTGTATTCTGAAAAACATTTGCAATGTGTACCCAAAATTTGGGGCATTTTAAAATTTAGATCGGACCACTTCACGTGGAATACCCCATATATATATATATAGAGGTATTTATAAATTGTCATTTTTTCTCATTTTTCCCGCATCAACAGTATTTTCAAGAGGTTTGATAAACAAGCGGACGAAACGTTACTTTTCATATCTATATATATCCAGAACGTTTTAAAATTGCACACTATTTGATTGACTGTTTCCCACAGCAACGGATTTCTTATTGGTTACGATGGGTAACGGGCGTACAACTGACATAAATAAATTTTTATTGAAATTTCGAATTGTTTTTTAAGATTTTTTACGGTTATTGTTAAAGTTACCGGAATGTTGCGCGAATCGAGATATGCCGCATTGACATACCTACAATGCGAAGAATTATTGTGCTTTGGAATATCGAACTAACTTATATACTACACTTACATATAACATAATTTTTTTAGTCAAAATTACATGTTATATTGGGTATAATTGAGAGACAAAGTTGAAAAATTATAAAAATTACTATTTTTTATTAAAAAATTTATTAATATTTATACTATATATTTACTCAATTTTCCTATAAAAAATAGTAATTTTTATAATTTTTCAACTTTGTCTCTCAATTATACCCAATAACATGTCATTTTGACTAAAAACTTTATCTCCGTGTATAAATAAATAAAGTTTTATTGATTTATTGTCGATCCTCGACATCGATATTCGTAATTATACATACGATCGTTTGTTGGATTTTGAATCAATGGGATAAAATTTATAGAGTTTCAAAGTTACGAATTGACGTTAATTTTGTTTTAAATTATGGGGATGTACGTGACACGCCTTGTGCGAAAATTTAATGTATTATAGAAATACCGTATTATGCATTTCCTGATCATGAAATTCCTGATCAGCATTCTATATTGGTCATTTTGTCAATATAAATATTAATAATTAATTTTCGACATAAACGTATTTATACATCAACCTTATAAACTATACAGGTTGAAGGGAAAAAGCATATATTACATTTGGAAATACTAAATTTATTATTAATTTGTTTACGTATGATATGGACGTGTGATTAGGCATTAGGTACAGTAGGGTAATTATGTAGCATTTGACACATTTAGAAAGATAATCGCTTAGTTTATTTACTTAAAATCCAATTGTCCTGCATATTAATAAACGAATTTCTTAATTTAACAAATCCGAGAAGCGATTTAAATAATACTTTAGCCGCATTTGTATATAAAATTAGTCAAACTTAAAATTACATGTAATTCTATCAAGACGATTAAAGAATGCTTTTCTTTAAAATCTTCATATTTCAACATTTTAGCTACTTAACATTTCATTTAGGTGTAATTTGTAAAATTACATAGCTAAGTAAGTGCACTGTGATAATAGCTATATACAATCTGGTTAACTTTAATTAGAATTTAAGATGCGAAATGCACTTTTTGTTTCGTAGACATTATAAGACTAATTCGGGATACACCGACACATTAAAATTCAGCTGATATCAGATCAGGGTTGTTACAATTGGTTTAATTAAAAATTTGCATAATTAATATATAATATATACACGCGCAGGAAAGTGATTTTACTAAACTACCTCTTAGTGTCTATACTTAACGAAATATTCAATTTGATACTGAATTTAATTATTGAATTTATTTTTATACGCCCCCTTTACATTTAAATAAATATTTACTTTCCTCTGAATAAATTTTTTTTCTTTCCCTGTGAATTTATATATATTATACGTTAGGTATACAGGAAAAATCTAAATGAAACCACTTGAAACTAAATCAACAATGGAATGTTTCAATAATAATATTCTAAAAATAACTGGCGATTCTACGTCGCATCGCGAAAATCAGTATAAATTTAATAGCACTAGGTAGATGTAAGGTATACGGTGAGCTATATACATACGCACGAGTATATAGTAAAAGTCTCGCTCGTTTACCGAATAATTTACAATTACCTATTACCGAACGCGCATTAAGTAACAAAGCGACTATTTAACAACAACGTATGTAACTCTGCAAAAGAAAATATAGACAAAAATATTTACATCTTCGTGCGGAGGGAAAGAGAAAAAAGAAAAAGTAACGTCGCTATTTTCTATATATATATATACACGAGTAATAAACCGATCTCGCGTCCACTTTCTCACGACGACACTCTCGGCTGACTTTCGACGCGTAACTCTGCTTCGTCTTCTTATTTTTGAAAACGGAACTGTCGTCCGTCGGTATAACGTTAACGGTCCGAGTTTGTCCAGTGAATGAAATTTTTTTATAAAAATTGGTTAGTAATGTACTTGTCGAGGAAAAAAAAAAGAGAACGAAGTACAGTGAGTTACATTGACGTAACGAGGTACATACGTAGAAAATTTACCGTGATATTTTTTTAGAAGGCACCTGCTGTGGATCCTGTTCGTTCGGTGCATACTCAGCGCACTTCGTCTCGAATCCCGTTTTTGATTAATTGAAATTATTTTTCTTCTCGTTAATTCAAATGTATCGATAATATTTGATTTATAGTTTTTCTTCGTTGAGAAATTTGGTGAGTGATTCTATTTGGAATTTATCGAAACGGAACCTATTATATATATATGTATACGAAAAATATTTGGAAAGTAAACCAGTTACGTAAGATAAATCTTCTTCGACTGTTTCTTGAAAATTTATTATTTAATTTACACGGGATAATAGAGTGAAAATTCGTTTTAATAAATAATCGATCGAAATTCTCTAGTATATTAAATCGATTTTTCAATTTAGATTTTGCAATATTTTTCAATCGATAATACACTTCCTACACACATCATACATTTGCTTTTTAATTTATTCCATGGTAAATATATATACCTATAATCTATCAAAAAAATCTCTGAGTCGCGAGGTAAGTTTGACTACTGCGTATATTTACGTTTATTCCGTAGAATAAAATGAGCAATAGCAATCGTAACCTTGCCGTAGTAAAGTGACAATTACAAATTTAAATGTGTGTGTATATATAAACACAAGCAATAACTATACTGTTAAACGTGAATTATTGTCGCGTTAACCTTGTGTACACAGTCTTATAAATATATAAACACACATATATATATTAAAAAAAATACGAAATTAATAACAAACGTTATCTTAATGTTTTCTGAAGAAAATATTTGTAAAGTAAAAAAAAAAAATAATAAGCAGATATACAAAGGTTAGTGACTCAAATTATTACACATATCATTCGTTATATACTGAGACAAAATTCGTTACAAATTTTTTTCAAACTACATTATATAGTCTTCGTAATTTATTTTGAGTAGACCCTCTGTAGGCCCTAATATCAAAATAATAACCCTCTAATATGGCCATACCACATCACAATTGTACAAAAAAATTATGGTTCTTACATACGCACAGCACACATAGAGAGATAGACGAGTATATATGTGTATGTATAATAATTCAGACTAGAACCAGACCCAAAGAGCGTCGAAAAGAAAATAAGCAAAACATACCTCGATGGATATATAGAGAACTCCCCTCTCGTTATAGGCCGGTGCGTTTCTCTCTCCACTTCCTTTCACCGCGAGTCACCGGTCACAGGAGCGAAACGCGATGCCGGTCAGTTTGCGCCGCGCGAACGAACCAACCGGTTGTGTTCGATTTCCAACTGCCCTTTTCTCGCAGATCTTGCAATTTATTTTATATATATACCCTCTTTTACTTTTTACTTTTAATCAGTCTTCGGCTCGAGTGTTACGTACACATATACATTTTTTAGTTTTCGTAAATAACAGTGATTGTTCGAGTATACGTATTTATATATATCGATGAGGTTTTAATTGCATTGTGATATATCGGTTGAATTTATGTGAATCGAAGTGAAGAAACAGCTGTCGAGTATCCCCCGCTTTTTTTTCCACATTACTATTTCGTGATATTGTAGTCATTAGGAAAAGTGTATGCTGCAGGTATATATATACATATATAGACGGTTATTTATCATAAGTTTTGAAGCAAGTGTATAATTACTTTTATCGTACTGTCTTTTTTTGTTTCTATAATAAAAAAAAAATTTATCAAACTGAAATCGATACATTACTGGTCGTTTTTTTAAAGAAAAAACACAAAATTGTATACGGATGTTTCCGTTTTATCGATATATATATATATATTCGATAATATTTTCAATTATGGATGTTTAACCGAAGCTACAAACGATTGTCAAGTGAACCTTGGTGTATAACAAAGGAAATGCGAAAAAGAAAAATAATGACAATCGGCCTTGTTTCTTGCACTCGACTATCTCGTTACATTCGCGGTTCTCTTGTTAATGCAACATTTTTCTTGTATATTGTAATTCGTTGAAAAACGAAAAATGCGAAAGTTTAAAAACACCCAAGGTTCGAACGTTATTAATTATTATTGACTTTTTCAACCGAATACGCTAATTAATTCTCTCGCGTTATTGGCAAAACGTACATTGCGCTACGAAAAAAAAAAGCGTTGCGCGTGCACACACGTCTTATCCAACAATTTTGCATATTTGACGAGCACGAATTATTCAAACGAATTTAACAACGCGCGATTAGTCGATATAATTAGTCTACTCGAGCGTATTTTCGTAATAATTTTTTTATTATATAAAAAAAAAGAAATAGTGGTATCGAACATTTTTATATATATATATATATGTATATCAAAAAAATACACTGAGAAAAAGTTTAGATTAAAAATGACAATAGTGTCTAGTAAATGAATCACAGATTGACAAACTAGGGAAATAACTATAGTTTACAGTAAAAATTATCATAGATTATAATAAAATTTACCACAATTATTATAATATTTACTATAACTTTTCTAAATTTTATTACAAACTATAGTAATTTGCCCCAGTTTGTCAGTCTGTGGTTTATTTACTAAAAACTATTGTCATTTTTACAAAATATTTTGTAATTTTTAGTACAAAATTTCTGTTCGTGTAAATTACACGTAGCGAATCCGCGAGCAAAACAATATCGATTTTACGTATACGTCGTGTGTATATACTCGGTATTACATATCATCGCCCCTGCGGAAACTTTGAATTGATATTCGGAAATCCATGATAACGGTCATTACGAAATACCTGAACTCAAGAGATTTTTTCTTTCTATCAACGAGAGAAAAGCTTCATCCTCTTTTGTCGACTAATTACTCGTTAATAACCAGCAATTTGCGCTTGGTCGCACGTGGAAAACGTCATTGTACTTGCAGTTACACACACATACATAGTGAGAAGCTGGGTATACAAGCTTTTCCAATGTATAGGAATTAAAATTACGCAATCGATGGACTTTTCTTTATTACACGGATGATACTTGTACAGGCATTAGAATTGTAAGAATGCGTTTATTGAAAGAATCGTGGGAAACTCGGTGTATTATCCGAGTTATATATAGGTTATTTTAAGACGATGATCATTTACATATTCTCTATAGCTACTATAACATTTATAACGATTTATTATTATTGATCAAGATATACCTTCTCTATGGTAAAGTTATATAAAAATATATTTTTCATCGTATAATTTTTCAAAAGGATTGTTAAATAAAGGATTTTACAAAACTTCTAATGGTAAATGTTCATTCTAATTAAATATTCTAAAGGACATATTGAATTGAAAAATAAATTTAATTACTATATAAAATTAAATTAAAAATTGAAGAAAATTAATTAGAATTAGAAATTATTACATAATATAAATTATATATATATACATATCTTTGTGTACCATATCGAATGAATAGATGTCTCGCGGTTTGAAAAAAAAGGTTTAAATTGAGAGATGAAGCTTATAAAATCTAGTTGGAAGAGTCGGTATAACCACCGGTTAATTGTTTGGTACAGTTATTTTTAGGCTATAAAAACACGTGCGCACGCATCTGTTGATTTCATTTTAATACATAGCGTTTTCAACGAATTTCCGTAAAGTCGGTAAAATCTTGTGCGTTTACTAATTAATTGCCCGTTAATTTATAAAAATATATATAAAAAACAACAACAACAAATTTCTCGGTATATTTTATTGAACGTCCCATTTGTTAAAGTACGTTTGAGTCGCAATAAATGTCGTATATTTACAACCCGATAACATTTTAAAAGAATTTAGTTGAAAAAGAAAAGATACAATGAAAAATTTATCTTTGAGATTAAAAATAGAGAACGGTTAATTATCGAGGTAATTAAGTAGAAAATAAATGTCGTAATGTCGATAAACGTTGAAATGTCGATCGAAACGAATCTCTGCGCGTATAAAAGTATATAGAGAGAATAAAATCGAGTTGGATGGAGAGTCTCTCGAGTCGATTAAAAACCGATTTCCGGCGATATCGTCGGTAACACGCCCGATGATCGGTTCCCATCCGGGATCTCTATGTGTTTATCTCGTGGAAGGGTCAATCTGATGGGAAGAGGATTATCCGATTGATTAATGAATACCGAAGGATCGCGCACTCTTTAGTCTTGCACGACATGCAATTTTATACGCTGTGGGTGTTTGTCTTGTATACACCATGATTCTTTATTTTTCCAATTACCTTTACTTCAAAACGTTTTATTATTTATAAACTAAAATAACGTAGAAAATCGTTAGGCGATAGAACGTAAGAAAACGCTTCGGAAATAATCATTGAATGTACTAATACCGCGAAGGTAAATAATGTAACATCTTAAACTAAGAAAAAAAAAGTAAGGAACAATAGTTATACCGTAAACAAAGGATTTCGTACAAGTGAAAAGGGTTTTTACAAGAAGTTCTTTACAATGAATCCCTACGGGTGTATTAGGCTTGAATAAAACTCCGGAAGTGCGCAGCTGGTCAAAAAAAAAAATTATGAAACCCCGGTTTTTTCCCATAGGCTTCGTATCGAAATAGTGTATGTTAATAAAAAAAATTGTAAAACGTACTTAATACGGATTTCGATGGGTGTAGCTTTTGAAACAAAATAAAATAAAATAAAATAAAAAAAAAGAACAAGTTTCTCAAGCCGAAAAAGAAAAGAATTTCAACTTTCACTTAAAGAAACTCGAAGAGCGAATATTAAGAGGTGACATTACGTAGTTAACTGGTTAACTCCAACATAATAATGTAAAAGAGAAAAAGAAAAATATCGGCGTATAGACGAGAAACCGATTCTCGAGACAGAGGAGAAAAACTAGATCTCCGATACTCGGAGTTTGGTGGTTTTACAAGTGCTTTTCTTCTTCTTCGAAATACAGCCTACTCGATTCGCGAACCATTTGGACTATTTAGGATTTCAAATCGGTTTCAGGTTTGTAGGTCTCTTGTGCAACGTCGATTATGAGCTCATTTTACGAATGTCTGCAGTGTACGAAAGATCTACATTTTGTTTAAACAATTTATATTTTTGTTCGAAACTAAAAATATATAGGCTTCGTATAGAATATTCTATTAAATTGTTGTAAATAAATGTTTTGTTTAATGATTCAATTTATACCTTGGATAGTAATGACAGTCGAACTAAATTTCAAGTAGTAAAACATTCTGTATTAAATCGAAATAATCCAGTAACGATAAACGCATCGTCCGAGCCAAAAAAATAAAAAAAGTAATAAAAAATAAATAAAGTATACGCATGTCAATTAAAATGAAGTGTAAATTCCAGTCGAATGTGCATCTACGACGTAAAATATAAATGAACGCAAATCGACAGTGTGTAAAACGGACCGTTACCAAAAAATAACAACACAAAATCTTGGAGTTGTTACACTTGCTCACCCAGATAATACCAAAACTCGTATGCTCTAAAAATACCTCTGCACAGAATAAGAAAAAAATTTGGATTAAGTTAAAGACGCGCGACGGAAAATATGATATTTTTCTACGCATCTAGACGGAGTTAACGGGCAACTCGATTAATTATGATTCTC
This sequence comes from Theocolax elegans, assembly GCA_026168455.1. NCBI lineage: Eukaryota > Metazoa > Arthropoda > Insecta > Hymenoptera > Cerocephalidae > Theocolax > Theocolax elegans. Next base: position 64,198,732 of record CM047428.1, on the reverse strand, counting down.
GTTATTTCGCTAGAGATGTACGGTAAAATGTACTCGATACATATCCAAAGTATCATGGCAAAGGGGGGGGGGGAAGAAGGAGCCGCGATGCGTGACTTCGATGCTCTGGTTTTGTATATACATACATATTATTCCCTGTGTATCTGCCTCTGTGTGTGTGTGTGTGTAACATATATATACAGTGGAACTCGTTTGCCCTATGCGCAAATTGGATGTACACTCGCGCGCTTCGCGTTGTTAGAGGTGCTCGTTTGGCCTCCGGGTTTTTGTTTACTAACTCGTCGATATACGTCTGAAAATTTCACTGTGTTCACACGAGAGCCTATATATACGTATACCAACGATAATACGCTTCGATTCGGTATTGCATACACATACTTATCACTTTGTTTACACGGCGATCGAATATTAATTATGTATGCATATAAAAGTACTGTATTCGGCAATCAGACATTTTTTAAGGAAAAAAATTTTTTTTTGACAATAATTTTTTTTTTAAAAAAAGGTAGTTTTTTGCCTTGATAAAATTTGTCTTCGATTTCTACTATAAGATACTTCGGAAAAATTGGTAAAACGTGCCGGAATTTTAATATAAATCTAACCGATATCTCGCGCGCGTAATAAAACAACAGTTGAACAGAGAAGGGGCAAAAATGTTAAAGAATATATGTATATATACGTATGTAGAAGAATCAGAAAACTCGCACGCGCGAATCGTCCGTTACGAGCCTCGAGGATATGCGTTCTATATATATATATATATATACATATAGTTACATAGACAATGCAACGACGCGCCCGTAGCGTGAGTACGCGCAGGAATAGAAAAACTTGAACGTGGCCCACTTTTACACCCACGCATCAATTTCCCGGGGATAATCAAAAGAGAGTCTCTGATGCGAATGCCAACATTGTACACAGAAATTAATTATACTTGACATTTAGAATATAATTATTAATTAATTAATCGTATAACGCATCGAAATTTCTTCGAATTCGCGCGATACAACCGAAATACACAAAAAAAAATTTTTTTTTGGATAATATAATCTCATCTTATTGGTTGATCGAATAATGTTTTTTATTAATCCATTTTTGAGGATTGAAATGTCTAGAATAAAAAAATGAATATACCCAATATAAATCAGAGTAAAAGACACACAAGTATAGAGTAATAGTGATTATAATGACAAAAGTTTTAAAGACGTATATACTTAAGTATATTGAACAAGGTCAGTTTCGTCGATTTGGTGAGCTCTTTCAGCTTTGAACTTTTGTCTGGGTGTCAAAAATAAAAGGTCGGTTTTCCCCAAACTCCTCATATGTAGATATATTACACAAAAAACTATCCTTATCGATAAAAATTACATTATAAAAATTCGTTATTATTTAAAAAAAAAATGTTCGTATTGCACATTCTGAATATATATAATAATAACAATAAATCTGTCCATCAGTTTTTAAATAAAATTAATAACCAATTATTACACACGCGTATGTGCCACACGGATGGTAAAGTTATACCGTATATTATATATATATAATATATTTCAATGAATAAACAATTATTTATAAATACAAATTACGAAGTAAACTATTGAATCACATTTATTTCCAACCATGTAGCGGTATATATATATATATATATTATAGAAACGATTAACGAGATAAATTATTGCACGCTCGTAAGATATATATGTATGTATGTATACACATCGCAGGTGGTGCATATAGAAATTCGCAATTTAAAAACAAACCATATTTACACAATCCACATAATAATTATCGACTGTAAAAATAACATTACTGTTTCAAATGGTTTATATTAGGTTATATTAGGTGGAACGTTAAGTATACACTTGCGCATTTAGAGAAAAAGAGATTATTATGAAACGATCGAGGAGAGTCATTATTTTCTTCTTTAGATCGATGATAACAGTGTAAATGTATACATATACACATAGGAAATAAATGCAGTTGTTGCACCTCTTGGTAATTAGTACAATTATATTTAGATGATAAATCCTATATGATAATAATTATCATCGATGAGACGTACCGTTCTCTTTTATTTTTCCATATATAATCTATGTATATATATACGCATCGATCGTATCGTTTCGACAGTTGTGACAAGCTTTTAAACGGGAAAATGACTAACGACTCTCTCTCTCTCTCTCTCTCTCTCTATAATATATACGAATGATATTTATAAAGAGCTTTCAATTTTCTTTTTTTTTCAAGATTAGCTAATTTATCTTAACGTGCGTAAATTAAGTATATATACGTCTTTGTATAGAATTTCAAACAATTGATTTTTTTTTTTTAGTATTAACGAGGATTGGATTAATTTGTTTTCCATTCACGCGGGTAAATTACTATTCGAAAGTAAAAGTTAGATTAGAAATTTATTTAGTTGGTTAAAAATGTAATTTTTTTTTCTTTGCAATAATTGAATCTTGCTAATCTTTTTACATAATATATATTGAAATCTCGAAATAATACGTAATCTAACCAAATTCCTTACGCAACATCATCTTTCCCAATAATTTTTTCCTATATAATTACACGATTCACTCGAAATGAGGTCAATTGCATATAATATCTTATCAATTTTATTCTTATTTTCGTCCATGCACTTTATTTTTGTTTCAAGAAGGTTTCTGGTCGATGTTAATGAACAAACCATTGTAGAGATCACCTTCCATCCTTTATCGATGATACGTATTTTCTTTTAAAATTATATATCTTTCGTATATATATTCCGTCATATATATTTAACGGGGTGCCAAAGCCAAGTTTTATCCTCTCTACCTTACCGACCTCGAAAATTATATAAAATTACTTATATTTTAAGAAGAAAGTTAATTTACGTAAATCTAGGAGAACAAACCCCTTCCTTTATTAATAATTTACGTGTCTTTAAAATTTGAAGATCAACAAGTTTTCGAGGAAACCCTTACCAATAATCTTGACATGCCTTTTAATTAGTCGAGCGTAGAACCTCAAATTTCATGAAAATATCATATATTTTGGTAAGAGATTACTCAAAAATCAATCGATATTTTTTCTTCAAATTTTGAACTGAGGTAGATTATTAACAAAGGAAGGGGACTGTTCTCCTCAATTTGCGTAAATTATCGTCCTTTTTTAATTATAAACTCATTTTCTGTGACTTTTGAGGTCGGTAAGGTAGGAAGGATAAAACTTGAGTTTGGTACACCCTTAATACAAGCGATTTCGCTTTACAATAGCCATCTCTGATGCATCCCTGCGTAATTAAAAAAAATAATAATAAATAAAATGTCATATTCTTTAATTTCCACAAAGGGGATGAAGTTAAACGTGTACAATATTTAAACCGAACGCATAAGCATCGATATATCATTTTTTCCTTAAAATCCAAGAATTTTCCCGTGCATGCTCTGAATCATACCGAGCGTAATGCGAGCAATACATAAATAGATATGTATAGAGATGCTCTGTGCGTCTATATACACGTATACGTGTAAAAGACGCGGGAGTCAGTCTGGTATGTAAAATATGCGCGTCCTGGGATATGTATCTATCTATGTGTGTGTATAATACGAGGCGGAAGTGCGGCGCGTTGCGCAATCAGTCCAGTAAGTACTGGACGATTATACTGGTGCATCTGTCTATATATACACACGCACGGCAAAGCTAGCGCGTGCATTTCAGAAATGCGTAGCTTTTTCCCTGTTTGTTTGTTCCTTTCGTTCGTTCGTTTTTCTCCCGAGTTTGCGCATTCTCTCTTTTTTTTCCGAGAGTTTCCCGGACTTACGGAAGTTTGGAAAAAAAATGTATTTTTACACACCCGCGAGACGAAGAATTTATACCGGGAACAACAACGCGTGCGTGAAATGTTGGTCTGTCGTGATAATTATTGAATTACGATACGTACTCGGACAATTAGCCGTAATGTATAATAATATTTACAGAATCGTGCGGGTAAAACGGAATGGATAATTCTTTGCGATTGTATAATAAAAAGATCGCGAGGGAGACGGAGAGAGAGAGAAGGTGCGATTACACGGTGCGATTAAAAGGAAGAACAGCCGTGAATCAACTATAACCCTTAGGCAATATCCTTGTATAGTTATAAGTACAAGATAATTTTCTTTTTTTTTTTTCTCTTAATAATAATTTTCCTACGATGAGTTACAACCTCCCTCTCTCGACGTTTTTCGAACCTTTTCGATTCGTGGATTCAAAGAGATTAGCATCTCCGTTTCAAATGGCTTCATCGCGCAGGCTTTACGTTGTTGTGTTTCTCAGGTTGTTCACGGTTGGTCCGTTAGAAGCTGATTGCTATGGATGCGCGTCGTTTATTACACGCTTGAGATCGTCGTCTACTCTCCGTGTACTTTTCTGGATCTATGTCGGCGATTTTACAGAACAATTTTTAATCGTATTAAGAAATTAGTACACTTATATATATTTTATTTAATTTGACGACGATTCTATATATGTACGTTGTAACGTAACGCGCGCGTAACTGAATTTCGAGTGTGTACTTTTGACGTAAGATAAATCGAAATCTTGTTTTCAATTACAGGAAATGCGATGATATTTTTATTAGATTCGCGGGAATTATTTTATATTTCACTTGTTTTCCCCTCGCTGATCGCAACGACGTTAAGTAAATATATATTAATGCAATAATTTTTATGGATTTATTTATCTACGTAATATCTTTGATCTCAAAGCGATTGTTTACAAATATTAACCAATCATTTTATTTTCGAAATTTATTAATCGTAAAGTATTATTCTCTATAATTGCAATAGTAATTTCGTATAAAATATAAAAAAGAAAAATCAGACGGTCGTAATCGAGTATTAAGACAAATTAATGAATCGAAAATTCATCGAATTCACGAGAGCGTTTTACGTAACGAGAGACATTTTATTCGCGAAATAATTTTTATTGATTTTATACGAACAGACCGTTAAATAATAATAATTTACGCGATTAGGAAAATTCGTATGAAAAGTAAGAGAAATTCTATACCAAATTACCGAAATTATTTATTTAATAAAAATATGCGTACGTAATGTGCGCGCATTAAAAAATACATATATTATTTATCAATAAATAAACAAATAATACAACTATATTTTGTTTATTAAAAAAAAGAGATAGAGCATATGCGCACGAAAATCGATATTTGAAAAATAAAAAAAAATGTATTCGCAAACTATTTCTCCATCAGTGATCGAGAAACGCGAGTTTAATATCACGATTAACGACGATGACTCGCTAATGACGAAAAGATCGACGAAAACGAAAAGGATCGAATAAAAGAATTATACCGTGTATAAGATAAAAATGTAAGTAAGTGGTAATCGATCGGTTTTTCGAGTGTAACGATGTCTCAATTGTGTTCTATAACGGTATCCGATGACCATTATTATAACGCCCGCCGTTCGAAAAATTCTCGGTATATATATATATATATATACTCATAAAATTTTCATCTCGTTATCGCGCGGTAGTACTTTGTTGTATGGACCGAATGAACTGTTTTCTCGAGTTCGTTCAACTTTGTATATGTACGTAAATCTTTGTTTTTTTAGTAATAAAATAGGATATTATAAAATAAAATTTAGAAAATGTGAATCGTGATAGCGTAAATACAGTGATAAACGTATTCAATTAAATAAATCACTTACAGGTGGTTTATAATACGAGCGAAGCTTATAATCAAATAGGATTATTAAAATTTCGATTGTGTACAAGTGACACGCTTTCTACACGCGACGCTGAACAAGTTGATCGGTCGATTTAACATCCGATTCTGATATTGATCATTCTGATTTAGATTTGGAATCTACTTTCGGATGCGGAAATATGTCCCTTTCATTCTCTTGCTTCTTTTCTTCTCATTGGCATTATATTCATATATTTTTTTTTCTTTTTTTTAGATAATCTTTTTTTTTGACAATAGAATTTCGATGGCTCTTTGTTCTTGTATCGATTTTTGTTAGTTTAGTTTCATTTACTGATTCATTTCGAACTGATTTTTTCATTGTGAACGTATAGGATAGTTTGAGCTGTTAGTTACATTTTTTATAGATACTAATAATTCTAATTACGATACGAAAATTAAAGATAAGAAATGTGGTATACCAGGAATCGATTGCTCACTCTTTCAATTTAATCGGTGATAATCGTTATAAATCGATGAACAATCAATAAATTACATAATTTACTAGCGTTGACAATAAATTGTGGGAATATAAAATTAATAGACTATTAATCGAAAGGAACATGCCGATTTTATTTTGAAACCGCTTGAATTAGATCCACTTAACGTAAAAAAGGATTAAGATCGTTTAAAATGCAAATGTCTTCCACGTGTGAAGAAAATTGTGTGATAAACGAACGTGAAAAATCCAAGTTATCGATGCTACTACATATTAAATATATCCTATCTGGTCATTCTTATCAAAGGTATATATCATGCGATATTACTACGTATAACAAAAAATTGACGATTAGTAATTATACACTTGCAATGTAATACCTTCTTTGGTTGAAAAATATTACAAGAAAATTACGTAAGAAAAAAGACGTAAGTCGAAGGTATAGAAAGAAAAGGATAATCGTGTTAAAATATAAAACGTATGTAGAGGTGTCGCGCGATGCGTGAAGAATGCTGAAGTGGGTTCACCATCAAGCGCCGCTGCATAAACCTCATGCGGCTCCAGCGCGAGCGTTAACACCTCAAAGTAGCAGCAATGACAGTAGTTCACCCGACGAAGAGCCGCGAGTGAGCCTAAACCTACGACGACGACCCCATCGGTTGAAGAAGATGCTACTACAAATCAGAATCCTAGAAGGAGAATTGGGGTAAGGGTTTATTGGGCGATTGGTTCACACACTTGGTTTTCTACTTTACATTACGAAATTTAATATTTTGAGTTTAAGATGTTGGACCTTAATTTATTAACTTGAATAATAGGTAGACTTTTTATTTTTTTTGTTATATGTGAAGGAAATGATTTTTTGATTTTAATGTAATATTTGAATTACATTCTATAGGAAATTTTATAACTTAAATTTACCGACGTTGTTTATTTTTTCCTAGTAACAAAAAATCTTTTCTCCCAGAAATGTTACTTTATATCGAGATCACTCTTATATATATTTTTCTTAACTATACATTCTCGTATTTTTTGGCATCTGTTTAATTTAATATTTTAAACGGAATTTTTTATTTGGATAGGGAAGATCTTTATCATTTTGATTTGTTACCATTTTACTTATATTTTTCTTAACATCCCATTAAGTCAAATGAATATTTCAAGATAAATTTATAGATACACGTATATTTTTTCAAAGAAAAACATTAAAATTACAAATAAAATTTTAACGCAAAAACTACAATTAACTTCGTAGACAGTACATTTAAAGAATAAAACTCTTACTATCTGCCAAAAGAGTCTAATAAATATTTACTATGTAGGAAATAATGAAATTAATAAATTTAAGAACTTTCGTCTAATGTACACCCATATTAGTTACATAAACTACATAAAATCTAGGAGATATCCTTCCACATTTTTTTGATAGACGCACAGTAAATACCACGAAACTTTCTTGAAAGAGAAAATTTAATGCATATATATATATATATTCAAAGATCAGATGAATCTTTATTACGTACATATATACATATACCTAAGTTTGTTTAGAAACGTATCATAAATCGCTCGATTTCTACCGGAGAAAAGGTATTTTACATTGATAATAGGAATACATTTTAAATTTATAGAAACCGCTAACCTATAGCAAAATTTCTGTACCATTGCGTTATTGTTCGCAAACGTATACAATTATAATATTATAATTCACTTATATTTAGATTGTAAAACACGTATATATACCTATATATTTAAATTTTATCATTAATTAACTATCGCGTTACAGCATTTATCTATTTTATTATATATATACATTTTAATTGAAACTCTGATATATTTCGTTGTTTAGAAATTTCATTTATATTATAGAAATTGCATCGTATATAAGCAAAACTTGTGAGCACATTTCCTTATCCCGAACGTTCTATATAATAACTCGCAATGTATACAAATAAAACTCCGTGTATATATATATATATTATGCGTTCTATATAATATCTTTATGGCAGCAAATACCAAAAAATCGGCTGAATTATCGTCGTTAAAAGGATAACAGAGAAAAATAGGAGTAAAAGGAAAACAAAGCGCAAAACGTACAGCAGATCGAAATAAAGAGTCCTGAATACAAAGGATGAGCCGATTCGCGGAGTGCGCTTCAGAGGCGACGCGTATATATATACAGTGGGTTGTATTGCGACAACTTCGCACGAGAATTCGGGAAGCCAGCCGCGTCCGACACTTTTGTTCGTCGTAATTGCGTCACGTCCGGTGAGAAAATTGCGTCGGACGTGGAAACATTTCGGCTGCACTTGGAGCGAAATTTCGCTTATTTTTTATTTTCGATCGTTTTATTTTGCAATCGTTCCCTCGCTCGTATATACATGTAAAAAACAATATATATTTTAATAAATCACACTCGTCGCGTGTATCTATTGTATACGCGAGCGAAATATTTCAAGTATTATAAGGTATGTACCCTTATTTTGTCGAAATAAATCGAAATAAATACAACGAATCGAGTTAAATATATATCTATGTACATATCTTATCGAATCACAATTTTGATGTGTATTAACGAGTTAAAATTCCCTTTCACTCATGCCAGTGTCTGTGGGTATGTGCGAAAAATTAAGAGTGATAAAAGAAGTCGAGCGCGCACGAGCACTTGTCGTATATATTTACTCTCCTTGTCGTGCACCGACTCCTGTTCTTTTTGTTTTCTCCCTCTCTCTTCTTTTCTATAATACTATACTTACTCGCGCTCGTGGCTTTAATTCCATTTTCATTCCACAGCCGCTGTACTTTTACCAGAATGAATCAAGGTCGTTGTTGCACTAATTCAGAGGAAGGTGAATGGAAAATCGACGCGCAGGATTTTATAATACGCTTATTATTCCACACTTTACTCTCGAGAGAGAGAGAGACCTGTTTGTATTCTGTATTAAATCGAAAAGACCCATATTTCTTTATCAAATCAAATCATTTTGTTCGTACGTATTATCGACGGTATACATAATGGAGCTGCTAAATATCTTCACGTAACTCGACAAGAATTGTAATTATTATTTTAAATTAACAATTTATTCGCATTCGCAGTCGTATGTATATATACATGTTACGGATTTTATCCATCTTATTTTAATAATCCGCGAAAATAGTATGCGCGTTAAGCCTTATTACACACTTGGTAAAATCAAAGAAAGGAAAAATTGTAGCATGAAAGGACAATCGCGTGAACGGATTCGCGCGATTTAAAGCGATTCGGGAGTCAGCGAACCGTATTATACGCTCGGACTGACTTTCACCCTTTGGCTTAGTCAATCGCAAAGTTCTATAAACTGCAGTGTGTATATATATATATATACATATTTATTAGTGAGAAAAAAAAATAAAGTTAAAGACCGAATGACTCATTGTATATCTATATAGCTTAACAAACTTGCGTTTATAATCAAACGATTCGAGGCGCATCGTGAACATTCTTATATTTCAGATATCTTTGCGATACGATGTTTTTGATCCGTTGGTTGTAACAACACGAGTAATCGCGTTGATCAAACAAGAGAAAAATCAAGAGCAACAACATTAATGAAGATTCGACACGCACAAGTCAAAAATTGACGAATTAGTTTAACCGCAATCAAATATTTGTCTGTCTCATACATACGACGAGAATACGGCACACATGTTGCAATTCTCCTGATTAATCGTAATCGAGCATGTGTGCGATATCGAATCGAGATTGACTTTCAGATCCGGTATTCCGTTACGTAATTATCGGTCTATATACTTATACATTATATTGTTTCAAATTATTTTCCCCTGCGATTTATAATATATTTATGCAGGATCAAACAAAAAAAAAATTTTTTTTTTCGTGCATATTTATATATATAGATATGTATTTACGTAGACACGTTGCTTAACAACCGTTGGTAAAAGTTATACGTTGCGTAATGTAAATATTCAAGTTATTAAAGTTCCGTTTATTTTTTTCTTTTACTTCGAGGTTTTAAAATGTGTAAGATTTAAATAGTACGCACCGATCCCACTTAGTTCGGTATTGAAATTTCATTCGGGGATTTAGTGTAAAAGACAGAGAGGCACGCGTACACGTAGTAGAGTATCGGTGTCAGCCGTGGTAACAGTAAAACTATAACGCAATCGATATGCTTTATGTATCTTTACACGTGCACGAACGTTGCACCTGTCCTTTTTTCTCTCAATTCGTAGAGCCCGTAGTGAGTCACTCAATTACAAAATATTTATTTCCTTAATTTATTTTATGGCCCTTCGTAATTCATTTAATTATTAACCTACGATTCGCAAATACGGAAGAAACACAGGGTAATTTTGTCAAAAAAAAAGAAAGAAAAAAAAAATATATCCGCGTAAAATATAAATTACCATGTAATAAAAATGCCGTTTGACGGAATAATCTCGCGCCCGTAAACAATAACGTTCGAAAAGTGTAACACGCCCACAGGGTGTATTAGCGCGAAAGAAAAAAAAAAAGACTGTCGATAAAGCGTATCAAATTGTTCACATAACGCGTAAAAATGTACGTCGTATCCATTAAGTCTAATTAACGGTTTAAAGAACCCGTCCTATCGTATCTACGTGTATATATTGTATGTGTACATACACATACGTACTACACACAGGAACAACTCATTCAAACCGTGCGAAGTCATAAACTTGGAAAATCACCGATCCACACCTGCTTATAAGGATGAAACTACCGGCTTCGTTACCTTGATAATAGACCTGCAACCTCCAACTAAATGGAGCCTGTGTCTGCGAAATTTTTGATATCTTATATACAAAGATTATTTTTATGCCCTCGCAAACACTTTACGGGTAGGATGTAAGATCTCTAAGAAGATTATTATATATATATGAGTTATAGTAATATCCTATTTACTGCATCGATTTTCTTAAACGTGCCAAATAGCTATATCTCGTAATTGAACTGATTTTTTTTTCGGTTTTCGTGTAATGCTAAACATTTATAATTTATATATAGGGTTTACGATGATCTTACGGTTAGATGTTGAATTGATCTTTTTAATTGCGAAAAAACGGAAAATTTTCAAAATAAATAACAATTTTTCTTAAATACTTTTTTCGTATTATTTATTGTTGTTGACGTTTCGCGCCATAAATTCGACTAAATAACGCAATCAAATTTTATAATGATTTCGATAACACTTAACATATTATAATTATAATATATATATAAGATTAACGCAGACTTTCAAAAATGAACTTTCTTGCATCTCGCACAACGCGAACTCGTAGTTTTTAAAAGCGAGTTCGCAATTATGATTAAAAGAAGAAGAAACTATAAATATTAAACTCTTCATCTCCGCGCACGCAAAGTTATTAAAAGTCTCTAGACTCGTTTTGTACATAGAGATACATAGATCTATCTATAAACACGCGCCATAAAATATTTATCGAACAAACAGTTAGAATATTTTCTCTAAAAGGAGGATAAAGGAAAAAAAAAGAAGGAGTAGCCAAGTTGAACAGTTAGAATGTGGAAAAATTCGATTTAAGATGCATATAATAAGTATTACCCACTTTTTACAGTAAGAATGCTCTCATAAATCTAACGAGACACGCGTCCATTAATTCATACACTTTAAAATAGTGTGTGCTTGATAAAGTGAAGTAGGGTGTAACGATTTTATGTATATGTGCGTTTATTTATATAGTAAAAGTTTAGACAACTCGCTCGCGGATTCATTCGCACGAGTAATTTATATATATATATATAGATATACTGGTGATTCGATTTTTATTTTATAAATTTACTTTTTTACGTAAACGACGATATTATACAATTTGGATTAATTATTTGATAATAGTTGTTAATGACAATTTAATAATGTTGATTAATAGAAATTTGTATAAGATTCTAATTTAAACAAAATCACTCAATATTTTATTAAATTCTTTTTCAAAAGATTGTTTGTGAGATCCTATACGTCATATGTGCAGAGAGAAGTGTATGTTTGTGACAAATGAATGTGAATATATTTGAGAGTATATATACGTGAAAATATTTCTCTTATAAATCGTGGATTAATAGTTAAGAAATATGCAAACGTCGCCGATATTCACGTTTTCTCAGTTTGTGACGATTATACCTAACAAATTTTGCGTGTACACTTGAAATACGGAGAAAAAAATTATATAAAAAATATATTTTAATTTTTTAGAAAAACGTGACTATCCGCATGGTAAAACTTTTAGTTTGATCCACAAATTTTTTTTATATAATTCTAGACAAAAATTACACAAATAAACAAACGTAAACGATACCCCTAAAATTTTGATAATTTTTATTAAACTTTTATCATCTCCATGTATAGCGATTGGGTTTTTATTAATTTATCATGGAAAGTGAAACTTTCAATTCACAAATATTACACATAATATAATTAACTATACAATTGAAATGAAATTTCGTTGCATAAAAGTCCCAAACATTTTATGTAAAATTTACATCATCGAAAGTAATTCGCGTTGAGTTTACGCGTATATCATGCATAACATATATTTTATACGTAACGATTTAACAATGAATTTACAAAAAGATAAGATACGATAAATTAACATTTGAAAAATAACATTGTACAGTATATACAGTAAGATACGTTTGTACGATAAATGAATAGGTGTGTAGAGAGGAAAACGGATACGAAACAATGTAAAGAAATAGAAAAACAAGAAAATTTAGCGTATGATTTATAAAAGTTATTTGCAGATATACGTTATACACGGAAACCGTAAACACAAAATCTCGAAATAAAATCAGAAGGAAAAGGAGGTTATCGAATCGTTTGATTAACAACTTTAATTAGATTAATTTATCACGTTTACGTATATATATATATATAACGATGTAAGATAATGAATAGGTGTGTAGAGAGGAAACGGATACGAAACAATGTAAAGAATAGAAAAACAGAAAATTTAGCGTATGATTTATAAAAGTTATTTGCGATATACTGTTATACACGGAACCGTCCAACACAAAATCTCGAAATAAAATCAGAAGGAAAGGAGGTTATCGAATCGTTTGATTAACAACTTTAATTAGATTAATTTATCACGTTTACGTATATATATATATCCCTCAGCATCTTCGGAGTTAAGAGCGCACGAGAGAAAGGATGGTAAAAAGCCGAGAATCGTAACGATTTACCGATAAGAAAGTGTATCGTTTCCGGTCGCAAATGTCGTTATACACCACGATTATATTGCGAGAAAACTTTTAATTTGGACGAAGGCAGGCCTAACCGGTTTCGCAGAGATTTTATACATTTCGTCAACCGTATACATACATAAGTGTACTAAGCTATTCGGTCAGGTATCGTTGCGAAAGGAGGTCGATATAGTGGAAATTCGACATTTTAATAGTTACGAATGTACCCTTTTTTATACAAAAAAAAACACTTGATCACTGATTTATCATTAGGTACTTTATATACGTATATAGGATATTTTCATAAATGGTATAATGAATTACGATAATAATGTCTAATATTTTAATTTTATCTCTTGAGCAATAGGTAAAATTCAATACTAATACAAATTTACAACATTCTGTTAATTTTTATAAAAACACTGTATATTACTTGGATATCCAATAATGGTATACGCGTCGAAAGTATATACTGATACTTTCGATCGAGAAAATACACTCGAAGATGGAATTAATTTGTCTCTGCATTAACACGTGCGTGGAATCGCGTAATAACATAATTGAATGATCGACGAAATCGAGGTCGGGTCACGATTATTATTTCATTTTCTTCACTTTGTTACTTCGTTCAAAAAGCAATATTCGATACACTCGAAAGTAACGACGACTTTCCAATGTCCCTCCGGACACACGCGCGCGACTTTCTCAACCGCGCGCCGCGCGCATTTTCTTTCTTCCTAGTTGATAAATGCGACGATGAAACGTTTCTACAATGCTCTTACGGATCTACCCGTGAGATTCGAACAAACCGAAACTTACGTTTCAAGATTTTTTTCACGTTATTTACCTTGTAAAGAAATTTTATATCCACAAAAAAATTATTTTATTATTGCGTTATATACCAATGTTTTTGTTGCTGCACTTACGCAAACATTTGTTATAAATGTTTAAATACGTATTTACTTAACTTATATCCGGTCTACGTTACTAACGAAATTGAACAAATAATTAAATTATATTTCATATAAAATACTAAAAAACACTTCATATAAGACTAAAAAACTATCGTGTCGCTTCGATTCATCAATTCATCATTGGTATGAGGAATTTTTGAAAACACGATTGTATTTTAGTCTGTAATTTTATATACAGAGATTAATTGTTTGCAAACGATAGCGCGTCTTCTTTTTTACTTTTTAATACAGTCATATTTTATTAATTACAATTCGATTCTTTGTTCACGTCGATTGGTAAGGTCTAGGGAAATTGATTTGAAGTTAAAGTTGATTTTGTTACCCCTTTTAAGAAAATTTACCCTACTCTATACATATTCTATATAGAATAATATTAAAAAAATAACGTATGTTTTATTATTATTTTTTGTTTGTTTAGGGCTCGGATCCACGAGTCGCCACATGTAGAGGAAAATTACAAAACAAGAGGAGCAAACTCAATCAGGAAATTAACAAGGAATTACGATTGCGAGCTGGTGCCGAAAATTTGTTCAAGTAACTATTTTATTTATTGTTGTTGTTGTTGTTATTATTATTATAAACAAAGATATACGTGTAATTTATTAACAATGACCTCGTGTTTGTCACAGGGCAACGACAAATCGCAAGCTCAAAGAGACAGTCGCTTTGGAGTTGAGTTTCGTCAATTCAAATTTACAGCTCTTGAAGGAACAGCTTGCGGAACTGAACAGTTCCGTTGAGCTATATCAAAATGATTCGAGGTATTTACTATTTTTCATTGAGAAAACATTTTTTAATATTTAGTAGCCCGCGTAAAAATATAAACTATTGCCACTATATTGCAGAGAAATGGGTAATAGTTATTGCGCAATCATATTGCCAATATATTGCCGCGACAATTGGCAATGCATTGCGAATATATCGCCAAAAAGCATCCGCCCTAATGTTCGCCATATATTGGCAATAGTTACTATCTTATCATTTGTAAACTATTGCCAATAGGTTGGCCATACCTCATAAATTTAAAAAAAAAATAAAAAAAAATATTAGCCAGCCGCGGGATTTGAACCTTCGATCTTTAGATCCGAATGCTGACTCTTTACCACTGAGCCATTTGTTATTTTGTCATCCCGAGTAGAAATGATTTCCAGGCAAAAAGTAGGCCCTGTTCAGGTACCTGACGAATATTAAAAGGCCCTGAACAGGTGCCTGTAAAGGACCTTTAAAAAATGTAATGGGGGTGAAGATCAGGGCCTGTTTTATGTAATACTATTTTATGGGTATGTTCAGGTGATATTAAGGCACTGAATTAGTAGTAAAACTAAATCTGAATGTATTTGTTATTTTACATTTGTTTTTAATTGTTAACCTTTAGAGGACGGGGATTTTCTGGTTCAAAAAAGCTTCTTTTTTCAAAAATTAATGTCTAAGAACATCGAATCACTTTTAACCTTTACAGGACGCGGATTTGGGTTTACTGTTTTTTCTCACTTTTCTATAGAAATCGAGTTTGTGTTGTCTTACATCTCAAACTAACACATGTAAAGGGTCGATCATGGCATGGCCCGTATAGGTTAATAGGTTAAAAAAACGTTATTTTATACGTAACGATTTAACAATGAATTTACAAAAAGATAAGATACGATAAATTAACATTTGAAAAATAACATTGTACAGTATATACAGTAAGATACGTTTGTACGATAAATGAATAGGTGTGTAGAGAGGAAAACGGATACGAAACAATGTAAAGAAATAGAAAAACAAGAAAATTTAGCGTATGATTTATAAAAGTTATTTGCAGATATACGTTATACACGGAAACCGTAAACACAAAATCTCGAAATAAAATCAGAAGGAAAAGGAGGTTATCGAATCGTTTGATTAACAACTTTAATTAGATTAATTTATCACGTTTACGTATATATATATATCCCTCAGCATCTTCGGAGTTAAGAGCGCACGAGAGAAAGGATGGTAAAAAGCCGAGAATCGTAACGATTTACCGATAAGAAAGTGTATCGTTTCCGGTCGCAAATGTCGTTATACACCACGATTATATCGCGAGAAAACTTTTAATTTGGACGAAGGCAGGCCTAACCGGTTTCGCAGAGATTTTATACATTTCGTCAACCGTATACATACATAAGTGTACTAAGCTATTCGGTCAGGTATCGTTGCGAAAGGAGGTCGATATAGTGGAAATTCGACATTTTAATAGTTACGAATGTACCCTTTTTTTATACAAAAAAAAACACTTGATCACTGATTTATCATTAGGTACTTTATATACGTATATAGGATATTTTCATAAATGGTATAATGAATTACGATAATAATGTCTAATATTTTAATTTTATCTCTTGAGCAATAGGTAAAATTCAATACTAATACAAATTTACAACATTCTGTAATTTTTATAAAAACACTGTATATTACTTGGATATCCAATAATGGTATACGCGTCGAAAGTATATACTGATACTTTCGATCGAGAAAATACACTCGAAGATGGAATTAATTTGTCTCTGCATTAACACGTGCGTGGAATCGCGTAATAACATAATTGAATGATCGACGAAATCGAGGTCGGGTCACGATTATTATTTCATTTTCTTCACTTTGTTACTTCGTTCAAAAAGCAATATTCGATACACTCGAAAGTAACGACTACTTTCCAATGTCCCTCCGGACACACGCGCGCGACTTTCTCAACCGCGCGCCGCGCGCCTTTTCTTTCTTCCTAGTTGATAAATGCGACGATGAAACGTTTCTACAATGCTGTTACGGATCTACCCGTGAGATTCGAACAAACCGAAACTTACGTTTCAAGATTTTTTTCACGTTATTTACCTTGTAAAGAAATTTTATATCCACAAAAAAATTATTTTATTATTGCGTTATATACCAATGTTTTTGTTGCTGCACTTACGCAAACATTTCTTATAAATGTTTAAATACGTATTTACTTAACTTATATCCGGTCTACGTTACCAACGAAATTGAACAAATAATTAAATTATATTTCATATAAAATACTAAAAAACACTTCATATAAGACTAAAAAACTATCGTGTCGCTTCGATTCATCAATTCATCATTGGTATGAGGAATTTTTGAAAACACGATTGTATTTTAGTCTGTAATTTTATATACAGAGATTAATTGTTTGCAAACGATAGCGCGTCTTCTTTTTTACTTTTTAATACAGTCATATTTTATTAATTACAATTCGATTCTTTGTTCACGTCGATTGGTAAGGTCTAGGGAATTGATTTGAAGTTAAAGTTGATTTTGTTACCCCTTTTCAGAAAATTTACCCTACTCTATACATATTCTATATAGAATAATATTAAAAAAATAACGTATGTTTTATTATTATTTTTTGTTTGTTTAGGGCTCGGATCCACGAGTCGCCACATGTAGAGGAAAATTACAAAACAAGAGGAGCAAACTCAATCAGGAAATTAACAAGGAATTACGATTGCGAGCTGGTGCCGAAAATTTGTTCAAGTAACTATTTTATTTATTGTTGTTGTTGTTGTTATTATTATTATTATAAACAAAGATATACGTGTAATTTATTAACAATGACCTCGTGTTTGTCACAGGGCAACGACAAATCGCAAGCTCAAAGAGACAGTCGCTTTGGAGTTGAGTTTCGTCAATTCAAATTTACAGCTCTTGAAGGAACAGCTTGCGGAACTGAACAGTTCCGTTGAGCTATATCAAAATGATTCGAGGTATTTACTATTTTTCATTGAGAAAACATTTTTTAATATTTAGTAGATCAGTGCATTTGTTACGATCGTTTAATTAATTGGAAAGGTATATATAACTGTACAACTAAATAAATATGTGGAATTCACCGGATTACCAAAAAGAAGGTTTTTTATTGAAAAATGAGTATAAAAACTGTCTTAACAAAAAGGAATCTATCCAATTTCCGCGGCATCGTTATCTCCGTCGAACCGTAGCTAAAACAAAAGTAAATAAAATGAAAGCGCGCATCACGATCGGTTTCCGATTCAACCGAGCTCATTATTGACCACCAAGAGGATGAAAAGTTGGAGTTTGCGATTACTCTTCGTTCGAATACTGTATATGTATACCAAGGTCGCGGGCATCGTGACGCAAGGTACGCGCGGGTTCAAAGTCCTTCCGCTTTCTTAAGCCGACACTCTATATATATATACATACACATATACATGCATAGATATAGATATATATGTACCCACATAGGTATCTCGCGAAGCGATCTCCTTTGGATTTCCATGCGGTTCAACAATGCACACTCGCTTGGACGTACAGTGGAACTTTTTTTTTTTTTTATTTTTTATTCCACTGTCCTATCCATACCCTTTGGAAAACTTCATTGACGTTTACCTTATTTATTGCCTTTTCGATCGATTCATTTTTTACTTTTCTCCCGCAATCCGAACTCGCAAGATACGTACGGGACATCGGATGGAAATCTTTGATAAGTTTTAGAAAATTACATTGATATATACGGTAAAAACGCGCCTGTTTTTACTAACGACTATGTATTGTTACACTTGTTTTTCTTTTTATTTCACCTTCGCGCTATAAATAATGCGCTACGGGTTTAACGTTCACGAGACCTCCCTCGCGCGTTCCGCCCAACTCTTCAATCTTACCGATCTTTATCAACGTGTATAATCATTATCTTACGAACGATAATTCATCTGATAATAGCCGGAAAAACAAAAATTAAGATACACTTTGTTTATTATTTTTTTTTTACCGAAATACCACTATATTTTATTCACACGTCGTTTATTTATTATACAAGGATTTTGTTAATCGTTTATCTTTCGTATTCAGGTCAATTTCACTTGTTGGTTCCTTTTTTTTTTCTTCATTTCTTCGTGATTCCGAATTTCTCTGTACACCGAATTGAACGTGAAATGTGTGTGTGTATATATAGCGATCGAATTAAGCGAATGTAAAATTGAACAATTATTTAATTAATAAATAATAAATTTTAATGCACTTCTTTTAAGAGGACACGTCTTTTTCTTCGTATGTGTTAATTCAACAGTCCGGTACAAATATGAAACTATGTAAAAGTCGTAAAATATTATTAAAAAAAGAAAATTATTTAATTATAGTTTAAAGTATGTATAATATTTTAAAAATCTAAAATAAAAACTTTTAATAAGTATATAATGAAGTTGGTAAAATGTATGTACACTATGTACACCGCGCGTCTAAACACATATAATATACCTAGATGGAGAACGCAGTAGCGTTATACGAATCAATTAGCGCTCGATTTCTCACACCTTAAACAAAACCATCGTATATACATTGTTAAGATACACTGAAAATACCCAACCGCGCATTCGAACCAAACGAGAAAAGTCAACGAATCAACGTGAGTAATAGATCCATAAAATTGAGGCACGAAATGTCGAAAACGAAAATATATAGTAGCTCATCATCTTCATCTTAACGGTTCATTCTTCTACATACCTTTTTTTCCTCGGTAAGATTTATTTTATCCGTTAAATTGCGCCAATTTATAGAAAATAATTTTTCAATCGGAAGAAATAAAGATAGACGCGTATACAGGGTTTATATATATATATATACATAAGAAAAAAAAAAAGAAATTTACTGTCTGTTCCATCGTACGGGACGTTTCGAAACAAAAGCAGAGAAGAGTTCTCGCGTTCACAACGGTAACGGATGTTGCGCGGGACATTCCCTAAGGTAATAACGCGATTTACCGCTCGCATAAACGCGCGGTTCTCTTTTCTCTCTTCGTTTCTCTTCCTATTGGATTTCTGTACGAGAAAAGAAAATTTGTTGGGAAACCTATAGGTATTCTTGATTATTGGCCGTTCGGAATGAGTTAATTAAACGACAAATGTATCTACAAATAATCATACAGTATATTTTAAATGAAAAATGTATAAATTTATGTGAGATTTATGAGATGAACCGATATTTCGATAAAAATCGAAAGTTCGAGTTTTCTCGTGTGTAAATCGTCCGATTTATATATTTTAACTAGGTATACGTAGAAATGAAGGGAGATTATCTCGTAAAATGTCTTATAATTAAAATACAATTGACGTATTAGAATTTATTGTACTGATCGATCGGGAGACACACTTAGCAAATCATAAAAATATACTATTTTATATAGAAAATTATCAATCTATTTGGAGGATATTACCAAAACTTATAGTAAATTCTTACTATATACAACATAGTAAAGTTTATAATACTTGTTAAGTATGTCTTTCGATTACTCCGTGACATTGCCATTTTTACTAGAACACTTTCCTTACGGTATCATTAAATTTTTATGTATTTTTATAAACGATGACAGCACCTTAAGCTAATGCACTTTTTAATTGTAAACCGTTTACGAGTTGGCCTTTCTATCTTCACTTTTACGCATTAAATAAATTGGTCGATTCATTTGCGAGAAAAATTGACACAAAGTGTCTGACTACTTAATTACAATAACTAATTATATCCACGTATTTTGTTTCAGCGATGATCTGTACATGCCGCTGATTCCCTTGGGACTGAAGGAAACAAAAGACATCGACTTCAGGGATCCGTTCAAAGTACGTCAATAAAACACACAAATATAAATAATATTTATCGTCGTAATAGGGTAGTCAGGTTAAAAGTTCGATCTCCAAACATCAACTCTCGTGTGTCGAGAGAGAAAGTTTTTTTTTCTTTTTTTTTCGTCGACTACTCCAAAGGCGGTACATTAGGATCATCAAAAAAATCATCATCTTCCTTGTTAACTTTCTTCGGAACCACCTGTTCTCTCGTATCCTTGGTGAGTTTGAGAAAGTCTTGAAAATGTTCTCTCGGTGGTCCAATCTCCAAGAATTGACGCTTCGTCACTTCCGGCGTAGCACGAATACTCACCTTGCTCCTTGGTTTCGTTTCCCTTTCCTCGGATCTAGGAGCCAACCGAGCAAGTTTCTCAACTCGTGGCATCGTTATCACGAGATTACCCGTGGTGGTATTCCGCTGAGCTTGGCTACGATCGGTCGCTACTTCGCACGGTAATACTAGCTGCAACACTTTACCTTTGATCTTCACTCGCACGTATTCCGGTTGGACGTCTACCTCCACGTAAGATGTATCGAGGTGCCTTGAATATCGAATCAATAAAACACTTGTAAAAAAAGGAAAACAATATTGACGATACGTTAAAATGAATATTCGCTTACTTGTACAACGTCACGTCCAACGTGATATTTTCACGATCGTCCTCGTCGTTCAGTCTAAATGGTACTTTGGGCTGATTGACGTTATAAGGCTTACCATCGGGACTGAATAATTTAGGTACGAATTTTTTCGGCTCGTTATCGTTTGACTTTTTGCCTCGTCTTCCTTCGGCCTTCATCGTTTTTCTAGCTATGGCTACACGATCTTCCGGAGTGTGATAGCTCGGTGCATTCCAAAATTTTTCGTCCTCCTCACCGCTCTCTTCCTGGAACGATTAGAAGATTATAAAAGAATACCTGTATGTTTTATTTCTTTATCCGTTCGTTCAAGGACTCCAAAACCAGTATTCGTTCTCTATAGAATATATATATATCGAACCAGTACTGGAATCCTTATTACGAAGTGTTTTCACAATCATCGTAAATACCAACATTCTTTGCTTCCGCGTCATCGGTAATTTCGATTATCTCGAGACCAGAATTTTTAGCTTTTTGCGCTTCTCTTATTTTCGCGTATTTCCGGTAGCCTCGTATCACATCCCCAGTCACCTCGGCGTACCTTTGAAGCGCCTTGATACGCTCGGATCGCTCGATTGGTTTCATATCCAACTCTTTTAATTGTGGTAATGTTGCTATTACGTATTCTCGGTAACCTTCGTACTCGCAGCATGGATTCCCGGTTAATATCAGTTGATGCAGGTGCTCGTTGTGCCTGCGTACATCGATCAATTATCTTTCAATAATATTTATTAACGTAATTTTTACTATTTTTAAAATAGGGATGTTTCATTGAAGAATTGGGTAGATCGTCGGGGAGATTGGTGGCAAACTATACGAATTAAACGTTTCGCGATTTTTGAATTTTAGAAACATAATTGAATTTTCGGTTTTTTCTTTCTCGAGGTGCACATAAGACTTTTCACCCTGACCACAAAAAGAACTTTTTTTCGGCAAGAAATGACATTTACAGTGAGTAAAGTAAAAGCGGGCAATAGAGTGAATTTAAAGGGGATAAAGTAAATTTACCGGGAAATAATATACTTTACGTCCCTAGTAATAAAATTAATTTTTACTCCCTGTAAAGGTGTCTACAAAGTACACTTTTCAGATCGTCGGGGTGAAAAGCTAATTTTTGTATTTACTATGTACTCGTAATGTAAAAATCGATCTGGATATTATTACTTTGTATTTCTTTTTTCGATTGATTAACGGGGTGCCAAAGTCAAGTTTTATAATCTTCCCTACCTTATGGACCTCGAAAATTACATAAAATTAATTATAATTAAAAAAAGAAAGTGAATTTACGTAAATCTAGGATAATAGTCCCCTTCCTTTATTAATAATCTATCTATCATTAAAATTTGAAGTAAAAATATCAATAAATTTTCGAGAAAACCCTTACCAAAAATCTTGTCATGTCTTTTAATTCGTCGAGCGTATAACCTCAAATTGCATGAAATTATCATAAATCTTGGTAATGGATTTCTCGAAAACCAATCAATAATTTTGCTTCAAATTTTAAAGATAGTTAGATTATTAATAAAGAAAGGGGACTGTTCTCCACAATTTGCGTAAATTATCATCCTTTTTTAATTTAACTCACATTCTATAACTTTTGAGGCTGGTAAGGTAGGGAGGATAAAACTTGACTTTGATAGCTCCTTAACGTCTAAAACAAAACCAAATAAACTATATATTGTAGTAAATTGTTATTTTTCATCATATAGATAATATATCCAGATATTTGTAATACCTTAAAGTCTTGACACCCGTGACGTCACCAATAAAATTGACCATGAGATCCAATTTTTTTAAACTTTCAAGACCTTCCAAATTTTCGATAACCTCAATGTTATTGAGTGCCAAGTTAAGATACTCCAATTCCTTGAGTTTATGAAGATTTTCAATCTTCGATATGAGATTGTACTGCAACAACAAAATCTTCAAATGTCGACAAGCCTGATTAAGTAATTCGATTTTCTCAAGATTTTCTTGATGCAACGTGATCTCTTCCAACGTTGATATTTCCCCTTCGTTGTGTTCAGACCGCTTTCTCAACAATTCCATTGTAATCCTTGGCATTTTTCACTGAAAATGTTCACACGTACGTATAAGATCCACACGTTCGCCAGGAGCACCGAACGATAACTGAACGATTTTCGTACATACGTACGGTTATGTAGCGATGTGGAGAATCGTATCGATCCAACGCGATAGTGCATAGTAACCAAATCCCTCTTTGTTATTCGTGTTTCAGGATTTCATTTTGGAGCACTACAGCGAAGATGGAGAAAACTACGAAGAGGCGATCGCAGATTTTATGGAAACTCGACAGGTGAATATTTATATTGGATATTATTATAAATGTCATTATTATACATTTATTTATTTTATATTATTGAGAAAAAACTTTTAGTAAAAAATTACTATTTTAATGGTAAATGGAGGAGAAACTTGCATAATTATAAATATTGCTATTAATAATGGTAATAATTGCCACTATTTTGGAAAAAATACCATTAATATTGACAATATTTACCATTATTATAATAGCAATTTTTATAATTGTGCAAGTCTATCCTCCTTTTACCATTAAAATAGTTATTTATACTAGCAAATTTTTCTCAGTGTACAAATATTTATAACGCGTGGTAATTATTATTATTGTTTATATTTCAGGCGACTCGCACACCAACGCGCGATGCAGCAGGAATCGGTCTGTTACTACGCTACTACAATCAGCTCTATTTCATCGAACGGCGCTTCTTCCCGCCAGATCGAAGCTTAGGGATTTACTTCGAATGGTACGATTCGTTGACGGGTGTGCCCAGTTGCCAGCGCACCGTTGCTTTTGAAAAAGCGTCGGTCCTCTTCAATGCAGGTGCACTCTACACGCAGGTGGCTGCTAAGCAGGATAGAAACACAGCGAGGGGTCTCGATCAGGCAGTCGATGCTTTTCTAAGATCAGCTGGTACTTTTCGTTACATCCATGAAAATTTTACTAACGCACCGAGTATGGATCTTGGACCCGACATGCTCGATATGCTCGTACAACTTATGCTGGTGAGGATTTTCTCTTTTCGTTATTTTTTTTCTAAATTACTGCAGTCTAATGCACTTAAAAATTATTTAGCGAATTCGATAAAATACTTGTTTAAGTAGTCTCAATCAAATATTTATACATGAAACTAAAAAGTAATTTAACTGTACGTAGAATACTGTTTTCAAAACTGCTAACAAATGTCTGTGTGAGACTATTCGAACAATTGTTTTTTCGAATTCATTAAATTTATTATAATAAATTATAATATGATACATAACATTTATTTATTTTAGGCGCAAGCGAGAGAATGTCTATTCGAAAAGCTGGATCTTCAATCAAAAAATTCGAGGGATATCGACGTGTCGTTGGATTTAGCACAAGAAGCCGCGCAGGTATTATTATTTTCATTTCTTACTTGCGATTCAGCTGATACAGCAAGTTTTTCATTCGCTCTAATTTTTTATTTTAATGCAAACAATAATATACGTGCACTTGCACGATGTAAGATAATCTTTAGATGGATTATTTTAGATAATTAAAATGTGCTTCGTTAAAATAAGTGAAAGTTGCTTCGCGTCGTTGAAACGTAAAATAAATACTGCTAGGTGCAAATTAAATTAGTCAAAGTACAATGACACATGAGGCAAGTAAAATAAAAAATGTTATTCCAGGTCGCCGCAGTGTACAGCGACGTGCACGCTTTGATATCCCGAGAACCAGTTCGCGACTACGTGCCAGAATCTTGGATTTCTTTGGTGTCGGTTAAACGCGAGCATTATCTCGCCATTTCGCATAGGCACTGTGCCGCTGGTTTACTCGATCATCCAATCAGTGAATTTCGACCCGAGACACGGATTACTTTTGAACGGATTCAAGAAAGCGACGTCAAGACTCAATTGGACAGTATCGTACCCAAAACCGACAACGAACGTCAATTGTTAGGTATACGCAAATTCATTATTATCAGCTTTTGTTGTATAGGCTGACTTACACAGTGAATGAACGATTGAGAAAAATTTTAATTTCCAACAGAAAATAGCATTGGAAGAAGAACACTTGAGTGATATTAATCTTTGTATATGGTAACAATTATTTTATAAATAATATGTAATTATTCATTTGAAAATTAAATTAAAGGTGTAAATATGTTCGAAATCTCGTAAATGAACTCGCGCATTTAAAATATATTGGGGTTCACATCACCTTCAATGTTTCTTATGCTTTTTAGACGTTTATTTACTATGGTGTTGAGAATTCTGTAAAAGAAAAACAACGTTTTTTGCGGTAACGTGGTTATCCGATTGTTTTAAACAATTTTCTATTAATTTTGAAAAAGTGTATTTTAATGTGCTATCCTAAATAAATATGCCTGTTTGCCTATTTATTAGACATATGTTCATTCACTGTTGACTGTCCCCTCACTGGCTTACCCTATTTTGTTATTCGAATTATTTTTGAAAACAAATGATTTATAATAATTTTTTGTTTGCACAGGTCGCGCACATATCAGGGAAGCTTTGGTTCTTCACGAGGAAAGCCAAAGGTTACAAAGGATGTGCAGGGAATTAAAAGGGAAACAATCTTTAGTTAAAATTTTAAGAAAAGCGCATGATGCTTCTATGGAGATTTACGGTAGATCCGGTGACGAAGACGATCTAAGAGAACTTTTGGATGCACCTAATATTATAGGTAATTACATATATTGGAAGAAAATTTAGTTGCATCCTCCGTGTTATATTTTTAAATACAAATTATGAATTTTATGTATTGGATGAGGGACTAGTTGATTAGATGTAGAAAAAAACATTTTATCGACTTTATCGGGCACTGTATATTAATAAAATTATATTTTTTATTTTACAATTATGTAATTAAACAAAAATCAAACATGTAAATACACACACATACAAAAGCTGACATAATTATTCAAAGGTCAAACTAATAGTCAAATTATAAATAATTTATGTATACATACAGGTACAAACTTTGATAAACATTCAACATTTCACCAAAAATTGTCCAAGTCATAAACAATGTTATAAATGGAGATAGTTAAGGGGACAAGCCTGGGTTAAAATTGAAAAAAAGATATTCATTTTTAACAATTAATAATTTTTTTTATAACAACTGAAAACATTTCTTAATTTTTTAAACTTATTATATTATTATTAACTTTTATTTAAAGTGTTTTGACCAATTTATATGATTTACAGCAGGATATCTCAGGAACCACTTTATCGAATAGGCTGAAACTTTAACAGTAACTTTTAAATATGATTTTATTCCACTTGAGTGAAACAGACTGTGTTAAAATTGTAATAAAAAAATTATTCTTATCAAATTATTATAAAAATTCAAAAATTGTGTAATAAACAGCTAAATTATTTTTTTAAATAAACATTAGACTTTTATTAATATTCTCTTCCATTTAAGTGGATTAAAATTATATTTAAAAGATTACTATTAAAATTTCAACTTATTCGATGAAGTGGTTCCTGAGATATCCTTGCGGTAAAGTCCATTATGGAAAAAAAAATCAGAGTACGTCGACTGTCATAATTAATTAATATAGTTTTGTTACATATAAATTGGTCAAAAAATTTTAAATAAAAGTTAATAATAATATAATTTGTTTAAACAATTAAGAAATGTTTTCAGTAGTTATAAAAAAAATTATTAATTTTTAAAATTGAGTATCTTTTTTTTAATTTTAACCCAGGCTTGTCTCCTTAAGTAAGTGTAATTTAATAAAATATTGATTAAAAATGTATTTATTTAGCGGCGACCAAGTTTCAATTGAGCCTGACACATCCAGATTTCGGACAACATGGTGTGGACGATTTATTCCGATCACTAGGACCTGTAGCAATATTTTCAGCAAAACGCCATTGGACGGCACCACGATTAATTCAATTACAACGTGGTCCAGGTGGTGAAGGTTTTGGTTTTAGCGTGCGAGGTGACGCTCCCGTTATCATTGCAGCTGTCGATCACAATTCTTTAGCCGATGTAAGTAATTTTTAATAGTTTAGTAACCAAATACGTTGCGACGACAAAATTCAACAAGTTCCATTAAAAAAATTTACGATTCATTTCAGTTGGGCGGAATGAAGGAAGGTGACTTTATAGTTAACATAGGTGACAAAGATGTCAAGTGGGCTTCCCACGAGCAGGTCGTTCGATTGATAAAACAATGCGGGGATTCCATAAGCTTAAAACTCGTTACACCGATGGATAGAAATTACTTGAAGGTACGTTGAATTAATAATTTTTCTTACTAAAATCGACTGGATGAGATTATATATATTTTATTAAAATGAAATGTTTCAGAAGCCAATAAAAGCTAATAGCCGAGACAAAGGAAGCGTCTCCGCGAGTAGCTCATCCGGTGTTTCATCTGGTCAACCAAGTCCAGCTGGTTCTGTAACAACTGCTCACGTTGCTAGACGACTACCTTGGAATCCTTTCAAAAAATCCAACGGACAACGTGTCAGTCGAGATTTGACGTTCGACAATATTATCCTCAGATGATTCAAGTGTGATGGCATAATTGCGTCTTCCATTAATCGATTCACCAAGTGTCTACGGAACTTGAAATGTTGATTGATCCCCGAAAGGATGAAAAATTAATGATAACAATGTTGTACATAAAATAACAGTCCTTAACTTTTCATAACTTTTGCTACGAAGAGGTATGAAAGTATGTTGAAAAATCGATCGTTGCCAAACTGTAAATTGACTTGTTAGTTATTTAGCGCTTGTAGATATAACTAAAGAAATGAGTATTGAGCGTGGATAAGTCGAGATTTAATTATGTACAAAAAAAAATTATTCGTACAAAATTTATATTATAAACGTAGCGCGTTGTTTTCTTTTAGGAACCTATGAGTTTGCTAGAATTCATTACCATTAATCAAACTTTCTTAAACTTCGTAATAACAGAACATGTTATTATCTTCAAACGTAAGTTTAGAAGTTGATTGCTTATCAAGACTCTTGCTTGTT
Organism: Theocolax elegans; assembly: GCA_026168455.1. NCBI lineage: Eukaryota > Metazoa > Arthropoda > Insecta > Hymenoptera > Cerocephalidae > Theocolax > Theocolax elegans. The sequence continues at coordinate 64,170,101 of CM047428.1, read as the reverse complement.
TCATTAAATACGTAATATCTAAGGAATGTGAATATAATGAAAAAAAATAAATAAATAAACGAGAGACGTAAGTTTACGTGAGGTGCGATTATCGCGTTGTTGAATATTAAATTGTAATTAGCATTATTGAAAATAATCCACGCGGATGATTGCCATATGTATCTTGATTCTTAAATAATTCTTCAATAGAAGGGATCGACCCATCGAGAAGGAAATATGTTTACGCGCTGCAGAAAAATTCACATGAAATTTTAATGCGACTTATTTTATATACTCCTTTTTTTTAAATATCGTTCGCTAGGTACGAACGCGTATTTATAATAAATATTTCTTTCCAACAAATGTTTATTATATTCGTACGATAAAAACGGAGTATTCCAAAATTTGTTTTCCAGTGCACGTGTGCAATATGTTTTATTATTGTATTAAAAGCTTGTAATTACGCGCGCGTGCGCGTACGAAGTAGTGCCAATAATCGAAACGTGTAATTAAAAAAAAAAAAAGAAGGAAAGAAAAGGAAAATTAATCCAATTTTGTTACTTTGTTTTTTTTTTCACAACTGTTTTTTTTTCCTTTAAAACTCATTTTATTTATACCAGTTTAAGAAAATGGAATACTGAATTAAGAAAATTGCAACAGGGAAGATTATTATAAGAAATTGTTAACATTTTTATGCTGTATGTATATATTACGTTTACGCCCTCCCTCCTATATGAAAAATTCTGTTAACTATGTACTTAATAATTGTAAAAGTGTGATTGATATTTTGTATATGAAGAAATTTGTAAGAAATTCAAAGTAAATATAATTTAAGTAATAAATAGTTTATATCTCTTATTTATTTATCCTACTCTACTCTGATTAGTTAACATACAAAGTAGTTCAAACAAAAATAATTAATTGTTTTAATTTATATATATGGTGTACTTACCATTTGCTTACACCTATACGAGTCCTTATCACAGACGATAAAACAGTACGATGGTAAAGAAGATTCCCCATTGTAATGATTGCTATGATTTAATAATATTTTTTTCAACTAATTACAATCGATACCTATATTCTTTACAAATTCTTATAATAAAAAATTTGTTTATCATTGATAATTCAATTAATTTGAAACATAACACCACATAAATAAATAAAAAAAAATTATTAATAAAAAACGTAAAAAATAAGCGATTAAATAAAATAAACGATAATTTTTAACAATGATGTGTATAAAATATTTGGAGAATTGCAGTGAAATAGGTATTTGGATTTAGCTGACAACAGGGCTCTGTACTTTCTTCCAATAGTTGCTTTTAAGGTCAGGAGAAAGTTTCGTGATCGTCCAGTATAAGTATAAATATACGTGAACTTTAGGCTTTGTTTCCATACATCATCGATCAATTTAAAATTTTTGACTTTGCAACCGAGTACAAAGTATCTAATTCTACTTGCGTACTAATAACTTGCACTGAATACAAATTAATACTAATGTTACATACTCTCTTTTTATGTAAGTCGAAGTTTACCCAATTTTGGGTGACGACACCGTGTTATTTAATAATTGTATAATTTGTGTCATGCGATGGCTAATAGTGTCTTTAATTAATTTAGATTGAATTTAAATTTTATTTTGTATAAAAATAATGACAGATGAATACGTTGTATTTTGAATTAATTGATACGTTCGTGTCGTATTTTAAAATTACGAACGAAATATTATAATTTCTCTTCTGTGGGTTTGTAAACGATGTGTAGAGTTTTTGTGAATAATAGTATTTTTTTTAATACTCTAAGTGCAAGGAAGTGATAAAAATATGGAAAACTCGTTTCGAGTTTTGACACTCTTTTGCCAAAAGTATTCGGCTCGAGCACTAGTTGTTAATTAATTCGGATTAAATAAGATTAATTATTTTTGTTAAAAATATTTTTTATAAATTTACAAATAACATTTAAAAATAAAGTATTAAAATTGGTCGGAGATAAATAAATAAAACCTAAATTATTTCGATCTTACAGTACATTGACTATAAAAAATAATATGTTAATTGTAAGAAAATAAAAATAATAAAATGATAATTAAAAATTGGACACTCGCCCCGACTTGCAATCACCCTTATTGTAATTGAGGGGCAGACATGACAGATTGTAAAAATTTTTATTTTTCATAAGAAAATTTAACAGATATACAAAATTAGTAAATATTAATAAATCTATAGTATATTTATATGTAAAACAATCAATTTTTGTAACAATTGTCAAACCTATCTCTTGATTACTCAATAACATTCTAATATTTACTAAAACCTCTTTCTCCACGTAATGAGTACAACAAATAAATATTACCCAATTTCAACAATTTAAAGTTCATACCTATTAAAATCACTCGGAAACAATATATTAACAATATCTCAAAAACGTATTTCACATTATCAAACAATACCGATATCGGTCTAAAATGTATAATTTTTTAAATTGACGTACGTAACGCCATGATTCGTGCAAATATATCTATAAATATAATATAATTAAACCACCTCGTCTTTAATAGCAATTAGAAAAAAAAAATAATACAAGCGGCACACGCGGTTGGTTTTGCAATAAACGAACGAGGAATTTCTTCAGCCCCGGCGTATATAGCTGGTGAAAGTCGACTCGCACGCTCGACTTCCTTTCCATCGACGCGCTTCCCTGGCTTTTCCGCGCCGAATTTCCGATCGGTCGGCTGCTGCGCGTAACGGGATCGCGGTTTTGTTTTTTTTTTCCTTTTTCAATTTTAGAAAATTCTTAATCGTGCTCCCAGGTTAGTTCAGCGTTCGTGTACAGATGTGAAAGGTTTGGAATTATTTATAAATATACATAAAAAAAAGAATCTATACTACTTTACGTTCGAAGTACACGTGGCGGGTGTGCAAATATAGTTAGAAAATTATATTATTTTAGAGTGTTCTTTTCTTTCGGTAAATCGATGTTTTTTCTATCTATCGTATATAGATGTTGATATGAAACGTTTGATTTTTCATGAGTTACGTATGTGCAGACTTTTAGATTTTAATAAGGTGAGTCATGCGTATATCTATTGCCAAATAACGCGTATATATAGTTTAATGTTTAATTACGTTAATAAATATACATAAAATTATTTATAACTAATATAATGTATTATCTAAGTGCTTAACACTGCGCAACACAACGCGTATTTACCAAAATATTAAAATTAGTTTGAATGAAAAATAAAATAAATCGCAACAAATGTATTAAAACAAATATATATAGTTTTAATTGTAATGCTCATAGCGTGCCTCGAATTACATAAAAGTGAAGGTATATATACCTATCGGATTTTCTCTTAATTGCTAAATAATATACGATTTTTATGCTTTCGTTAATTAGGAAATTTAACAGCCGAGTCAATCTTTGCTGAATTGCAACCGTTTTCCGTTTTCTGTATATATATATCAATATTGTTTAGCAACTTTAACAACTTTAAGATTTTGTAACACTACATTTTCTATTTTTTTTCCAAAAGCTAATAGCGTTACGAAATTTGATAATTAAAGTTAACTTTTATTAAAAAGAAAAAAGAATGATAATAAATAAAACGAACCGGGTAAACCTGAATAATTAATTTCACTGGGTGTGCGAATAACCATATTTTCCTATGTAAATATAGAGTAATTAAAACAGTTGCAAAATGATAAATTAAACTGCATACGCATTCAACGCGTTTACAACCACGAGATTTCAATTTTTGATATAATTATATATTTCAGGTCACAACTGTATATCGCGTTCGTTAAAGAAAATTTCAAGAAAATATATCACGCGTATATACTTAATATTTAATACGATAAATCTTATATATAGATCAAAATCGGGACAAAGTGCGCAGTGATTTTAATGGAATAAAATATATAATACGTATACATAAAAATGCTTACGGGACCTTCGACGCGAGAAGAGAAAGCAGAAATGGAAGGTCGAGGCGAAAGAAAGTGAATCGGAAGATTGTGCGCTTATATACTCAAGTTTAATCATCATCGTTCTGTCTTTCAAATACCACGGTGTAGGTGCTAATAAATTCATATTTATATTCTAGTCTGGCTTTCTTTTTTTTTTTTTATCTTTCTTCGTAGGAACGGTATACACACACATTGGCTTTCCATTATTTAATCGGCGATTACGTAACGCGTTGTACGGAAGGAAAATTTTGTTATTTAAGAAAATCCATTACGGTATATATGTATATACGCTGCAATCAGGAAATTGTCTTTTATTTTTTATGACTTTTTTTATTTTATAAAAAGCTATAGTGTTAACGTAAATTTACTTAACTAAAAGGCTTTTGTAAATATTCATCTGCGTATTTGGTATTGCGTGAGAACGTAATATTGATTCTAACGTTCTCAATGAGAATTTGTAATAATGTTCAATAATATTTAAACAATTGACGACGACTCTGTTTTACCAAGTTTCATATAATACACAATATTATTCTCACTTTTGTATTCAAAATTAAATGAGATGAAAACAAAAAAAAAGAATTTTCAAACGTCACTCGAAAAATTCACCTCATGACCAATTGAATCGTAACCCCAAAAAAAAAAAAAAGAAAAAAAGTATACCTACATGTCCGACACGTTTGAAAGATCCCGAGGTACCACCGTACCAGTTGGTCGCTTTCGCCGCTCGCTCCCCACCTTAAATTGATCAAGCGTCTAGGCAACTGGGTTACTTCGCTGCGGGTAATCTACCAGTTCGCATCTCGCCTTCTCCAGCGTCAGTACGCGCTCCTTTGAGGAAACTTGCGCAGGTGTGCTTGCGTGCTTATCAATTATTTTTCATTTACTTCCGTAGTGTTGTACATCAGTGTGCTTATCATTATTTTATTTTTAAGGGTTTACTTAACAAATTTACTTTTCTCACGAGTGATAAATAAATTATTAATATACCGTGCCATAGTTTACAGTATAGTTTATATATGTTCGTTTTTTTGCAATAAAATATAAAAATAAAACATATTTGTACCACCGCGATATAATTTTAAAAGGAAATAGAGTATCCGTGACAATATATACTATAAATTAATGCAACGATAATAACGTAAATAACGATTAAGGAAAAGGAACGTGATATTTCAAGAGCGAAAGTGAATTTCAAGTGCGAAAGTCACTCGACCGAAGCAGGAAATGCAAAAAGGAACTTTGGCGAAAATCGGATCCGTGTGATGTAACCGTGTGTATACGTATACACGTACACACACACACACACACACACACACATATATATACATATATGTGCGTATGTGTGTGTGCTTCTCCCTGCGAAAGTGAAAGTGCGCGTCTTTGCCATCTCTTCTTATATTCTTGGACTTTCAAAAATAAATTCGACCGTAATTGAGATAAGACAAAAAAAAAGTTGCACTCGTTAATTTGACAATATATATATACACGACATAATTATACAATGAATAATGATAGTTTCATTTTTTTTGCTTGCGTGATTTTTTTCTTACGATCTTAAGTTTCGAGTAAAAGTTACGTTTATTTTTTTCGAAACTAATTAACGTAGAACTTAACGTTTTTTTTTGCGGGTGCGAAAATTCATTTTCGCTAATTTTAGACACGGCATTGAATCCGTTGGCGCGCTTTCACCGTGTACTTTTGCATCTTATCGGCTGCAGTAGCCACCGCGAGTGTTTCTTTCTCTTCCCCCGCGGATTCGAAATTGCTTTTAAACACGTGGGTGTCAATTTTCTATTGCGGGTTTTACATTTGGAAAGTCGATATGTGTGTGTATACCTACACTCGTGTGGATATATCCCACTTCTCGTTTATTTTTTTTTTTTATTTCCGCAATTTATTGTGCTAATTAAGAATTTGTAAAGTTGATATTCGTGTATACTACGTTGAGAACGCACTGGCTAGTACGTGGATTTTTGTATATAAACCAACTGGTCGCGTGTTAACCGGAATGACAAAATTAAAAATTTGTATTACCGTCGAGGTTAAAAATGTACGTGTACGTAAAATATATACATATTTATTTGAATACGGTCATTCAAGTGACATTGTTGAAGACAGTTTGAAGAATATGGGAAAAGTTAAATATCGTGTTCGAAGTATAGAATGTCTCTGCTACGATATTAACTAAACATTTTTGTTGAAATGCAAATGATTTGTTAACGTTTGTGACTTGGGGTTAAATGAGGTTCAACTACTATTTGAATTCGGTAAAAATTAATAGTTAATAATTAACTTATTTTGAGCTTAGTTTAAAATCGGTATACAACGTGAAATATTAATGAAAACTTAAAGTATTCAAATATTTTAATGGCACTTATCGTTGCGATTATAATTATTTTTGTTACTAATATTAAGAATAATTATTATCATTAACCAAGGTTTCAAATTATTTCTCTATAATATGAACTTGACCTAAAAATACATAAATAAATTCAATTTTTAGTTAAAATAACTAAATATGATCTTTAGCTAATTTTTAAACTAAAAACGACGATTACTTCAGCAAAATTTTAATTATTACTCTTTAGTTAAATATTAGTTCATTTAAAGAGATGTCAAAGTCAGAAAATCGTCATTTTTAATATTTTTTTATAAAACAAAAGAATAGATTTTAAAAAAAATCATCATCGTTCTGTCTTTCAAATACCACGGTGTAGGTGCTAATAAATTCATATTTATATTCTAGTCTGGCTTTCTTTTTTTTTTTTTATCTTTCTTCGTAGGAACGGTATACACACACATTGGCTTTCCATTATTTAATCGGCGATTACGTAACGCGTTGTACGGAAGGAAAATTTTGTTATTTAAGAAAATCCATTACGGTATATATGTATATACGCTGCAATCAGGAAATTGTCTTTTATTTTTTTATGACTTTTTTTTATTTTTATAAAAAGCTATAGTGTTAACGTAAATTTACTTAACTAAAAGGCTTTTGTAAATATTCATCTGCGTATTTGGTATTGCGTGAGAACGTAATATTGATTCTAACGTTCTCAATGCGAATTTGTAATAATGTTCAATAATATTTAAACAATTGACGACGACTCTGTTTTACCAAGTTTCATATAATACACAATATTATTCTCACTTTTGTATTCAAAATTAAATGAGATGAAAACAAAAAAAAGAATTTTCAAACGTCACTCGAAAAATTCACCTCATGACCAATTGAATCGTAACCCCAAAAAAAAAAAGAAAAAAAGTATACCTACATGTCCGACACGTTTGAAAGATCCCGAGGGTACCACCGTACCAGTTGGTCGCTTTCGCCGCTCGCTCCCCACCTTAAATTGATCAAGCGTCTAGGCAACTGGGTTACTTCGCTGCGGGTAATCTACCAGTTCGCATCTCGCCTTCTCCAGCGTCAGTACGCGCTCCTTTGAGGAAACTTGCGCAGGTGTGCTTGCGTGCTTATCAATTATTTTTCATTTACTTCCGTAGTGTTGTACATCAGTGTGCTTATCATTATTTTATTTTTAAGGGTTTACTTAACAAATTTACTTTTCTCACGAGTGATAAATAAATTATTAGTATACCGTGCCATAGTTTACAGTATAGTTTATATATGTTCGTTTTTTTGCAATAAAATATAAAAATAAAACATATTTGTACCACCGCGATATAATTTTAAAAGGAAATAGAGTATCCGTGACAATATATACTATAAATTAATGCAACGATAATAACGTAAATAACGATTAAGGAAAAGGAACGTGATATTTCAAGAGCGAAAGTGAATTTCAAGTGCGAAAGTCACTCGACCGAAGCAGGAAATGCAAAAAGGAACTTTGGCGAAAATCGGATCCGTGTGATGTAACCGTGTGTATACGTATACACGTACACACACACACACACACACACATATATACATATATACATATATGTGCGTATGTGTGTGTGCTTCTCCCTGCGAAAGTGAAAGTGCGCGTCTTTGCCATCTCTTCTTATATTCTTGGACTTTCAAAAATAAATTCGACCGTAATTGAGATAAGACAAAAAAAAGTTGCACTCGTTAATTTGACAATATATATATACACGACATAATTATACAATGAATAATGATAGTTTCATTTTTTTTTGCTTGCGTGATTTTTTTCTTACGATCTTAAGTTTCGAGTAAAAGTTACGTTTATTTTTTTTCGAAACTAATTAACGTAGAACTTAACGTTTTTTTTTTGCGGGTGCGAAAATTCATTTTCGCTAATTTTAGACACGGCATTGAATCCGTTGGCGCGCTTTCACCGTGTACTTTTGCATCTTATCGGCTGCAGTAGCCACCGCGAGTGTTTCTTTCTCTTCCCCCGCGGATTCGAAATTGCTTTTAAACACGTGGGTGTCAATTTTCTATTGCGGGTTTTACATTTGGAAAGTCGATATGTGTGTGTATACCTACACTCGTGTGGATATATCCCACTTCTCGTTTATTTTTTTTTTTTTATTTCCGCAATTTATTGTGCTAATTAAGAATTTGTAAAGTTGATATTCGTGTATACTACGTTGAGAACGCACTGGCTAGTACGTGGATTTTTGTATATAAACCAACTGGTCGCGTGTTAACCGGAATGACAAAATTAAAAATTTGTATTACCGTCGAGGTTAAAAATGTACGTGTACGTAAAATATATACATATTTATTTGCATACGGTCATTCAAGTGACATTGTTGAAGACAGTTTGAAGAATATGGGAAAAGTTAAATATCGTGTTCGAAGTATAGAATGTCTCTGCTACGATATTAACTAAACATTTTTGTTGAAATGCAAATGATTTGTTAACGTTTGTGACTTGGGGTTAAATGAGGTTCAACTACTATTTGAATTCGGTAAAAATTAATAGTTAATAATTAACTTATTTTGAGCTTAGTTTAAAATCGGTATACAACGTGAAATATTAATGAAAACTTAAAGTATTCAAATATTTTTAATGGCACTTATCGTTGCGATTATAATTATTTTTGTTACTAATATTAAGAATAATTATTATCATTAACCAAGGTTTCAAATTATTTCTCTATAATATGAACTTGACCTAAAAATACATAAATAAATTCAATTTTTAGTTAAAATAACTAAATATGATCTTTAGCTAATTTTTAAACTAAAAACGACGATTACTTCAGCAAAATTTTAATTATTACTCTTTAGTTAAATATTAGTTCATTTAAAGAGATGTCAAAGTCAGAAAATCGTCATTTTTAATATTTTTTTATAAAACAAAAGAATAGATTTTTAAAAAAAATCATGATCGCCATACCCTTAGGCATCTTTTAAACAGTATAATCAAATTTTTTCAGATTTTTAAATCTGTAATTTTATTCTGATTTTTGTGTTGAAAATTCATACCTTTTTAGATCAATAATTACCGACCGAATATTGTGTATTCAATTATTATTAACAAAATTATTTTTCCTTAAAAAAATCAAAACATCATGCCCTCGCTTTTGTTTTAAACTACCCACATGAATTTTGTTCAGGTTTTTAATTCAATATTCCCCTCAAATTATAAGGCGATTTGTACCTTTTAACTCAAAAATTATAATTAATATATTGATTTAAATATCTGAAAAAATGCATAATGGTACATTAAATCAATACATGAAATCGTATTTGTAATAATAAATAAAAAAGAATATTTTAATCGGTAATTCTGAATAAAAAAGGTATAAATTTTAAAATCAAATATTCGCGATTTAAATATTTTAAAATATTTATAAATATATTATACCTATAAAGCATGCATATTACATTGAAGTAAAGGATTTTTCTGAAAAATAATTTTTTTGTTTATAAAAAAATGTATTAAATGCCTATTTATCAAGTCCGACATATACCCTCTATAAAAATCCATTGAGATTTCTAGCAAAAGTCTTCTTCTATAATAGAGAAAATTAATTTATTATTCGATATTTACAACAATTTCATCGTTAATTTCATAATTTCGTAACAATACGCACACAGTACAAAAATAGATTATACCTGACTAAATATATACCGGCAACATTCTTTATTCGGTTGTAAGACTCGAGGTGTGTGTATGAAGAAATAAAGAAAGCGATAGCACAAAGTGACGTAGGATTTTTGTCAAAACCCAATATTTTGAAAGAGGACTGTAATTTCTCGTCCACACATATGTATAGAAAGTCAATAAAACTCACGCGTACATAACACACACACATGCATACACACCCATATATAGGTATATATATATACAATATATATATATCGTACGACGGAAAAACGAGTCACTTAGTCAAATATATCGAACATAAAATTATTCGCGTTGTATAAAATTTTCCAATAGATATTATATTTTCTGTGCACACGGGTGTACGTACTAATTAACTAAAATGTTTAATAAATCCGTGTACGTATACCTGTAGACACGCGCGCACACGCGTGACACCTATACGGTGTTAACGGTGAATTACGAATTCGATTGCGTAAAAAAACCCGCGGATTTCATCACGATCGTAAATGTCGACACACGTATTCGCTCCCATGATTATAATAACATCGAAGGTATAGCGTGAAAGAAAAAAAAAATTGTTTTCACATATAACGTATACTAATTAGCCATTTAAATTAATAAAACGTCATCTTGATCCAAGTCCCTAAAGCTATTAATTTTATGGTACGGTCAATAATATAAAATACTTATTGTTACCGCGAATCGCATCTCTTGGAAGGTGTTGTATTTTAAATAACTTCATAATAATTTTTTGCATTAATAGAAATGATAAAACGGTAAAAAAGAAACACGTATGGGAGACGTATAAAAAAACGAAGATAGGTTTGTACTCGTGGATAAATGTTTATAGGCTTAACGATTTCGCTATACGTATAAATACGGCGATACACGAGTTTCCACTTTTTCTAAGCCAAGGCCACGTTTCCTTTCGCCTATGAACTTTTCAAAGCCTGTTGTTGGATATTTCGACACGGTTGAGGATTTTTTTCTTCTTCTTTTTTTTTCTCTTTTATTTTTATCGAACGCCGCGCGCACGTGCGAAATGCGTATATATATATATATGTATATAGATGAAAGAGGTGGTTAAACGGTTTGTTATTCAAATTACTTGGTCGTACGTGGATCTTTACAAAATTCTGCTAATAACTTTGTCAAATGGCCAACGAATAATTATTACGAACGCTCAAAAGATGAGGCTAATTGTAATTCTTCCTGATCGTTCGTGATCGTTAAGAATATGAGTAACGTTGAGGTTTCTTAAAAATTCAGTACTCACACTAGTGGCGAAACGAATATATGTGTCTTAAATAAATTCGTTCGTTGTTTTAAAGTGAACGAGGAAAAGATGATTTTGTTGGTTTTGACACGACAATTCGTGAGGACATTGATCGGACGTTCATATGGTTGTGGTACCACGATAAAATTATTATTAAAATTATTATCTATGTTACGATTGTCAAGTGTATTGAAATTCGCAAACGATAGCGTTTGTACGAAAACTACGTGCAACGGAGAGATCCCTGACATTTTTAACAGTTAAAAGTGTAGAACGTGTTTTATCGACGTTGCGCGCTTTTAATAATATTTATACTAAATTTTTTGTTTACGTGTACGCAAATGTTATCGTATATTATATATATATGTACAAACAACTATAAATACAAATTTGATGTATATACAAGAAGATAATAACGATTTATCGATATCGCAGTAAAGATTTTGATATAGTACAGGATTGACACTTAGTTTCAACCAGAATCGTCAAGTGCGATGACTGCGCCGATTATTTCTTTATTCTTACAAATACTGAATTAACGAAAAAGTATTTCGGTGTAAAAACGTTAGCCAATTACATTAGGAAATTCTTTGTTTCGAATATTTTTAATTGTAAATCGGATACGTAGAGTAATTATATCTCTATGGTGTAAGACGATTAACGAATGAATATTATTTTCAGCCGGAGAATGGGTGGCCAAGAACAAAATGACGTGTACAAGTGCAGCTTGAGCTCGGAAGACCAGGAAGTAGCCAAATCGGAGTTACGAGAAGATGAGAAGACTCGGGATCACGCGTTGGAACAATTCCGCGAGTGGATCCAAAAACACCCAAGTATTCGAAAATGCAGGACCGACGCCGTATTTCTCTTAAGATTCCTCAGGACGAAGAAATTTAGCTTACCACAGGCCGAAGACATGCTCGAACGATACTTGACCATCAGGCAACTTTATCCAGATTGGTTCCAGAATTTGGACATCGACGATCCAGAAATCGAATCTATCATCGATGCTGGATACCTCGTACCGTTGATTAAAAGGGATAAATATGGAAGGAAAGTGATACTTTCTTGTGCAGGTAAATATTTATTATATTTCTTTTGTAATCAACTATTTTTCGTCTAAACGTGATGTACGTATCTTTAAAAAAAAAAATCTTCGGTAATACGTTAACGGCCAGAAAAGAATATTTAAGTCGCGTCATCGCATTCTCAGTACCTATAGAATTTAATAAACATAGATAATAATTCATCTTCGAGTCAAAAAAAAAATATGACTCGACGACAGGTCTATAGGAATGATAATTATCCCTATTGCTAAAAATACGTGAATACAAATTGAATTCTTAAGTTATATTTTCCGGTAAAAAAAAATTAAAAGTTTGTATCTTTATAATAAAAATATGACAAGCTAATCGAATTCCCAATATAGATCAAAAGTGTGAAAAATGATTACGTACACTTCCTACTATATTGTCTTACCTCGGTTGAACTACTTTTTCTGCGATAGTGAAAGTTACGGGTGAAATCAAAATAAAAAGTAAAAATAACGAAAAAAGGAATAAAAAAAAACAAAAATTCGTATCGAACATAATAGAAATTCTCGTAATAGAAGTGTTTCGTTTAGATTTCGTGATAAAGGGTGATTTAACACGGTGACATAATTCGTTGCGTAATATCGAGCTACTTGAACGAATCGAGCGATTTCTAAAAAAAAAAAGGACGTCGGAATCGGTATACCCATCCAAAAGAGAAATCGAAATTAGGTATTATTAGAACTGTGTACATAATTGACCGAATGATCTAAGAAAATTTAAATAATTCATTACATATACTCTACGCGGAGATAAAATGTTGATGGATTTTACAAGGAGGTATAGAGTAACGAACGATATTTTACACACAGGCCGTTTCGATCCGTACAAATTCACGTCAGCCCAGATGGTACGAGTTCACAGTCTTGTGGTCGAAGCTCTGATGGACGAGGAAGAGAGTCAGGTGCACGGTTACACGCATTTAAATGATGAATCTGGATTGACGATGGGTCATCTTAGCTCTTGGTCGATCAGTGACATACGCAACATGCTCGCTTGTATTCAGAATAGTACACCGATGAGACACAAGGAAACGCATTTGGTCAACGTTCCCGGCTGCGCTACCAAGCTCGTTGAGCTTGCACTCTCATTTTTAAATGACAAGCTTAGATCTCGAGTGTTGGTCAGTTGCGAACTTTTTTTTTATTTCCTAATATTTTAGTTTTTATTTTAACCGTACAAGTTATAATCGCAGAAGGTATAAAACCTATAACTTACTAGGAGAGGACTTTGATTTTGAATTTGTTTTCTTTACTTTAGAGAAATTAATTTATTTTTAACTACACGGAGATTATAATTGAAAATTTCAGTGTTGATAGTAACGGAGAGATATATTTAACAAATGACAAAAATTACTGCTTTGTTGTAGGAACAATTTACGGGATATATAGTAAATATCAATAGATACGTAGAAACATTTTCCTATAACAAAATAGTCAGTTTGAATAATTGAAAAATAGTAACATTACTAAACAAAATTTTTATTTTGGCTAGAACATTTTTTTTTCGTGTATACAATATAATTCTTTAGAACACAATACGCTAAAATAGATTTATCGGTTCCGAATTTACGGTTTATTAAAGAAATCAAGAAGTCAACAAGTAGAATAAAAAAATCAATAAAAATGTTTCATTAAAAATTAACATTAATTTATTCTAACTATTTTTCAATACAACACAATTCTTAAACCGTTACAACTATTTGAACAAACCAAAGTTTAAACGTTAGCTCTTAATGTCAGTTTTCATCTCGCTTTATGGATTATTTCAATTGATATAAAGTATTTTTTCTCCTAAATTTTTAAAAACAACAAAACTTCGAGACACGGGTTATTTTATTCAGATCGACACAGTATCAAATATATTCGTTACCCATCAATTCCGCCCTCTCCTTGCATATAACAAAATCTAATAATATCATAATACATATTAAAAACTGCATTGCAAATTATATAATTTTCTTTACCATTAAAGTTAAAATTAATTCTAAAAATAAGAATAAAAAATATTCTTATATTTATATATTTAAATCCAAAATACATAAAGAAACACACTCTAGCTACATATAGGAATGTACAAATTCCTGTACGTAGCACAATCTATATAAATAAAAAATATACAATATTACTTATATCTATTTAAAAAAAAATTGAACCTTATTTTACTAACAAATAGATAGATACAACCGGAATTATGCTCAGTTTATGCAATTATTGAATATAATTTTTAATTCGAACTTTTAATTTCTTTCTAATATTGAAATTATCAAATGTTATAGGGTTGAGATCTTTTGATATTTTAAATATATCGCTGAAATATATTTTGCATAATAGAGTGTACATGATTTTTTATAATTTAGTATTAAAGTTGACCTTGATTGTACGATACTTTCATGTGAATTTTAAACTCACCTTGTGTCATTACAGTTGGAAAATCCTTTGAATTGCGCGGTAGATTAGCAACAATACATTTTCCATTATTTCGCGATGTAAGAGTATGCGCGCATATACTCTCGACATACAATTATTTTCTCACAGTAATTCCGTGGACAATTAAAATATATTCTTTACATTTTCTATTTTCGAAAAATTGAAGGTCACAGTACAGTTATACAATTATATATGAGTGTTATTTTAATTTAGTTGCGTGTTCAAGGGTAATTTGTGTTTATATATATTAATTATAAGTAAAATTATTTCGAATTATATTTAATAAGGGATATCGGACCCAAGTTACAGGGATCTACACCTTTTAACATAAGATTTATGTTAAATATATTGAATTAAAAATCCGAACAAAATTCATATTGGTAGTTTAAAACAAAAGCGAGGGCATGACATTTTCATTTTTTAAGAAATTAGTATATTACATACCATGGCCAGTAAGATAAGAAATGTCTCAGATCACATGTAATTGTCGGCCGAGGCGAAGCCGAGCTTTCCGTTCGTAGTTGCCGCTTTCCGGACGGAGGGCAGAAAAAATAATTTTGTTAATAATAATTGAATAAACAATTTTTGGTCGGTAATAATTGGTCTAAAAAGGCATGAATTTTCAACGCAAAAGTCAGTATTAAAGTACAAATTTAAATATGTGAACAAATTTGAATATATTTGTTTAAAACATGCCTAAGCGCAGCGTTTAGGATCTTTTCAAAAATTTGTTCTTTTGTTTATAAAAAAAATGACCATTTTCTAAGTTCGACATCCCCTTGACGTGGTATCTGTCAAATTAAAAATTTCATTTTGAAATGTAAAGAAATTTTA
Organism: Theocolax elegans; assembly: GCA_026168455.1. NCBI lineage: Eukaryota > Metazoa > Arthropoda > Insecta > Hymenoptera > Cerocephalidae > Theocolax > Theocolax elegans. The sequence continues at coordinate 64,154,489 of CM047428.1, read as the reverse complement.
GATAAACTATTTGAATATAATTAATATTTAGTAATTACGATTTCTTTATTTATTTACAGCTCCATAAGTCATTGGAGGATTTGCAACAGACTATTGACCCGAAAATTCTACCAAAGGAATATGGAGGTGATATTCCTCTCTCGGAAATGATTGGTAAATTATATCACATATCGTTACGAAATTTTATTTATCGAAATGAGATCCGGCACCTTATACGATCTAGTCGAGAAATCCGAGAAATTATAATTGTACACATTAAAAGTATCTACTTTGATACCACCCATCATATAAATAAGCGTTAAAATTAATCCTTTTAATTAAAGAGAATATTACTTCACTCTCTCGACTCGGTCGATAAAGTAGGAACTCAACGTCTAGATATACCTGACGAATATTTAAATAATATAAAACTAATAAATAAATAATGTAATTAAAATAGCTGAGTTCAAAAAATCCTTAAGAGCGAAGAGAGACGAGATCAAAGCTTTGGACGAGATGCACATCGAGCTATCACCAAAGGACACCTGCGCCGCAACCGAAGGGCTTGGTGGAATATCCGGTTCATTTCGTAAATTAGAAGTTGATTAACAAAACAATAAAACAGAAAGGAACACCTTTAACATTCGACTAACCAAACTCGTGCGTTTAATATTATAATTACACAAATAAACACACCTAAATGTAAGATTAAACAATAAATTATTATAATAGCACGAATTTTGGTTCGGACTGCTTGATTGCAGGTATATGGCTGTAAGTAATTCGCGTGTGCTGGTGTGTAGCTCTTAAGACATTAATTTTCTTTTTTTTTATACAATCTGTAACGTTAACTAGTTTGATAAGTAAACTCGTCGTCTCTTTATTATTATAATGTATATGTAAAATGTGTTCTGCCGGTGGTATAAGTTACCTATACATATACAACGATCGCTCACGTTTCACTTAACTGTGATTTCGCGATTATTATATCTATACAATTTATATATATATGTACACCATACACAATTAATCGTCAATATGCAATAGCGACAATCTACATTTATTACACATTTTGTAATAGCAATATCATAAATGTTTCAATTAAGCATACCATCGTACCTTTTTTTAAGGTTTTTCGATCGTATATACACAGATGATTTTTTTTTATAAATACATATACATTTGTTCATATTCAACTTTATATCGTTATTATACAAATAGTTTTTGTAATGTGTGTTAATCAATGTAAGTGGACATGTACTTATGATTATTCAATGTTAGAATTGTGAGTGAGAAGTTTATGTGAAATACGGGTATTTGCGATTTATATATATATTCTGTTAATGATGTACGAATAAAATGCTTTGATATAATTATTTTAATTTAGTTGCGTGTTCAAGGGTAATTTGTGTTTATATATATTAATTATAAGTAAAATTATTTCGAATTATATTTAATAAGGGATATCGGACCCAAGTTACAGGGATCTACACCTTTAACATAAGATTTATGTTAAATATATTGAATTAAAAATCCGAACAAAATTCATATTGGTAGTTTAAAACAAAAGCGAGGGCATGACATTTTCATTTTTTAAGAAATTAGTATATTACATACCATGGCCAGTAAGATAAGAAATGTCTCAGATCACATGTAATTGTCGGCCGAGGCGAAGCCGAGCTTTCCGTTCGTAGTTGCCGCTTTCCGGACGGAGGGCAGAAAAAATAATTTTGTTAATAATAATTGAATAAACAATTTTTGGTCGGTAATAATTGGTCTAAAAAGGCATGAATTTTCAACGCAAAAATCAGTATTAAAGTACAAATTTAAATATGTGAACAAATTTGAATATATTTGTTTAAAACATGCCTAAGCGCAGCGTTTAGGATCTTTTCAAAAATTTGTTCTTTTGTTTATAAAAAAATGACCATTTTCTAAGTTCGACATCCCCTTGACGTGGTATCTGTCAAATTAAAAATTTCATTTTGAAATGTAAAGAAATTTTAGATAAACTATTTGAATATAATTAATATTTAGTAATTACGATTTCTTTATTTATTTACAGCTCCATAAGTCATTGGAGGATTTGCAACAGACTATTGACCCGAAAATTCTACCAAAGGAATATGGAGGTGATATTCCTCTCTCGGAAATGATTGGTAAATTATATCACATATCGTTACGAAATTTTATTTATCGAAATGAGATCCGGCACCTTATACGATCTAGTCGAGAAATCCGAGAAATTATAATTGATACACATTAAAAGTATCTACTTTGATACCACCCATCATATAAATAAGCGTTAAAATTAATCCTTTTAATTAAAGAGAATATTACTTCACTCTCTCGACTCGGTCGATAAAGTAGGAACTCAACGTCTAGATACACCAACGAATATTTAAATAATATAAAACTAATAAATAAATAATGTAATTAAAATAGCTGAGTTCAAAAAATCCTTAAGAGCGAAGAGAGACGAGATCAAAGCTTTGGACGAGATGCACATCGAGCTATCACCAAAGGACACCTGCGCCGCAACCGAAGGGCTTGGTGGAATATCCGGTTCATTTCGTAAATTAGAAGTTGATTAACAAAACAATAAAACAGAAAGGGACACCTTTAACATTCGACTAACCAAACTCGTGCGTTTAATATTATAATTACACAAATAAATACACCTAAATATAAGATTAAACAATAAATTATTATAATAGCACGAATTTTGGTTCGGACTGCTTGATTGCAGATATATGGCTGTAAGTAATTCGCGTGTGCTGGTGTGTAGTCTTTAAGACATTAATTTTCTTTTTTTTTTATACAATCTGTAACGTTAACTAGTTTGATAAGTAAACTCGTCGTCTCTTTATTATTATAATGTATATGTAAAATGTGTTCTGCCGGTGGTATAAGTTACCTATACATATACAACGATCGCTCACGTTTCACTTAACTGTGATTTCGCGATTATTATATCTATACAATTTATATATATATATGTACACCATACACAATTAATCGTCAATATGCAATAGCGACAATCTACATTTATTACACATTTTGTAATAGCAATATCATAAATGTTTCAATTAAGCATACCATCGTACCTTTTTTTTAAGGTTTTTCGATCGTATATACACAGATGATTTTTTTTTTTATAAATACATATACATTTGTTCATATTCAACTTTATATCGTTATTATACAAATAGTTTTTTGTAATGTGTGTTAATCAATGTAAGTGGACATGTACTTATGATTATTCAATGTTAGAATTGTGAGTGAGAAGTTTATGTGAAATACGGGTATTTGCGATTTATATATATATATTCTGTTAATGATGTACGAATAAAATGCTTTGATATAATTATTATAAATTTTGACTATTTTTTGTTTGTATTGTAACGTCTTACGAATAGGTATGATGGATATTGACATACAAAAATACGAAAACATTGAACACTTTGGAATTATTGATAAAAGTCTAATATTTATATTAAATTTGGTTTATATATCTTATACGATTTTGAAATGAAGACATAATTATTTTATGTATGATCTTTATATGGAGTACTTGTAATCAGGGTTGCAAAAAATGTAATTACGAGAAAATTTAATTAGTAATTACTTTTTGGCTTAATAATTAAACTCTATATTAATTCGAAATTACTTTTGTACTGAGTAATTAAACTTTATTTTAATTCTTAATTACTTATGAACTGAGTAATTAAACTTTATTTTAATTCTTAATTACTTATGAACTGAGTAATTAAACTTTATTTTAATTATTAATTACTTTTGTACGTAGTAATTAAACTTTTTTTTAATTAATAATTACTTTTTGACTGAGTAATTAAACCTTATTTAAATTAATAATTACATTTGAAATGAACTGTCCAGAAGCGTGGCAATCGAAAAAAGCCTCTCTACTGGAGCGGATGATGGTAAAGCAGTATTAAATTTTAAGAATAACTCAAAAACTGATGGGTAATCCTTACTTAGTGCAAAAGTAATTATTAATTAAAAAAACGGTTAATTACTCAGTAGAATAGTAATTAAGAATTAAAAAAAGATTAATTACTACCCATGTAAAAAAAAATATAAGATTTTTATAAAAATGTATAAGATCAGAAATATAAATATTTTATAAAATTTATATACTCGAATGGTTCTATATAAATTTTATTAATTTTTTATAAAATTTATTTTTTAAATACAAAAATGATATTTTTTTCAATTTCCTTTATTTTTTCTCGTGCAAATTAGGAGCAAACATAAATAATTGTTTACGCGCATTATTTTACCTTTTATGTGATCAACTGGTACAACGTTCACAGAATAAGTTTCACGAAATGGAAAAATAAAGTTTGAAAAATCTAAATCAAATTCGGGAATAGAAATTTGCGGTGCTTGCGAATCAGTGAAAATAATTTATAAATTTTTTATAAAATTTTTATAAAATACATTTTATATAATTTTTATAAAGAATTGGCCATATAAAAATTGTATAAAAATACATTTTATAAAATTTTTATAAAAAAATATATAGAAAGACTATTTAAAAACTAAATTAAACGTTTCAAATGAGCTGCACCATCCTGCAGTAACAGATAAAAACAATTTAGATGGCACGACCGAGAGGTTATGGACACCAAAAAAATTAGTATTTTAGCGCGACGAAGAATTACTGCTGCCACCGACGATATTGATAAAAAAGTCCACAGTTCCTCCTTCGATTCGGCTGAAAGTTTTGAACGCCATTTTGCTTTTTTCAAAATTGTTGCATCCGGCGGACTCTTAACACGTCGACTTGGACATCGTGAATGTTAGACGGGGTCGGACCAAATGTTTTGTTCTTTGGTTGTCAAGACAGTTTTCAACTTTTTCATTAGCAACCAAAGAAAAAGTTGAATATTGACTTGACAACCACAGAACAAAACATTTGGTCAGACCCCGTCTAACATTCACGATGTCCAAGTCGATGTTAAAGAGTTCGCCGGATGCAACAATTTTGAAAAAAGCAAAAAGGCGTTCAAAACTTTCAGCCAAATCGAAGGAGGAACTGTGGACTTTTTTATCAATATCGTCGGTGGCAGCAGTAATTCTTCGTCGCGCTAAAATACTAATTTTTTGGTGTCCATAACCTCTCGGTCGTGCCATCTAAATTGTTTTTATCTGTTACTGCAGGATGGTGCAGCTCATTTGAAACGTTTAATTTAGTTTTTAAATAGTCTTTCTATATATTTTTTTATAAAAATTTTATAAAATGTATTTTTATACAATTTTTATATGGCCAATTCTTTATAAAAATTATATAAAATGTATTTTATAAAAATTTTATAAAAAATTTATAAATTATTTTCACTGATTCGCAAGCCCCGCAAATTTCTATTCCCGAATTTGATTTAGATTTTTCAAACTTTATTTTTCCATTTCGTGAAACTTATTCTGTGAACGTTGTACCAGTTGATCACATAAAAGGTAAAATAATGCGCGTAAACAATTATTTATGTTTTGCTCCTAATTTGCACGAGAAAAAATAAAAGAAATTGAAAAAAATATCATTTTTGTATTTAAAAAATAAATTTATAAAAAATTAATAAAATTTATATAGAACCATTCCAGTATATAAATTTTATAAAATATCTATATTTCTGATTTTATACATTTTTATAAAAATCATATATTTTTTTTTACATGGGTAAGTACAAAAGTAATTAATAATTAAAATAAAGTTTAATTACTCAGTACATAAGTAATTAAGAATTAAAATAAAGTTTAATTACTCAGTACAAAAGTAATTAATAATTAAAATAAAGTTTAATTTCTCAGTCCCAAAGTAATTATTAATTAAAAGAAATTTAATTACTAAGTACAAAAGTAATTAATAATTAAAATATAGTTTAATTACCCAGTACTTAAGTAATTATTAATTAAAAAAAAGTTTAATTACTCAGTATAAAAGTAATTAAGAATTAAAAAAAAGTTTAATTACTCAGTACAAAAGTAATTACTAATTAATGTAGGTATTGAATTAGAAAAGTAATTAAATATGTGCAACCCTGCTTGTAATAGGATTGTAAAATTTGAATTTGGAATAACGATATTGTTTAGTTTCAATGAAATAAAATTTAATGGTTTTAATAAAATATTTGATTTGAATTGTACCGCACAAATATTTGTCGTAAAGTAATAAATTTTTTTGAAATTACAAAAAGGGTAAAAGTTTCATTTTTAACATTTTGATTAACTTAATAAATATTTATCTGCAGTTTCAAGCAAATATACTCATTTGATTGGGAATGTACAAATAAATTACTATATTATTATTCAATGTAACACAAATTTATCATAAAAAATACGGTAAAATTTAATACAAATATGACCGTTAAAAAAGTAATTGTGACATTTTTTGACGCCCTATTGATATTATAGTTTATATCGACGGCTGAGAGCACAAAAACCTATCTCGACTGCCGCTTCAAGAAGAACCTATCTCCGCGACGGCTTGAAGAAAGACCTATCTTAAGTCAGATTTTTTGTTTACAAATTTTGTAGAGGTAATACTGCGCAATTTTAAATTGCGGGCTTAAAATGGTGGTAAAAAATTATAAAAAACAACATGAAGTGTTTTTCAATATTACCAAAATGATTTTTATATTTAAAACTGACACCATCCGCTCGTTCAGCAGTCCCTCTAACCGAGTAACGGTACCCATAGTCGTTGATACCTATCACACGTAACAATCGGTTAAATGAGTGTATTTACGCATCAAAATGACTTTTGAACTCGAACCACCCGGCTATCAAACAATACATAAAATTTTTGAAAATATTGCCATTGTATTCGGTTAAATGGGTGTATTTACGCATAAAAAAGATTTTCAACTCAAACCACCCGGTTGTGGAACGATATAAAAAATTATTGAAAAAATTGCCGTTAGGCAGCATAAACGCGTGTATTTTCGCATAAAAAAGATTTTGATATTGAACCACCTTGCTGTGGAACGATATATAAAATTATTTAAATTATTGTCATTCGGACGCATACAGGCGTGTATTTTCGCATAAAAAAGATTTTGAACTCGAACCACCCGGTTGTGGAACGATATAAGAAGCGATCGAATCGAGTAAAAACAGTAGCCCGGGACCCGACTCAATCCCTAATATTTTTATAAAACAATTACCAAACGAGGCTCTTACATGTCTCTTAGAAATATATAATATTATATGGAATAATCGAATTTTTCCAGACACATGGTCTCAGGCGACCGTAGTACCAATACCAAAACCTGGCAAAAATAAATACAGTAAAGACAGTTTTCGTCCAATAGCACTAACTTGTTGTTTATGCAAAGTACTTGAAAAAATTATCAACAAACGATTAAGATGGTATCTTGAATTACATAATATAATCTATAAAAACCAAAGTGGTTTTAGGGAAAATTGTAATACTACAGATTGCCTAGTAACATTAGAATCTCACATATGCGACGCCTTTGCGAATAACCATCACTTAATTGCGGTGTGTCTAGATCTTGAGAAGGCTTACGACCTTATATGGCGACATAGGATCCTCGAACTGTTAATATAATATAAACTTACAGGAAATATTTACTATTTTATCAAAAATTTTGTTAATAATAGAAGTATAAGAGTCAAAGTTAATAATCAACTATCGAAATCTATTAAAATAAATAATGGAGTACCGCAAGGCTCAGTTTTAAGCGTTACAATTTTTCTTATCGCGATAAATCAAATACAAGAACACATAAAACTTCCAGTTATGTCCACGATTTTCGCCGACGACGTCACGTTATTAATAGAAGGTAAAAATATCAAAACATCAGAAACAATCTTACAAAAAACACTAAATATACTAACGAAAGTAGCTAATACTGAAGGATTTAAAATCTCAAAAACTAAAACCCAAGCAATAGTATTCCAAAAACAAAAAACAAAACAGAAAATTTAAACTTACTACTCGATAACCATAAAATTAAAATAGTTAACGAAATAAAAATACTTGGAGTAATCTTTGACTATAAACTCTCTTGGACTTCACATATCGATAATTTAAAAAAACAATGTTATTTAAGACTAAATATATTAAAAAGTCTCTCTGCAAAAAATTGGGGAACTTCTCAGAAAGTACTTATCAACACTTACAAATCACTTATACAATCACGTATTGACTATGGATCTCGTGCCGACGGATCAGCTACAAAATCTCAATTAAATAAATTAGAACCCATCTTAAACACCATCATGAAAATCGCAACCGGAGCCTACACAACTAGCCCGACATTTAGCATTTTAAATGAAAGTAATTCTATACCAATACACCTACGCATTAAAAAAACTACATTGAAATATGCCTTAAATTTAATCACACGACCAAAAAACCAAGCTTATACTCTACTAAAGAAAAGAAACAAAAGTATGTATACAAACAAACCAAGACTACCTAAACCATTCTATTGGAGAGTTTTAAACCACCTTAAAGAATACAAAATAAGATTACATCCTTTGCTATCGGAACAAACAGTAAATAAAGACTGTTGGATAAATAATCAAAGTACCAAATTTTTAGTTTTAGAAGGAAATAAAAACCCCAATTTTCTTGATTTACAAAAGATATATCTAGGATACAATCATATTTTTACTACTACTATAGCTAATAACAATGCTATAGGTGCAGCTGCTTTACTACCTAATAATGAAAATCTTCTTCTCAAATTCCCACCTTGGTTTAACCAAAAAACGGCACTCAAAAACCAAATTATTCAACTAATCGATAATACAAAAAAAACTACTAATAAATTCATTATAGATTTTAATATAATTAATAAATTCATTATAATTCATAATAAATTAGAACCACCGTCAAAGCATTCCAAGGATCCAATCCAAAATCTAATCATAGATAAACTAAATGACTTGCAAGGACAAACTATTATTTACCACTCATCTCTTAATGAAAATGAAGAAGAATTGAAGAAAGTAGCCGAACTAACATGCCTATTAAAGTACGCCGACAGAAAATATCTAATTGACAAAGAAGATTTTTTAAAACGAATAAATAAAAAAATTATTCAAGAATGGCAAAACCTATGGACTTCCAGTGAAAAAAATGTACACTTAAAATCAATTAAAAAGAATATTCAAGACCCTAATCCTGCCATAAACCTCAACAGAAGAGACCAAGTAATAATTACTAGGCTTCCTATTGGACACATCGAGATGACACACCAACACCTAATTAAGGGGGTTCCAAAGTCAATTTTATCCTCCCTACCTTATCGACTGAGTAAATCAAATAATCGATTATAATTAGATAATTATATTATTATACCGAGAAATAAGAGTTCATTGCCCTTCGTATATGGATTATTTAAGTGTGTGCAAAATTTGGGACAGCAAAATTATCACGTTTTTGTTTAAAACCCTTACCAAAAATTTTGAGTATGCTGCGCCCGTCTCACATTTTTGGTAAGGGATTAAATACAAACGAAATAATATTTTTGTCTCAAACTTTGTACATAGTTAACTTATTCATATACGAAGGGAAGTGTACTCATAAATATATTCAGAACATTAAAAAAAATAGTAGACTTTGATACCGCAATAGTAACAAAATAAAATCTTACGCCATAAATTACCGTTCGGTGGCGCTAGCGGTAGAAGATACGAAGGGTTACGCGAGCGCAGCAGCCGCCATCTTAGACTGTCGGCTGCATGGCAAACAGTCAACTTTTTTCAAAGTTGTCGATTGGACGTGCAAACATATTGATATGCACACACAGGGATCATGAAACAAAACTTTTATGTTTATAGGTTAAACATTTAAGCAAATTAAATAACAGGCGCACTTTAGCACGAAGAGAATAACCAGAATACTGAATGTCTATTATTAGTTGGAGAGTGGGGACTTCGTGGTGCGTGCGCTCCGTCGATCGCCTGCGTACACGCACTACGAAGTCATTTTTACCGCTCGATTCAACCTGTTTGATTATTATAAAAAAAAATCTTTCGGTATTCAATGTCGTCTTATTTTCTGATTACGTTAAATATTAAAGTAAATTAATTAAGAGGCGAATTTTAGTACGCAGGAATAACCAAAATACTGAATGTCTATTATTAGTTGGAGAGTGGGGACTTCGTGGTGCGTGCGCTCCGTCGATCGCCTGCGTACACGCACCACGAAGTCATTTTTACCGCTCGATTCAACCCGTTTGATTATTATAAAAAAAATCTTTCAGTATTCAATGTCGTCTTATTATTCTGAATAAGTTAAACATTTAAGTAAATTATTAACAGGCGCACTTTAGTACGGAGAGAATAACCAGAATACTGAATGTTTATTATTAGTTGGAGAGTGGGGACTTCGTGGTGCGTGCGCTCCGTCGATCGCCGGCGTACACGCACCACGAAGTCATTTTTACCGCTCGATTCAACCCGTTTGATTATTATAAACAAAATCTTTCGGTATTCAATGTCGTCTTATTTCTGATTACGTTAAATATTAAAGTAAATTAATTAACAGGCGAATTTTAGTACTCAGGAATAACCAAAATACTGAATGTCTATTATTAGTTGGAGAGTGGGGACTTCGTGGTGCGTGCGCTCCGTCGATCGCCTGCGTGCACGCACCACGAAGTCATTTTTACCGCTCGATTCAACCCGTTTGATTATTATAAAAAAAATCTTTCAGTATTCAATGTCGTCATATTATTCTGAATAAGTTAAACATTTAAGTAAATTATTAACAGGCGCACTTTAGTACGAAGAGAATAACCAGAATACTGAATGTTTATTATTAGTTGGAGAGTGGGGACTTCGTGGTGCGTGCGCTCCGTCGATCGCCGGCGTACACGCACCACGAAGTCATTTTTACCGCTCGATTCAACCCGTTTGATTATTATAAACAAAATCTAACAATATATATAATGATAAAACGTTTCTGAACGAAGTCCACGAGTGTCTCATCTCGGTCGTGATCCGACCCGTCTAGTCCGTGCGCGCATGCGCATTGCGTTGGAATCGACATGATGCGCGCGAACGACGTACGCCCGTGCGGTCATCTGTCGATATACGCGTACATTCGCGCTTCTTGCCGATCTGTCAACGGGTTCTACATTGTATTGTTGATGACATAGTGCTTTTTATTCAACACCGGCTCGCTATATGATTAAAGTGGAGTTGTGGATTTTGTTTAGAGGTAAGTTGTTTAGCCGTAGAGGTACTTTGTCATTTATATAGTTATATTACAAGTGAAAAGGTTGGTGTTCCCCTAACCTCTCAATTGATTTCAAAAGGCAATTGTATACCTTTTTATGCATCCTTTCTTCCTGTTCCCAGTATACCATTATTTAGTAGTTTGCTTTGTCTGACTTTTTAATATATTCAGAAAACCCTGCACTGGGCGTCAACAGTCATCGGAGCCAATCTGTGTACGTGTTGCTGTTCCTCAGACTTGGACGTGGTGCGACGGGCAGATTCTTCATTGTATTGCTTTTTCTTCAATACCGGCTCGCGATAGGATTAACGTGTAGTTCCGGGTTTAATTTACAGGTAAGTTGCTTATCCGTAGGAGTACTTTGTCATTTATATAGTTATATTACAGAGGAGAAGGTTGGTGTTCTCCTAACCTCTCAGTTGATATCAACAGGTCATTGTATACCTTTTTATGCGTCCTTTCTTCCTGTTTCCTATTATACCATTAATTAGTAGTTTGCTTTGTCTGATTTTTTAATATATTCACAGAAAATGCTGCACTGGGCGTCAACAATCATCGGAGCCTATCTGAGTACGTGTTGCTGTTCCGTCAACAATCATCGGAGCCTATCTGAGTACGTGTTGCTGTTCCTCAGAATTGGACGTGGTGCAACGGGCGGATTCTTCATTGTGTTGCTTTTTCTTCACTACCGGCTCACTATAGGATTAACGTGTAGTTCCGGGTTTTATTTACAGGTAAGTTGCTTATCCGTAGGAGCACTTCGTTATTTATATAGTTATATTACAAGTGAAAAGGTTGGTGTTCCCCTAACCTCTCAATTGATTTCAAAAGGCAATTGTATACCTTTTTATGCGTCCTTTCTTCCTGTTCCCAGTATACCATTATTTAGTAGTTTGCTTTGTCTGATTTTTTAATATATTCACAGAAAATGCTGCACTGGGCGTCAACAGTCATCGGAGCCAATCTGTGTACGTGTTGCTGTTCCGTCAACAATCATCGGAGCCTATCTGAGTACGTGTTGCTGTTCCGTCAACAATCATCGGAGCCTATCTGAGTACATGTTGCTGTTCCTCAGAATTGGACGTGGTGCAACGGGCGGATTCTTCATTGTGTTGCTTTTTCTTCAATACCGGCTCGCTATAGGATTAACGTGTAGTTCCGGGTTTTATTTACAGGTAAGTTGCTTATCCGTAGGAGCACTTTGTTATTTATATAGTTATATTACAAGTGAAAAGGTTGGTGTTCCCCTAACCTCTCAATTGATATCAAAAGGCAATTGTATACCTTTTTATGCATCCTTTCTTCCTGTTCCCAGTATACCATTATTTAGTAGTTTGCTTTGTCTGACTTTTTAATATATTCTCAGAAAACCCTGCACTGGGCGTCAACAGTCATCGGAGCCAATCTGTGTACGTGTTGCTGTTCCTCAGACTTGGACGTGGTGCGACGGGCAGATTCTTCATTGTATTGCTTTTTCTTCAATACCGGCTCGCGATAGGATTAACGTGTAGTTCCGGGTTTAATTTACAGGTAAGTTGCTTATCCGTAGGAGCACTTCGTTATTTATAGTTATATTACAGAGGAGAAGGTTGGTGTTCTCCTAACCTCTCAGTTGATATCAACAGGCCATTGTATACCTTTTTATGCGTCCTTTCTTCCTGTTTCCCATTATACCATTATTTAGTAGTTTGCTTTGTCTGATTTTTTAATGTATTCACAGAAAATCCTGCACTGGGCGTCAACAATCATCGGAGCCTATCTGAGTACGTGTTGCTGTTCCTCAGAATTGAACGTGGTGCAACGGGCGGATTCTTCATTGTGTTGCTTTTTCTTCACTACCGGCTCGCTATAGGATTAACGTGTAGTTCCGGGTTTTATTTACAGGTAAGTTGCTTATCCGTAGGAGCACTTCGTTATTTATATTGTTAATTACAGAGGAGAAGGTTGGTGTTCTCCTAACCTCTCAGTTGATATCAACAGGCCATTGTATACCTTTTTATGCGTCCTTTCTTCCTGTTTCCCATTATACCATTATTTAGTAGTTTGCTTTGTCTGATTTTTTAATATATTCACAGAAAATCCTGCACTGGGCGTCAACAATCATCGGAGCCTATCTGAGTACGTGTTGCTGTTCCTCAGAATTGGACGTGGTGCAACGGGCGGATTCTTCATTGTGTTGCTTTTTCTTCAATACCGGCTCGCTATAGGATTAACGTGTAGTTCCGGGTTTTATTTACAGGTAAGTTGCTTATCCGTAGGAGCACTTCGTTATTTATATTGTTATTACAGAGGAGAAGGTTGGTGTTCTCCTAACCTCTCAGTTGATATCAACAGGCCATTGTATACCTTTTTATGCGTCCTTTCTTCCTGTTTCCCATTATACCATTATTTAGTAGTTTGCTTTGTCTGATTTTTTAATATATTCACAGAAAATCCTGCACTGGGCGTCAACAATCATCGGAGCCTATCTGAGTACGTGTTGCTGTTCCTCAGAATTGGACGTGGTGCAACGGGCGGATTCTTCATTGTGTTGCTTTTTCTTCAATACCGGCTCGCTATAGGATTAACGTGTAGTTCCGGGTTTTATTTACAGGTAAGTTGCTTATCCGTAGGAGCACTTCGTTATTTATATAGTTATATTACAGAGGAGAAGGTTGGTGTTCTCCTAACCTCTCAGTTGATATCAACAGGCCATTGTATACCTTTTTATGCGTCCTTTCTTCCTGTTTCCCATTATACCATTATTTAGTAGTTTGCTTTGTCTGATTTTTTAATATATTCACAGAAAATCCTGCACTGGGCGTCAACAATCATCGGAGCCTATCTGAGTACGTGTTGCTGTTCCTCAGAATTGAACGTGGTGCAACGGGCGGATTCTTCATTGTGTTGCTTTTTCTTCAATACCGGCTCGCTATAGGATTAACGTGTAGTTCCGGGTTTTATTTACAGGTAAGTTGCTTATCCGTAGGAGCACTTCGTTATTTATATTGTTATATTACAGAGGAGAAGGTTGGTGTTCTCCTAACCTCTCAGTTGATATCAACAGGCCATTGTATACCTTTTTATGCGTCCTTTCTTCCTGTTTCCCATTATACCATTATTTAGTAGTTTGCTTTGTCTGATTTTTTAATATATTCACAGAAAATCCTGCACTGGGCGTCAACAATCATCGGAGCCTATCTGAGTACGTGTTGCTGTTCCTCAGAATTGACGTGGTGCAACGGGCGGATTCTTCATTGTGTTGCTTTTTCTTCAATACCGGCTCGCTATAGGATTAACGTGTAGTTCCGGGTTTTATTTACAGGTAAGTTGCTTATCCGTAGGAGCACTTCGTTATTTATATTGTTAATTACAGAGGAGAAGGTTGGTGTTCTCCTAACCTCTCAGTTGATATCAACAGGCCATTGTATACCTTTTTATGCGTCCTTTCTTCCTGTTTCCCATTATACCATTATTTAGTAGTTTGCTTTGTCTGATTTTTTAATATATTCACAGAAAATCCTGCACTGGGCGTCAACAATCATCGGAGCCTATCTGAGTACATGTTGCTGTTCCTCAGAATTGGACGTGGTGCAACGGGCGGATTCTTCATTGTGTTGCTTTTTCTTCAATACCGGCTCGCTATAGGATTAACGTGTAGTTCCGGGTTTTATTTACAGGTAAGTTGCTTATCCGTAGGAGCACTTCGTTATTTATATTGTTATATTACAGAGGAGAAGGTTGGTGTTCTCCTAACCTCTCAGTTGATATCAACAGGCCATTGTATACCTTTTTATGCGTCCTTTCTTCCTGTTTCCCATTATACCATTATTTAGTAGTTTGCTTTGTCTGATTTTTTAATATATTCACAGAAAATCCTGCACTGGGCGTCAACAATCATCGGAGCCTATCTGAGTACGTGTTGCTGTTCCTCAGAATTGAACGTGGTGCAACGGGCGGATTCTTCATTGTGTTGCTTTTTCTTCACTACCGGCTGGCTATAGGATTAACGTGTAGTTCCGGGTTTTATTTACAGGTAAGTTGCTTATCCGTAGGAGCACTTTGTTATTTATATAGTTATATTACAGAGGAGAAGGTTGGTGTTCTCCTAACCTCTCAATTGATATCATCAGGCCATTGTATACCTTTTTATGCGTCCTTTCTTCCTGTTTCCTATTATACCATTAATTAGTAGTTTGCTTTGTCTGATTTTTTAATATATTCACAGAAAATGCTGCACTGGGCGTCAACAATCATCGGAGCCTATCTGAGTACGTGTTGCTGTTCCGTCAACAATCATCGGAGCCAATCTGAGTATGTGCTGTTGTTCCTAAGACTTGGACGCGGTGCAGCTCCTAGAAGATATACTACCCTTCAGCTACTGAGTGAGCTAATGATGGTGCTCATCCTGGTTCCTTGGGCTCGTTCCTAGTCAAAGAGTCTAATCATATGTGCTTTTTTCCATACTAGGAACGCTTGAATGCTGGATTCTGGAACTGGTCGTAATTATTATATTTAATTTTAGTTACTAAAAAATTGAACAATTCATTAAACTTGTTGTCACTCCATAGTGAGTAAAAGTGTCAATTATTTGTAACTATGCAAGTGCAGAACTGTAAGCCTAATTGCCCACTCTATAATGAGTAATCAATCCTGAATTTATGGGATTAAGGCATTAAAAATATTTCAGTACGTAACTGAATTTATAAAAAAGTTTTATGATTATAAAAAAAATGATGAAAAGAAAAATGTTTTAAATGATGTTATTATAAATAGCAGTACACAATTATTATTTATAAATATCTTACACGCTATTAAAAAACATTCATTGGATTAAGATATTCTATAATTTGAGTTATAGAATAGGATTTTTCACGCAAGCCCAATGATGGCTAATAACTGTTCGTAGTTATTATATTTAATTTAAGTTATTAAAAAATTGAACAGTTTATTAAAATTGTTGTCGTTCCATAGTGAGTAAGCCTAATTGCCCACTCTATAATGAGTAATCAATCCTAAATTTATGGGATTAAGGCATTAAAAATATTTCAGTACGTAACTGAATTTATAAAAAAGGTTTATGATTATAAAAAAAATGATAAAAAGAAAAATGTTTTAAATGATTTAATTATAAATAGCAGTATACAATTATTATTTATAAATATCTTACACGCTATTAAAAAACATTTATTGGATTAAGATATTCTATAATTTGAGTTATAGAATAGGATTTTTACGCAAGCCCAATGATTGCTAATAACTGTTCGTAATTATTATATTTAATTTTAGTTATTAAAAAATTGAACAATTCATTAAAATTGTTGTCACTCCATAGTGAGTAAAAGTATCAATTGCTTGTAATTCGTGCAAGTACAGAACTGTAAGTCTGATTGCCCACTCTATAATAAGTAATCAATCCTGAATTTATCATACACGCTAAAAAGACATTCTCAAAGTTAGAGAAAAAAAAAATTTTTTGGCTCTTGATCAATAAAGAATAAATTTCAAGCTTAGGTTATGTTATCTCCACAAAATCAAATCATAGTGTTAGTATAACTACGCCATCTAGCGACATCATTTGAATCGTACGCTAGATGGCGTAGTATACTGATAATGCAACCTACTATATCGACGGCAGGTCGATAATTCAGTCATAAAATTGACTTTGGAACCCCCTTAAAAAAGAACCTCAACCTCTATGCGACCAATGCAAAACTCCTATCACTGTAAAACATATAATATTAACATGTACTAAAACCATAAAGGAGCGCAAAAAATTCAAGATCGATATCAACGACGAAAAATATATAAACAGCAGCAATAAGTGCAAAAATATAATTCAATTTATAGATGCTATCAACTTCAGAAAATGTATATAATGTCAAACAATTAAATTAATATTTAAATCAAATTAATAACACACACACCTTATGTAATACAATATATATGTAATATACAATGTTTGTTATGTAAAATCTTGTAAATACGACGTTTCTGTATAACTGTAAATAAAATTTGTAGTCGCTAATACCTAATCCGGGGGATGCGACAATAAATAAATATATAAAAAAAAAAAAAAAAAATATGTGTATTTTCGCATTAAATAGATTTTGAACTCGAACCAACCGACTGTGAAACAATATAAAAAATTATTGAAATTATTGACATTTGGCCGCATATTGGCGTGTATTTGCGCATAAAAAAGTTTTTGAAATCAAACCACCCGGCTGTGGAACGATATAAAAAATTATTTAAATTATTGTCATTCGGACGCATACAGGCGTGTATTTACGTATAAAAAAGATTTTGAACTCGAACCACCCGACTGTGGAACGATAAAAAATATTATTAAAATTATTAAAATTTGGACGGTTACATGCGTATATAAATTTAGAACTCAAAACCCCTCGGATGTGGAACGATTTAAACTGTTCGTAATTATTATATTTAATTTTAGTTATTAAAAAATTGAACAATTCATTAAAATTGTTGTCACTCCATAGTGAGTAAAAGTATCAATTGCTTGTAATTGTGCAAGTACAGAACTGTAAGTCTGATTGCCCACTCTATAATAAGTAATCAATCCTGAATTTATCATACACGCTAAAAAGACATTCTCAAAGTTAGAGAAAAAAAAAATTTTTTTGGCTCTTGATCAATAAAGAATAAATTTCAAGCTTAGGTTATGTTATCTCCACAAAATCAAATCATAGTGTTAGTATAACTACGCCATCTAGCGACATCATTTGAATCGTACGCTAGATGGCGTAGTATACTGATAATGCAACCTACTATATCGACGGCAGGTCGATAATTCAGTCATAAAATTGACTTTGGAACCCCCTTAAAAAAGAACCTCAACCTCTATGCGACCAATGCAAAACTCCTATCACTGTAAAACATATCATATTAACATGTACTAAAACCATAAAGGAGCGCAAAAAAATTCAAGATCGATATCAACGACGAAAAATATATAAACCGCAGCAATAAGTGCAAAATATAATTCAATTTATAGATGCTATCAACTTCAGAAATGTATATAATGTCAAACAATTAAATTAATATTTAAATCAAATTAATACACACACAACCTTATGTAATACAATATATATGTAATATACAATGTTTTGTTATGTAAATCTTGTAAATACGACGTTTCTGTATAACTGTAATAAATTTGTAGTACGCTAATACCTAATCCGGGGGATGCGACAATAAATAAATATATAAAAAAAAAAAAAAAAATATGTGTATTTCGCATTAAATAGATTTTGAACTCGAACCAACCGACTGTGAAACAATATAAAAAATTATTGAAATTATTGACATTTGGCCGCATATTGGCGTGTATTTGCGCATAAAAAAGTTTTTGAAATCAAACCACCCGGCTGTGGAACGATATAAAAAATTATTTAAATTATTGTCATTCGGACGCATACAGGCGTGTATTTACGCATAAAAAAGATTTTGAACTCGAACCACCCGACTGTGGAACGATAAAAAATATTATTAAAATTATTAAAATTTGGACGGTTACATGCGTATATAAATTTAGAACTCAAAACCCCTCGGATGTGGAACGATTTAAAATTTTTGAAATTATTGACATTTGGCCGCATAATTGTGTGTATTTTCGCATAAGAAGGATTTTGAAATGGAACAACCCGGCTGTCCCACGTAAAAAAATAGTATACAGATTGTATACAAAATGTATACAATATTGGTTGTATACAATATGTATAAAATCTGTATACAATCTGTAAAAAATAGTCTATACAATTTGATAAAAATTTTATACAAAGAGTAAAGAAATTTCTTTCTTTCTTATTTTTGTATAAATAAAAAATCTGGAAGATTAAAAACAGAAAATGTATTAGGCATTTGGAAACAGCTGCAGCACTGCCCTGTGAACGAGAAAAATTGTAGAGGTTATGGACATCAGAACCATCGATGACCAAGAATTGCTGCTGCCACTGACACCAACGATCTTGAAAAAATGTCAACAACTTTTCCTTCATCGCGATTTGGCCAAAATTTTCAAAATACCATTTCGTTACATCCAACGGACTCTTCAACATCGACTTGCACATCATGAAGGTTAGACAGGGTCTCACCGAATGTTTTGTTCTTTGGTTGTCAAGTCGATCTTCAACTTTTTTATTAGCAACCGAAAAAGAAAGTTGAAAATCGACTTGACAACCAAAGAACAAAACATTCGGTCAGACCCTGTCTAACCTTCATGATGTGCAAGTCGATGTTGAAGAGTCCGTTGGATGTAACGAAATGGTATTTTGAAAATTTTGGCCGAATCGCGATGAAAGAAAAGTTGTTGACATTTTTTCAAGATCGTTGGTGTCAGTGGCAGCAGCAATTCTTGGTTGCGTTAATCTCCTCATCATCGATGGTTCTGATGTCCATAACCTCTACAGTTTTTCTCGTTCACAGGGCAGTGCTGCAGCTGTTTCCAAATGCCTAATACATTTTCTGTTTTTAATCTTCCAGATTTTTTATTTATACAAAAATAAGAAAGAAAGAAATTTCTTTACTCTTGTATAAAATTTTTATCAAATTGTATAGACTATTTTTTTTACAGATTGTATACAGATTTTATACATATTGTATACAACCAATATTGTATACTATTTGTATAAAATAAATTGTATACATTTTGTATACAATCTGTATACTATTTTTTTACGTGGGGTGGAACGATTTATGAAATTCTTGAAAGTATTATCATTTGGCCGCATAAAGGCGTGTATTAACGCATAAAATCGATTTTAAACTCGAACCACCCGGCTCTGAAACGATATAAAAAATTATTGAAATAATTGACACTGACATTTGAACGCATAAATTCGTGTATTTTCACATAAAAAACATTTTCAACTTGAACCACCTAGCTATGGAAAGACGTAAAAATTTATTAAAGTTAGTGACATTTGGCCACATAATTACGTCTATATTCGCGTAAGAATGAATTTGAAGTCGAACCACCTGGATGTGGAACGAGATAAAATATTTTTTTAAATATTGTCATTTAGCTGTTTAAACGCGTATATTTTCGCATAAAAAAGATTTTGAACTCGAACCACCTGGCTGTCGTACTGGCCTGTTATATGCATGTATTTATGCATAAAAAGGTATTTGAACTGGGTGAACCCGGCTAACGTACAAAATAAAAAAATATTCAAAATCTAGTCGTTTTGGCCTGTTATATGCGTGTATTTATGCATAAAAATTTATTTGAACTCGATTATCCCGGGTAAAGAACAAAATAAAAAAATATTGAAAATCTAGTCGTTTTGGCCTGTTATATGCATGTTGTGACGAGTTACGCCTTTGTCAGGCTACATTTTGAGTTTTATCGCAATATTGCGTGGCGACGTCTTTGCGCGATTTCTGCGAAGAAGCGTCGCGAGCTGCTATATAGCCGACGCGTACTCAAGGTAAGGCCTCTTTCGCTCGAGGATCGCCGATTTGACGAGTTCGCTATCGTTCCAAGGGGAGTCCGCGCCGTACCACAAGCAGATCGGATAGGCTTCCTTCGCCCACCATGTATATGTTCGAGGTGGTGCAAAAACCCATTAGAAGGCGACTGACTGGAAAGAATTAATCAACTCCTCGAGTGAAGTGAGCCGCCGCTGGACCTCGATTGATTCTAAGATAAGTCTTTATTCGTACTCTTGCCGAAACCGTGGCACCCGATTCCACACGTAATGTCGACAGAATTTGTAATCGCGAAGCCTCAACGATGGCTATATTCATCGTAAAATTAGATGTTCGCATTTACTCAACTAATGAAAAATAAATTATACGGAAACCGAGCTTATCAACTTTCCATATTTGTAATCGTTTTTATTTTATTAAACTTAGAGATAATAACATACACAGCGTGTACCCTTTAATCCCACGCATAATTAAATATTAGTTATGAAAATAATAAATAAAGATATTTTACAAATGGCGCCCAACTTCAGTGGCAAATCAATTTAAACTTATTTTATATTGATTTAAAAGAAATAGAGGGTTAACGATGTGTATGAATAGGTCGTATGGAAAATAAAAATCAATTATACGTAACGCGATCAGGTAGAGAGACAAATAAAGTAAAATATTACAGTATATCTCGTCAAAAATTACATAAACGCAACATGTTAATACCTAAAGATTCGGAATCGAGCGCTCAATCAACATCAACGGCACAAAATGAAATGGAGAATCAGCGTCTGGTCCTAGAAGAACGTTCACGAGACTTAGACAATCAACAAGCGGCAATTGAAGCTGAGCGACAACAACTGGACAAAGCGAGGCGTAATGGTCAAATCGAGGTGCAAAATTTGAGGGAAGAAGTAGCAAAGTTAAAACGGTTACTTGAAGCGGTAAGGTTTAATCAAAATGTAAATATAATAGACGCTCCGATACCTTCCATTGAGACAAATGAAACGAGAAATTTAATTGACCCTGCGCAAAGTTCGAGCGCACAGAATGAATCGCATAATACGTCACAGCGAATAGGTTTAAGTAATAATGTACGCGAACATAATACTTACGAAATTGGTAATTTTATAGTAACATAGGCTTTATGAATCTAGATATTAAGGTCCCAAAATTTAGTGACGAAAATCAATATAATCCGATGGAGTTTTTAGAAGATTTAGAACAATTTTTCCGCGTAAAAAATATAAAAGATGACTGCAAAAAATTGGCAGGAGTTGAGATCGCTTTAAACGGAAAAGCACGTTTGTGGTATAACTTACAAAAACTAGTAGGTTCTTATAACGATTTTAAAGATTTATTTTTAAAGGAATTTTTCTCTATACCAATACAAGTAAAAGTCAAAAGTAAATGGTCGAGCCGTAGATATCGCGAAGAGGACGGTAATATTCAAAATTTTTACTACGAACAATTAAAACAAGCTAATTACATTTTGCCTAAGATGGAGGAATATGAAAAAAATTATATAATTATTCAACAAATGCCGTTTTGGGTTAAGGAGTCGGTTGCGTCAGTTAATTATGAAAATTCGTACGAAGTCGGTAGAGCATTAGCATAGCTAGAAGCGGTTCGTATGGAGCGTGTACAGTTTCGCGAACGTAAACAATCATCTCAATATAATCAATACCCACAAGATGTTACAGTGCGACAGATTAGTGTTCGAGGCCGTAATAACACTAGATTCAATTATAATAATGGCCAGTATAATAATAATAATAAAAGACCATATTCAAATTATCGAAACTATACGACGCGAAACAATGTACAAACTCGCAACGATCAGGATATCGATACGAATTCAATGAATACACATACACCTGAAACACATCCGTTAAATCTAACGAATACGCGGGACAATAGACAAAATGCGATAATAAATACTAATCAGACGACAGGGGCGGGAAATAATCAAAATTTAAACACGAATTCGACACGTTGAGTACAGGTCCGTCAGCGTGTCGTAACTTACACGATTTTATAAACGATTTAGAATATGATATTAATGGTAAAAAGGACCCAAATAACGATCATATACAGTATAAAATAACGCCTTCACCATTTTTAAAACTAACAATAAACAATGTGAATAGTTGGTGCTTAGTTGATTCGGGAAGTCAGGTATCCGCAATATCCGAGTCGTTTTATGAGAAAATAAAAAATAATAAATTATTAGAGTTACCAGTGTCAATATTGTGGTATCAACGGCTATAGGTAAAAAAGGGGTGACAATTAAAAAACAATTTCATTAGAATTTCAAATTGATAATTACGCAAACAATCAGATATTTTTGGTTATACCGCACTTGTCAAATGAAATTATCTTAGGAAACGACTGGAACCTTATAAATGGACTTATTATAGATTATAATAAAGACAACTTTATATTAAAAATAAACGCATTCCACGAAACTTAACGATGAGTCGAATCTTTCGGACAAGATCATATCGTTTAACAAAAATGAAATGACGTATATTTACTTGATTAAAATAAATGAACATGAAGAGAAAATAAAGGAAATGAATGAAAATTACGTTAAAAATGATAAAAACTTTAGCACTGTAGAGGTATGTCCAAAAAAAAAGAAAGAAATAAATTGTGTGAGAGATTATGATGATGACGATGATAAAACAGAAATTATAAACGGTGCAATGGAAAATAATGAAAATGTTATTGAAAATATAAGTAATATTTATGAAATCAATATAGTAAATATGAATCAAAATAATGAAATGAGTTTGTCCGAAGAAATCGAGTCAATCGCGCGTAAGCTAACATTGTTGGGTGATGTACAGAAGAAAGATTTTATTGATATTATAAGTAATAATTATAAATTATTTAGTAATAAATCAGGATGTGCGACAAGTTATATACATGAAATTAAATTGACAAAAAGAAATTCAATCATTCGAAAAACCTATTCAGTGCCAATGACGTTACGCGTGAAAGTAAGAGAAAAAATTTCGGAAATGATGAATGATAAAATAATAGAACGATCTATAAGCCCTCATTGCAATCCTTTACGTGTTGTTCAAAAGAGTAATGGGGATGTGCGAATTTGTTTAGACGCGCGCCATTTAAATGAAATAGTTGAAAATGACCATGAATCTCCGCCTATAATAAGCGAAATTCTACAAGAATTCAAAGATTGTACCATTTTCTCAAAAGTAGACTTAAAAAATAGTTATTGGCAGGTGCCACTTCATGAGAATTCAAAACCATATACGGCATTTTTATTCGAATCTTCCATGTTTCAGTTTACACGTGTTCCTTTTGGTTTAAAAAATGCCGGTAGTGCTTTTATACGGGCTCTTAACATTGCGCTTCAAAATGCATCCAATAATTTACGTAATTCTTTACAAACGTATGTTGATGATGTATTAATTGGTAGTAAAACTTATGAAGAGCACCTCGCTATATTAAAAGAGTTGTTTTTAATTTTAAATCAATTTAATTTTACGATTAACCTATCTAAATGTGAATTTTGTAAGTCCGAAGTATCCTTCTTAGGATGTGTAATATCAAATAAAGGTATAATTCCGGACCCTAATAAATTATTAAATATAAAAAATTTAGAAGAACCAAAAAATAAAAAGAATTTACAACACATTTTAGGCGTATGCAATTATTATAGGAGGTTTTGTGTAAAATATAGTTACTTAATCCAACCCTTTAGAGAATTACTAAAGAAAGAGTCGGTGTGGTGTTGGGATAAAAGGCATTCCGAGGCTTTCGCAACATTAAAAGAAAAATTCGTCAAAACCGTTTGTTTATCGCATATCAATCCCAATTTACCGTTTATAATTCAAACGGATGCTAGTGACAGCGGACTCGCAGGTATATTATACCAAGGAAGATGATAAAGGCGAGCATTACGTAATAGATATAGTAAGTAGATCATTAACTAGCGCAGAATCGAAATACACAACGACCGAAAAGGAGCTCCTTGCGATAATATATACTGTCTATAAGCTATGCTACTTCTTGATTGGTGTTGTCTTCAAGATATTTACCGATCACAAGGGATTAACGTTTTTGAGTTCAACAACATATCATAATAGTCGTCTTATACGATGGTCATTATTGTTGCAACAGTTTTCTTTCCAGGTATATTATTGCAAGGGGAGGGATAATATAGATGCGGATTTTTTTAGTCGAAATCCGGAGGATAAATTTGTTGAAATAAATGAAGATAAAATTGGAATAGTTAATTTAATGAAATTATATTCGCCAGATTATAATGTTAGAAATAATGTAATATGTTCATTGTCAATTATGACAATGAACAATGAACATATTGCATTAAAAACTATAATAAAAAATTTGAGTGATAAACAAATGGAAGACAATCAACTGAAAATAATCGTAAATAAAATGAAAAATAACACTGATCTAAAATTATTAAAAAATTATCGCATTTACAATAATGTTTTATTCCATAAATCGGATAATAGTGAGATATGGCGAATCATGATCCCTAAATCAATAAAAAATCAAATAATTATTCAGACACATGAAAAGCTTGGGCACCCAGGGGTGTATAAAACGGTGTGTTATTTAAAGAATTATTTTTTTTGGAGAAACTTGCAAAAAGACTTAAAGAAATGCGTGGTGGCATGTGACTTGTGTCAGAGGGTAAAGCATCTCTCGAGCGCGATGGAAGGTGAATATCAATTAGTAAGTGCTGACAAGCCGAATATTCTAATCACTGTCGATTTTTATGGACCCCTTCCACGCGCTCGCGGGGGTGTACAATATATCTTTGTCGTTCTGGATGCTTTTTCAAAGCTCGTTCGATTGTATCCCATGAAACATGCTACTACGTATATGGCGTTAAATCGTATCTGCGAAAAATATATTCCTGAGTGCGGTAAACCACTGCGTATCCTTTCAGACAATGGATCGCAGTTTACTTCCCCGAAATGGAGAAATAAACTCGAAAGTGAAGAAATAAAAGTAATTTTTAGTTCAATTAGGCAAAAAAACCTTTTGTAAAGACAAACATACTTCCTGGATAAATCATATAAGTGAGATCGAACGCTTGTTAAACGTTACAACGCACTATAGTACTGAATATCCCCCATTCGAGTTACATTTTGGCAAACCCGTTAAAGATGAGATAGAAAAGTTAGTGCAATTTCCAGACAATCGAAAAGTTAATCACCCATATATTATAACACTTGCAGCAGAAAATATAAAAAAACATTTTAATCAAAGAAAAAAGAAACAGAGAGTCTCGACTATAGCTTTAAACGTTGGCGATCTCGTACTCCTGCGAGTTAGGCATTTATCTAACGCGATAGACCGTGTGACTAAGAAATTCTTCCACTTGTATGAAGGTCCTTATAAAATAAAGGAAATAGTGGGCGTAAATGCCTTTATTTTGGTCAATCCGAACCTAAATGATGAAATAATCGGTACCTATAATCGGACTAATTTGAGGAAGTATTATGTTCGAGAAAGCTAGAAAGTATGTATATAACAAAAAAAAAAAAAAAAAAAGAAAAAAAATATGCATATGGGTGGTTCTCTGTGACATCGAAGATGAAAAAAATAAATATTGCTATAACTGTGGGAATATGTTTTAGAGGTATCCAGTAGTTCTCCTGAATTTTTTCAGATTTTTTCTGGGCCATTATTTTAAGTTACGGAGAGTCAAAGTTGACATTTTAGCACTTTTTTGCATTATATGCCCATTTTCATGAATTTTTAGCTCCCAGGGGATGCATTTTTCACTAAAAACATAAAATGACTTTTTTGTAAAATTTTCCAAACTTTTCATTAAAAATACTTTGAAAGACATAAATGTATGCTGTCACACTCTTGTAAGCCATTTAAACCTTAAATAATGAAAATCAGCAATTCTGCTCCGGATTCTGGTAACCTAATACTGTCTAAAAGATGTCTATTTATAGTCAAAAACTGCCTAAAAATTTCCAGAGTGGGTCTAAATCATTAAGATCACTTATGGTCAAAATATCCGGGAAAAGTGCCCGAAATATTAATAGAAATGTATATTTGTTGCCTTATAACGATGAATCTATTAGCATGATCATTGCAAAAAAATTTGTGCACTTACCTTGGAGTGGTAGAAAAGTATCTCCACTTGTTTCAGTATCCATCTAATCCTCTGTAAGCTGCTAAAGATACAAATATTATTATAAAATTATAAAAAATAATTTTTTAAACATTTATAATGCTGGATTTTTAGTTTTACATCCCTTACAAGAATTGTAATACTAATCTGAAGGATTACTATAAATATATAAACATGATTATTACAATAACTGAATATACGTATTTAATACAAAAGATATATAAATAAATCGGATATATAATTATAATGAATAATATGATAATGTGACAGTGACAAGTTTGTGAAATCTAAACAATGTATTGCTGAATAATAATAATAATAATGTTGATACTTTTATAGTAATCCTTCAGATTAGTATTATAATTCTTGTAAGGGATGTAAAACTAAAAATCCAGCATTATAAATGTTTAAAAAATAATTTTTTATAATTTTATAATAATATTTGTATTTTTAGCAGCTTACAGGGGATTAGATGGATACTGAAACAAGTGGAGATACTTTTCTACCACTCCAAGGTAAGTGCACAAATTTTTTTGCAATGATCATGCTAATAGATTCATCGTTATAAGGCAACAAATATACATTTCTATTAATATTTCGGGCACTTTTTCCGGATATTTTGACCATAAGTGATCTTAATGATTTAGACCCACTCTGGAAATTTTTAGGCAGTTTCTGACTATAAAAAGACATCTTTTAGACAGTATTAGGTTACCAGAGTCCGGAGCAGAATTGCTGATTTTCACTATTTAAGGTTTAAATGGCTTACAAGAGTGTGACAGCATACATTTATGTCTTTCAAAGTATTTTTAATGAAAAGTTTGGAAAATTTTACAAAAAAAGTCATTCTTATGTTTGTAGTGAAAAATGCATCCCCTGGGAGCTAAAAATTCATGAAAATGGGCATATAATGCAAAAAAGTGCTAAAATGTCAACTTTGACTCCGTAACTTAAAATAATGGCCCAGAAAAAATCTGAAAAAATTCAGGAGAACTACTGGATACCTGTAAAACATATTCCCACAGTTATAGCAATATTTATTTTTTTCATCTTCGATGTCACAGAGAACCACCCATATATATAATAATTATAATAAATAAATAAATAAATTAAAAACAAAGAATAATATGATATGTATATATAACTATATGTATGTAAGAAAAATAACAATAAAAGTAGTAGTTAAGGAAATGCGAAGTGTACACAAATCGTAAACAACATGCGTTGACTATGGCCGTAAAAGTATTAGATCTATTTAAGTAAATGTAAATATATAAGTATGTATGTGAGAATATGTAAATATGTAAATAGTAAGCGATAAATGATTTAAGAGTATTCCAGTGAAGATAATAGTTTGATTTGTAATGAGTTCTGCGAGCATCTGATTTTCGATAAAAGGGAAAGTTTAATGTGCATTGTAATTGCATTGTAATTGGCTATATTCATCGTAAAATTAGATGTTCGCATTTACTCAACTAATGAAAAATAAATTATACGGAAACCGAGCTTGTCAACTTTCCATATTTGTAATCGTTTTTATTTTATTAAACTTAGAGATAATAACATACACAGCGTGTACCCTTTAACCCACGCATAATTAAATATTAGTTATGAAAATAATAAATAAAGATATTTTACAATGTATTTATGCATAAAAAGTTATTTGAACTCGATAATCCTGGGTAAGGAACAAAATAAAAAAATATTCAAAATCTAGTCGCTTTAGCCTGTTATATGCATGTACTTATGCACAAAAAGGCATTTGAACTCGATAAACCCGGGTAAGGAACAAAATTAAAAATATTGAAAATCTAGACGTTTTGGCCTGTAATATGCATGTATTTATGCATAAAAAGGCTTTTGATCTTGATAAAACCGGGTAAGGAACAAAATAAAAAAATATTAAAATCTAGTCGTTTTGGCCTGTTATATGCATGTATTTATGCATATAAAGTTATTTGAACTTGATAAACCCGGGTTACGAACTAAATAAAAAAAATATTGAAAATCTAGTCGTTTGGCCTGTTATATGCATGTACTTATGCATAAAAAGGCATTTGAACTCGATAAACCCGGGTTACGAACTAAATAAAAAAATATTCAAAATCTAGTCGTTTTGGCCTGTTATATGCATGTACTTATGCATAAAAAGTCATTTGAACTCGATTATCCCGGGTAAGGAACAAAATAAAAAAATATTGAAAATCTAGGTCGTTTGGCCTGTTATATGCATGTACTTATGCATAAAAAAGGCATTTGAACTCGATATACCCGGTAAGGAACAAAATAAAAAAATATTGAAAATCTAGTCGTTTTGGCCTGTTATATGCATGTATTTATGCATAAAAAGTTATTTGATCTCGATTATCCCGGGTAAGGAACAAAATAAAAAAATATTCAAAATCTCGCCGTTTTGGCCTGTTATATGCATGTATTATGCATAAAAAGTTATTTGAACTCGATTATCCCGGGTAGGAACAAATAAAAAAATATTCAAAATCTCGCCGTTTCGGCCTGTTATATGCATGTATTGTATGCCATAAAAAGGCATTGACTTGATAAAGCCGGGTTACGAACGATATAAAAAAATAGTCAGAAATCTCTTCGTTTTGGCCGGTATATGCATGTATTATGCATAAAAAGTTATTGAACACCCCCCCCCCCGATAATCCTGGGTAAGGAACTAAAATAAAAAATATTCAAAATCGAAGTCGTTTTTGGCCTTGTTAATAGGCATGACTTATGCATAAAAAGTTGTTTGAACTTCGATTATACCGGGTAAGGAACACAAATTAAAAAAAATATTGAAATCTAGTCGTTTGGCCTGTTAATATGCATGTATTTATGCATAAAAAGGCATTGAACTTGATAAGCCGGGTTACGAACGATAATAAAAAAAAAATAATTAAAATCTCGTCGTTTTGGCCTGTTATATGCATGTATTATGCATAAAAAGTTATTTGAACTCGATATCCTGGGTAAGGAACTAAATAAAAAAAATATTCAAATCTAGTCGTTTTGGCTGTTATATGCATGTACTTATGCATAAAAAGTTATTTGAACTCGATTATCCCGGGTAAGGAACAATATAAAAAAAATATTGAAAATCTAGTCGTTTTGGCCTGTTATATGCATGTATTTATGCATAAAAAGGCATTTGAACTTCGATATAGCCGGGTTACGAACAATATAAAAAATATTCTAAATCTCGTCGATTTGGCCTGTTATATGCATGTATTTATGCATAAAAGTTATTTGAACTCGATTATCCCGGGTAAGGAACAAAATAAAAAAATATTGAAAATCTAGTCGTTTTGGCCTGTTATATGCATGTACTTTATGCATAAAAAGTTATTTGAACTCGATTATCCCGGGTAAGGAACAAAATAAAAAAATATTCAAAATCTAGTCGTTTTGGCCTGTTATATGCATGTATTTATGCATAAAAAGTTATTTGAACTCGATATCCGCGGGTTAACGAACAAATAAAAAAATATTGAAAATCGAGTCATTTGGGCCTGTTATATGCATGGTAGTTATGCATAAAAAGTTATTTGAACTCGATTATTCCGGGTAAGGACAAAAATAAAAAAATATTGAAAATCTAGTCGTTTTGGCCTGTTATATGCATGTATTATGCATAAAAAAGGGCATTTGAACTCGATATAGCCGGGTACGAACTAAATAAAAAATATTGAAAAATCTAGTCGTTGTGGCCTGTTATATCATGTATTTATGCATAAAAAGTCATTTGAACTCGATTATCCGGGGTAAGAACAAAATAAAAAAATATTGAAAATCTAGTCGTTTGGACCTGTTTATATGCATGTATGTATGCATAAAAAGTTATTTGAACTCGATTATTCCCGGGTAGGGACAAAATAAAAAAATATTGAAAAATCTAGTCAGTTTTTGGCCTGTTATATGCATGTATTTATGCATAAAAAGTTATTTGAACTCGATTATCCGGGTAAGGAACAAAATAAAAAATATTGAAAATCTAGTCGTTTTGGCCTGTTATATGCATGTATTTATGCATAAAAAGTTATTTGAACTCGATTATCGGGTAAGAACAAAAAAAAATATTGAAAATCTAGTCGTTTTGGCCTGTTATATGCATGTATTTATGCATAAAAGTTATTTGAACTCGATTATCCGGGTAAGAACAAAATAAAAAATATTGAAAATCTAGTCGTTTGGCCTGTTATATGCATGTATTTATGCATAAAAAGTTATTTGAACTCGATTATTCCGGGTAAGGAACAAAATAAAAAAATATTGAAAATCTAGTCGTTGTGGCCAGTTATATGCATGTATTTATGCATAAAAAGTTATTTGAACTCGATTATTCCGGGTAAGGAACAAAATAAAAAATATTGAAAATCTAGTCGTTTTGGCCTGTTATATGCATGTACTTATGCATAAAAAGGCATTTGAACTCGATATACCCGGGTTACGAACTAAATAAAAAAATATTGAAAATCTAGTCGTTTTGGCCTGTTATATGCATGTACTTATGCATAAAAAGTCATTTGAACTCGATTATCCCGGGTAAGGAACAAATTAAAAAAATATTCAAAATCTAGTAGTTTTGGCCTGTTATATGCATGTACTTATGCATAAAAAGTTATTTGAACTCGATTATCCCGGGTAAGGAACAAAATAAAAAAATATTGAAAATCTAGTCGTTTTGGCCTGTTATATGCATGTATTTATGCATAAAAAGTTATTTGAACTCGATTATCGCGGGTAAGAAACGAAATAAAAAATATTCAAAATCTAGTCGTTTTGGCCTGTTATATGCATGTATTTATGCATAAAAAGTTATTTGAACTCGATTATTCCGGGTAAGGAACAAAATAAAAAAATATTGAAAATCTAGTCGTTTTGGCCTGTTATATGCATGTATTTATACATAAAAAGTTATTTGAACTCGATTATCCCGGGTAAGGAACAAAATTAAAAAATATTGAAAATCTAGTCGTATTGGCCTGTTATATGCATGTATTTATGCATAAAAAGTTATTTGAACTCGATTATCGCGGGTAAGAAACAAAATAAAAAAATATTCAAAATCTACTCGTTTTGGCCTGTTATATGCATGTGTTTATGCATAAAAAGTTATTTGAACTCGATTATTCCGGGTAAGGAACAAAATAAAAAAATATTGAAAATCTAGTCGTTTTGGCCTGTTATATGCATGTATTTATGCATAAAAAGTTATTTGAACTCGATTATCGCGGGTAAGAAACAAAATAAAAAAATATTCAAAATCTAGTCGTTTTGGCCTGTTATATGCATGTATTTATGCATAAAAAGTTATTAGAACTCGATTATCCCGGGTAAGGAACAAAATAAAAAAATATTCAAAATCTAGTCGTTTTGGCCTGTTATATGCATATATTTATGCTGAAAAGTCATTTGAACTCGATAATCCTGGGTAAGGAACAAAATAAAAAAATATTCAAAATCTAATCTTTTTGGCCTGTAATATGCATGTATTTATGCATGAAAAAGGCTTTTTATCTTGATAAAACCGGGTAAGGAACAAAATAAAGAAATATTGAAAATCTAGTCGTTTTGGCCTGTAATATGCATGTATTTATGCATAAAAAGGCATTTGAACTTGATAAGCCGGGTTACGAACGATATAAAAAAATATTCAAAATCTCTTCGTTTTGGCCTGTTATATGCATGTATTTATGCATAAAAAGTTATTTGAACTCGATTATCCCGGGTAAGGAACAAAATAAAAAAATATTCAAAATCTAGTCGTTTTGGCCTGTTATATGCATGTACTTATGCATAAAAAGGCTTTTGAAATCGATTATCCCGGGTAAGAAACAAACTAAAAAAAATATTGAAACTCTAAGTCGTTTTGGCCTGTTATATGCATGTATTTATGCATAATAAGTTTTGAACTCGATTATCCCGGGCAGAAACAAAATAAAAAAATATTCAATAATCTAGTCGTTTTGGCTGTTGATGTGAATGTACTTATGCATAAAAAGGCTTTTGAA